>OZ037767.1:19880627-21080627 GCA_964035545.1 Bugula neritina
AAATTGCACATAAACTATGTATTGTACCAAAATAAATAAATAGCGTCTAAGTGGGAAATTTAGCCTAGCGTCTAACTGGGATGACACCAATCTGAGACACAAAAGCACAGGCCAATTGGTGAGTTGGCATGGAATGACTCTATACTATATTGACTTAATCTGAACTTGTTATTTAACAGTAAGCATGGTAGGAAAAGAATGAATTTTTCAAGATTTAAAAGTTTGAAGTAATTGACATGTAATTATAAAGTAATTGTACAAATCAATTACATTAGATATGTAATTAATTACAATTAAAATTACAATTAAATTTTTATACATCAATTACAAATTACCTTCAATTACTTGAAAAAATGTAATTAATTACAACCAATTACAATTACAAAATACAATTACCCCAACCCTGGTGTGCATGCATGCGTGTGTGTGCGTGTATGTGTTTGTGTTCAGGTGTGCGGCGTGTGCAGTGAGTGTATGTGTGCATGCGTGTGTGAGTGTGTGTGTCAGTGTATGTGTGCATGCGTTTGTGTGCGTGTTCGTGTGCGTGTGCGAATGCGTGTGCGTGTGCATGTGTGCATGGGTTTTAGTGTATGTATTGAATGCACGTCTTGATCTAGAATACTATTTTACTCTAATTGCTGTTCCTTCTAGAGAATTGTAGACTAGACTGCATAGCTTCTTCCACTCTTCAAATTCTACAAAGAAAGATGTCAAGTTACAGAAGGTATGATGACCCTGTCCAGATATCTGAATATGTTGTCAGCAGACCTAGATACCCCCAAAAAGTGTTTGACATGATCCTGGAGTACACTAGACAGCGGGTTTGTGTTGAAGTTCTCACCATTTGCTACTTTAGTGAGGACATAAGAACTCTTTATAGATCTTCCAGTCAATATTGGTTACTTAGTCACATTGTATGATACTTGCTTTATTAATACAACTTAAGCATTAATATAGAAGCATAATCAGAAAATAACCCACAGCAGCAGTTTTTATTTGTTCTTCTAACTAAATAAAATTGATTGGGTAAAATATGGATTTGCAAATTTGACCAGTTTGACCAAAAATTGAACAACTAGCGCATTAAATAACTAGAAAGTGAGTGTCTTATTTATATTTCAACATGTTGCGACGGTGTGTTGGTTGCAATCATCCAACCTCATTTCACAAAATTACTATACCAATTAGAGTATAACATGTTTCACATTACATATGAAAATTAATAATATTTATAATAGCAAACAAATGCTATATAAAATAGCCATATATTTCATATTAACTAATTGGCATAATATATTATATTGAGCGGTTACTAATACTGGCGGTGTATAATATACTAGGTGGTGTAGTCCTGCTTTTCTCTTTGTTGAATACTTCTTGCACAACGCATAAAATTTCATATTCATATATTGATTTCCTTATGCATAGGCAATACCTTCTAAATCTGGAAAGTTCCCCTTAGCGGTTGATGTGGGTTGTGGGCCTGGCTTGATGTCTACCTCATTTCTGGCACCTCACTTTGATAAAGTTCTCGGAATAGACATCAGTGAAGCTCAAATTGCTCAAGCTAATGTTAACAAAGAATATGACAACATAGAATACAAGTAAATAACAATTACTGGAAAAAGTATTAGCTTTTTATTACTCATAATGATAAATTATATATAACTACATAATATAGTTCATGCATGCTCAACTAAATGAGTAAAGCCTGTATTATATACTCTGATGCAACATACTTGTATTTAGTTTCTTTACTGAATTCTAGCACCACATATTTACAAAATGTCATATCTTTTTATGCACGTTTTCATTTACTATCAGTTGTATATAATAATTCAACCAATGTGTCTAGTGAAAAAATGTATAGCCGCATTTATATGTATCAGCAACTGCTACAGAACATTGTGAAGTAGGTTATGTTATGATGTCATAGAGTTGCATGCGCCGAGAGCATGCCGGTGGAAGATAACTCCGTTACACTGGTTCAGGTGGCCACGGCACTGCATTGGTTAGATCATGAGAAGTTCTACAGAGAATGTGACAGAGTTCTGATTGCGGGAGGAGTTATCGCTGCTTTCTCTCATTACCCAGACATACAAGTTATAGACCATCCTAACAAGGATCACCTTACGAGAATCCTCAGAGAGGTGAGGGGTGATCCAATCACCCTTACTAAAACTTGAATCTGCAATTATAGCACACCTGTTCTTTAGCATTTAGTAGTCAAGTAAAAGCAGATGTTAGTCAAGCTAAAATAATTCATTCCACATTAAATATTTTTAGTGAAAACTTTATTGGTTTAAATGTGCAACATCTTTGGAGTGAAAATTTTTGAGATTGTTTCTTTGGTTTGAGACTTTGGCAAATGACTAGCAAGTTCTAAGAATTGCCACATTATGTAGTAGTTGAGAGTTTTTGATTTAACTTTTCAAATTATGCATTGAAAAGTAATAAGGTTAAAGCAGTTGAAGGCTGGCTAAGAAGTGAAGCTATGGTTTTGTGCAATCAAATATTACAGCGTGCTTATGCAAAGTTTTACATGTAAAATGCAAATTTTAAAGGGAAATAATATGGCCCGGGGAATTAACTGCATCAGTATGAACACAACACAACTTTTCCTTATAATAGCATTGTACATTGCCATCTTATAAAATTGTCTTGTTTATATTCTATATCTTTGTTTTTTTCAAGTGTAGGCGAAATTAATGGGGTTTTTTCAAACTACTATTTATTATACTGTTATTAACATCAGAGCTCTCACTTTTAGATACGAGTGAAGATAACTTCTAATGAGAATCCAGAGTATCTCCTCCCTAATAAGTATGCAGCTGAACACTACAAAGATCCTTGCCTTCAAATACCTTATCCAGACACACAGAGGTAAGATAACTCTATAATGTTTGGTTTAATAATCTGACAACTCCAAGCTCTGCTATAAACTGTAAAATCGAATGATTTTGAATTAAATCTTCAACTCATGTCAAAGGTTACAATATTTAAAAAGGATTCATGTATTTGTGAAAATAAAAATTTTGTAATGTAGAAAAAAATTTCAACAACTTTATAAAAAGGTTTCTCATTGTTTTTCTTGGTCTTGGAAGTTTTAGTGAAGATTTTTCTTCAATAACTATTAGAAATATATTCAGTCATGAAGAACCTTTATACCTGCTGCATTTCTACCTACTGACTGCTAGGTTTAGCAGCCGTGAAGATTAGTGAAAAAACCTCCTTGGAATAAATTCAACTCATTTTTTATGATTACTTCTTTTAACAACACATCTAATACATACAATAAGCATCAAATTACCACAATTGTATTTGCAGTTTGCACCATAAGTTTATCATCTTTATGGCTGCAAAATCATGGCTACAGAAATAGTGTATTCAATTGATGGAAATATACCATACTCTCAAATGTTCAAGTGTTTGACTTTTAACATGCTTTATAGGTATGATGATATATTTTTTCCATTCCACACTACAATAGCTGGTATTCACAGATACTACATGACAATAACCTGTGTCAGAAAGTTTATAAATAGCAACGAAGAAAGAAAAGGATGGTGGAACGATATATTTGACAGGTCCGTGGGTAACTCTGTTTTAAGCTACGACCAGCTCAACTTGACAGGTCACATTGTGTTACAGCTGTGTTACTTAATATGTTTTGATATGATGGCATTGTAGGATAATGGAGGCGTACGGGACAGACAACTCCGAATCACCTTTAACTATTACCTTCAAGGCATTTCTTTTAATGGGAAGAAAACCAACACAGTAATTTAATTAATACAAATATAAAAATTAATGAAAATAATATTATAATGACTTTTTATTAATAAACAGAAATTATTTGGAATCTTAGTAGAATTATGTTTTAAAGTTTATTAATTTATTTTGAATTAAAATAATAAAATGGCAGCCACCAAAGGCTGTCATCTTATTGGCTAAAGTATACACTTTTCAAGCTTGTTGCAGTCTGCCTAAAACACATTATATACTTTTACTAGCATAACTGCCTAACCCATCAGCGGAGAGAGTAGATTTTGACAGTTGTATATTATTTTATGATACTAATTTTCAGATTTAAAAAATGATTTTATACAATTAGAATAATATCATTTAGTAAGAAAGTTTGACAAACTGGACTTATAATTAAGCTGGTTCTGTACTCAAATCGTTTAGCAGTATATGCTTCTGGGACTATCAGTCATGTAGACGTGTAGAGTAGTGACAGTTTCATTCAGGCAAAGTGGTGGCTCTTTCATAAATTTCTAAAATATGAATTAATTGTACAAACATACATGTACAAATCAATCAACTCAAACTATATTAAACCAAACTGCTATACCAATCATATTTTAAATAAATATTCTATAATTTGAACAAAACTTGTTCAAGTTACTAAAAATAATATATCAAAGGAATACGAATGTTGATTTTTTAAGCAATCCGAATGCTAGGTTTAAACACACGTTGGAGTTGTGTTTTCCGTGAAGCTAATGCATTCCAGAGTAAGTAAAAGTAATGTCTATTGGTGAAAAATCAGAGTTGAAAATTTAAGAATGAATGCAAATATAATTATATAGTCTGTTTAAATTGGAGCCAATACTCTAATATCTGGAACACTTTGAATTGTGTCGAGTTGATCATTATTATATATTTTTATTTAATCAGCACAGAAAATTGGCTAGAGTTTTGAACAGTAATTTTGTCTGATGCCAACATTCTCCCACTTAAGTTCCAAATAGAGCAGGTTTGTATCTTCTCATGCATGACACCTACAGCTTTAACTAGAAACATGGCCATAGGGTGTTCATAGGCTCATTAGCTTAGGAATTGACTGCATACTAAACAAAACATGTATATCCTATGGTCTCCCTATAAACACTTTAATTTCTACTACACTAGAAAGTATCAAGTAATTCAGATGAGATGTTTGGTGTTGTAGTCTTGGTTATTGTTACATTATAAAATATTATTTCTCTATGCAACTATATGCACGACTCATTTAAATTTCAGTATATAGTTGTTGAGTCTCTGTTAGATAAAGTGATAAGTTGGGGTGCTTACGCTGAACACCCATGGTGTTGGGTGCTCCCATCTGTAGCTATCTTGGAAGTTAGGGTTGAAGGACCAGCCAAATGCCACCAGCTCCTTCTCATCGTATAGCAAAAATACAGGGAATACTTCATCACAGGCCATGTCTCTAGTCAGGTTGTACCAGTAATGCATACCTACAGGATATAAGCCTCAGTCGAATATAATACACATAATAATATTATTATTTGTAACGTTATCATCATATAAAAAAGAAAACTGTCAGCTAAAGCTGTGTATAGCTGTTACTAGCTATTTGAAAGTTGGTGTTGTTAGGATGCAGGTTTGCCACAAAAGTATACTTGCACTTTGACCTTTAAACACAGCAGTGGAACTTTAATTGAATAATGGAAAACATTAGAGTTTGAAGGAAGGAAAACGCTTGGCATACACAGCTAAGAGGTTAATCTAATAATGAAATTTTTCCCAGCCCAGGTTTTGTTCACCTTTCACCACCATGTCCTGATCAGGTGGCAGGTTTTGTAGCAAGAGATTTAAAGGCTTCTTGAGTAAATCTTTATTGAGTAATTAGAAACAAATTAATATGAAGTTTTGTAACTTATTACAACAAACTCTCAGGTCACATTGCATCTCAATAGAGTTCACTTTAGACACTGCCCGTATCGCTGTAAGCTGTGCCTACTGAGAACACAGTACAGATATACACTGGATAGGCACATCGTGTTTTAATTCTTGATTCATGCCATTTTCATTCAGAATATGCAATGTTAATGACGTACCCATCCAAAAGAAGCATTTTCCTTCAACAAATGCTGTTTGAGAGGTAACTTGACTCTCCCTCAAAGGAATCCTCATTAGATGTGAAGAATTCAGGCCATTCTGTATAGCCAATAGCGTGCCAGTGCCTTGACTATCAAACTGTGATTGGTTACGGCCAGTTGTACAAATAGTTGCTATAGAAATGTAAACATAAATGTGGGGGGGTATTTTGAATTTATTTTCAGGGTTGGTACATAGTAGCCATTGGTTTAACATACACTACGTTCCCACGCTTTAGATGGATTCACACAGGATGCTCATACGATAGATTTGTGATTACGGATTCTTTAATATATGGTTAAGATTTCATACGAATTGTCACTGTCCCCATGCATCGAATGAAAAATTCATTCTGCTAAGCATTGGGACAGAGCGAAAGTTAAAATAAATAAAATATAAGACTAGCTGGGAAATTCTAGTAAACTTATTGCATCAAGACATTCCCTTTCATAACTTGTGAGTTGAAAAGAGTACATGACTTCAAATGTTTGGTCCGTTTCCTTGCTATATATGGCATAGAGAATATGTTTGTTGAATAAAACACTTACCAGGTTCAACAAAGTAGATTGTAATGACCCACTTGTCTACCTCCTCCAGGAAGGTGTGATATTTCTCATTTTGTTTTCTCGGGTAGTCCGTAGTTTTGGGTATCTGCAAGGGGAGCAATTACAACAAGAAATAAGTTTATAAAGTGACCTTTGAGTTAGCGTAAGAACCAAATCTCACATGGGTATATTTTATGACTGCGTCACTTACTCCAGCCTGAATTCCAGCTATAAACCCATTTTTATCCAACAAGATCATAATTGCCGTATCACCATTTAGCATGTATCGGTTTCCACTAAACATTGTCCCTTCAACATCACCTACAATATACAAGTCTATTTTCATGTCAAGGTCACTTCAACCAAACCTTTTCTTGAGAATACTTAGTTTCAGTTTGATCTAATGTCAATTAGGCATTATTTTATAAAACTGTGACCTTGAAATTACACTATATGTTGGAATTTACTATTATTGTTACTACATTACTAAGTTATTACATTAAACTACATCACATATTACTAGATAATACAATGTTAAAGTAGTGTATACGTTTACATCATTATATTATTATTCTATATTACATTTTTGTAATACTACTATATTACTATACTACTCTGTATGTAACCACATACATCGTGAAAAACTATTCAATTGATTTATGATTGCGCTTATGAATTCAGTAAAATGTTGGTAACACAAATAACAAGGTTTGCCATTAATAAAGTAAATACTGAAACCTTATAAAGTGTCAGACTCAGAATGGCGGCCAACATTTTAGTGTCTAAAGAGAAGATTTAGTCATTTTTTGCAGGTGTGCAAAGCAAAAAACTGCAAACAAGAATTTTATGAGATGCTCTCATAACGCAAAAAGACAGGAAGCTTTTTAATAACAAAGTGACAGTATAACCTGAAAAAAATTGTTTGAGGAGTTTTAAAAGGTTGATGATGCAATTCAGAACTCACATCCGACGTGAGTATCCTGAACCCAGCCAGCCTCCTCCATCTCCCCCTGCGTCCTCGGCAGGTATTCAAATGCAGTGAAGGGGTTAAACGAGAAACCAGCTGCAAAACAATCTCATAAAATAACTTTACGTTAGTACATGAAATGCAGTAGTATTTTCTCTCGTGTTGCCCTCTTGTTTTATCATACCATCTCTAAAAACTGAGGAGAGACTCTAACTAGAAGTGTAGACTGGTAAAGATTTGATGTCTCATAGAATAGGTACAATAAATTTAACTTCGTTTTATTGGCTCTCTGCTCTGCAATAGTATGTGTTGGTCAAAATAGTTGGCTGAAAATCTTTAAATAATTTTTAATAGCTGAATATCAACATGATGAAAACAGATTGTATGCATACTGAGCTCTATTGTGTTTGTCTTGCTTATCTAATAGCAGTGGAGAAACAACAGGTCAAACTCCAAACACAATAATAATAATATTTTACTTTAGCCCAGTAATAGGACAGTTTAATGGTATAACAACATAAGTGAGAGTGAAGTAGACTAACCTCTGAGCCCTGTCCAGGTTGGTGGATCTGTAAACGCACAGAGAATACTAATCATAGATATCAACAGCAACAAATGAGACGATAGCTGATCCATTTATAATGTTTACACTTTTACAACTTTTGTGGGTTTGAAAAGACGTGATAGCTTCGCATCAGCTGTCAATTTCAAATAATTATGTAATTGCTATATAAGGGTAATGTTAAAAATATGAGCATTGATCAGAAACTGGAGTATTAAATACAATATATTTGAAGAAAAGTAAATATAAACTACTTAACACGTTTCTGTTTCACTATAGCCAATCATGTGTGCAACTTCTACTTTAATTTTCAGAAGTCGAATACCCAATAAGGCTGGCGAACATAATATTTTGGTACATATGTATATGAATATATGCAATACACTTTCCTGGCCTACTCTGTATATACTCTAACATACTTACTATACTCTGTATATACTCTAACATACTTACTATACTCTATATACTCTAACATACTTACTATACTCTGCATATACTCTAACATACTTACTATACTCTGTATACTCTAACAGTAACATACTTACTATACTTTGTAAACTCTAACATACTTACTATACTCTATATACTCTAACATACTTACTATACTCTGTATATACTCTAACATACTTACTATACTTTGTAAACTCTAACATACTTACTATACTCTATAGACTCTAACATACTTACTATACTCTGTATACTCTAACATACTTACTATACTCTATATACTCTAACATACTTACTATACTCTATAGACTCTAACATACTTACTATACTCTGTATACTCTAACATACTTACTATACCCTATATACTCTAACATACTTATTATAGCCTACTCTGTATACTCTAAAATACTTACTTGACCATGTTTGGTGAACTCCAAGGTAAACTATACACAGTAAGAGCTTATTATAAGAATTTGACTCCATGATGACTCTATGAGAGAACAACAAGCACTGATGCCTAAAACCACATTAAATCCTTACAGCCTCACTTTGGATATAAAGTCAAAATAAGGTTAATTGTTGAACTGTAAACTCTCTACTAAGCATCAGCAATCATGAGTGTGGTGCAATAGTGCAGTCACACCAGCTTTATAAAATGTTTTTATCATCATTCCCTTGCATGTGCTGTTTAATATCAACAAGTCTAACCCCTCATTCACACTTACAGCAACATATAGCAAAAATAACAGCAAATATCAGTGCTTTTTACAAATTTCTGAACTTCCTGTACGGATTTGCGGTACAGTAGGATCAAGCACTGCTCAAATAAATTGCAGCAGGCTCCTATTGGAAAGAGAAACTTTTGCGTCAACTCATTGGATATAATTGTCCAATGAAATGTCATAGATCGTATCTAATAGCGGACTTTGAAAACTTCAGCCCGGACACATTAAAAATGGCTGACATTTTACGTTACAGCATACGTTACGGTAAGTGTGAAGGAGAGGTAACTCTCTCAGGGGACGCAGCTCTAATATGAACAATATATATTATATAGCAGCTCGAGCTTGTCGCACATTCACCAGTTTTATCATCACGCTATTATGTCGAGCTTGCGAACTGAGTCGCGCTCACCTGAAAGTTCAGCATTGCAAACTCGAAAACAGTCTCAATCTGGAAAATTTCAACCATTTAGTAGCAGCAAAAGTTCTTTGAATTAAGTTCTGCGAGTGTCTTCATGAATTTAGAATTTGCTTGATTAAAAATTTCAGGAGAGCATAACTTCTTTTGTTATATTTCTTATTTAGAACACCTCTTCCCCCTAATTCGACAACATTGCACCTACAGATGTTTTTGTGTCAATTTATTACAAGCATCTATTGTCCAGTTAAAAAGATTGTGAGTCCCTGAATTTTGATTGGGTGATGGTTAAATTTTGCTACATTAGGTTGCTACATGTCTGAAAAAACTCCATAAAACTTGTTACAACATAATAATAAAATAGGAGCAGGCTGAGCTTTAGGTTCTTTAGGAACTCCTCAACCCAGACAAAACCTTAACCAATCACGGTAGAAGAGTTTCATCCTTTCAACACTTTTTTCTACATCCTCTATAATTACTATAAGCATTTCTAATGCCATTTTAATAAGTGCATTCAAAGTTCTAGAAGTGAATAGGCTACAATAATGGAGGAATCAGGAAACGCCTGCGTTCCTAATGAGAAATACCCCACAAGAAGTTATGTTCTCATTAGAAATTCAACCTGCTCCTTCCAACCAAAAATTGGTGAAAAGTTAACAACTTCAAACTATTGTCTGTTATTGCACCTAAATGCTCCCCTTTTGCATCTTGGCAAAAAAAAACTAATTCTTTAACTACTCTAGCCATCAAGTTCTCCATAATTTCTGTCACAACTTGAAGGTAACCTGTTCTCTTGACTAGGCATTCTGCAGCTGTGACATGCAGTTAACGGAACTGTTCTGGTGAATTCTAGACTTTCTAATTTCAAACACTAGCTATAGAAAATATAATCCAAGACAAGTTATTTGTTCTAGTTATAGAAAACTTAGATATGAGCAACACGACTTGGTGATATCGAAACTACAAGCTAGTATCAACTTAGACTGTTTGATAAAAAAAGCAAAATTAGAAATAATAATATATACTTTGTACTGACACTCAATCTGGACCCTGGAGTTGACTTTGAACTGCTTAGGCAGGTCATTCACCTTGTTTATTACAGTGGATGTAGTAGAGTACAGTCGATGCCGGTGTAAATTTGTACTAAAATTGAATATCTGTTGAGTGACTCGGCAACTGAGCTGAGATTTTATAACAGCGGCCCGGGTTCAAGGGCCTAGGCCCGCGTTCAAGGGCCTAGGCAGTGCTACAGCAGACGACCACATCCATTTGATCAGACACGCCCTTATTAACCTGACTGCTGAGGTTACGTGCCTGGATGAAAATTCTGCGCTGTTCTGTAAGCAGCTCCAGTTGGAGGTGAATGAGCGTTTAGAGTGGAGACGTAGGTTGGAACCCCCAACTTGTGAGAACCTCAAACTACTGTACTTCTTCACCCCCAACTCGGAGGTGCTTACAGTACAATTGGTTGGGTATTCAAAGCAAGATACTTTTATTTTATGGGTAGACAACTTCTAATGTCATAAATATTCTTTAAAAGTCCACCTGTATTAAAGGCTGCTTCCACCTATTTGCTAAGTGGAGCTAGTGGTTATTTGGCCAGGTTTAAGCTTAGAAATGACATAATTATAACCAATGCAGTGTCTGCCCACTTTAATAAGAATTTGGTAACTTAAGCAAGAAAGGTTTTAAATTTTAATTCCTATTGCCAGTTTTCTTGTTGTAATATAAAATACAGTCAAGTTTGCATATTTCATAGACATATTTTATTTTTATGCAGAGTAATAAAATAAAAAAACTTAAAATGTGACAGTGCTTATAGAAACAGATATAGATATTAAGAGTGACAGAGTAAACAGAGATTGGTAATCACAATTATTCAATGTATGTATCACAGCATAAGCTAAGTCAAAGATGCATATAAATGTGGTTGAAAGTGTGGGGCTGTTGTTTCACATTTCAGAGCGATTGTCTACTTATAGATATCAAAGCTTCAAGTCGCGTTTATACCTTCATGATTTTCAGTTAGAAATTCAATTTGGTCGAGTTGAAATTTCACCGAGTTGCATTGCATTGTAAAAGTCACTCGTCAAAATTGTTGCATTGTGATTACTTAATTGGCGGATTTCAGAATAATAATCAATAGGAATGATAATTCCTTGTAAACATCGACATTCAATTATGACTTTGGTGACTAGATGACATACTTAAAAAATGTTAAACAAAGCTTCAGCGATTCAAGAACGAGCTTCATGTTTATATCGGCTTTTATGCTGCCCACTCAACTAATTCATTGGGTTTTCAAAGGGCATCAAATAGCGAGTCATACTTCACTATTAGAAAGTGAGTTCAATATGGTTTCAATGAGTTTCAGTTTGACTACAAAGGAGCACTACGGTGAGTGTTATTAACTGAAACTCGGAGCATTTTCAGCAGAGGTATAAACGCAACTTTAGAGTTTGCGCACTGATCTAGTTAAGTTGATATGAAAAATCCAATAAATAAATAACAAAATATTACAAGAGTATCTCATGGAAACACTAAAAAAGTAAAGAAACTTATTGGAAATGAAAGTAATTGTTAGAACTTGGTTAGCTGTTTCATTTTGTTAGCTGTTAAAAACATTTCCAAGAATATAGCAAGCAGACTGAAAAAGGCAGGGAATATAAATAAGTTAGTGAAATAAACTCCTGTCAGTGAATGATGTGTCCCCAGACCTACAGTGAAAGAAGATGATAGGAGGAAGAGTTGCAACAGCTGCTGTTGTTGAGTAACAGTGTGGTGACACAACGCCCGTCTTTCAGTAAATATACATAGTAAGTCAGCAGCTATTTGTTCATCATCCCACTCAACATGTCAATAGGCAGCGGGAATATGATGGTGGAGTTCTTCTCGGCAGCCACGTTGTTGAGTGTCTGCAGGTACCTGAGTTGGAGGGCAGTACCAGAGGTGCTCATCACATCGGCAGCTTCCTTCAGAGCTTTAGATGCTCTCTGCTCTCCCTCGGCAGCAATTACCTACATATAATATATAGGTCACATAGAATATAGGTCACGTAGTATATAGGTCATATAGTATATAGGTCACATGGAATATAGGTAACATATAATATAGGGCACATGCCATATAGAATATAAGTCATATAGTATATAGGTCAAATATAAAATAGGTCACATAGAATATAGGTCACATAGCAGATAGGTCATATAGTATATAGGTCACATAAAATATAGGCCATATATAATATATAGGTCACATATAATATAGGTCACATGGCAAATAGGTCATATGGTATATAGGTGACATTGCATATAGGTCACATACACGGGCTTTCCATGTACCGATCTCAGATCGATCTCAGCGAGATCGATCTGAGCAACGTGCTCAGATCGATCATTTTTCCATGAGAGTGTCAGATCGATCTCTCGGAGTTGCCTCCTCTTAGGTGAAGACTACTTTATTAGTATATTTTTTTCACCCACCTAAGTGATAAAAGCTACTGCTGTTGAAAAACAAAATTTTCATAGTCTAAAATTTAACGTCAGCTATAAACTCTACACAGCAAAGCTTTTAATATGAAGTAATTTGGCCAATTTAAGATAATTGATTTTAATATTTTAGCTTGACAGCTTATATAAAATTTATAGCTGTTGTGCAGCTTATTTATAAAATTACGGGATTATTAGGCTTAAGATTACGCAGCAAACAACTAATGGCAGTGCGTTATACTAGTCGTTTAAATTCAATTTAAATGCTCTCACTTTTTGTATCTTCCACCGTCTATAATTTTACATAATTAAGTTTTCTTGATCATTTTACTAAAATTCAAAGTTTTGTCATTTGAAAAAATGGCTATCTTAATTATTAAGTACTTTGCTTAGTAATTAACAATAAGTTATCATTTTCATTAGCAGACAACATTTTAGCGAGCGGTCATTTTTCTACTTCTCGGATCGATCTTTCGTCTTTCCATGGTCTTATTGCCTTGAGATCGATCTGAGTTTGAGCTCTACAGACCGACCAGCTCAGAACGACTGAGATCGATCTTTGGCGTTTTTCCATGGATCGATCTCCCTGAGATCGATCTGAGATCGGTACATGGAAAGCCGGTGATATAATATAGGTCACATAGCAGATAGGTCACATACTAGCATATAGGTCGCATAGCATATAGGTCATATAGTATATAGGTCATATAGTATATAGGTCACATGACATATAAGGTCTACATTGAGAGCTAATCAAGTAAGTTGCACATTTTTAAAAATATATTTCATAGCTTTTACTAGGAATAACACTCCAGGTAAAACTTAAAACACACATGGAACATGTTGGGAACAGTTTTGCTATAGTTACACCTTTAGAAATAAACAGTGTAGGCATCACAAACCCCAAACCCCACACAGTTTAACAACCCAAGTTCTCTCTTAGACTTAACCAAAGTTCTGTCTCACCTTAGCCTTAGCTTCTCTTGAAGCCTCAGCTTCTGCGGCCATAGCCCTCTGAAGTTGGACTGGCAAGCGAACGTCCTTCAACTCTACCCTCTCAACCTAAAGTATTAGAATGAGCGGTTGGAGTTGTCTATCTTGTGGATATATTAGAGTACAAATTTACTGCAACATAACTGCAAGGCTTTTACATACCAAAATTATTGAGCCAGCAAAATGAACTCAAGAGCCAACAATTTACGGAGTTAGAAGCTATCAATGTGCAAGTTTGTTTCACAGAAAGTAAAATCCCTGTACTCATTTGCACCTCCGTAAGTCAATCTTCAGTCTACTTTATAAACTATAATAACTTCATACAAATTCACTTTGAGAATCAAATGGAACTTTAGTAACTACTCGGCATGGCAAACATATCTGACCACTTCAGAATTGTCCATTCACGAAAATCACATTTCCTTGAAAAAATTTTTGCTCAAGGTCTGAGATGACAAGACATGTCTAACTATTCTCTTTTGAAAACATAAAATTTCAGAAAATGCTTATATATATATATATATATATATATAATTTATGACGTATGCATTCATTGGTAATGAGACTTTGTTATATTAGTCTAAATAGAAGTTGTTTTCTCCGCTAATTTCAATGCGTCATATGTATGACGAGTTTGGTTCAAAATATCAAAGCTATGCAAGCATACGTTAGAGAGCATATTAATAGAATTCTAATAATTATATTAGCATAAGACAGGGTGGCATACCTTGACGCCCCAAGGATCTGTCGCCTCATCCAAAGTGCTCTGTAGATTGTGGGCTATTTCATCTCTTTCACTCAGGATCTCTGCTAAGGTTCGAAGGCCAAGGTGATTACGTAGAGTAGTTTGTGCGAGGAGTTGTGTAGACTTGTGAGGGTTTTCCACGGCATTCACACTGAGAACGGGATCGCTGATTCGGTAGTAGCAGACAGCATCAACGGCTACAGTAACCGAGTCCTTGGTGAGAATCTGTGAGAGGAAATGAAGAATATAGTCTTGTAATATAATGTCACATACACAAACATGTGTATGTATATGACATTATATATTATATAGTATGTTATAGTACTATGTAGGCTCCATAGCATTAGTCAAGTGGGTATACAGTTATCAGTGCGCATCAAGTAGGTTCACAGTTATCAGTGCACATCAAGTAGGCTAATACATAATAGAATTTAAAACCAATTGCTAAGCACATAGATGATATTCAAGTGTTTATTTATAGTAGTGATCTAACAACTATAAGTAAAAAATAAACAACTGGTGATTAAAGGCATTAACTATGAACTAGTAAGTGAATAACTGGTAACTAGTAACTAATAACTGGTAACCAGTAACTAATAACTGAATAACTATTAACTAATAACTGAATAACTAGTAACTAATAACTGAATAACTAGTAACTAATAACTGAATAACTAGTAACTAATAACTGAATAACTAGTAACTAATAACTGAATAACTAGTAACCGCTACAACTAGTTGCAGCTCCAAAAAACTGATGATTAGTGACCGAGATCAATAAACTATCACCTAAGTCTGAGTTCCATAAAATAATATCACTAAAACAGCTGTTTTTTTACTAAGTAAAGCATTCCAATCCAAACTCTAAACCAGTATTTAGAAAAACAAGCTTGATAAAAGTTAGCATGTGCATCCCTAAACCTGAGAGCAACTCGCACTTCTATAAACCACAGTCTATACTTCTACACCCTTGAAAATCATTAGTTTTAGTTCTTCACAACAAGTAAATGTAGTACAAGGGAGGGTTCATAGTGCACCCTTACCTCTTGCGGGGGCACATCATAGGTCATCACTCTCAAGTCCAACTTCAGAATGTTGTCAGTGCAGGGGAAAATGAAGAACAGACCTGTATAACAGAACAAAGTCGAAATAAACATTCCCAACTGAAATATTAAAAATAGGGCAGGCAACTCCTAACAATAACAAAATACCAGCTAATTTAGAAACTGTGCTAAATAGCTGCATAACATTATTATGATAAACCTTTATACAAACAATGTTCAGGATTTAATGACGTATTTTCTAGTCTAATGCAAGACATGAGAGATAACTGGTTTTGAGCAAAGATACACTGAGTAGTATTTTGTTACAGGATATTACTGATAGCACTGCTCTGTGTACACCCCTGGGAAAGGGGAGAGGTGAATATGCTGTTTCAATGGACTCATGTGACAGAAATATTGTAGTTATAGTTTTATACAAAAGAAATCTTCAGTCATGCATAAAACATTATAGTATTTCAACAAACAGTCTTTGATGCGAGAAAATTCCTGGTCTCGGTAGCAACAAGGGTGGAGAGTAGGATGCCCCCTTACCTGGGCCTTTGGCTCCACCTCTAACTCTCCCCAGTCTGAATATAACAGCTCTCTCATACTCAGTCACAACCTGTAAGGTAATAATTCAGCACTGAATATAACTGAGTAGTGATCAAGAAGTCAAGCTTAGTGTGTAATACAAGAGTTTCAGCTAAACTGTTGTGCAGGGAATAGAGCAAACTGCAGCTAACATATAAAGTTACTGGTGTTCTAAGAAGTTGACCCTGCCTGCTCCCCCCCCCCTCTACCCCATGCCTGCAGCGACCCATTCCCCATGTTTTAAGAAAGAAATATAAAAATATATCAGTCACCACACTAGCAGTGTGTTGCTAAGTCTGGCAGCAAGTCTCCTTCACTTGAAAGGCAGTAGAGAGTTGAATTCTCAGGAATTTAAATTATGTTAAGCAGACATCAATTTTTGACTGCATGACTTCTTATATCTCAAATTAATTCAAAGTTTTTAAAGGTCTGAGGGAAAATGTAAGATCTCAGTAGTGAGTGGAAAGAAGTTTTCTTCCCAAGCAAAGACTACTCTCAAAATCCAAGAGCAGCTCCAAGGCGCTAAGGAATACCTCACCAAGAAATCTCCCTTAGACTATTGGCAATATTGCTTAGGGCTTCCAATACAGGACTTACATTCAGCTCCTGGTGTTATCTATTATATAGATATGTCCACTAATAAACTGTCAATTATCTTATTTTAATCTTAGAGATGAGCGTTGAGAGCTTTAAGCTGTTAGAAAAGGTAACTTGAAAAGTTGTTATGCAGTAACCTGTAGAACCTGTCAGGTATAAATACTAACCACCTGTAGAACCTGTCAGGTATAAATACTAATAACCTATAGAACCTGTCAGTATACTCACCCTCATGCAGACGCACAGAGAGAAGGGGAATGTGATGATGATGAGAAAAACTGAGAGACCCAACAGGATACATTCGCATACTCCCAGACTCTCATCTAAAAATAGATAACGTGATGCAATAATAGAATGTTCAATGCAGGGTACAATTTAATAATATAATGTACAATATAAAAGTCACCTAGAAATAGATGCTGTGAGAATTATTTTAGTAGAGTACAGAATGCAATTTTGCTAAAAGATAAAAACTAAAATAAAAATGCAATAGAAAATTCACTGAGCATTGATTAATTGGGTCTCAGCTTTAAGAGGGGGGCTAGTTATTGGAACTGAGGCTATGCTAGTACTCTTAGTCCTTATTGACACAATTATATTTAGAGTTAGGTTTGCCTGCCAGTCAACATATTTTATGATCTGTAAACATAGTTTTATGTCTGCAAGGTAGTGGAGGTTCCAGAACTATGAAGACTGCAGGGAGGGAGTTACCCTCTCTAACGGTACTATATTGTTCATAGAAGTGAATTGACTAACAAACCCAGGAACAAGGTTTGAGAGCATCTGGGTGCATTATAGTCTGCAGCAATAAAGGCTTCCAGGGCTGAGGTTTTAACCTAACTGTAACTACTGTAACTGTGACTATAATATACAGTGACTACTGTAACTGTGACTACTGCAACTGTGACTACTGTAACTGCTGTAACTGTGAGATTAATTCACTTCGAAATGACTAATACACTTTTTATCAAATTTCCCAATATTTACCAATACTCAATCTTATTCGTGAGTATAAATAATTACAATCCTGTCAGCATTGTTACTATTTATTTTCGTGATTAAATTTGAAACTCAAAATTTTATACTACATCTAGCGATCACCTAAGGCTAATCAACAGCTAACAGGAAAGGTCGGCCAGCCAGCATGATCATGTTGAGAATTAAGACAAAATACACTAGTCCTTGTAATTTTAAGGCTTCAGTCTCAGATTAAGTTCAAGGTGGTGATTAGCCTTAGCCACTAATATATTTATAATTATTGATTTGGTTTGGTCACCATCAGTCTGTAGAAATTCAAATTGGCATCGTCATAATCAAAATGAAAATGATTTTAAATTTAAGTGAGTTAAAGAGAAGTTTTAGTTTAACCCAAGACTAAGACTTCACTAGTCGCTTAAAGTTAAACTAAAACTTACCTTCACTTCTCTGGTAAGGCGCGGAGTTAGCAGCACCAGGTCTCTGCGGATGACCTTTACTAGTAGACGGTGCGTAGCTTGCCATTTTCTTATACTGACCAAGTGGCGGGTTTTCTACGCTTGTGCTTGAAGTCGATGCCTGCGCCAATTCAAAGCTCATCACCTTCCAGCGTGAAGTTATAAGCTAGTTAGTTCAAATACTAATGACGCTATTTATCGCGCGTTGTTGATTTTAAAGTTGCCTACTTTAGTTCAGGTTTTTTACAATTCTTTTTGCGTTGGGTCCACACGCCCCTCTACCCACTGACCTATTGTCTTTGTAGTGAGACTAAGAATAGCACGTGATTACGTATAGAAAGTAAACAACTGGGTGATCACGTGAACAGAATAGCACGTCAGTCACGCGTTAATAATCACGTGGAAAGTAACAGTGTCGTAGACTTGTAGTACACAGGTACAGCAAGTAGTGCATTAATAATATTATATAATAACACCTACCAACTTCCAAGATAAACCTATGGTTAACAGCAAAGGTTCAGAGTGACTAAAGTATTTCAAGCCTAGTATTATGAACATGCACAGTCTAGACCAATCAATAAAACTACTAGTTACTTCACTAATTTTTGTTTTCCAGGAACCAGTGTACCCTTTTCAACTGATTTTTACAAAAATCATGTAGAAAATATAGTATTGCTTTATTATTGTTGGTTGATAATACTAATTTTGCAAATGGGCTATTAGGGCTAAGCTTGTTACCAATACAAAGAAGTAACTGAGTAACTGAGTGCAATAAATTAGCCTGGTGTACCACTAATCACCAAGCATGATCATCAATTCACTTGTTCCTCGGTGTGGCAAAATTACATAATAAATTATGCTATAGGGAAAAGGGAGTTTTCCATCAAGCACTGTAATAGCTACAGAGCTGATACAGTCAACAGCGGAGTTAGGGACACATGCACTAAAGAATATTCCCAACTAGTAGCTAACCGAATAAGATCACCAAGGTCATTTAAACTTCATCTCAAGTTTTCATGAGGCCCTACAAACACTCCACGTCATCTTAAATTATAGCAATAAACTCACTTAGCTAGTTAAGAGTATAGTCTATACTTCTGCATTAAAAAACAGGCCCAACTTAATTTGCATGCCCTGTTGAAATTAACATGGACATAAGTTTATATCCACGTGGGTCCTAGAGTACCAATTCTATACTATATTATATGCTAGCCTGAACCTTTAAATAGTCTATCAATACTGGATCATTCATAGCTGTATAATATATCACTATATACAGCACACTATGTGTTATATAACTTATATTAAATACATGGTGGTACACTATTTATATCTCATAACATCTGTTATATACACTATTTGTTACTTCAATTATAAAACTTGTTCAAAGTAGGCATCATGTCGCTTTTATACTGTCTTGGCAAAGGCCCCTTATATAATATTATATGGTATTAATATGACAGCCAATATATGATATAATACTATGCTGTTATGCAATATAGATGACATTGTAATTTGTTATGCAACTAATATCACTTGATACAGCTATAGTATACAAAGCATTGTTGCACACAAATGAGCTATTGTTATGCTCTAAAAATTTAGGTTTGGTTGGCATGACCACATGTATACACATCTTGCCTTAGCTCAGATTTGTTATCACCCCCCCCCCCCCCCCCCGCCCCCTCTCCTTCTCATCTCTGTTAGAACCTGTCAAGTCAAGGACAGTTAAGGGCTACAAATCGTGTCACTTCAAACCATGCTGGCAGCTAAGAAAAGGGCTTTGAAGTAACCAGGAGATTTTTTGAGAATTAATTAAATATCTTCCCTAACACAACTTACTAATCTTGCAGAGTTCAATCACTGGTTTAGTACAGATTGTGTCACGTTAGACAGCGCCCCTCTCTAGCTAACTAATTCACAGTCTAAGAACTGATTGTGAGAAATAAGTATATACTTCAGTGCTTGAGGAGACTTCTAAATTATATACTAACCTTCAGATTCCCCATTCTCTGAGAAGGGGCGATAGCCCTGCTGTCCTCTAGATGTTCTCATTTTCACCGAGGTTACTCCACTAGTGCTTTGCGGTTCCACTTGGTTATGAGCCATACGTCTGAAAGCCACTGCCTTTGAGTTAAAACAATATTATACTAAGAGATTGTATTGAAAGTTCTACTTCCTTTGTGCAAAGACCAGCTCTTATTGACTGGTTGGTAATCACAACTCAAGTATTGCTCTTACTGATAACGTAATATTATGTAGTCATGTATAGCAGTCAGTTGATGGTGTCACATGCCGCTGACTATAATATGAGAGTTCAGCTGATAACAAAGTCATCTGTTTACACTAAACCAACTCTTTATTTATACAATACTGTTCAAATCTACTACATATGTGCCATTTTTACCTACTTTTCCATTTGTGCCATTATTACCTGTGCCATTTTTACTGTGCCATCATACCTTAAATCCTATTACATATGTGCCATGCTTATCTATATTTTACAATCAACATTTGTTTACACATTAACTCACTCAACAACTCGCAAGTGAGTAATTTGCTTACACTCAGAGTATACATATTTACTCTATAAACTAACTTCCAGTGCTATAAAGTTTTAAATATTCACTAAGTACTTGGCTACTCAGCAACCCAACATGTATCATATTTACAGGATCAGACAATGCATATTATGTATATCACTAGTAAGAATTCGTAATGAGGCAGCATATTATTATGCTACTAGCGCAGTGGTTCCCAATCTGGGGAAATCACTCTAGGGGGAAATGGGGCTTTTGAGGGGGAATTTTATTGAACAGGTTTTGAGCTCTTTTCTTGTCTTCCAATAGTTGCAGTAGTCAGTATAAATGTTCATCTGTAACGGCTTTATCTTATCTCATTTATTCATCCTAACTACATTCTGCAATCTAAGCCTGCTTCTACATGAATGTGTCTGATAATCACTCTATCGAACTGCTACCTGTGCTATTGTGAATGAAAGTTAAAAAGTTTCAATTGAAAGCAAAAGCCAATATAGGAACTTTTAACAGCAATGCAAGCTAATTTACATGAACTATATAGGTACTGCATACCTAAAGGATGTATTTGAGAGTGAGTGCAATCTTCACATCATTGCTTTTCATAGTAGCATCAATGCTTTCAAAGCTAAATTGAAGTTGTGGCAGACAGGCCTTCATATCAAAGATTTCCTCACACTCAATAAATTATCAGGAAAAGAACCTGTTCCAGATTCTCTTTCAAAAAAATTCTGCAAGTCTCTTTGAACTCTTAACAGAGTTTTAACGGCATTTCCCTGATCTTCCTTCAGGAAAAACGTTACATGAGGATTTCATTGAGCTGGTTACCAGTGAAGGGTGATTTGATGAATTATCTGTTTCCACAAGCAAACTCGGCCTACACATCAAGCTGACATTGCACTAAAAGTTTTAGTGCCATTCAGCACCACCTGTTTATGTTAGGTTGGATTTTCATCAATGCTAACGATTAAAAGTGAGAAAAGAAGCTTCTTTGACCTTCAAAATGACCTTAAGTGTGTCTGTCAAAAACAGAGCCAGACTTGAGCATGCTGGCACAAAAGCATCAGTTGCAGCCATCGCATTAATAATTGTATTGCTCTGTGTTTTATAATGCATTATATAATCATTACAATCTTATATTGTAATCAAATATAATAAAACAATTATACATTTGTATTGTAGCCTATATTATGTCTGTCATAAAAATTAGCTTTTAAAAAGAGAGAAAATAATATTAGTAAACATTTAGGAAAGAGGGAAAAGGTATGAAACAGGTTGAGAACCATTGTACTAGGGGGTCTACAGGAGCACCTCTGATATCATGCTGTACCTCTACCATGATGATTCATTCAACGAATTCATTGCATACAATAAAATACTTTTGAATGATTTCAGTTAGCAGAAATTATTCAGTTTGACTTTTCTTACACTGAATTGGGTAACTGCTTCAACTCACAAGTAGATTGACTTAAAATTTAAAAACACGCAAGTTTTAGTTAGCAAAATGCTTAGACAAACTATACCCTAACTAGCCATGCATTTGATTAGCTCTATCGCACCAAGTCAATAAGTGTGTGTGTGTGTGTGTTATTTGTTATACAAAGTTATCTAGCAATAAAACTACGCAAGCTTTTCTAAACTGAGTCATAAACTTTTAATGCTCAGTTTACGACTACTTCCCCAGCTGAACAAGTACATATGATGTGTGTGCTATACAGATGGGCATTTTTATTCCTCCAGTTGTTACTATTTACAAATGCTACCTAGTATTTTAGTCATGTTTTACTGAAAAACAAATTGATTTTATGTCTGTTTTATGGTATGCTTGTTTATTTGCATTAATATTATTTCCTCTATTATGTAGTGCATTTATTCAATGTTCGAAATTTAAAATATAATGCTCAATATAACTAGACTAGTGTACAATGCCATGAAGGTGCCAACAATAGTATTCATGAATTATTACATTTCATTCTCCAAATAAAATTTTATATTGTAAAATTTTATAGCCATAACAATGTCGATGATGTCACAATAATCTTATGGCATCATTTTATGAATTTAGAAATTGGATATTTTATAGTACTGCTATTGGTGTTATAGTACAGTTGTAAAGTTAAACTAGTATAACGTGTTGGAAATATATGCAGTTTCTTTACGACAAATTTTGAACATTGATGTCTAATTCTGTGATTCATTCACAATGACCTCTTCACAAAAACAGGGAAATGTAGCAGCAGAGGAAAAATATGTACATGTATCTAAATATGAAGATGAAGGTATGTGTTTTTAGAGACTGATCTTTTGGTACAAAGTTTTATTACTATGGTTATGTTTAATCCATAGAGTTTACGCATTGACTCGTTTAATCTTACATCAATTATTTCTAGAAGCTTTGAGCTATAACAGCAATGTATAACCAGGTTCAGTATAATATTTAGTACTCGAAAAAATTCAAAATCGCTAGTTATTATGGTCCTAAGAGTTGAATTATTATAATTATTTATTGCTTATTTATATAATGGTATACATTGTAATTTATGGAATAATATGTGAATTAAAGAGTAGTTTATTAGGTTGAATAATTTATCATGCAGAACACAGTTTTCATATAGAATAAATATAATGACTTACAGCTATCATATCAGAATTTTTATTGGTTAAGCAAGGTTTCACATCAACATAATCTGCAGGGCGACCCGATTATATATATTTATAGGATAATATATATTATTATAAAAAAGTATTATGTAATTATATATTCACATAACTATATATCATTACAAAAATATTTATGTTACTATATACGTACTTATAAATTTAGTATACGAGAATATAATATTATCAAGAAAAAAACTATTGCACCATTTTGCAATTATGTATTTACAAGATTATATTCTTTTTTCTCGCCTATCTTCGCTTTGTCTGCTTTGGGTAGCGGGTATTTATTTACATGATTATATACTATTACAAAAATTTATATTACTATATGTAACTATATTATATTTATATGGGAATATGTTATCAAAAACAATTTATTGCACTATCATGTAATTATATAATTCTTTAATAACTTTAATATATTGACAGTGTATATAAATATGTGTGTATTATGTGGGATGGTAATTATTTTGTTATATATTAATATAATGATATAATAACACAGTAATATATTGCATAAAAAAATGAATTGTATTATTACATTATTATAATATATAATGTAATATATAATTGTATTAGTATATAATGGTAAACTAATACAGTGATTTTATTTCATATAAAATTGTAGTGCATTATAATATTATCATATTATTATATAACTTGGTATATGATTACAGGTGCCAGGTCATCAGAAGCTGAGTGTGGGTGTATGGGATACGTGTTGGTAATGATTTCTTATCTAATAGTTATCTGCACCTTCCCAATGAGCCTGTGTGCCTGTATCAAGGTGGTGCAGGAGTACGAGAGGGCTGTTATGTTTAGACTAGGTCGTATTCTCAGTGGTGGAGCTAAGGGACCAGGTAAATGTGGCTTGGCAATTTGACATAATTTCAAAATTTGAACTAGCAAGCTGCATATCCCCATAGTTGTTTCTGTGCTGTTTCCATATTAACTTCAATTTCTCATAATAAGACTTGCATTCAGTTTTTTCAAAAGGCAAGTAATTTGCTTTTGCTTCTCTTGTAGACAATAGGTCTACTGATTGATACAGCAAGAGCAAAGGCTAAGATAGCTTTTTGTTTTTATATATAAAATAAACTGCTTATAACCAATTGCCAACATCTGAACCTATCAACAATCAATTGATGACCTTGCCAAGTCTAATATTGTGAATATTTTCAGGGCTATTCTTCATCCTGCCATGTGTAGACGACTACAAAATAGTTGATATGAGGACCATTTCCTTTGACGTTCCTCCACAAGAGGTGTGTATGCACAGCTACTGTAGGTTGTACTTTAGGTACCTACAACCATATGCTCTATGTACAGCTGTTCTATAAATCACTTACAGTACTGTAAGCACTGTAGCAACTGCACGTACTGTAGATACGGTAATAGTTGTAGCCTGTAGGTACTGTAAGTACTGTAAGTACTTAAGGTTGTATTATAGGTACCTACAACCATGATCTACGTGCAGCTGTAAGCACTGTGGCAACTGCACGTTTTGTAGATACTGTAGGTTCTGTAGGTACTATAGCAGGTACTGTAGGTAGGGTAGGTGGTACTGGAGCAACTGCACGTTTTGTAGATACTGTAGGTTCTGTAGGTACTATAGCAGGTACTGTAGGTAGGGTAGGTGGTACTGGAGCAACTGCAGACACTGTAGGTATATGTAGGTACTGTAGGTGAAATATGTGATAATCGACAGACCCATCCCAGAAGCTGCTGTTGGTAAAATATAATGCAGAACCAGAAGAGAAAGACTGAGCATTGTAGAAGTTAATAAGTTGAATATTATCAACTACAATCTACATAGTAGAAAATATTTGCAGAACATATTATAATTGTGAATATAAGATACTATGACATTGCCTATACAATGCATAATATATACAATGCACAATATTATATACAGCAATGGGCATAAGGTCCATGTGCAATATGATAACTTTTATAATATATTTACAATGTAATGTCTAAAATGGAAATTATATATTTTTCGTGCATTTATGTAAAATATAAACTAAAAACATAACCTATAAAATCATTCTAATATATTATGTTATATACTATGCAATGAATACTATATCATAGTTATGCAAATGTGACCACTATGACTGCTTAGATAAATTTAAAACTGCATGAGATAATATTGCATGCAATTCCCTTGTATATGAGAATTAGTTTTACTTTTCGTCAGCGAAATTGAGGGTTAAACCTAGACACAGTATTAGTAGTGTTTGCCAGTTCAATGCAATTAACAGTCACTTGCTTATTGCAACTTCATTTCTAATGGGCACTGCAGGTGATTACAAAATATGTAAGGCTTTTATTTGAAGAGTGGAATCATTTGGGCTATAACTTACAAAAACACGATGCAGGCAATGCTAACTCAGCAAAATATTAATAAACCCTGGAGTTCACACTTTGTAAGTACACTTATTCACTTAAAGATTTACTCAACGTTTGAGCCACACTACTCATTGTTGTTTCAGATACTGACGAAAGACTCGGTCACAGTTGCTGTGGATGCGGTTGTGTATTATCGAGTATTTAATGCAACTATTTCCGTCACAAATGTGGAAGATGCTAACAGATCTACCAGGCTGTTAGCACAGACAACTCTCAGAAATGTTTTAGGTAAGACAACTTTGTGTTTCAGTAAGACCATACTGTAACACATCATAATAATATTATGATGATGTTTTTTATGCAAGCAAGGTTTTTCAGTTTAAAAAGGACTTCTCAAACAATTAATTGTCTGAAATCTGAAAATAATTATATATTTTAATAAAGTTGTTTACTGAAAGTCATTAATAAATATTATACGCCCAAACTGAAGCAAACAAAATGCTAACAGAGTTTACACTAACGTTCTGCTCAGGTACAAAGAATCTGTCACAAGTGCTGATAGAACGAGAGGAGATAAGTCAGAGTATGCAACTCAGTCTAGACGAAGCAACGGATCCATGGGGCATCAAAGTGGAGCGTGTCGAAATGTAAGCATGTATTACTACCCATCTGTATATTACGGTTATTATATAGTATATATATATATATTATTATATAGTATATATATATATATATATATATATATATATATATATATATATATATATATATATATATATATATATATATATATATATAGCATATACTATATAATAATATATATATATATGCTATATATATATATATATATATATATATATATATATATATATATATATATATATATATATGAGCCTTCTGCTACTGGAACAGGACAAAGCAGAGATAGGTGAGAAAAAATTTATATACATATATGAGCCTACTACAACGCATACCTATAAGGATGTGTATTAATTTCTGTAGAAAAGACGTGAGATTACCAGTTCAGCTGCAGAGAGCAATGGCCGCTGAAGCTGAAGCTTCTAGAGAGGCAAAGGCTAAGGTTAGCAGCTGCTAAGTTATACTAAACAAGCACTAATGTTTTGCCGACAATGTGTTATCATATTTATATGCTATATTGTAGCCATTTATCTTTTATATTTCCTATTGTAATAATGCACAACTTGTATTTTATTTTCTATAATATTATGGTTGATTAAATTGATGTTAATAAGAACTCTTGGCTTGTAGCTACCAGCTAAATACCCCTACAGCTAATTTTAGTGCGCATGCAATAGGATAATTTCCTTACATCTCTAGGGTTATCTGCCCCTGAATGAATTACTAACCCATTCTCTAATCACAACATTGTACATTCAATACCAAATGTGAAGTGTTGACATTCAAATTATACATTTTAAAAGTAAACAGAAATGTTTTCTTTTGAGTATTGGTGAATCTTATAGGCTCTAAGCCACCTTGCTATTTTAGTGCTACAATTATATGATGAATAAGCTGCTTCTAAACCTATATAGTTAGTTTAACCACAGATACATATATGCACTGTTGTGATTGGTCAATGGCATGTATTCCCTGTTGTGATTGGTCAATCACTGCTACATCCAGGTGATTGCTGCCGAAGGAGAGCAGGCGTCAGCCAGAGCGCTGAAAGAGGCAGCAGAAGTAATGAGTTCTTCTTCCTCCGCCCTCCAACTCAGGTACCTCCAGACTCTCAATACTATAGCTGCCGAGAAGAACTCCACCATCATATTCCCGCTGCCACTTGAATTTCTGTCTCACATCAAAAAGTGAGGTCTACAGTTCATCCTATCAGATTGAATCTCGATCAATAATAAAAAAACACTGTTTCACTGTAAGATTTACTTTACATAGTTGCATATATTGCTACTCTAAAATTAACATAATATTTTATTAAAATAATGCATTTAAAAGTAAACCTCAACTCATAATTTATTAAAATGTACCAGTATTTTGCTTATTTAAATGTTCTTCAACTATCATTTAGGTCTGACTTGCAGCATTTTTTGATCATGCTTCTACTAAGTTTTAGAAAAAGCAGTATTTAATATAGTAATATCATATCTATCACAACTATTATTATAATCAAAATATAGCACAAATAAATATAATATAATTGCATAATATATATTTTGTATGTATACATCTAGATGTCTCAAAGGGATCATGTGACTACTGCTAGTCTGTTTTAGCAAGAGCTGAACCAGTAACAAATAAGAGGTCACATTCTGTGTCACATGGCAGTCACTAGATAGAATCCCTGCACAGTTGAGAGTCAAGCAGTGCCTTATCTTAATATAAACTGTTACATCCTCTCAGGATATGCCTAATAAACTATTACAATGCTGACCTAATATAATATATGCTTTTTATTTATATAAAATATATAGACACACATTTCACTGCTAGCATGCAGCAAATAAACAATGCAATGGAAATGTTGAGCAATAACAACGCCACAAAAAACTATTTCAACAGCACCTCAAAATATTGAGCAAAACACAGAATGCTACAGGGTATCAAATGATACGAGCAGTAATAATACAGGGTGTCACATGATGAGAGCACTAATAATACAGGAGGGTGTCACATGATGAGGTGAGAACAGTAAAAAATTAGTTTATGAAACTGACATATAAAATACTGACCGATCATTGTTTATAGAAATACTCACTATAGGATATTAGAACACAAAGTTGAAAACATCTTACAGCTATAACAAAAATGGCAACATATTGTTCCATCTCTGACGCATATGTACAAATATAGTATACTATTACAATACCAAAAAGCCGCTAAAACAGAAAAATAATATATTATAGAAACTTGCTGCACTGTACAATACACTTTATATCATCAATAAGGCAAAAACAATAGGAAAGTACATAAAGATTTACTAAAAAAACTAGAAAATATAGTCAAGTACAACATAACAATAAAATTATTTTCAACGGTTGGCCACTTATAAGAAACGTTTACCTGGGCCTCAGTATAGTGCTTAGCCTACATATCCTATCAGAATCAGGATGCTGAAAAGGGGCCTAGCAGGGGCTGAAGGCCTTCCCGAGAAGATCTGGCTAAGCTGAAAGCTGGTTGGTGTTTCTTTGTGGCCGCCATGCTTGGTGAGTAAGAACCTGGACCAGGGGTCTTATCTACAGTAAGGAATATCATACTATAGAGACTGCTGTGGACTATGCTAAATATATCTACAGTCAGTTTGTGAAAACTTTAGGCTAGCAGTAGACTTTAGAAAGCTGTCTATAGAAATTATCTGCACTGCAGATGTGTTACAGAGTTTCAAGCTGCAAGTATCACAAATGTTGTGTTTAACAGAACAACACAATGAAATAAATTATGAGTTATTAAGTAATATTTGGGAACAGCTGTGGTCCAGCGGTTAGAGCGCTGCTCTAGTGAAACGTTTAGTCAGTGGTTTGGGTCCAAAGACATGCTAGAAAGGGCATTCAGTCATAATTTCCCCTGTGCTACTTTAGAAACAAGTCCTTAGTCTAACTTAAAATAAACCTTTACACTGGAGGTTTCTCACAGGGATGGTTACTATACAATACGTGCCAGCTGTTTTCATCAGGTGATATTTAACTGATTGTATCAGTAAAGACAGAGCACTAGGTAAAAGAGTGTCAGCCAATGGCTGTTGATCATAACCACTCACTTACCTTTCTGTACCCAAGAGTTTCCCGGATCTGTCCTGAAAGAGTGAATAACAGAGGGTGCTCTGTGATACACAATGCCATCAGCTAAGTTCTTGTTGTATGAGGCTGGAGAGGGCTGGTTCTCCGACCCAACCTTAATGAAGGCTATTTTCCTGTGGCCCATGGTATAAGCGGGAGACCGATTGTGGGTGGTCTGGTGCTCCCCTCCTATCACCAGTCTATCATTGTATGTGGAAGGAGAAGGCCACTAAAACATAACCAGTCAAACCAATAGGTTACACCCATCTAATCTTTACACTTACACTCCAACTACGCTTTAAACTTACTTTACACTTACACTCCATCTAATCTTTACACTTACACTCCATCTACTCTTTAAACTTACGCTCCATCTACTCTCTAAACTTACGCTCCATCTACTCTCTAAACTTACACTCCATCTACTCTTTAAACTTACACTCCATCTACTCTTTAAACTTACGCTCCATCTACTCTTTAAACTTACACTCCATCTACTCTTTAAACTTACACTCCATCTACTCTTTAAACTTACACTCCATCTACTCTTTAAACTTACACCCCATCTATTTTTTAAACTTACACCCCATCTATTCTTTAAACTGGCACTCCATCTACTTTTTAAATTTACATTTCACCTACTGTGTAACTTAACACTCTATCTACTTTTTAAACTTGCACTCTACCAACTATAAAGTTAAACTTAATTTTCTATAAAACCAGCCCAGCCATATAATTTCTATTAATGTAATCCATAGCTTCTAATCGTGAAAACTGTCTTTATCATGCTACAATAATGCTTTAGAGATTCTAATAATAATAATTATGTCCTACATCGTATAAAAGAAAATGCATACAAAAGGCATTCATTTATTCTCAAGTTATAAGATATGATAGTTCTAGAGCGCATGCATTCATGGCAAGAGATTCAAGTTCCCTAATAATGATATGAGAAATATTAGATGGAGATTTGACAGATTATAAAGGAACCCTTTTTGTTAATTATCTCATCCTGGAACATGAGCTAGTGACTGCTGCCAGACTTATAGACACCAGAGAAAAGCTCTCAGAATAACTGGACTGTTGTGATGAGTGAATGTGAAACTTACGACATTCTCTTGATTAAAGTTGGCCTTGCTGGTCCAGACCTCGGGGGACTGGTACCAAGTCTTGGACCAAGATGTCCTGCCACCCAAATCTAAACAGGAAAAACCTAACATTAGCACTAGTATTTGATTCTTAGAAGCACAACATAAATGCTTAACAAGAATTTATTGTTGAATAGACAAGCTAACACTAGAGTTGGAATCTGATAACCTTCACCTTTGTCCTCCTGTTGTATATTGAGAGAGAGCGGGGAGGGGAATGGCTGGCAAACAAATATGTAAGTTATTCATTTGCAATTTATAAACAAAAAAGTTTTTACAAAAATTTCTTATGTCGAGTGAATCGACAAAAAAAAATTATATTAGAAGGTGAATTGAATAAAGAGTCTAGTTAGTGAAAAGAGTTGTTATACTGCAAGATCCAAGGTGCTGGTGAGGGCAATACTCGACTAGCATTAGAAACCTGCAGGGTTTTAATAGGGAGGGACGAATAGCATGCCCCCATAAACTTGCAAAACAAATCCGTTAAAAAAAACGCTAGAATGTCTAAAGTTCATAGGTCTCTAAAACATTCGTAAAAAAAGTTAGGAGTGCGATTAGTTGTGCTAGAATGTAAAGGTGTTAGTTATGTATTACGAGTATACATCAAGCAGGAATAAGTCCCAGATAACAATAATTTATATTGATTTTATACTTCTATAAGACTTCAAAAGACTTTTGTTTTAGTTTAATGATCTGCATCGAATTACACATATATGTATAGTAAACATATATTTATAAACATTGGTTTGTGTAAAAATCCTGTTGAATAAAGAAAAGTGTAGTAACGGTGTTAAAACTTGGCCATAGAATCAACATGAAACACTGCCTTACACAAACATGGCCTTAGGACTCCACAAAGAATATTGTGGAACCAGGGGTGTGATAGGAGGAGGAGAGGGTTCCCGCCCGAAATGCAGTGAGCAGAGGGGATTTAGGAGCAACTAATCATTTAGACAAGAGACATGTTGTATCATTCACAAGTTATTGCTGAGTCAGTTTTGATTACAAATAATACATTTTGGTGATATACGAAAGCAGGTCACGTCTACATTGCTAATAGGAGCAGCTAGCAGAATTAAAATGAAGAAGAGATGAAACTAATGTCTAACACTAATACAGAAATACTACGTGTGCTAGTCTATTGCGAGGGCATAGAATACATACGCCAAGTCAACAATCAAGTCTTTACCTCTTCTACGTCCTAGTATATAAAACGCATATAAAGTATGAAGACGTCGTTATCCATCTTTTCCATACACAGCATTGAAAAGTTACTTTACTAAATAAATTTTACTAAATTAAATTTTTCCAGAGACAAACAAATGTAAAAAATAAAATGCTGACCCAGCTAAACTGAAATATATTTCAAAAAGTTGGCTGTAGGCCAGTAATGTTATCAATCTATAATTACCATAGAATTCTAATTCAACAAAACAATGAGAAACCATTTCATTACTGAATTATCATAATATACTTTACACAAAGTAAGAGTGTCATATAGCAATCCTAAAGAAACCGACCTTTTTCAGACCAGCACCGAGGTCGCATCGTGTACGATGGAGCATTCGTCTCATTTAATGGCTTGGTATAGTGTGGATTGTAAGCCCATGGTCCAGGGGTGGACAGGTCGGGACGTAGAGGGGGCCTACTATCTATTATCTCTTTATATTTTATATTACATGTGCCTGAGCCTATTTGTGGACGGACAGATGCAGGATTACCTCTGAAGTATAACATTTGGTTACATTTATACAGAACTAAATATCACAGGAAAATTATTTTAGAAGAATATGATAGACTATGTATTGTCATATTTTGTACTGTCATATTTAATATAACTAGGACACAAGTTTTAAATATTCAAATTATAAAAATGTGGAAAAGTATAAAACATAAGAAATAGGGAGCAGCCAAGTTAGAGCCTTTGCTTACGAAGTTATGGGTTCAAACCCCGACAAAGGCCTATGGCGATGTTAGGAAGACCATCTAGTCATAATTGCTCCTGTGCCTCATCTGAATAAGCCCTTCACCTGCTTTAACAAAAACCCCTTCCATCAGGGGTTTCTCAAAGGGAGGGTAACTATAAACTTGCGTGAGTTTTATAAAACATAAGAAATAAGGAAAAGCAAAGTGGAAACACATGAGCAAACACAACTAACATGATAATATAGTAAAATACAGGTCAAGTTTGGTTTGAAAGTTGATGTCAATATACTCAATAGTTTGTATATACGCTAATAAATACGTAAAATCACTGCTGACATTTTATTGAAAATTGTCTACTTGAGAAAATAAGATCTAACCTGTGAGCAGAGTTTAACCTGGCAGGAAGTTTGCGTTTCGGCAGAAGATATCGTCCGGAGCGAATAGCGCGATGATTCAAATCAGGGTGAAAGTTGCTGCTTTTTATATAACTAGTGGTGGTGGTGGGCTTTTCAATCACCATTTTAAATGTGGGGGTTAAAGTTTCAAAACTTTATATTGACTGGTCATCAACCTTTTTCTATAACAATAATCATAAAGCTATCATCATTCATTCCACATAAAACAGTAAGAAATTCAGTTTAAGATTTCTAGAAACCTAAAGAAACCTACAAAACATTAAATTCTACAAATTCGATGCTAATGTACTTGGAAAAAGAGACTAGAAAACAAGAAAGACATTAAAATTACTATTTAATATAAATAAATTAAAATAAAGATTCAATAACTTGCTATAAATATATTACTTTTAAGTGTCATTAAGTTATTACAATACAAATATTTAAATTTATTGGAACACTCAATTTTATAGTTAAGATAACTAGAACGATTAATAGCTACTTTACACAGTATAGGCCTACTATGTTTATGGCTACAGTTATTTTTATAGTCAGTTCTGCCAAGATCACCAGGTGTCACAATATCCAAATGGCAGTGATACTCATAACATATGCATATCCATCAAGGGACTTGAGTCACTTATTAGAGGTTTGGCAAATGGTAAATCACCGGGGCCGGACGGCATAAGAAAACCAGACCTATTAGTTGATACTGAAATAAATGCCACTTGTCTTCAGCACATATACCATGCCCCACTTAAATCTGGAAAACTACCAAGAGAGGGGAAACTTGCTAATGTAACCCCAATACATAAAGGAGGAAGCAAGGAATCACTACAGAATTATAGGCCTATCTCCCTCACAAGCATTCCGTGCAAAATGCTTGAGCACATAATCCTGCACTACCTGAATGCAACCCTTGACAATATACTTCACAACAGGCAGCATCGTTTTCGAAAGGGAATGTCATGCGATACTCAGCTGTGCTCAGCGCACCATGACATTGCCAAAGCGTACGACCAATCACAAGACACACATGCAATTGTTCTAGACTTCAAAAAAGCATTTGACAAAGTCCCCCATTCCCTACTGCTACTGAAACTACGTCGCATTCCAGAAGTTAACCCACAGATTATAAATTTGATTCAAGATTTCATCACCAACAGAAAACAGAGAGTTGTAATCAAAGGCTCATGCTCAACTGAGCTCCCAGTAACATCGGGCCTCCCCCAAGGATCTGTACTAGGACCCACACTATTCCTGGTTTATATTAACGATTTACCAAGTTGTGTCAATTTTTGTGTCAGTCTTTATGCAGACGACACCCTGCATTTGACAAAGTCCCCCATTCCCTACTGCTACTGAAACTACGTCGCATTCCAGAAGTTAACCCACAGATTATAAATTTGATTCAAGATTTCATCACCAACAGAAAACAGAGAGTTGTAATCAAAGGCTCATGCTCAACTGAGCTCCCAGTAACATCGGGCCTCCCCCAAGGATCTGTACTAGGACCCACACTATTCCTGGTTTATATTAACGATTTACCAAGTTGTGTCAATTTTTGTGTCAGTCTTTATGCAGACGACACCCTGCATTTGACAAAGTCCCCCATTCCCTACTGCTACTGAAACTACGTCGCATTCCAGAAGTTAACCCACAGATTATAAATTTGATTCAAGATTTCATCACCAACAGAAAACAGAGAGTTGTAATCAAAGGCTCATGCTCAACTGAGCTCCCAGTAACATCGGGCGTCCCCCAAGGATCTGTACTAGGACCCACACTATTCCTGGTTTATATTAACGATTTACCAAGTTGTGTCAATTTTTGTGTCAGTCTTTATGCAGACGACACCCTGTTGTACCAAAGAGTAAACTCAGAAGCAGATGCTGCAGACTTCCAGGTCAATATCGATGCAGTATATAACTGGTCCCAACAATGGAAAATGCCTTTTAATGAAAGTAAATGCCATGCTATATCATTTGGTCGCCAAACAGGCCTTCCATCTTATAAGCTTGGGAGTACACCTGTCCAATGGACTGAAGAGACCAAGTATCTCGGTGTGACCATGCAGAGTAACCTTAAATTTGACAAACACATTGTGCTGAAATCACAAAAAGCTAGCAGAGTCCTGGGAGCAATAAAGTTTGCGCTCCATGATGCTCCAAAAAATGGCAAACTCTTGGCTTACACCAGCCTCTGCCGTCCATTGTTGGAGTATGCAGATACCCTTTGGGATCCTTATTTAAAACCACCATACATGATATAGAAATGGTTCAGAACCGTGCTGTGAGGTTCATATCAGGTCTCAAGAGGCGAGAGAGTGTTAGTGACGCTCGATGCGAACTGGGTCTACTACCATTACAAACGAGGCGTAAAAATTATAGACTCACACTATTGACACGTATTCTACAGTCTGAAGTCACACATGCACACTACACTTTCATCAGACTATGATGAGGTTGTGGAAAATCGCTCTCTCATGTCCGTAACTATGAGATCAGCAACCCAAGGTTTACCTAACTCCATTTCTTCTCGCTCTAGCTGTTACCATCAAAGTTTCTTACCAAGAACGATACGCGACATGAGAGGATTTACCTAGCTTACCTATCATTTTCCTTTTAAATATCACTATCTAAATTGAATAATATCAGCGGTAATGCAGAAGCACTAAAAAAACAACGGAACACTCACTGTCACACACATGAGGCGCTCTACTAACGTCATGTGATGGTCAAGAGCGTTCTACCTCATCGCAGGTAATTCAGAGATATTGTAATTATTCCTATATTTGTGATTATACTAAATTTAAACAACTAAAATAATAAATAACTAATAATGAATTATTAGATAAATGTTAAAAAACATATACTCCTAATGTATATATAGTATAATACTATCAGTTATAGTAATAGTATTAGCAATTAATCATTATTCATTAGTATTACTTGTACATAACAATTTTAAATTTATAAGCTATTACACTTACCGAGTTAGTAATTTACTACTTATAGTTATACTTATAGTGGTAGTAATTGCAGTGGTAGTAGTATTATTTTATTTAATATAACTATTACCATTAGAATTAGTATTGCTATCAATCATGAGACATAACCCATTAGCCATTGGATTTATTTTTAGTCACCTACACTGTAGGTAATAGTAATACTAATAGTAAATAAAATAATGCTACTACCACTGCAATTACTACCATTATAAATAATTTTACTAATTCCAAAGTTAAGAGGGAGATTGTAGGCTACAGGCTCCCTCTTAAATTTGAAATCAGTAAAATTAGTCAAGTCAAAGTGATACTTGTACAAAAAAATTAAATCACATATGTGTGCTTTGAATTTTAAATTTACTTAAAAATATATTAGTTGTACTTATAGTCACACTAAAAACGTTTGTGTGAAAACTATTAACTTCAAGTTCAACTTACAACTATTACCAATACTATAACTATTACTATCAGTATGAGTATCACTATCACATTCACCATCACAGAATCAGAATGATTATGGATTATCAGATTTAGTAAATCACCACCTGCTTTTTAAAATTACTATTGTAAATAATATCTACGGTGACATATATTCATTTTACATGTAAAATTTATAAGATCTCATTGAACATTAGTCAGCAGAGCAAGATTTATCAAATCCAGTAAAAACTGCTAACAGTAAGTGTAACTGGCTTTAAACATCTGCATGTTCATGTTGCTTAGCACTAATGCAGCGAGTCAAGTAGTGATATGAATAGTTTATTAGAACTGATCTAATTGGATGTTTAAAAAGCAAAAGTTTATTGAAAATTGTTGCTGAAAGACTGAAAGACATACCACCCTGTTGCATTGAGATTTTGCAGGTTTAAGAAACTAGCTAAATGATTGTTTCCGCCATGCCCCCCTGTTCCATAACACCCTAATGGCTGAGTGCTGATTGAATTTAGCTATGTAGTCAGATGAAGTGTTTCATTATTAAGTTGGTGAAAAACTGAAGTAAGTGTTGGTGGGTTGCATTATGATTATGGTTATATTTATTATCAATTACGACTATTTTAATGATTGAGTTTTAATTAATATTTTATTTTATTTTATATTCTAGTTTGATCACAATGACAATGTCGTAGGTGTGTATTCATATTGATATTCAATTTTAAATTTATGCTGATGATCATATTGATGTAGTTATACTTAAAGTTAAAGTGGTATGCAGTTATATTCATAGTCATATTATTCAATGTCATAATTTAATATTCATATTGACATTCAATTTCATATTCATATTGATATTGTGATTCACTGATTGTGGCAATAAAAATGATACCACTTTAACTTGAAGTAAAATTAATTGACTAATTGTTGTTGTACTTGTAGAGCAGGCCTAGAAGACGAAGTAGATTAATATACTAATTAAAATTAAATTATTAATAGTAATGTTATAATAATAATATAAATCATCTTAATTAAATTAAAATTGGATTTATAATCATTATCATTTATGTATTATGTTAATACTATTAATATAATTATAATCATAATCAGATCATGATAATTTTTATAACTTACAGTCATAGTTTATGGTAACAATGAGTTACAATGGTTGTTCATAGTGTGGTGGTTCGTGGAACTACCAGCAGCACAACATGTAGGGTCGCGTAATTGACCCGGAACAATGGATAGCCAATTAGCATAGTTGATAGTTAGCAGCAATTGTAGTTTCCCGCTGCTAACTCAGTCGAAGCTAGAGTGTGAAATAGATTAGATGTGTAACTTGTTTGGAAATAATGTATCGTTTTTGTAATGTATAATTGTGTGTAAAATATACTCGTTCACTCGACTTATCCTGGTGCAGTTCTATAGTAACTAAATAGACTCTCTGGATAGCACATCAACCCTAAATCTGGAAATCATAACAGTGGTGGCAGCGGTGGGATTGTGCATCCAAGATGGAGACTGAAAATGCTGGAACTCAACCACCGGCAATCGAAGGTGAGCGTAGAGACAATGCTGTAGAGACAATGCCTGTTAACCATGTAGTAGAAGAGCGAAGGGTTCCGCGAGAACTAGCTGAAGACCGCTACAGGTTAAAGGCGCCCACCTTCACGGGTGAAGAGGAGGTGGAACAATTTATCCAAGAGTTTAGCGACGTAATGGACGTCGCTCAGTGGCCCCCTAGGGTGGCCTTGCTGAAGCTTAGAATGGCATTGATGGACAAAGCCAAGCCCTACGGGCTGGGTGTAGACATTGATAATATCTTTGCTTCTCTGCGGGCCCGCTTTGGCCTCTCTGCTACAGATGCCAGGGCCCGATTGCAGAGGTTGCGGCGTGATCCCCGCACCCCGCTGCGGGAGCATGCCGCCGCGGTCATGAAGCTGGCACAGATCGCGTACAGCGACTTGCCCCCAGTCAACCGCGAGAGGTACACCCTCGACGCTTTCATAGCATCTGTCGACGATCTGGGTCTCCACCACCAGTTTCTAGCTAGGGGAGTCACCACCGTTGAAGATGCTCTGACTGAGGGGGAAGCTTACCTCCTAGCTAATCAAATGCATAAAAGTCGCGGAAGCTCCCGCCAAGTGGAGATAGACCGCGCAGACACGGCCGCGGGACAAGGGGAGGAAACCCCCGCCGCGGCTGCCGTGTCCCAGTTGGCGACGGCATCAAAAGTCACTCAACTGACGGACATGCTAGCCAAGCTGATAGCAACACTGACACCACAAAACCCAGTGAGTACCGCCCCTGAGCCCATGCGGCCATCGGCGCCGCCACAGGGAGAAACAGTCAGTTTTTGCTGGGAGTGCGGAAATCAAGGACATTTCCGCCGATATTGTCCCTTCCTAAATCAGGGGTTAAACTACCGCGGCCCGCAGATGTTCCCACCTTCCGCGGGCCGACGATGAAACCTCCAGGGAAGAAGAAACGCAGGTCACCCAGACGGGTACCGCGTACTGGCAACCAACAGTGGCAACAGCCACGACGGACCAGCAAGGGGCTTCGCCCCGCAGCTGCCTTTTCTATGCCCCTTCACAACAGATTCACAGGGCTACAAGTCCAAGAATCTGGATGGGAGCCCACAAAGGTAGCTGAGAATCTAGCCTCGGCACCCCCGAGGCCTACCTACCACCGCCCTAAGAGACCTCCTTCGCGACCCAAAGCGAGGGAGGTACTCCCTGCGAGAGTAAGGCCTGAAGGGAGAGTTCAGGTGCAGCCCCATGGGAACAGCTATTTCTTGCCCGGTAAACTGGAAGGCAAAGCTGTTACTTTCCTCATTGATTCGGGCTGTACCACAAACCTCTTAAGCCGCCAACTCTTCGACACCCTCAGTACTAGGGTCAAGGGCGAGATGGAAGCATACGAAGGGGAATACGGCACCCTCGCTGACGGGTCGTGCCTTCCCTTCTATGGTATAATTGAGCTGACGGGACGAGTCCGTGATCAAACGATCCAAGAGACGTTCATCGTCAGTCAGCTCAAGGAGGATGCTATCCTCGGGATGCCGTTCCTTAAACGGCACGGATGTCACATAGATTTTAGCAGATCTGCAATGATGATGTCCGGGCGGGAACTCGCCTGCGTCGACAAGTTCGGCCGCCCTTTAGTGGGAGGTGTGCAAGTGGTACGCAACCGTATCATACCAGGCCGCTCCCGGGCTACCATTCACTGCAGGGTGAATAGTAGCCGGATCTCTGGACTCGGGGTGGTTGAAGGCGCGCACGAAAAGATCCAACTTGCCAGCAGTCTGAATCAGCTGACTGAGCAAGGGGAGATCTTAGTGCAGTGTGTCAACCCCTTTACCGAGCCTATCAAGCTCCCGGCTGGGTCGATGCTGGGCCGTTTTCACTCTGTTCAGGAGGGAGACGTAGGCCCGTCGCTGGGTGATGCGACGGAGGCACCCCCTCAGTGCCCTATTCAGGGACGGGGGGCAGTCCCAACACATCTCCGGGAGTTATACGAAACAGCCAGTGGCGGCTGCGCGAGTAACAAAGAACGCCAAGCTATGGCTAAGTTACTACGCGACTACGGTGATGTGTTCAGCAGCGGAGAGCATGACGTGGGACTGACTGGAATTGTCAGACACGAAATACCGCTGACTGCAGGGACAGTCCCTGTCCGGCAGCCCACACGCAGGCTGGGGCCGGAGAAAGAGAAGGAGGTTAGCCGACAAGTACGAGATCTTCTGGACCGGGGACTGATAGAGCCCGCCCATAGTGCGTGGAGCTCGCCAGTCGTACTGGTCCGGAAGAAAGACGGCAGTTGGCGGTTCTGTGTGGACTACCGCAAACTCAATAGCGTAACCATACAGGACGCCTACCCTCTACCTCGTATTGACGAGTCATTGGACGCCCTAGCCGGCAGCAAGTACTTCAGTACGTTAGACTTGCTAAGCGGCTATTGGCAGGTTCCTCTGAGTCCCGACGCCCAAGAGAAAGCGGCGTTTATCACACGGGACGGTTTGTGGAAGTGGAAGGTGCTGCCCTTCGGGTTAACCTCCGCCCCAGCCACCTTCCAGAGGCTGATGGAGCAAGTCCTTAGCGGACTCCATTGGAAGACACTGCTGGTCTACCTCGATGATGTCATCGTAATCTCTCCAGACTTTGAGACACATGTCAGTCGTCTGCAGGAGGTTTTCGAGAAACTCCGAGGTGCCGGTCTTAAGCTCAAACCTTCCAAGTGCGCTCTATTGCAGCCGGAGGTCAAGTATCTGGGGCACGTTGTCGGTCGAAACGGCGTGGCAACGGATCCCGAAAAGGTACGGGCAGTAGAAGACTGGGTCACCCCCAAGACTTGACCGGACTCCGGGCTTTCTTGGGGCTGGTAGGGTATTACAGGCAATACATACCAGACTTTGCGGGCATAGCCCAGCCGTTAAACCGGCTCACCGCAAAGGGGGTGACGTGGCAGTGGACTCCAGTCGAACAAGAAGCGTTCGACCGCCTCAAGGGCTGCCTACTAACGGCACCCATCTTGGCCTACCCAGACCCCACTCTGGAGTACATCCTGGACACGGACGCCAGTGACCAAAATGTTGGCGCTGTGCTGTCACAAGTGCAGGAAGGCCGAGAGGTAGTAGTAGCCTACTACAGCAAGTCTCTCTCACCCGCTGAACGAAATTACTGCACTACCCGCAAGGAGCTGCTGGCAGTAATCAAGTCAGTGAAGCACTTCAGACCATACCTATATGGCAGGAAGTTCCGGCTGCGTACGGATCATGCCTCGCTGATCTGGTTGTGCAGGAGAGCAGAGCCCTCTAGTCAGGTCGCCCGGTGGCTCGAAATCCTAGCTGAATTCTCATACCGGATCGAACATCGACCGGGCAAGAGACACAGCAATGCGGATGGGTTGAGTCGCCGACCTGACGGAGGTTGCAAACAGTGTCTCAACATCGAGAGGAGGGATGGAGGTCCCCCGCGATGCGAGTTGGAGACGCTGGCTCATCACGGAGCACCGTTTGACTGGGATCAAGGTCAACTCAGGCAAAGAGTTGATGAGTCCCCGGAGGATGTACAAAACCTCCGCGCCAACCCTGTACTGGCCGGTAATGTTCGAGAGCTGAAGAAGCTCCAAGAAGAGCTGCCTGGAGTCGTGGCAGACATATACCGGGCCAAAAGGGAAGGGCGACGACCCAGCGAGGAACGCATACGACAGGGATGCGCCGAGTTCCGGCTATACTGTCAGCGTTGGGACTCGCTGCGGATCGGGCAGGATGGGTTGCTAACCATCTCTCTAGCTGCCAGCGGCAGACACCCGGAAAGGAAGAGGGTAGTCTGCCCCACAGCCATCCGCCGTGAGTTGATTTGGGATACTCACAAGCAGGCCCACGCAGGGGTCAAGCGAGTGATATCCAAATTACGACTCCGGTGGTATTGGCCACAAATGGAGCGTGATGTCCGACTCAGAGTCAAACAGTGTGAGATCTGCCAGGCCAGTAAGCATAGCCGCCCCCCTGGTGAAGCAGGACGGCGGAGGCTATACGCTGGTAGGCCCTGGCAAGTAGTCGCTGTAGACCTGGTCGGACCCATGCCCCTGACCCCCAGAGGCAATAATTGGATCCTAGTACTAACCGACCACTTTACTAGGTGGGCGGATGCTCTGGCTATCCCAGATGCATCAGCCCCAACAGTGGCCAGGGCGCTAGACCAACATGTATTCTGTTATTTTGGGCTCCCCGAACAGATACACTCTGATCAAGGCGCTCAATTCCAGTCTCAACTGATGAGCGACCTTTGCCGCCTCTGGGGAGTAAATCAGAGCAGGACCACCCCCTACCACCCTCAAGGTAACGGGGTGGTGGAGCGCAACAACCGGATGCTAGGTGATGCACTCCGAAGTCTCTTCCTTGGACGAGGTCAAGAGGAATGGGATACGGTATTGCCGCAAGTCATGCGTGCATACCGTAGCACCCCACACACCAGTACTGGTGAGACCCCAAACCTCTTGATGCTCGGGAGAGAGACTCGTGTCCCTGACCATCTCACCTATCACGTTCCAGAGCAAGACAACTCGGTTCACGAGTATGCCAGTGAACTAGTGGAACGGATGAAGGCCGCACACGATATACTGCGTCAACAGCAGTGGAAGGTGCGGCACGAAGATTCCGATGAACCACCTCTCTATCAAACGGGAGATAAGGTGTGGATGGTCAATTACCGTAGGCGTCGCGGACAGGCTGATAAACTGAAGCCTAAGTTCGTAGGCCCCTACGTGGTCGTCGAGGCTATGCCCAATCATACGTACAAGATTGAGCGCTCAGGACAGGTGTCTATCCAGAATGAGTCTCGCTTGAAACCGTATTGGGCTAGCCCCGACGGAGTGGGAGAAGCCCCCCTCGTTGTTAGAGCCCAGGAGGCAGACAACGACGCGCGGGCGACGGCGGCATGGACCTGAATACGAAGTGGTCATACCGCGGGAAGAAAACTTGGTGAGGGAGGAGCGGCAGCTTTTGTCAACAGAAGCGTGTCCGCCACCGCCAAGTCTAATTCCATCACTTCCAGAAACCGAGCCGGTTCTGGAAGTGCAAACCCCCACGGAGGGAGGGGCTCCATCCGGAGAACAAGAAGAGGTGACCGCTAACGGTGAAGTAGAGACGCCATTAGAGGCCCCTACTAACGAACCGGCAAGCGTGTCATCCCCCCTAGAAAGGGGACAGCGTACGAGGCAACCCCCCGCATACTTGAAGGACTTCGTATGTGACTGCGTTAAAAGCGGCACACATGAAAGTCTAGGGGAAAACCGTACGAGAAAAGAATCGAGCAAATGTGGGAGTTGTCAACACCACGGAAATATCAACTTTTGTATCGGCGGAAATAGAAACAAAATTCATCCGCCGGGTGCACAAAGTCTTAATCACGCACCCCAACCACGTTGCTCGATCTTTTCATACGCTGATGCAGTCAGGAGTAGACGTGTTTCTAAGCAGTAGTTCAAACCATTTCACACATTCAGTATGTCTTACGACAACAGATCGTGGGGTGAGTTAACTATATCTTAATACGAAACTAGATTGCATCGCTCAGCTCTGACTCACCGAGTCAATCGAGCTGGAGATAGGCTAGTGAAATACCGTAGTAAGAACTCAGTTTGACTTAGAGATTTTTATAATCTCATTGCAATACGTGTTCTATCTGACTATTCACTACCATTAATCTCTACGAGGTAACTGAATTAGGAGTTGCCAAGCTGCTCAAGCTGACAACACAGCAGTGTACTGTATTAACACTGTTGAAACTTTTTCAGATTACACTCGACCCGCTACAACCAGGGTACGGGATAGAACACTTCCCGCTCCGTATCCGGAGGAGTATGCTAGTGGTGACAGGCCTGAGCCACTACGCCGCCGTTGGCGGTGGGTGTCTCCACAAACAGAGGAAGAAATAGAAACGGCCTGGGGGTCCAGAGGACGGACGAGATGCCAGATCTGTGGTGAAGATTGCGCCTCTCACCGCTCCCTTAAACTACACGTCAATGCTCATCTCCTACTAACATTCTGCCCCTGCGGGTACAATGATGTGTATCCCTACCCCGTCACCAGACACCGAGCGGCGGGCTGTTTCCCTGGAGAAAACTATGTGGTCGACGCTAAGCTGTACCCGGAGTTCCTCACACTTATACGACCTCTGGTGAAGAAGGCCATGCTATTAGCCGTTCTGTCCTCGGGGTTCCAACGTGTGTTAGACAACGCCCGCCAACAATCCCCGTTGGTGTCTGACCGCCCTCAAATTACATACACCCCCGAGGAAACTACACATCCAGAAGAAGGAGAGATCTCCCCTACCCCGGCGAAGAGACGAACCAGGTCCCCCAGTCCACCCTTACGCCGCAGACGGACACCGTCCCCAGACCCAGTACGACTAGCCACAGTAGAAGAACGCCTCCTACGACTACAAGAAGAGTTCACCCAGCTGGCACCAGATCTACTTAACACTACAACAGGACTCTTCCAGCTAAAAGGATCCGTATGCCGTATGAAACGGAAACTGCGTACATGCCAAGCCAAGCACCGACGTGCCCAACAAGGACTCTAGTTAGACTACCCGGAGTACTCCAACTCCGCCTCTTGGGAGAGGCCAAGATGTCATGTAAATGTTTGACTGCTTAGCAGGTTATCCCCTGCCTAACACCACAGCTAGCTAGTATTCCTCGTCTATCTACAGCTGGCCAATTGTATGCAACGGATCGTTATAATGACTCTGCCTATTATTATGTCTCTTCCTGTATATTATGTATTATTTTGTCCACTGATGTATGCAATTACTATTGAATGTTTTTTTATATATATATATCAGAAAGATGGCTTTCTGCTGGTGGGGGCGGTGTGGTGGTTCGTGGAACTACCAGCAGCACAACATGTAGGGTCGCGTAATTGACCCGGAACAATGGATAGCCAGTTAGCATAGTTGATAGTTAGCAGCAATTGTAGTTTCCCGCTGCTAACTCAGTCGAAGCTAGAGTGTGAAATAGATTAGATGTGTAACTTGTTTGGAAATAATGTATCGTTTTTGTAATGTATAATTGTGTGTAAAATATACTCGTTCACTCGACTTATCCTGGTGCAGTTCTATAGTAACTAAATAGACTCTCTGGATAGCACATCAACCCTAAATCTGGAAATCATAACAATAGTATAAGAATAAGTATGTTCATAGTTATGCCTACTGAATTATAGTATCAAAGTCAATAGGCCTAAGGCAAATGATAAAGTCTTTAGACTTATAATGAATAATCTAATCACAGCTGTATTAATAATAAAAAAATTTATAGCTTCTACTTTTACATGAAATATCCACTGAAATCCAGTTATTAGAGCTTAGTTTAATAGAATGTAGGTTCCAGCCACTGGGTCAGCCTGTTTTGAATATAATGATGGCCTAGGCTAGAGTATTCAAATTAATTTTAAGTCCAGTTGATCAAACAAATTATAAATCGATTCATGTAATTTTCAATTTTATTACAGGTACGAATTCTATTTTAAAAGAATTTTTAAAAGAATATGTATGCTCTCTTTAAAAGTTTGCCTACAATTAATAGAAATTATTAAATAAAAGTACAGGAATATTGCTTTAGCAGTTGAAAATGAACTTTTTTTTCAATTTCAGCTTTTTTGAATTAATAATAGTTATTCAACTTTTATGCGCAATTTGAATGGAAAGAATATTTTTGTTCAGTGATTTCTTAAAAAGACCTTTAGAAAAAAGGAACATTTTTTAAAAGCTGGTGCAAGTTACTACTAATATTGGCAATGGTGAAAAGACTGCAAACTGTGCAATGACTAATTAAACTATTGCGATTCTTAGAAAATTGAAAACAAATGTAGTGAAGCTTCTCGTGCAAATGTATTTTATTCTTTAAGTCTACAAAACTATTCGTTGAAATCAGCTGTCTTTAAAGTTTTTTCAAACTTTTGGGTAAATAAATTAAAAGAATGTTTCAAAGAAATGAATAGGCCAGCAAACATGTGATCTTATCGGGTCATTAAGTATCCCATAGAGAAGGCAGCAAGGAAAGCTCCTGTGCTGATGGCTATAGACTGTGCTCCAGGCATTCGGTTACACAAGCTTAGTTTCTTCACTTCATCTACCGGAGGCAGCTTTACCTGCAAGGGGATTTCTAAATGTGTTCAATGTTGCTTGCTTAGACAAGAAGGATGGAACACAGTTTATGTGACTTTCACTAATGTTAGAAAAAAACATATTTTGTATGCAAACGCACTAGCTTAAAGTTGTAGTAAGAATTAAAGCTAGCAGATCTTTGGTTTTCTCAATCAAAACTCAAAATTATTGAATTGATGAAATTATTTAATATAATAATAGTTTCACCTTACAGATGCTATTACTGACAACAAATTTGTTTCAACTAACCAACTTTTTATCACTTGCCGCCGATCTCCATACCTCAATAGTTCATTGTAGAGTTATAAAAACTCGGCAATTCGTAGTTTGCTATTAAATGTTGCTGCCATCTACTAGCAATGGCAAAGTGTTCACAACTCTATGTATTTAAAAAGTGTTTCCATATCTTACCCAGCCCCCAGAGGCTGATATCCACTCCTCAAACATGTTGTACTTGAAATAATCTTCACACCAATCAGCGATACACGCCACTATGCAAGGCTGTTCTGTCGCTACAGCTTTTTCCGCAAGTCTTGCTGTGAACACAATTGCCTGAAAAATCCCAAAAAACTGGTTTAAACTATTCTTATATAATAAAACAGATTTAAAATACTATTACTATAGCTATAGTTTTTATTTTTATAGCCTATTTAAATTATCTATGCTATGCTGTAAACAATAAATTCATTACCAAGGTTCAATAGTTTGAAAAAAATTGCGTGTAAAGCAGTATTTTCACCCATTCTTTCATTGTTTGCCACTTTTAGGTTAAAACTTCAACTTAACCACCAATGAGTTACTCACAATGGCTAATCGACCCCACGTTAGTTTCCTGTCTCTGAACAACTCATTCAACCAGGCAAAGTAGTGAGGTCTGGCGTCCCTATGACTCAGTCGTATGCACTTAACTGACGAGTCGAGAAACATCTTGTTGGTATGTTCTGAATCAATTCTATTTCCTACCAAAATAGCGCTAACACTTTATTATATAATATGATTTCACTTTATTGACCTTATTCATAGAAAACTTGTTGCATTATGTGTCACATGGCTAGTTACCCAAATCAGCTATCACTTTTCCTGGAAGAGAGGTTGTTAGTGGCCCCACATTTTCAAACAACTGCTGTATTACCTTGTCCTCGTAAGCATCAATATCATATCCTGCATTTTGTAACCTATGGTTTATAAAGTACACAACTAAAAGTAAAAAATGTGTAATGCTTTGTATAAAGTCATTGATGGTTTGCACACAGTGTTTTATATTGTTTGCTTTTGAGGGTCATTACCTAAAAGTAAAGCTCTGAGTGTTACTGCTTTATTAAAAAACTTGAATTTAAATCTCATTGCTTCCCAAAGTCATTTACATTATGGTTACTCCTGTTTTATTTTCTGTTTTGATAATTGAACATATTTTGGTTGTGCTTTTGGCCATCTATACATTCTCACTAGTTTAATTTTACAAACTTATGTCTGATTATATTCAAAGACACAATAATGGTTATAGTCCTTTACTCATGTGTACTTAACCATTACATATATACATTTAATCATATGTAGTGTATACATTCAATCATTACTTGTATCATATGTAGTGCATGCACCTAATCATCACCTATACTGTATGTAATGTAGGTACTTAGTCAGTATCTATATGGTATATAGTGTAAGTACCTAATTGTTACCTGTATCGTATGTAGTGGAGGAGTAATTCTTTTGTTTCAACTGTAGCTGGGGTATCGCAACTCCTTGGTTTCTGGTCTGAAGCGGATTGTAGAGCCAGGGCCCATTTCAAGTGGTACTGTTTCATACACTGACCGCCAACGTCTGCGGTGTCAACTTCAAGTTGATTATTCTGGCAAGCAGCCATTTTAGTATGCGTGTTAACTTATTTTGTATTAAAACATGTGAAGAATGTGAATTATTTCAATTAGTTTTTAAACTATATTTTATAAGGTTTGTTTTCAAAGATATGCTTGGTTGTTTTATATTTTTCTTTCTGCAATTTTACATACTTTGCCTTGATAAAACTTTTGACACTTCAATTGTATATTTTATATTGGCCGAGCTTGACTTTAAATTTTTAGTAATTAATAAGGAGGTATTGCAAGTGAATATTAAAATAAGTTTATTTGTATTAATGAAAAATATAAACAATAAATTGCCATGATTTGAACAAAATTTTAAATAGATTTTTGTAGAATGAAATACCCAGTCACTACAATTCCTGTGATTATGGCCAGCCCTGCAACTACACTCTTCATTTCATTCAGCACTTCTTTTCTCTCCCAATCTGTACCATACACAGTTTTCAACGAATCCTACAATTATGTTCCCAAATAAAGCATCTTTTTCATGTGACATAAAGTTTTAAATCGTTAAATTTACTTGAAATCACGAAAAGGATGTGCTCATTTTTGGCCCACTTGTATTTATTTGCTAGCTGTGCTCTTTTACTTGCAAAACTTTTCTAATTACATTGTATTAGAAAGCATACACTTCTACTTCTGCAGCATATATAGTATATACCATATAGTTACTGCCTTTAGTCTATCTATACAATCACTCACCCAGCCCCCATTGGCTCCTATCCATTGTTCCAGGTAATTCTCCCTGAAAAACGTTTCACACCACTCAACTAGGTTTCTGATTTGATCAGCACAACCCAGTTTCATAGCCCTGACTGCCAGACGGCCAGTGTACACCATCACCTGAAGAGAAAGGTCAATAGGTCAACACATGTCCTAGCAAAGCGTATTAGGAGCAGTAGTGGAGAAATTGAGACAGTCTAATTTTTTAAACCTTTTATTGAATTTTGGTTTGGCGTGCGGGTTTGAAATTCTTGCGAGAACATAACTTCTTATGCTATATTTCTAATTTAGAACACAGGCTTTTCGCAAGTTCTCCATTACTGCAGATACCTCAACAGAGCAGCTTTAGTTACAGTTTACCAACTAATCCTTTTCTACAACTCCCAGTCAAATTCGTGTTGGTCATGTCTTTGCTATTTGAAATAATATATTCAAATGCTCTCTTAAGCTGCTTTACACACACCAAGGGCAATTTTTTACAATGTAACAGACCTTTTCTTCAAGTTAGTCAGTGTTGAGGTAGTTTTTTATGCACAAATAACTAACATGTTCATTGATTTGGCCATAAAATCAGTTCTATGTTATTTTTTTGTTTACTTCAATCTCTAAACTTACCAGAACGAGCTTGCCCCAGTTGATCTTCCTATCACTAAATATTTCACACAGCACGCTGAAATAGTCCGATTTTGCTGATTTCCCCATCAAGTCAAACTGTTGCTCAGACATGTCTAGAAAGGCTGAGAGGTACTGGTGACACTCCATGTCCTTGCCTACAATAATACTATGGAACTGAGGCTTCTACGGCTTTATATGCTGTGATGTAGACATCTATCTGCTGCTTGTTGACGAGTTAAAGAATGTATTAAAAATAGTATCATTCACCACCATTAGTTACATATTTTCTCAGGGTATTATGACTCTCCTTTGAAGATCTGCTTAATTTCTAATGCAATGTTGACACTCAAACCTAATATTTAGGTCTACCTTCTATGTGGCTATTATATAAAAACATTACATGATATAATTCAGTTACAATTAATAGATTCAATGAAGCACTTGCCATCACTGCTGCCGATGTGTTATTAACTTAACCCTATAGCTTAAACCCCTCAGCCACACAAAAAAGAATTACCACTCTTGATATAACTGACCCTGACTATTCGCAAGTATTTTACTTGAAATTTCTTTGTTTAATGATTCTCTATTTGCTGCTGCATATTTGGATATAAAGCTTTTAGCAGCCATTGATTATATCTACCCATCCCCTTTCCCCTTACAAGTTCCCTGTCTATCCACTCCTTTTACTCACCCACTATCCGGACCTGGTTCATTGCCAATGACTCATCCAAATGCATTCCTGTAAACAAATCTCTTATTGACCTCAGATCCATCCCACAGTACCCCTCCTCATTAAGTCTGAAACAGAACATAGTTCTTAGGCTATACTATACAGTCCCTAGGCTATCTGCAGAATATTATACTGTATAGTTCCTAGTTTATCTGCAGAATATTATACTATATAGTTCCTAGTTTATCTGCAGAACAATATACTATACAGTTCCTAGTTTATCTGCAGATTATTATACTATACAGTCCCTAGTTTATCTGTAGAATATTGTACTATACAGTCCCTAGTTTATCTGCAGAATATTATACTATACAGTCCCTAGTTTATCTGCAGAATATTTTACTATATAGTTCCTAGTTTATCTGCAGAACAATATACTATACAGTTCCTAGTTTATCTGCAGAATATTATACTATACAGTTCCTAGTCTATCTGCAGAATATTATACTATACAGTTCCTAGTTTATCTGCAGAATATTATACTATACAGTTCCTAGTTTATCTGTAGAATATTATACTATACAGTTCCTAGTTTACCTGCAAATAATATACTATATAGTTCCTAGTTTATCTGCAGAGTATTATACTGTATAGTTCCTAGTTTATCTGCAGAATATTATACTATACAGTTCCTAGTTTATCTGCAGAATATTATACTATACAGTTCCTAGTTTATCTGCAGAATATTATACTATACAGTTCCTAGTTTATCTGCAGAATATTATACTATACAGTTCCTAGTTTATCTGCAGAATATTATACTATACAGTTCCTAGTTTATCTGCAGAATATTATATTATATTGCATACCAAACCCTGTTTTTGAAATACTAAAGCATCTTACCTAAATCTAATATAATCTAGCAAGATCTCCCTTGTTTTAGCCATATCTTTACTTGTACAAACTTCCCCTGTGGTCTATGATCAGGCCTGCCTGATTTGGTGTCTATTTATTTAGTAAATTTAAACCAATCATGCACTAAATAACTCTTTCACTTGAAATATATTATTATTCACACAAATCTTAACTATTGTCAAGAAATATCTCAGGAATGCTGCTCAAAAATCTCGAAAACTGTAAAATATTTTTGTTAATTCGAGTTTCTAGTGCAATTGCCTTCAAATCTCTGAATCATCTTCTGCAGTAATTTTACAATTGGCTTGTTGCTAATAAAACATAGAGCAATAAAATATATTTATTATGAATATGAAAAGCCTAATGTGTTGTTTACTTGAACCACATTGCTGCTTTAGATATATAATATGTGCAGATCTATCATACAGCTGGTAATTCTCAGGCCTGTAGTTCCTACTACTTTTCTAAAGCTTGTATTATTTCTACAGTTACTATTATTTCTACACGTAGTATTATTTCTTCAGGTTAGGCTATAGTATTATTTCTACAGGTTGTAGTATCATTTCTACAGATCACCTCAACATGATAGTCTGCCTGCTGCCGCTGCTGCTGTCCACTGTAATAGTAGTCTCGGTGAGTAAATGGTAAGGCATATGTGTTGGCAGAACTAAATATTAAAAAGTTGTTCCTGACAATAGCTTTAGTAGTATGATTTTCTGCTGTGTTGTATTATACTGCACTGTAATATTATATACTATTTTTTATTATATAGTCCTGTATTATATTATGCTATATTGTATTATATTGTATTATATTATACTATATTGTACTATATTATATTATATTGTATTGTATTATATCGCACTGCATTATATTGCACTGTAGTACATATTATATTACGCTTACGTTGAACTATGCCCTAGTACCTACTACCTAAGCTGCTGACTAAGCATGTCATAACAATGAATTCGTATCTAATTGCACGTTTCCAATATGGCGACCACAGGGCGGTTTTGGTGATGTCAATGAAGAGAGATCCTGGATTTACAGCTCCTGTGAAGCCAGTCAAAAAGTTCAGGCTGACATAGCCTTAGGTTTTGCTTACATTGATGCACCAAAAGTTACGGTGTTGCTGGACTATGGAACGGTGAGTCTGTAACTGAAGCTATATTTCTATTACTCAGCAGTTTGGAGTTGTCTTTTCTTTACATATCCTGTACAATGAAACTAAAAACACCTCAACAATAATGAGTAATTGCTGTTGCATTTTAGTATAAGAAAGACACAGCGTCCTATTATCACCAAATCTACTTAGTACTATAAGTAGTTAAATGATCAACTGGGTTTTATTATATGCTTCAGTATTACATTCCTCCGATACCCTTGCTTCACCAATACTACACCTCACTACACCCCTGTGACACTCTTACTAGACTTCTTCGTAATCTACCTGAGCAATCTACTTCTAAACCTCCAACACACTCATTACACACCTCTACTACACTCCTTCCACATCCTACTACACTCCTTCCACACCCCTACTACACTCCTTCCACACCCCTACTACACTTCTGCTGTATTTCTGCTGTACCCCAATTTACAACCACATATTCTCATTTTTGCAGCTTCAGCTACCTGCCACCATCTGTATAACTACTCACCAACTGTGTTTAAACTATACATGAGTAGTTATTGTGTATAGATGGCAGCAGGTAACTGTGTACTCATTAACTACCAGTAAACTCCTCTCTGTGTTTAAAGGATTGCTCTATCTTGCCTTATAAATGGCCATTTAGGTCAAACACACATAATATTGTGTTTTTCTAAGCATGCATTGACAAAAAGCATTTGACCAAAGGTAGAAAAAGTTAGTTGAAGTTGAGGGTGTAGATCGGTAACAGCCAAAACGCCGATTTTGAAATGAGCTGGGAAATGTGACGTAACAGCGCCAGCATTCCTGCTGGTCACGTGACTATACAAATGAATAACTATAGAAATATGACTGTGAGATGTGATCTTTCAGCTCGAAATTTGTATATTTATAGAAGTGCAAATGTTAATTATCTCAATCTATAGTTTTTTGACATCTTAAATAACATGTATGTGATAACATTAGGCCATATTTTGCTTGTAAACGTATTAGGCTATTCTTTTTCATGGCTGAAAATTTTACCTCCCTCAAAATTGGAATTTTGAAAAGCTGTCTTCTAGGCATATATCCCTTTGCAAAGTCACAATTGTTTGCATACACATTAGATTATAGTTCATAATTATAATGTGATTGTAATAAACTAAGATTGAGCAATCCTTTAAACTATTATATACAATAGATACGTTTGAATTTTTGTGTTTTCTATTTTTTTTCTGCATTCCAGAACGAAGCTGCCTTCCACTTCAAAGAGTCTTCACGATGCCTTGTTGCTCCAATAGACAAGAGAATGTTTCCTGGCTCAGCGGGTGAACTCGAGATGCGGGCTGCAGATTTCACCTTTAAAGTTTGTAACACAATATTTTGCTGCACATATTACACCTTCAAACTATGTAACTTTAAGTTCTACTGCAAATCACACTTTCAAAGTATGTACATTTAGCTCAATTTTGTGCTGCAGATTTTGTCTTTTATTTTGAACATTTAGAAAATGGGTAGTATAGTTGAGGTCTAGTGAGTGGAGCTTAGTAAACCCGAGGTCATGGGTTCAAATCCTAGTAAAGGTCAGTTGGGGATGTTAGGAAGGACATTCAGTCATAATTGCTCCTGTACCATAATTGAAATAAGTCCTTAGCCCAGTTAAAAAGTTTCCTTCAAGAGGTTCTCACAGGAATGAAGTCTTTTAGAAAGTGTGAGTCATGAACTAGCCTGAGAACGGGATGCAAATTTCAACTTGACCTCAATATGCCTCTAACATTTATCCCAGGTGCAAGTAACCATTATAACATACAAACTAAAAGCTCTAGTCTTACAGCGTAGGCTGCAGGGATATCAACTCTATTTAATTGCGCTTCAGTGCTGATTTGAAGGATTTATCAGTCCCATATTTAAATCAAATAATAATATTATTTGATTCACAATTGGCTTTACTTCACACAATTGCATCACACATGCAAGAGGGTTAACACGCTTTTTTCTACATTGTACATAGACAACTCTTACAATTTCTTACTGGTATGTAATAGTTTGGTTTGTTGCTCAACGGTTCAAGTTTTGGAATTGCTATAGAAATACACATGCAATAGATGATTAAATGATTGACACAGAAATGAAGATAAGTTCATATAAACTCTGAAAATTCTTGAGATCAAGTTGTATCATTCTCAAACTCTTACGGCCTGGCCACACACTCGGGAGAATAACACGAAGCTGTCTATTTTACACGAAAAGACAAATTTGAGAGAGTTCATATGGAATATTGTTCACTAGGTGCACCCTCTGAAAGCAATTGACGATATACGCACCACTTGATTGGTCAATAGAATTTTAGCAACAATTATTATTTCAGTTCTACTACGTTTCTGTGTCTGGCAATCTTCTGCTGTGCAAACCCATTCATGGACTATTTATTATGTGTTTTGTCCGGCGAGAGAATAACTCACAAAAATCTTCACACAACTTTCACGTGATTCTTTAGAGTGTGTGGCCAGGCCATTAGTTTAATTTTGGTGCCACCATTTGCATTGCGTGTACTCTCTTATTACATATACCCCCACCTCTACTGCCTTCAACTCCACTGCATTTCTCTGGTTTGTCCTTTACCCAGTCACTCATCTTTTTTCAATATATAAGTATATAAAAAAAATTATGTACATGTATAATCTGTAGCACATTATATTAAATGCATAGCTTAATTTCCCAATGTCTAATTCATTTTCCAACAGCACAGTTCAGGAGACTCCTCAAAGTTTCCCGTGTATAAACTAGTTAGAAACTCGGGCAACATTGACTTCAATGACCACTTCAACCAGGACGCATCCTTAGCCAAGATAAAGAGTGACTTGATTGTGGAGACGTGTGAAGACGCCACCCAACTGGCTACGGCCTCAGTGCTGCATGTGGACCAGACCGGTACGAGAGCTGTTATCTCTCTTGTATAATCAGTATCACTACCCTCTTAACTTATAAGGAGCTTATTCTACTTGATATACTGAAGTTTTGCTTTTTGATTACACTATTACCTTGGTGTATGTATATAATATGCAAACTGTGAGATGAAACATTAATACAATAATGGAATACGATTTTGAATATAATATATGAACAATATTGCGAGAATCTGACACGTGTATAATACGAAATAGAATTGCAGTCAAGAACAATAGTCAAGTTTTTCATGTGATGGTAGTTAATAGTGTAAATATTTGGTTTTGTTTACAAAAATATATTGGCTTTTTTACTTCATGTTATTTTCTTGCCTTTTGTAGATATTGAGTGTAACAGCCTGGATAAACTACTCTGTGTTATGAATATGAAGATCTGTGAGAGCAGGCAGTAACGCTTCTACCAGCTTCTTCTGGTAACGACACAACATCTTGGCAGATTTTTTTTAGCTTTATTTGTATTTTACGCAAAATAATTTTTAATAAAATGCTTCTTATGTTGTTGTATTCTTTTTCATTCATTTCAAAATCTGCTGCCGTTGCCATGGTTACCGAGTGAGTTGTGTGCCCTCAACATCTGCAGGTCTTATCTTCGTCTGCTGTGAACGTCATCAGGGTGGGAGTAGACGTAATACAAGGAGGTCTGCCATGATTCTCCCACCATTCTGTAAACAAAGAGTTAGGTTCTACAGCTACACTGAAGGCTATGCCAGTACTCCCCCTAGTAAAAATGCTTGTAGCTAAGGCTAAAATAACTGTTAATTATTTTGTTAATAATCACAGCGGAACTTAGTTGGAGTTGTTCCAGATAGAATTATTCACACCCAAATAGTTTAAGTTGTCTCTATTAATAAATTTTATCAAGCAAGATGAAAATTATAATCATCAGATAATTATAACAACTTCTATATGGGATAAACAGATGGAAAGATAGAACTAATGTGAGATAAAACCCTAACATGTGGTCATATTCTAGGGGTACATTTGGTATTGGATAAACCACCCTGTTACTATGCAATGTCAGTCATTTAACAAATACCCGTCGCCATGGTGCTGGCCAAAAGAATACGTAGACACTCCATGCATGTTAGGCATTACTTAACGCTAAGTGACAGAGAAAGTAATCGTAAATGAAGCACAGCGTAGCAGAATATATAATATGATATAACATTATTTAATGTAGAGAGTAATTAGTGCCTGAATAATAAGGCTACACATCATTGCTTTATTAATAGGAAATATATTTCTCATTTCAAATGGTGCTTTACACACGTTTAGTATTTACATCCTGTTTGAATGATTAATAGAGTAGCTATTCAGTCAACTCATTCACGGTTTCCTTAGGTTCACCTTACGCATGTAAATCAGCGTCTTTCACTTTCAGGTGAACACGTGCTACTGTTTAGAAACAATGTCGTCACTGTGCCTGGCTGTATCAGCAAATAGTTTAATTGGTATCATTGTTGAGGCAATATTTAAGCATAGGATATTCAAGTTGACTGCTTCAAGCAATGAAATATATTAGACAATTGTTGCCACCATATTGCCAAGTTCTGCATTTGATGATTGCTTTCACAAAGGGATAAGTAATGTAACAACAAATGCCAAGGTTATCTATAGTTTAAGATGGACACCATTTATAAAATAGTAATATGATAAAAAATGTCAATTAAGTAACTCAATAGTCTGTAGTATGACACCAGAACCTCACCTTTGAACCTGCTGATTCTTTGCCAGAAAGAAAAGCGCGAGGAGAAGCAGAATTCCTACGAGAACTCTGAAGCCGTAGCTCCAAGTTGTGTCGCTGTCTTGTTTGATAAAGTACTTAGAGGTCGCCGCCGAAGCCTTGGTTAGCATTCCACTCATACAGTTGAGGTGTCTGGCAGCCTCCCCCGCTAGATTGTCGCAGAGTTCTTCAGTCTTGCTCATAGCGGGCATACTTCTGCTCGCTGTAGCCATGCAGTCATACTCCATAGGATCTGGAAATCTGTAAGAAGATGCAGGGGTCGGTGTGCGGTTCCTATACGGTTTTCTAGACTGTGATCTTGAGTTGGACTTGGACTTGGTTCTAGAGTTTGATCTTGTTCTTGAACGAGATCTCTTTTTTAGAATTGATCTTTTTGGCGAACATCTATTTCGTGCCATTTTTTCACTTTTTTGTTTTATTTTTTTCTTAATTTTTCTGCCAGCAGTTATTTTTATCCACTCCACCCTAGATGAAGCCACACAATTCTTATTGTTGAGCTCACAAAATTTTCTACATTCACGTTTTCACAGAATTTTTCAAATTTTTTAAATAAAATGTTGATATGAATTTGTATTCTATCAGTTTACATTCTATACTGGCAATATATTTGTAGATTTTTACATAATTGAAACAATATTTTAACTGGACTTGTAATTGATCTATGTATTTATTGTTCATAGTTTTATGTGCTGTAATTATTGTAGCTGAGATTTAGAAAGACATATTAGAGGTTATTGTACTTGTAACATAATGTTATGTCACGCTCATATACTTAATAAGGGTAACAAACTTTCACAGCACCTGCTGTTTGAAGGTCTTCTGATCATGCCATTGACTAACTTATGTATGTTCAACTACGGTTTTGGATACAAATACACAGACTAGTCAGCAGCCTGCATGTATTGCCATTATCATAGTCTCTAGGTTTACACATAACAGCTGGGGGGTATACTAGTACGCCCCCCAAAAAAATTCTATAAACCAATGGCATTCCTTATTCAACCTCTCTCTATTTCAGCATTTCCACGAACTTCGGGGACTTATAATTGCTAATTCTGGTTTTTCTTATATAATATTGTACAGTAACGTATAATTGTTGAAATATTTAAAAGATATGACATGCTTCTTCATTTAATTTCCATATCGTGTACAAAAAAGCATCGTATATTTCAATTATGCTAAATTGAAAGCAGAACAAAGCTAAGACACATTTTCTCAACTTCTTTACCTGCATGAAGCACTTCACCACCTCTAAGCCGTCACCATCAATCATGTCATCACATACTTTCTGCTCTTCTTGAGCTTGCTGTACGTCATCACACTAGGTTGGTGAAGTGGTGCGTGCGCTTCCAACTTACATCATTCCAGCCACCGGGTCATTTGCTAAGTTGAGTTGCTTCACAGGTTCTTCTGCTTGCAGAGTAGCTGTCAGTTTTTACAGGATAAACACATGTTTTGTCATATGAGCATTACTTTATAGATTATATTATCACCGGCTTTCCATGGATCGATCCCAGTGAGATCGATCTGAGAAATGTGCTCAGATCGATCATTTTTCCATCGATCTATCGATCTTTCGTAGTTGCCTCCTCTTGAGTGAATAAATTTTTTAAGGGTAATTTTTTCACTCACTTGAGTGATTAAAGCTACTTAGATTAGAAAACAAGATTTTTGTAGTCTAGAAATTAACGCCAGCTATAAACTATACGAAGCAAAGCTCTTAGTGTGAAGTAATTTGGCCAATTAAAGATAATTAATTTTAATTCTTTAGCTTGGTAGCTTATATAAGATTAATAGCTGTCTTGCAGATCATTCATAAACTTAGAGGATTGTTAGGCTTGAAACTATGCACTAAATAACTAATGAAAGTAAGTTTTACTAGTCATTTAAATTCCATTTAAATGCTCCCATTTTTGGTACCTTCTACCATCTATAATTTTACATAATTGAGTTTTCTCCATCATAGTAATGAAAGTCAATGTTTTGCTATTTGAAAATGTGGCTATCGTAATTATTAAGTACTTTGCTTAGTAATTATCAATAAGTTATTATTTTTATTAGCAGACAACATTATAGCGCACAGTCTTTTTCTACTTCTCAGATCGATCTGGCGTCTTTGCATGGTCTTATTGACATGAGATCGATCTGAGTTTGAGCGCCACAGACCGACCAGCTCAGATCGACGGAGATCGATCTCTGGCGTCTTTCCATGGATCGATCTCGCTGAGATCGGTCTATGGAAAGCCAGTGACTGGATCTCCAGTGAGGTTGAATGCTACACATAGAAATAAATGAGCCAAACATAAAAATTCAGTTTATAAATGCTTGCATATACCAGCTCTTAATTTCTGTTTGAGATAAGCTCATGATTTATAGGCTTTTAGATAGACTTTGTAAATTTGCATATCATATACTTATAAGATACACCTATAATATATACACCTATAAGATATACCTATAATATATACACCTATAATATATATACCTATAATATATACCTATAAGATATACACCTATAAGATATACCTATAACATATACCTATAATATAATATATTATAGGTGTATTATAGGTATATATTATAGGTATATTATATGCAAATTTACAAATATATGTACATATATATACATGTACATATATTTATATATATGTATATGTATATATATTTGACTTTTATATAACATTAAAAAACATCCATACGGAGATTAGGAGTATACCACATTTATTAGACATTAGAGACTTCACCATGCGTCTATATATGGAATTGGTGAACTTTAAGTAGTTTATATTATAACCTGCTAACATATAAAGTTTGTAATAGTTTTTGGTATCTACAGAACAACGTTGCATACATATGCAGTCACGCCCCCATCGTTTTCCAATGATGTAAAACAACCCTGTGAGTGACTATTCCTTTGTGATAGCACTTTACTAAACTATATTAAAAGATCTTTTCAGAAAAAGACAAACTGCAATGTTTATATTAATACAGTAAAAGCAACATGTGACGACTTATTTTCCCACAGCTGTATATTTTATTTCATTAATTAAGCTATGCTATGTTTCAGTATGATTTTATCATTCAAATTTTAAGGACGGTTTTTAAACTCTTATAATTAATATCATTACAAATTTGAGGCGTGCTTTTTCTGCAATGCATAATATATAACTTATACATCTTCTAGAAAACACATTTAGTTTTATGGAACCTAATCCTGAAATCTCTCAAGTTTTCTAAAGATGTGGTGGAATACTGAAATATACCAATTTTATTCTGCTCTGAGCTCCATTAACAACCATATTTCCATTTTTTGTTTTCCTTGCTGCAGATTGCCTACACATCCTGCAGTCGAAAGATTAATGTGCAGATATTATGCAGGTAATCTGTGCAGTGCCAATTGGAGAGCGGTATTCTGGGTGAAGTTGGTGAGAAAGTGATAGATCATCAGGATATTATAATCTCGTACTTAATTTATCCCAAAATAATATACCAATACTCGCAAATGCAGTTGATTTGAAAACAGGCATGTATGAGTTTATGGTGCACCAAAAACGATTACATGTTATTTAAGCACTTAAAGAGATTGAATGAAAGCTGTCAACTATACTTTGTATTTAGCAAAACTTAATAGTACTTATAAAATCGTCTGGTTATAATACTATGAAAAGATTTCGAATGTAATTTACAGATAAACTTCAAAATTATTGAATATAACTATTTTAAAAGTTTGTGTATAACAATAATATATAAAGATATATTACGTTACTGTTTTATCATGTGATTATACAACGCACTGCATACAACGAGCATTTCCTGTTGCTGAAAGTTTCTAGGTCAAGAGTAAAGTTACAAAAATTTCATTGGAAAGAAATGCCAGCATTTCTTTGAGGTTAAATCCGTAATAGGAAGTGAGTATCATTAGGTACGGCAACTGGAAGTGACATCATCAACGGGTGCTGCCTTTTCTACTGCTGTCTCTCTCGCACCTTATCCTAGCCCACAGTTAGACGTCTGGTAGCGCTAGAAAATAGTATAATAAATAATATTAACCAAATGACTTAAAAATTGTGTTTTCCTGTATACGCAATAGAATAAGTAGTGTAGAAGAATTGCTTTATGTCATAGCTATACCTGGAAACTTTGGTAGTTGTTGCCGTTTCATTTCAGGCTGTGAATCTACAAACGAAAGGAATAATTTACAGCACGCTGAGCCAGCACACTTCTACACACTAATGACTATTTCATGAGTTCGTATTGTTGTGTGATAGAGTTGACTACACACTCTAGCTTTTCCAAAGTCATGAATCAACCAGTCAATTTGAAGATGCACCAGTCCATGGTACATAGTGGTAACAGAAGCCCTATAACTGTGTCAAGGAGCGTCTTATCATGCACTCAGAGCACTTTATAATAATAATAAGTGCCTATTTTTAAATCAGAGCTTTGATTGCAAAAGATGTGATTAAAGATGAAGCAGGGACATATTTTTAGTGAATGACTAATTCCAAGATGGATTATCTTAATTAACAGAAGCAAAAATTTCCTCAAATGTTTTATGTAAAAAGTATTATCTAGCAAATATTATAGCGATTCGATTGTAGATTAAAAACAAATTCTAGTAAATTAAATTAATTTCCTAACGCATTTCCTTTAAAACTTGAATTGCTAACATGAAAGGTGATGCTATACCATGGTTATAGTAATAGTCACAATTATATAGCTATATAGTCATAGTCACAGGTATAATTATAGCCATAGTTATAGTCATAGTACAAAATTATAGTGTATTCCGTCCTGAAACTAAAACATTAGGCAGTAAGAATAATCTAAAGTCTAATTGAATACTTTTCAAAAACTTGAGGCTCATAAAAGTTACAAAAATTTGAATCTCATCTTGTTAGCAACTTACTTAGAGATGGGCGTCGCTGATCTGTGGACAAAGAAACCTCATCTGTTGGTACGTTGATAGTTATGGTGCCGTCAGGGTTGACGCCCTAAAAGTGAGAGTATAGAAGCTAAATCAAGGCTAAACTCTGGTAGATACTTAAACAGAGATACCAAAGTTTTACAATAAATACTCTCTCTTTAGTCTATTATAGGCCTAAACATGTCATGCTCCTATAAGTTTATACGTATATTATAGTACTAATATAGCATATGGTAGTAATACAGCATATAGTAGTAACATATAGCGTATAATAGTAATACAGTATACAAAAAGTCTGCTTGGATTAGTATAAAGATTAGTAGAGATAGCACAACAAAGCGCCCTGATATCTCACAGTCCCCATGACAACTAAGAGTAGATATATCAGGATTAGCGTAATATTTCAACCTGAATTGTATTATACTAATCCATGGGATAAGAGCAAACCAAGAACCATACCTTCGCCAACAGTTCCAGCAGTTTACTCAAGTTGAGTTTCACTTGAACCAAAGGTTGGGTAACCGTTTTTTCATTGGTCGAGATAGGTGATGCCGATGCTACTGCAGAATCTGCTCTTTGTGCTGTAACCACGTCTTGTGTAGTCTGTGCTACTTCTTGTGTGGCCTGTGCTACTTCTTGTGTGGGCCGTGCTACTTCTTGTGTGGTCTGTGCTACTTCTTGTGTGGGCCGTGCTACTTCTTGTGTGGCCTCAGATGCCTCTATATTGTGTTGTGGTTCAACTGCTTCAAACCCCTGAGGTATTCTAAGTGTTGAGGCATTAAACCCAATCTGTTGATAACAAAGATGTTTTCATTTATTTGGTGCTAATGCATCAATTATATACAGACCTAATAGGCTATGTATTGGCTGTATTCTCCTCTCACACCCAGCATTCATCTCCACTTGTAGAAGCAGCTGTGAAACCATGGTTTTACAGCTGCTTTCACAGTGATGACTTGAGTTAACACTGATTGAGAAGATATGAACTCACACTTTCTATAAAGTTGAAGTAGCCATTCACGCAGCTTGTAATAAACATCACACATTCAAACTGTGTTTTTAATGGTCGGTTTTGGTCAATGCCAGCAACAAATATGTTATGATTTCCAAATCTGCTAATATTAATTACTATGTTTTGAAACTAGTTAGAAATCTTTTTAACTTTTGAAAATACTAGAAACTGGTTAGAGAAATAAAATCCTCATACTAACTGGGAGAAAGCTGGTAGATGCTGATGATAATAACATGGTAAGTAGAAAGACCCTTGAAAGTACTCCTGCCATATCTGTCTACACTCTGCCAACCTCTGTATGCTGTTTATCTGCTTCCACACCTTAGCAAAAACCTCCAATCTAAGTTCATTATTTTATCCACAATCTTTTATATATTTCTTATGACATTTTACGGCTCACTAAACCAGCCAGCTATGACCCATTCTATTGGTTAGTCAGGTAGTGCCCATTGTGATGGTTTAGCGACATGACATTCGTCACGAGTTATACCAATGAGAGGAAGTCATTGCTGAAGCACATATTATAATATATATTCTGGCATTAAATTAACTGAAAGATACAAGCTTTTTCATAAATTTTAGACCCTATCAAACCATAAAACATATTGCTGTACCATTTGTTTCTCTTTTGTTTCTAATTCTAAAAGTATAAAATACAGTTAAATGCTATAAATTATTAGTTTTAAAAAACTGGCATAAAATACTCCAAACAAAGGTGTCTAATAAGAAAAAAATAATTCACTCCTCCCACTGGGGTTGCACCCCTAAAGTATTCACTAACTGAGCAGGGATAGTGCACATGTACTATTTATGAGATACTAGCCACAATAGCAGTAAAAAGAAATTTTTTAATACTTTATTACAGTCTCTAAAAAAACCCTTCATTGCTGTTTTCTTTACAAAGCAAACCATGCTGATTCTCGCACTCAACCATCACTTCCAAGTCAAATGTAGCAAATGAAATGCTACCATGAATAGGGTGGAAATATTGGTTCGTATATAACAATAAATTCTTCACACTAGATGAGACTAAAATAAAGAGAAAGAAATGATGCAATTTCCTATATTATTCGATCCTCACCACTTCCTACCAACTTCTGCCATTCCGCTAAAATCATGTTTTATATTCTATAACAAATAACTAAGAGTATTGAAGATTTTTGACAGATATGAAAATCTATGTTTTAATAAAAGCTGTACTAAAGTACTTCTGTGAATTCACAGAAATTCTTTAGTACAACTTTTATTACAACAATTTTTACATTATAAATGACAAACACGCAGGTTTTTAATGAAGGTTGCTTTATCTTACGATGGTGAAATTATTTACTTTACTTGTGTACACAACTTATTACCATCTAATAGCAGAAAATTTTCTCTACTTCCAGAACTATCCTGGCATTGAAAAGCGCATCAAACCCCATGCGCTGTTGCAACAGAAGTGTGAAATTTGCAACATTTGGTCTGCAGGGTTGTTAGTTGAGGCCGAAGACTCATATCCCTGTTGTGATTTAATTATTTCCTTTTAAAGCTGTAAGTTATAGTTTTTGAGATAGTAAAATGTTTGATTTAATTTAAAGCAGATTAAGTATCGACAGACAAATCTGCTTAGAATGTTATAGAATCTAGACAATAACTCAGTGACATGTGACACTGGCCAGGTAGAGGCACCACCTATTGGCTCAGGTAGATAAACATACATCCAGACACTAGTCTCTATGGATAATCTCCAAATACATCTTGTGGTACAGGGTATGCCCCATGCAGAGTGACATTATACAACCATATGAATCACCCTGGACCACACTGATCATAGACTGAGAGAGCTGGTGCCTATAGCCCATAATCTACTATTACCTGAAACTGGCAGCTTCTATCCACAAAGCTATGTTATTAATTTTCTCTCTACCAATTCATTAAGATGAAGAGCTGGAACTCCTGCAGGTAATTTAGCAGCTGAGGCGAGAGTCCTTTGGATTCATTATTAGCCGCATGTGAGCTTGTTGGGAATAAAATGCTTAACTAATCGTTGAGAATTTTGACTTTCAACTATCCAATTGATCACGAAATAACAGTGTGCCATGTCTTAGAGCAGCTTATAATGTATTACTGTAATAAATGTGCAATATATTATAACCATTTATTAGAAGTGTACTCATATAATGCATCATAACAGTGTTTCATATAATATAACCATGTATTAAAACAGTGTTTCATATAATATAACCATGTATTAAAACAGTGTTTAATATAATATAACCATGTATCATAGCAGTGTACAATGCATTATATATTAATTTAACGGTGTGTAAGTAATCATCATTGAAACCTTCTATCTTTTGTATAACTAAGCAAAAAATTGAAAAGGATTGTAAAATCTGAAAAATACCTAATTATTTGAATCCATTTGTTTAAGTTAAAAACAGGTATTGGCAGGTATATCTTTATCAAATGGGCAAGAGATGGTTATATTCAGTCTGTGCTAAATAGTGTAAAGTGGTCCACATAGTCAACAACATTATTTGCTACCAGAAGAAATACAGCCGAATGGATCAGCACATGTGATTTGATAAAGTGGAGATAATCTGAAACTATAAAATCAAACTATTCAACAATGTTTTTCTAGCTTATGGGGAATATAGGATCTGTAGGTCCTTATCATTTGCCAGTCTCTAATGAGATCAGAATCTTCATATACTGTAGCAAGTGTCACCAACCACCTGTCCACAGTGTCGCCAACCACCTGTCCACAGTGTCGCCAACCACCTGTCCACAGTGTCGCCAACCACCTGTCCACAGTGTCACCAACCACCTGTCCACAGTGTCACCAACCACCTGTCCACAGTGTCACCAACACACCACATGCAATTTTCTGCAAGAGTATAAAGTTATCGTCAGTCATTTGCTGACTGAGTGAGTGAATTGAGGAGTTGTTGGCACAACACTTGTACACCAACAACTCCTCTGCAAGATCGTGAAGTTAATTGTTGCACAGTGCGCTATAGCGCTATGCTCACACCTTTGAAAACTTTCATTTCTCATTGCTTGTGCTGGAGCTGTTGGACCCAGAAAATTGGCAACAAATTATGTCCAATTTCCTATTCCACAAGCTCCAGCAAACCACTGGTGAGAGACAAGCAAGGAGAAATGAAAGATCAATTGGTATTTTCAAAACTGTAGAAAATAGCATTCACAGTTAATTAAATAGAGACTAGTCGAAAGGAAAGTCTGTAGAGCCAGTCGACTGAAAACCGGCCAGAAGATTGTGGGAGTTGTGCTCACTCCTTACACATCTTCCCACTGGTTTAAAGTCGACTGGCTCTACAGGAATTTCCTTTCGACTAGTCTGAAGCAAAGAAACTGTGAAGAGCGTCTGACACCATCAATTCAGAGAACACGCATGTTAACTGGATGTCCGGGGCAGTCTGTAGCATCTATCAGAGTTCACTGATGATGTTGAAGCAGGCCCAGCTGCTGTGGTGAAATTTAGGGTCAGCCGGCTCCTATTGGGCTACAACACCACCAAACATGGGTGGAGGCAAACAAGTGAGGCAGACGGCGTTTAGAAGGGAGTAAAACGCCGTCTGCACACTCGGAGACACCAGTGAGACGTGCCACTGGGTCACGGTAACTCACTTGTTTAAGCAGCCAATCAAAAGCTGCATATATTCCGTACAATGTAAACTTCACTCACCTGTCTGTACGGCAATGTAGTCGCATCAACGTATGCCATTCCTTGATCACTCACTTCCGAGACTACAACTCCTACTTCTCTGCCTGTCTATAAATATGAGTAGAGAAAAGTCAGCCATATTGAAATGACTGAGTGAGCATTATTAGTGTGTACACACTGTACTAACTGACTGAAAAGTGACTCATCACCTACCAGTCTGAAAGTACAAACATATCACGTGACATTCACCTCAGCAGGTGCCCGAAGAGTTTGAGTTTAAAGTTTGATTTGTTTGTTTTTAGAAACGGTATGCTGGGCAACTGATGCCCTCAATTCAGCAAACACGCATGTTAGCTGGATATCAGGAGCAGTGTGTTGCATCAGTCAAAGTCTACGGGTGGACAAGATGCCCAACCGGGAAAAAAAGGGTTCGGTCGGAGGCACCAAAATTCTAATGATTCTGGATGTTACCATTCACCAAATTATAAACTAAAAGTCTAATATACCAGATATAATCAATTACTCTATATTATAAGTAATACTCACTATCCAACAACGCACATGTCATAGCCTTTCCACATTCTCTCCGTCTCCTACAATGTATGTAAGTCAAGGTCAAATCATTTCGATTGAATGAGCGAAATGCTGATAATGGAAACCTGGCAATATCGTGGAGCAGATGCTAGCAGGGGCCCCTGGTACCAGCTCTTCCCCTACAACATGATGCACTCGTATGTTGTAGGGGAGTGAGGCCAACGGTGCGAGGCCAAGTCTACACTCCCCTACAAAATGGCACAAGTAGTGTGCCATGTTGTAGGGGATTGTGGGCTTGAGGGCTTTGTATGGCTAGTTTAAAGAGTTTAGTTTGAGTTGATAATTTTGTTGTATGACTTTGGAGTTACTCATGAGGACAAGTGACCCTTGGAATCTGGGACAATGCCAAATCAAGATCATAGAAGCACATTTCAAATGTCACACTGCAATCATCTACATCCACAGCATCAGAGGTAAGGAAATGTCCAGTTGTGAAATCAAGGCTAGCTACAACCGGCAACATGTTCAATACATCTTATACAGCAATACTCTAGTTGCACCCGACAAGCTCTACAGCATACACTCACCTCTCTAGGGCTATCTTTACTGGCCAAAAGTCTTTGAGCTCTTTTGTTTCAAACTACAAGCAGAGAGTATGGAGTTATTGCATCTAAAGAGGTAAACATAAATGTGGAGTTGGTCTTCAAATACCACTTTTGGGCTACAGCCAACTGAGGTGTTGCCTGAAGTTTGTGAGTGGTTTTGCATACAAATATCGCACAAGGTAAATTTTTGAGTAAAATCAATAGTTGGAAGATAAAACTGTGTTACACCTCATGCGTAGCAGTTGTCTTCTCAGCTATTTAACTCACCAAATCATTCCAAATGAAAACTCAACCCTAAGAGATGTGGCTTTTCATCTTGTAGTTAAATTAAGATTTTGTGTGTAACAATGTTTACTATTTTGACAATAATATTACGGGAACGAAGTAAATGATAATGTTTCAAGAAAGGGGATTCATCAGCTGGCAATTCTGTTGTGACGAACACAATTTCCACACAGAAATGTATACGAACTTAAACTAGGCTAAAACAAAAAGTGAATTTTTCAACTTAGAGCTAATAAGCTAAACATGCAATAATTATAAGACAATACACCAACAACTCCTCTGCAAGATCGTGAAGTTAATTGTTGCACAGTGCGCTATAGCGCTATGCTCACACCTTTGAAAACTTTCATTTCTCATTGCTTGTGCTGGAGCTGTTGGACCCAGAAAATTGGCAACAAATTATGTCCAATTTCCTATTCCACAAGCTCCAGCAAACCACTGGTGAGAGACAAGCAAGGAGAAATAAAAGATCAATTGGTATTTTCAAAATTGTAGAAAATAGCGTTCACAATTTTTTTAAATAGAGACTGGCTGAAAGGAAATTCCATTGAGCCAGTCGACTGCAAACCAGTCAAAAAATTGTGGGAGTTGTGCTCACTCTTTACATATCTTCCCACTGGTTTAAAGTCGACTGGCTCTACAGGAACTTCCTTTCGATTAGTCTGAAGCAAAGAAACTGTGAAGAGCGTCTGACACCATCAATTCAGAGAACACGCATGTTAACTGGATGTCCGGGGCAGTCTGTAGCATCTATCAGAGTTCACTGATGATGTTGAAGCAGGCCCAGCTGCTGTGGTGAAATTTAGGGTCAGCCGGCAACCTATTGCGCTACAACACCACCAAACATGGGTGGAGGCAAACAAGTGAGGCAGATGGCGTTTAGAAGGGAGTGAAACGCCGTCTGCACACTCGGAGACACCAGTGAGACGTGCCACTGGGTCACGGTAACTCACTTGTTTAAGCAGCCAATCGAAAGCTGCACATATTCCGTACAATGTAAACTTCACTCACCTGCCTATCTCGCATGACCACATCAACGTATGCCATTCCTTGATCACTCACTTCCGAGACTACAACTCCTACTTCTCTGCCTGTCTATAAATATGAGTAGAGAAAAGTCAGCCATATAGAAATGACTGAGTGAGTATTATTAGTGTGTACACACTGTACTAACTGACTGATAAGTGACTCATCACCTACCAGTCAGAAAGTACAAACATATCACGTGACATTCACCTCAGCAGGTGCCCACAGAGTTCGAGTTTAAGGTTTGAGTTTGAGTTTAAAGTTTGATTTGTCATTTGTTTTTAGAAGCGGTACGCTGGGCAACTGATGCCCTCAATTCAGGAAACACACATGTCAGCTGGATATCAGGAGCAGTGTGTTGCATCGGTAAAAGTCTACGGGTGGACAAGATGCCCAACCGGGAGAAAAAAGGTCCGGTCGGAGGCACCAAAATTCTAATGATTTTAGATGTTACCATTCACTAAATTATAAACTACAAGTCTAATATACCAGATATAATCAATTACTCTATATTATAAGTAATACTCACTATCCAACAACGTCATAGCCTTATTGCATTATCTCCGTCATCTACAAAGGATATAAATCAAGTGGAATAAGTAAAAGCATTCAACCAATCAGGGCTTAGCTGCTAGTCAGTGATTGGATGATCACTAAACACAAAATTTGAGTGTTCCGACAAATTTATAGCTAGTTTACAGAGTTTAAAGCTAGACTTGCTGCGCTGTTTGCATAGTGGCTGATGCCATCAATTCAGAGAAAACGAATTACTCAGGGACAATGCGTTGCATCAAAATGAAAATCCACTACTACAGGTTTACGAGATAGCCAACCGTGAAGAAACAGGTCCATTTAATGTTGCTAATTTTTTTAAAAGCAAATTTAAAATGATCAACACTACTATACCAGATTGTTTTAATGTTACTATTAGTAATACTAATACTTACCAGGTAGTGGTACCATCAACAAAAAACTCATGACGAGGGTTCATATCATTATCAAGTTCAACGTGTACATCAGCACGCTTCCTGTTTGTACGGTTTTAAAGTAATCAAATATCTGTATGCGTGCAGTTGCAAGTACGCTCATGAGTCATTACTGGAATCAAACATCGATCAACGAATTTTTAATGTTGAGTGAGCAACGAATTGAACTCTAAGCTACAGCCAATGAACTAGAATTTTTTATTGTACGAGATTGTAGGACTAGCAAGCAGCTGCAGTGCCCCAACTAAGGCTGCGCGCATACACCGAGCTTTATATACTAGTTATTGTACTGTACCCCACGTGACAGGGCGGGATTAGGAAATTTTGCAGGGAATTCCCTATTTGAAAACTCCAAACCAGGACAAACCAAAATTACGCAAGCAATGCAGCCCAGCTTTGCACCCCATTAATAATGCTTGGTCACACATGCACATCAATATAATGTGATTTCTATTTTTGAGAAGCCTGATTTGGCAATTCATAATCCATAGAGAATGGAATTTGTGGATCACCAAGTTTGTCAATCATGCCATTTTTAAAACGCAATTGGGCACTCGTGGGAGAGCCAATTTCAGGACTGCTGGATAATCAGTTATACACAACTGCCCCAGGAAATGGAGCTGCATTGCATTTACCTCTGCGATTTACAGTAAAGCAATAACTGGAAAGAACTGGTTGAGCAGTTTGAATACTGTTGGCTTCCCTATTTAGGAGGCTAAAGAAACATGTTTTTGTTATTTCATAACCTAATACAACAGCCATGGACAGGATGTACAGTGCATTATAGAGGCTAGCCTAGCCGGAAATCATAACTATAAGCATCTGAGTAAAGCTCTATATTTTTATTTAAGGGGATTTTATCTTTTGGTTATTTCCAGTTTATGGAGTTTTTTCAATTGCCTTGCAGAAGGAAGTTGTGATTTGGTGGGAGGTTTAGAATTATCAATAAGTCACAAGTACAGCTATTAAATTTTATTATATATAAAAATCAACAAGCATAAATAACCATCAGGATTGTATTCTGCACAACATTCTAAATGAGAAAGCCAAAAGTTAACAGAGGTACTATCAAATCTAACAGATTGCCAATTGAGTGATGTAGCAGGTTGCTGGTGTCATGACTCAGAACATTGCACTTTCAGTTATACTTGTACGGACTGTCTTGAAGTTGGTAAGGACTAGGTAGATCAGGAGGAGCATCCAACAAATCTGCAGGTAAGAGCAGCAGGTGATAGAATATGAGAATACAGAGTCAGTCTACCAGCTAATAGTAAAGAATATACTCAGGTGTTCATTGGATATCCTCACTAAACTACAGTATGACTGTATTATACTCAGAGTGAGCTAGGTGTATCATCATTCTATATTCTACTGTCTCAATACATGTTTCCGGTACATTATCAACACTCACCATGTTCAATACATCATATTATATCAGCTCATAGAGACGCAGCCAATTCCTACAAAAGAGGAAATAAACTAATGAAAGAGAACTACCACTGACTATATAATAACATGTAGTTGAGAAGTAACTGCTTCAGAAAGTACCAATCAGCATGGATTAATAAGAGAGCTGGGTTTAGCTAAGGCTGATCATCATTGCAAGCTACATGTACATTCTACTAAGCAACATAAGACTCTCGCTTACCAGACACTTGCCAAGAACTCAACCAGATATGTACTAGCAAGTAATATTTCGCAAAGACACTGGTGATATATACTCATGGAGACGTGGCCAACATCTACAAGAGGAAAAACAACAGTAAGAGAAAACAACTACCACAAACTACATAATAACACGTAATCGTGGAGTAACTGCATCAGAAGGTACCAATCAGCATGGATTAATAAGAGAGCTGGGTTTAGCTAAGGCTGATCATCATTGCAGTAGAAAACTAATGAAACATGAAGCCAATTTGAACCATAAAAATTCATGCAAGAGGAGATTGTAGATTTTAAAAACAGAATAAAGTTTTTTAATAAATAATTACTGAAAAAAACCTTTGCTGTTTTATAAGCACTTGCAGTATAAAAGAAAATTTCCCAGAGTTACCTTACCTCATATTAATACCAGTATTTCTACCAAATTCACACATCAGGAAATAGCAGATGATATAATAAGGCTGGTGGGTCAACTACAAAACACACAGTAACTCAGTGTACAATTCAATAAACAGCTCACTGAGAGGAGAGGAGATAACTATGACAGACTGGGCCTCAGTAAGTTTGGTATACAATATCAGCAGTGACTCAGTAGCAGAACTGAAAGTATCATCATTAACCCAGAAGTCATGGCAGCAGAAACACAGGTGAATGTTTAGCATTTAGGGACTAGATGTCGAGTCATCACTCAGGGTTGGGGATAAATGTCAGGTGGTCAAACCAGCAAATTATTAAAATGAAAGGTTGACAACGCCTATAAAATACCAAAATACTTATATAATTTACAGACTTACCAAAGAGATTACTAGCCAACACAATAGGATGCACTGTTAGTGCATGTGCACACTGACCGTCTTGAAGTGGGTAAGGACTAGGTAGATCAGGTAGGAGCATCCAACAAATCTGCAGGTAAGAGCAGCAGGTGATAGAATATGAGAATACAGAGTCAGTCTACCAGCTAATAGTAAAGAATATACTCAGGTGTTCATTGGATATCCTCACTAAACTACAGTATGACTGTATTATACTCAGAGTGAGCTAGGTGTATCATCATTCTATATTCTACCGTCTCAATACATGTTTCCGGTACATTATCAATACTCACCATGTTCAGTACATTATATTATTATGAGCTCATGGAGATGTGGCCAACATCTACAAGAGAGGAAATACACTGGTAAAAGAAGACAACTACCACAGACTATATAATAACAAGTAGTCATGGAGTAACTGCTTCAGAAGGTACCAATCAGCATGGATTAATAAGAGAGCTGGGTTTAGCTAAGGCTGATCATCATTGCAGTAGAAAGCTAATGAAACAATTTGAACCATAAAAAATCATGCAAGAGGAGATTGTAGCTTTTAAAAACAGAATAAAGTATTTTAATAAATAATAAGTTTGGTATACAATATCAGCAGTGACTCAGTAGCAGAACTGTAAGTATCATCATTAACCCAGAAGTCATGGCAGCAGAAACACAGGTGAATGTTTAGCATTCAGGGACTAGATGTCAGGTCATCACTCAGGGTTGGGGTCCATTACATGTGAATGTAATTATTTACAATTACATGAAAATTTGTCAATTACAATTGCTATCAAACTGGACAAACAGGAGTGATATAATCTCACCAACTATCGAAGGCAGATTTCACATGAGAGAAACTTCTTTGTTATTAATTAATAGGGTGATACAATACTACATTTAAGCAATCGGAGCTTTCTATTGACCGGTAGGAATGGTAGAAAATGTATTAATTTCATACAACTTAAAAATTTGAAGCAACTGTCATGTAATTATAATTAAGTAATTGTAAAAATCAATTACATTAGCAATGTAATTGATTACAATTTTATAAATCAATTACAATCCCCCAACTTCAGTCATTAGACCCAACAAATTGCTAGAAAATTGACAGTAAATCTCTGAAATATTAAATATTCATAAAAACCTACCCTAGTATTTGGCAAATCACTCTTGATGGATTCGCTTAGATGTGGCCAATTCCTACAAGAGAGGAAATAAACTAATGAAAGAGGAGAACTACCACAGACTATATAATAACATGTTGTCGTGGAGTAACTGCATCAGAAAGTACCAATCAGCATGGATTAATAAGAGAGCTGGGTTTAGCTAAGGCTGATCATCATTGCAAGCTAAATGTACATTCTACTAAGCAACAGAAGACTTAAGCTTACCAGACACTTGCCAAGAACTCAACCAGATATGTACTAGCAAGTAATATCTCGCAGAGACACTGGTGATATAAACTCATGGAGACGTGGCCAACATCTACAAGAGAGGAAACATACTGGTAAAAGAGGAGAACTACCACAGACTAAACAATAATAAAGTAGTCGTGGAGTAACTGCATCAGAAGGTACCAATCAGCATGGATTAATAAGAGAGCTGGGTTTAGCTAAGGCTGATCATCATTGCAGTAGAAAACTAATAGAGGTTGAAGTCAATTTGAACAAGAAAAGGTTACATAAAAGCAGCTGTAGATTTTAAAAACACAAGAAAGCATCCTATAAAAAATAATAAATGAATGAAACAAAAGCAAAATATATAAAGTTTAACAGCACTGCTTTAAAAAATTTGACAAGACACAAGAAAATACTCAGGAGTTACCTTACCTCATAATAATATCGAAATTTTATCAAAATCACACATCAGGAAATAGCAGGTGATATAATAAGGCTGGTGGGTCAACTACAAAACACACAGTAACTCAGTGTACAATTCAATAAACAGCTCACTGAGAGGAGAGGAGATAACTATGACAGACTGGGCCTCAGTAAGTTTGGTATACAATATCAGCAGTGACTCAGTAGCAGAACTGAAAGTATCATCATTAACCCAGAAGTCATGGCAGCAGAAACACAGGTGAATGTTTAGCATTTAGGGACTAGATGTCGAGTCATCACTCAGGGTTGGGGATAAATGTCAGGTGGTCAAACCAGCAAATTATTAAAATGAAAGGTTGACAACGCCTATAAAATACCAAAATACTTATATAATTTACAGACTTACCAAAGAGATTACTAGCCAACACAATAGGATGCACTGTTAGTGCATGTGCACACTGACCGTCTTGAAGTGGGTAAGGACTAGGTATATCAGGTAGGAGCATCCAACAAATCTGCAGGTAAGAGCAGCAGGTGATAGAATATGAGAATACAGAGTCAGTCTACCAGCTAATAGTAAAGAATATACTCAGGTGTTCATTGGATATCCTCACTAAACTACAGTATGACTGCATTATACTCAGAGTGAGCTAGGTGTATCATCATTCTATATTCTACCGTCTCAATACATGTTTCCGGTACATTATCAATACTCACCATGTTCAGTACATTATATTATTATGAGCTCATGGAGATGTGGCCAACATCTACAAGAGAGGAAATACACTGGTAAAAGAAGACAACTACCACAGACTATATAATAACAAGTAGTCATGGAGTAACTGCTTCAGAAGGTACCAATCAGCATGGATTAATAAGAGAGCTGGGTTTAGCTAAGGCTGATCATCATTGCAGTAGAAAGCTAATGAAACAATTTGAACCATAAAAAATCATGCAAGAGGAGATTGTAGCTTTTAAAAACAGAATAAAGTATTTTAATAAATAATTACTGAAAAAAAACCCTTTGCTGTTTTATAAGCACTTGCAGTAAAAAAGAAAATATCCTAGAGTTACCTTACCTCATATTAATACCAGTATTTCTACCAAAATCACACATCAGGAAATAGCAGGTGAGATAATAAGGCTGGTGGGTAACCCAACTACAAAACACACAGTAACTCAGTGTACAATTCAATATACAGCTCACTGAGGGGAGAGAAGATAACTCTGACAGACTGGGCCTCAGTAAGTTTGGTAAAGAATATCAGCAGTGACTCAGTAGCAGAACTGAAAGTATCATCATTAACCCAGAAGTCATGGCAGCAGAAACACAGGTAAATGTTTAGCATTCAGGGAGTAGATGTCGAGTCATCACTCAGGGTTGGGGTCCATTACATGTGAATGTAATTATTTACAATTACATGAAAATTTGTCAATTACAATTGCTATCAAACTGGACAAACAGGAGTGATATAATCTCACCAACTATTGAAGGCAAATTTCACATGAGAGAAACTTCTTTGTTATTAATTATTAGGGTGATACAAAACTACATTTAAGCAATCAGAGCTTTCTATTCACTGGTAGGAATGGTAGGAAATGTATTAATTTTGAAGCAATTGTCATGTAATTATAATAAAGTAATTGTAAAAGTCGATTATATTAGCTATGTAACTAATTACAATTTTATATATCAATTACAATCCCCCAACCTTAGTCATTAGACTCAACAAATTGCTAAAAAATTGACAGCAAAATCTAAAAATATTAAACAGTTTATATTCATAAAAACCTACCATAGTATTTGGCATATCACTTCTAGTGTATTCACCTAGAGATGGTCAATTCCTACAAGAAAAGAAATACACTGGTAAAAGAAGACAAGTACCACAGACTACATAATAACAAGTAGTTGTGAAGTAACTGCATCAGAAGGTACCAATCAGCATGGATTAATAAGAGAGCTGGGTTTAGCTAAGGCTGATCATCATTGCAGTAGGACACTAATGAGACATAAAGTCAACTTGAAGCATAAAAATTCACATAAGAGAAAATCTAGATTTTAAAAACAATGTCAATAAACAAAAAGCCAAAGATCTCTAAACAGAATAGATATTCACACAGATCAGCAACCAAATCTTGGCACAGACCCTGTAACAGGACTATATTGCGTCGATTTCATACATCAATAATCACTGCAAATAGTTTTTGAGATAGTGATTTAATTGGCCAAGCTGTATTTAAAGACTCCACTTTTTATTATTAGTATTTTCCCATCAACTGAGGATTTCGAATGGGATTTCTGAACAAAATAATGCAACAGAGGCAGCAAATTCATTCTAAAACAATTGAATATCAGAGATTTGTTCTAATTGGAAATGTATGCGTGGTAGGTAACTTTAGCAGCAGATTTGCACTAAATATGGTTTCTAGGCAAATCTGACTTTATCTGACCGGACTATTAGACAACATAAGAAGACAAGCAAATTAAATACATAGTCGAATAATCAATAGCTACCTGTATGAACAAACGTTAGTAGATTCATCAACAGTACAGGCTTATATATCAGGCATTGTAATAGAGTATGGCAGAGGTGAGTCTTCCACTTATACAGGACTTCTGGTGGGTAACCCAACTACAAAACACACAGTAACTCAGTATACAATTCAATATACAACTCACTGAGGGGAGAGAAGATAACTCTGACAGACTGGGCCTCAGTAGGTTTGGTATACAATATCAGCAGTGACTCAGTAGCAGAACTGTAAGTATCATCATTAACCCAGAAGTCATGGCAGCAGAAACACAGGTGAATGTTTAGCATTCAGGGACTAGATGTCAGGTCATCACTGCAGGGTTGGGGTCAAATGCCAGGTCATCAAACCAGCAAATTATTAAAACGAAAGGATGCCTATAGAATACCAAAATACTCATATAATTTACAGACTTACCAAAGAGATTACTAGCCAACACAATAGGATGCACTGTTAGTGCATGTGCACACTGACCGTCTTGAAGTGGGTAAGGACTAGGTAGATCAGGTAGGAGCATCCAACACACCTGCAGGAAAGAGTACCAGGTGATAGAATATGAGAATACAGAGTCAGTCTACCAGCTAATAGTAAAGAATATACTCAGGTGTTCATTGGATATCCTCACTAAACTACAGTATGACTGTATTATACTCAGAGTGAGCTAGGTGTATCATCATTTTATATTCTACCGTCTCAATACATGTCTCCTATACATTATCAATACTCACCATGTTCAGTACATCATATTATATCAGCTAATGGAGACGCAGCCAATTCCTACAAGAGAGGAAATACACTGGTATAAGAAGACAAGTACCACAGACTACATAATAACAAGTAGCCATGGAGTAACTGCACCAGAAAGTACCAATCAGCATGGATTAATCAGAGAGCTGGGTTTAGCTAAGGCTGATCATCATTGCAGTAGAAAACTAAGAGAAGTTGAAGTAATTGCAAAAGTCGATTACATTAGCTATTTAATAATTACAATTTTATATATCAATTACAATCTTCCAACCTTAGTCATTAGACCCAACCAATTGCTAAAAAAAAATTGACAGCGAAACTTTAAAATAATAAATAGTTTATATTCATAAAAACCTACCATAGTATTTGGCATATCACTTCTAGTGTATTCACTTAGAGATGATCAACTCCTACAAGAGATGAAATACACTGGTAATAGAAGACAAGTACCACAGACTATATAATAACAAGTAGTCATGGAGTAACTGCATCAGAAAGTACCAATCAGCATGGATTAATCAGAGAGCTGGGTTTAGCTAAGGCTGATCATCATTGCAGTAGAAAACTAAGAGAAGTTGAAGTAATTGCAAAAGTCGATTACATTAGCTATTTAATAATTACAATTTTATATATCAATTACAATCTTCCAACCTTAGTCATTAGACCCAACCAATTGCTAAAAAAAAATTGACAGCGAAACTTTAAAATAATAGTTTATATTCATAAAAACCTACCATAGTATTTGGCATATCACTTCTAGTGTATTCACTTAGAGATGATCAACTCCTACAAGAGATGAAATACACTGGTAATAGAAGACAACTACCACAGACTATATATTAACAAGTAATCATGGAGTAACTGCATCAGAAGGTACCAATCAGCATGGATTAATAAGAGAGCTGGGTTTAGCTGAGGCTGATCATCATTGCAGTAGAAAAATAATGAGACAATTTGAACCATAAAAATTCATGCAAGAGGAGATGTAGATTTTAAAAACAGAATAAAGTTTTTTATTAAATAGTTAATTAAAAAAACCTTTGCAGTTTTATAAGCACTTGCAGTATAAAAGAAAATATCCCAGAGTTACCTTACCTCACATTAATACCAGTATTTCTACCAAAATCACACATCAGGAAATAGCAGGTGAGATAATAAGGCTGGTGGGTCAACTACAAAACACACAGTAACTCAGTGTACAATTCAATATACAACTCACTGGGGGGAGAGAAGATAACTCTGACAGACTGGGCCTCAGTAAGTTTGGTATACAATATCAGCAGTGACTCAGTAGCAGAACTGAAAGTATCATCATTAACCCAGAAGTCATGGCAGCAGAAACACAGGTGAATGTTTAGCATTCAGGGACTAGATGTCGAGTCATCACTCAGGGTTGGGGTCCATTACATGTTCATGTAATTATTTACAATTACATGAAAATTTGTCAATTACAATTGCTATCAAACTGGACAAACAGGAGTGATATAATCTCACCAACTATTGAAGGCAAATTTCACATGAGAGAAACTTCTTTGTTATTAATTAATAGGGTGATACAATACTACATTCAAGCAATAGGAGCTTTCTATTAACCAGTAGGAATGGTAGGAAATGTATTAATTTTGAAGCAATTGTCATGTAATTATAATAAAGTAATTGTAAAAGTCAATTACATTAGCTATGTAACTAATAACAATTTTATATATCAATTACAATCCCCCAACCTTAGTCATTAGACCCAACCAATTGCTAGAAAATTGACAGCAAAACCTAAAAATATTAAATAGTTTATATTCATAAAAACCTACCATAGTATTTGGCATATCACTTCTAGTGTATTCGCTTAGAGATGATCAACTCCTACAAGAGAAGAAATATATTGATAACAGAAGACAACTACCACAGACTACATCATAATAAGTAGTCATGGAGTAACTGCTTCAGAAGGTACCAATCAGCATGGATTAATAAGAGAGCTGGGTTTAGCTAAGGCTGATCATCATTGCAGTAGAAAACTAATGAGACATGAAGTCAACTTGAAGCATAAAAATTCACATAAGAGAAAATCTAGATTTTAAAAACAATGTCAATAAACAAAAAGCCAAAGATCTCTCAACGGAACAGATATTCACACAGATCAGCAACCAAATCTTAGCAAAGACCCTTCAAAAGGACTACATTGCAACGATTTCATACATCAATAATCACCGCAAATAGTTTTTGAGATAGTGATCTAATTGGCCAAGCCGTATTTAAAGACTCCACTTTTCATCATTAGTATTTCCCCATCAATTGAGAATGTCAAATAGAATTTCTGAACAAAATAATGCAGCAGAGGCAGCAAATTCATTCTATAACAATTGAATACCAGAGATTTGTTCTAATTGGAAATGTATGCGTGGCAGGTAACTTTAGCAGCAGATTTGCACTAAATATGGTTTCTAGGCAAATCTGACTCTATCTGACCGGACTATTAGACAACATAAGAAGACAAGCAAATTAAATACATAGTCAAATAATCAATAGCTACCTTGTATGAACAAATGTTAGTAGATCCATCAACAGTACAGGCTTATATATCAGGCATTGTAATAGAGTATGGCAGAGGTGAGTCTTCCACTTATACAGGACTTCTGGTGGGTAACCCAACTACAAAACACACAGTAACTCAGTATACAATTCAATACACAACTCACTGGGGGGAGAGAAGATAACTCTGACAGACTGGGTCTCAGTAGGTTTGGTATACAATATCAGCAGTGACTCAGTAGCAGAACTGAAAGTATCATCATTAACCCAGAAGTCATGGCAGCAGAAACACAGGTGAATGGTTACATTTAGGGAGTAGATGTCAGGTCATCACTCAGGGTTGGGGTCAAATGTCAGGTCATCAAACCAGCAAATTATTAAAATGAAAGGATGACAACGCCTATAGAATACCAAAATACTCATATAATTTACAGACTTACCAAAGAGATTACTAGCCAACACAATAGGATGCACTGTTAGTGCATGTGCACACTGACCGTCTTGAAGTTGTTAAGGACTAGGTAGATCAGGTAGGAGCATCCAACACACCTGCAGGAAAGAGTACCAGGTGATAGAATATGAGAATACAGAGTCAGTCTACCAGCTAATAGTATAGAATATACTCAGGTGTTCATTGGATATCCTCATTAAATTACAGTATGACTGTATTATACTCAGAGTGAGCTAGGTGTATCATCATTCTATATTCTACTGTCTCAATACATGTCTCCTATACATTATCAATACTCACCATGTTCAGTACATTATATTATTATGAGCTCATGGAGATGTAGTCAACATCTACAAGAGAGGAAATACACTGATAAGAGAGGACAACTACCACAGACTATATAATAACAAGTAATTGTGGAGTAACTGCACCAGAAAGTACCAATCAGCATGGATTAATAAGAGAGCTGGGTTTAGCTAAGGCTGATCATCATTGCAGTAGAAAACTAATGAAACAATTTGAACCATAAAAATTCATGCAAGAGGAGATTGTAGATTTTAAAAACAGAATAAAGTTTTTTAATAAATAATTAATTAAAAAAACCTTTGCAGTTTTATAAGCACTTGCAGTATAAAAGAAAATATCCTAGAGTTACCTTACCTCACATTAATACCAGTATTTCTACCAAAATCACACATCAGGAAATAGCATGAGATAATAAGGCTGGTGGGTCAACTACAAAACACACAGTAACTCAGTGTACAATTCAATACACAACTCACTGGGGGGGGGGAGAAGATAACTCTGACAGACTGGGCCTCAGTAGGTTTGGTATACAATATCAGCAGTGACTCAGTAGCAGAACTGAAAGTATCATCATTAACCCAGAAGTCATGGCAGCAGAAATAATGATAGTTTATACAAACTCACCATAGAAGTGGGTTGAATCCCCAGTTATATTTATATAGAGTCAGTTCTGAAGCCGGTGACAAACTTATGGAGACGCAGCCAATTCCTACAAGAGAGGAAATACACCGATAAGAGAGGACAACTACCACAGACTACATAATAACAAGTAGCTATGGAGTAACTGCATCAGAAGGTACCAATCAGCATGGATTAATAAGAGAGCTGGGTTTAGCTAAGGCTGATCATCATTGCAAGCTACATGTACATTCTACTAAGCAACAGAAGACTTTAGCTTACCAGACACTTGCCAAGAACATGAACCAGATATGAGATACTAGCAAGTAATATCTCGCAGAGACATCGGGTAAGAAAGATTTGATGCGCAGATGGGTTCGCCACAGAGTTTCAGGCTGAAATACAAATCAAGGAACTGCAATAAATTCGGTTAGGTGTACGGAAACTGAACATGGATAATGTATAATGAAACTGAACTCACCTCACAGTAGAAATCATAAGCAAAGCAGACAAACAGAATATTACAAGATTGGATTACGTTTGCCTATCAACTTTATTGATAAACTATCATAAGATGGTAAAAAGACAATTTTCAAAACAAAACAGCAACTCAGATCTATGCATCTCCTGCTGCCAACTTCTTCAGGAAAGACTCCTTCTTCTGTTTGACACGGTCTTTGCGTTGAGCAAGGTTCATCTTGGCTCTGTTCCACCTGAAAAACCAACCAGAAACATACTTGATTCGTTCCCATCAAGAGGAAAACCAATTCTGACATTCCCGAAGTTGCTACAGGTTACAGCACTGCCAGGTATTACAAACTGTCAGTTAACAATTTGAGAAAACAAAAAATTAAATCTCCTTACCTCTTGACCTTGACATCCTTCTTCTCGGTAGTTTTGGCTGCTGGATCAGCTCTGATGGCAGCGTGAACCTTCTTGTACAACTCCTCGAGGTTGTCTGCGCTCACACCCAGCTTGATGTACTTACCAAACTGCTTCTGGTAAGCTTCAGAGTCTTCATCCTGCAAAAAGATACTCACATTGCATTCCTTTCATCACTGCATCTGCAAGGAGTGACAATGGATAGACTAGTCTAACAGATATACCTGGAGATGGGTCATGTAGGCAGCAACATGTCCTCCCATGATGTGCTTTCGGTGAGTCTCGGCATCAAACTGTCCACTTTCAGCATCGTAGCCGGGAAATCTCTTCACACTGACAACACACAGAGACGCGTACAGCCACAAGCTTGATTTGAAATGACACCAGAAAGTGGGAGTTGTTAGATTAAAGTACAGGCGAGGCAGGTCGTAGATCAGCTCACCCATGTGGAATGTCTAGCCCTCCATCGGCAGCACCTTTCATGGCTCCGAACACTCTGGCACCAGTAGTTGTGCGGACCAGACCAACATCAAGGAAAGCTCTGAATGGACCAGGCTGGTCATCTAGAGCCTCTACGTTGTATTCATCACCATCAACCTCTTCCTGACCTGCATACAGGCCGTCTAATTTATACTTCTGGAGCAGACGTCTTGTGAGCAAGAGTCCAGTGCAGTATGCAGCAGCATAGTTTGTCAACCCGACCTTCAAGCCATATCGAGGGAGCTCGTGGGCATATGCAGCGCACACGATCACGTCTCCTTCAATTCTGGCGTAAGCTACCTGCAAGTACAACACATGCATTAGTACAGAGGTAGAGGTAGATATATGTAGGCTCACTCGGTATAGCAAGTAGAAGATCTAAATGCTAATGGAATGGAGCCCAGTGGTTTTGCACCCATTTCCATGCGAGAAGAGTCAACAAATACTTTCCCGCTTGAACAGCAAAGTGCAACAATAAAATCAGAAAGATATTAGCATCGTTTTATTGTCGACAAAACTTTTTTGAATAGAAAACTAAATCCAAATGCTTACTTGGCAGATGATGTCTTTGTTTGTGAAACGGACAATCAATCTAAATTTAGGGGTGTTGTACTTGTTTTTTTCTTGAACCACTAGGCGACGACGAGCATAGTAATCGGTTTTTCCTTCTCGTCTCCTTCTGAACTTGACTTGAAATCGTTTAAAATACGCCTTATTCTTTACAACTTTCACAAACCCCGTCTACAACATATACATTACTGCAGGTTTAGAGGTTGAGGTATTACAGTCTGCTAAAAAGCTAAGAGAAAACTAAACAGAACTTGATAAAATATACACCAGGTGCTTGAGTAGCAATTTTAGAATAAGTCAATAACAAATTGAATAAGGTATCAATTGTTTTACAAAGGTATCTTTAATTTCAAGTCTGGAAATGCTGGAATATATTCAATAAAGTTGAATATTAAATCGAAATATTCAACTAACTAAATGCCTAATAATAGTAATACTTTTAATAATAGCAATTACTTAGCAATGGCCACAGACAACAGTGATTTTGATGGTCATACTCAGTACTCATGAGTCATAGTACCACTGCCACACTGGTCGATAATATTGATCTTAGCTACCACTAAATACTAATACTACTAATACTATACATCGTGATTGAAATGATAACGACCAGTACGGTATGACCAGCAATCACAACCAATTCTAACAGCCAAAATGCTAGCAATTTCAGTGCCGAGAACACGTTTATCGTTCACACTTTGATTGAGATTTAAACGCAATTTTAATCCTGCCTCATCCATTGCAAATGTTTAATAGCTGCAAAGTTTAAACTTTTTATGGCAACCTAAATAAGTTAGGCAACCTTATCCAAAACTTAATTTACTGCTACATGCAAACTACTTACCATTTTTTCTATTAGAGTACAATATCTCTTAGGGTAGCGTCGGCTTGGGGCTGACAATTAGCCGGAAAAGGTAGATCTTCTTGATGCGCGTGCGCACTGTAATGCGCTGCGTGTATTTTCTCGATCTTTTTGAGGTAGACAAATCCCACCTTCTCAATTGATGGTTCTATTGTAATGGTTCAATGTCGATATGTAATTTCCTAAATGTGATAAACTGGTAGTATTTCTGACAAAATAACAAATATACTACTTATGAAAGTAACTTATTACTGAAGTATCGATTATTGAATAATTTACAGAGATTTTTTTTCAGCTACCTATTTAAACAGTTTTGTTAGTTCAAATCACCCCATGGCAACGTGATATTTATTTTAATTACTTATCTCATGCCAAACACATAATAATAACATATTAGTTGTTAAAAACTGAAACCATAAAAAAATCAAAATTGATATAAAGTGATAATATAATGCAATTTGTGCACATGACTATGCAAAATAAGGTTAGTACCTATATAGAGTAAGCTCGTATTTGTCCACTTTAAACGCTGATATCAAAAAGGTCTCCCAATGATTATTTGCTTCCAGCTGTGACATGTGTGTGCTAATTGTGTATAATATCTCAACATATTTTCAAAACTATTTATATATTAAAAAATTATTCTTTTCATGATATTAAATTTATTAGACTGGAGTTCATGTTTTCATACTTTGGATTGAATGTTTGAAAGTTGCATGCCTGCAAAATATTATAATACATACCATGGATAAGTTGTGTTTTCAGTTGCATTTTGTCACATAGCATTATATACATATAATACCATTGCAAAATTCTATAACCCATGATCACAAGGCATAATATAAGGGTATGTTGATAGTTTATTAGTTTACACTTCACAGTTTATAAATTAGTATGAGGCTAATCGGCTATATATCTCGTGGTATGTATTACTATTATTACAATCTGATGTATAAAATAGCTGCTATTTACATGTAATTTACAAAATAATACACGGTGACTAAATATTTTAGATGTTGATTTCGTATGACATATAATAGTGTCATTATGGCAATTACAGCTCAATGCAATGAGGTAGTACCGAGAAACAAAAATATGGTTTCTCTGAAAAAACAGTAGACAACTCCAATATCAGTGCATGTAAAGCTGTGGCCTTGGCCTAGTGGCTTTTCTTGGTATAATATGAAGGTCATGCCACATGTTGATTGGTGATTGGTCTGTATTGGTAGCCTTGGTGACAAGCATTAGCCAGTGCGCGTATTCAGTGTCTGTTGTGCCCGCCCCCAAAATGGCATAACCCAGTGTTCCATGGCTCTTGTCTGGGTATTCTTCACATAGTTCAATCAGGAGTTGGCTTCCCTATAACAAAATCATACTACTTTTGTTAAATGTAAATTAATTTTAGAATATAAAATTAAGTTCCTATATCTTTCATATTTTCAAACAAGTGTAGGTTGTTGCAACTTTCTGAACAAATTTTATATTTATTTTTTTGTATATGTTAAAACATTATGATTAATGTCGAAACATATTTAAAGCGCATGTAATAAGTAGATTATTAAACATGCAAAACTAATTGAAATTTTCATTACTAAAACTGCATATATTGATTAAATTTATAAAGAACAGCATGCACACATAGCTAGCCGTTACTAGTACAATGTATGAAGCATTGAAGGTTTGTAATTTTATTAGATGGTAAATATTATATGATGGTTTTTTCAAAAATGAGAGCATGGCAAGGAGAAATAAAAAAATGCATATGTTTTAATGCTTGTGACAAATTTGCATTTTAAAATAAATTCTACTAAAACTATTCCAATGTTTAATTTAATAATTAAACTTTCAATATTTGTATCATATAAGAAGAGCTCTATGATCTGCTTCGAAAATTATTGAGTTGGGAGCCACATGAAATGAGGTTATAAATGCAATACTATATTATGCGGTAAAAACTCTCTAATTAATAAAAATCTATAGCTATTAACGTATGCACCTACCCTCTAAATTATTAACACTATTTAGCTAGTGATATATTATGTAGGTTTACCTTCATAACTGAAAGAGGAATTTGTGTAAATTGTAAGGATTTTCCTTCGAGTAAAAGAAACTTGCTGCCGACAGCTGCTAGGTGACTGCAGGTTCTCTTCTTTAGCTTGGGCTGGTTTAACTCAGAAAAGTGTGTGACAGCCAGAAATAAAGCTACAAAAATAAATATTGCTACTTACTAGTGTAGCAAAACTGCAATATAATTAATACCATTTTATTGTTTATACTCCAACAGTGCAAAAGTGTTTTAGTGTTTCATAATTAGAGCTTTCATTTTAGATAATCGTGATTTCAATTTTCCTGCAACAAGCTGTATTGTCTGAATGTACTTTTGTATCGTATTAGCTATTAGGAAAGGCAACTCCCAAAGTACATTGAAATGTCACGGCCAGTTATCAAAATAATGACCACAAAAATGAATAATTTAAATCTGCACATTGTGTCAAATTAAAGGCAATAAAATTGGAATTTTAATTGAAATTTGTAGAAAGTATACATACAATATAAAAAATTACACTATGCACTACTATCTTCCAGTCAGTTATTAATAGTATGACTCAATTTAAATTATTATTCTTGCAATGCTATATATATATATATTAATCATACAGACACAGCATAAGTGAGTTGGCGACAAGAATGTACCTTTCTTTGGGTAGACAGGCGAGTACTCCAACTTTAAGGATTTGAGTCCTGTCAAGTGTACACTGAGCTCTTCAGAGAACGCGCAGTATTGTAAGGAAACATTGACCTCTCCACAAGATCTTGAAGGCTACATACAGAAACATCAGTGGATGAGGGTGCACAACTCCTCAAGAAGTTAAAATTGCATGTTCCAACTACTACAGCAAGGTGATGTGCATATTTAGTTTACTGCTGAGCAAAAATAATCATTAGTATGATATTCATAATTAATTAATCTAAATTAGATGATAATGCTATAACTTATAACTTATATAAGTTATTTTTATTATTTTAATGCTGATCTACTATATTATAATATTCAGTTTTTAGAATGCTATGCATATAGAATTCTTTCCTAACTTATATATTACGTTGATAAAACAAACTATAAAACACTCATTGAACTATCATGCAAAAGTATTAAAATCCTAAGAATGGATTTATAGGCAATATAATTGATAGTTGTGCATTGTAGCGGTTATATAACATCACATAGAATTATGTAAAATTAGTATAGAAGATGTAAGCAGGAAACTGAAAAATTAGTAACTAATAGTATGCATGCCTTTATCTAATTTGGAATGTGATACTGATATATGCACAGCAGTTCTATGCCAGTGATTGCATCATAGTATAGATATAATATTGCATATATGTTGATATAGACTAACATAGAATAGTATGATATGTTAATATAATAGTATAGAGTATTATCATAGTATTAATATGCATGGATGTTATTATAGCACAACGTAAAATAAGTGAATGCAGCATAACGCATATATTAATTAGCACAAATAACAATATTATTAAAACTATTCAAAAAAATAAAGAAAAGTTATGATTTATTTATCTAACTTAATATAACTTTTTTGCGTGCCTAACAATAAAGTTTGCATTTAGCATGAACTAATTAATGTTCTTAAAATGTGAACCATTATTATAATCATCTATAAGTATTACTATAGGATATACTCTTGAAATATCACTGCAATATTGTTTTTAATGACATAGTTATTATTACAAACTGATGAAATGCCTGGACTGAGATAAAGAGACACTTACTTGGTGGTCATAGTCGAGTATATTTGACCAGGTGCGATACGTGTCTGCATCACGTAGAGGATGCATTCTTACTACAATCTCCCCCACCAACGTCTGCCTAGCATAGTGATTTCTGGAGAAGATCTGCAGTGTAATGGAGGCAGAAGAAAAGTCATTTTCAGTCATGCGAAATATAAAGTTTTCTTTAAAGGTTGGGTTCGCTGTTGCTTTGCACACCTAAAAATAAAAACCAAGTACAGGATTAATTTGTGATTACTATTGACTCATAAATTAGTCACTAACTAGCTACTAACCAACTAGCAACTAACTAGCTATATGCTAACTGACTAGCTACTAACCAACTAGCAACTAGCTAGCAACTATCTAACTACCAGCTGACTAACTAGAAACTAGCTAGCCATTGGTTGTAGAAAAGAAGGTGTTGCAAATAGTGGACTTGTAAAAAATATTAGTCTTCTTCAATAAATTATGCTCCTGACTACAACACTCTTAGAATAATCAACATGAGTAGGAAATCAATAATTATTAGCCGATTAAATTATGAGTGCGTGGAGTTTATAATCTAACACAATTGGTATGTAATACAAAGATCTTGTGAACCTCAATCAGCATGTCTTTGTAAACGTTGTGGTGTTACAATTATCAATTTAATAATAGATGAGGTGTGATAAAGTCCAACAGCCACTGCTTGAGTGTCCTTTGGTGAAAGAGTCTAGCAACTTACACACGAACAATTCACATAACTCACATGTAAAAGCTCCATCTCTTCATATATATATATGTGTGTGTGTGTGTGTGTGTGTGTGTGTGTGTGTGTGTGTGTGTGTGTGTGTGTGTGTGTGTGTGTGTGTGTGTGTGTGTGTGTGTGTGTGTGTGTGTGTGTGTGTGTGTGTGTGTGTGTGTGTGTGTGTGTGTGTGTGTGTGTGTGTGTGTGTGTGTGTGTGTGTGTGTGTGTGTGTGTGTGTGTGTGTGTGTGTGTGTGTGTGTGTGTGTGTGTGTGTGTGTGTGTGTGTGTGTGTGTGTGTGTGTGTGTGTGTGTGTGTGTGTGTGTGTGTGTGTGTGTGTGTGTGTGTGTGTGTGTGTGTGTGTGTGTGTGTGTGTGTGTGTGTGTGTGTGTGTGTGTGTGTGTGTGTGTGTGTGTGTGTGTGTGTGTGTGTGTGTGTGTGTGTGTGTGTGTGTGTGTGTGTGTGTGTGTGTGTGTGTGTGTGTGTGTGTGTGTGTGTGTGTGTGTGTGTGTGTGTGTGTGTGTGTGTGTGTGTGTGTGTGTGCGCACACGCATGCACACACAAAATACATTATATGTTTCTCAGTTTCATCAAATAAATTATGTTTAAATGGCTGGTTCAGCACCCTCCCAACCTTTCACTCACTATAAACATACCTTTGTCTGTTTCTTAGGATCAAGGTCATCACAGCTGGACGAAAAGGCTTTAATATACGTATCTGGAAGTTTCCCAGATCCGTCAACTAGTAAGTCTAGATGTTGAGCTTGAAGTATAGTCAACACCAGCTGGCCCGGCTCTCTGAAACAGCTTATAAGTTAAGTTCACAAATATTGCAAATTGCAAAATTAATTCTAATGGTTTCACTCAGCCGGTTACTTTATTAGACGTCATGTGATGGAATAGTTAGATCAAATAAAAATGCATGTTTAGTAAGCTAGTATTTGAAGATCTAGCTTTTACCTGTTATTGTAAAATATTTAGTAAATATAATGGTTTAGTGATAACAAACAGCTCATATTATATTTACTGGTTATTGCATGTGAAGATGACTGCTTTTTTGTCCCTATACGTTTTACTTTCCTTCAAAGAGAGGCTAACGGTACCAGTAGCAGAGATAGCAAGGGACATGTTATGAGCAGAGAGAGTTTTATTATAGCTGCACACACACCATACCTGTGGTACTGGAGAGAATACTCTACTTGACCCAAACTGCTGCCAGACAAATGCTGACTCAACAGCTCTTGAGAAGATGCCAGCTCTTGAGACAGAAGAGTAGATGAACTGCTGACAGATGTCTCACTTGCTGACTCTACAAAGTAAACAAGATATCTTATTGGCTGTACAGAATAACCAAGTGATCCTATTGGCTGTACAGAATAACCAAGCTATCTCACTGGTTGTGCAGAATAACCAAGCTATCTCACTGGTTGTACAGAATAACCAAGCGATCCTATTGGCTGTACAGAATAACCAAGCTATCTCACTGGTTGTACAGAATAACCAAGCTATCTCACTGGTTGTACAGAATAACCAAGCGATCCTATTGGCTGTACAGAATAACCAAGCTATCTCACTGGTTGTACAGAATAACCAAGCTATCTCACTGGTTGTACAGAATAACCAAGCGATCCTATTGGCTGTACAGAATAACCAAGCTATATTATTGGCTGTAGAACCACTTATCTTTGACGATACTTGTAAAACCTTGGTGCCTGTAATATTTACTATATTATAGTGTAGTTTTAACATATTCATAAAATATACAGATAAATACATTATCTATTTATCGAAATGTATTGTATTTATATATACACTTTACATGTATGTACTAGCTGGTAGTGGTGTGTGCTGCTTAACCAAGAAGTTATAATGTTATAATATTATATATATCAGCAGTCTACATATTTATCTAAAGTGTATAAGACATTGTGAAATTGATGTTGAGCTACAATAGATCAGTATTGTATGTTTGAGTGCTCCAATGTTCTATTCTTGCAAAAGTTTTAAATTTAAATTTTGTAGCCTTAATTTGCAGAAAATTTTTCAAGTTACTACAGAAATTAGGAAGCTAACTTGACATTTTTGTTAATAATAATAATAATAATATAAATATATATACTTCCTACAATAACGTAGCTGTTATAAAGGCTGTGAAAGCAGTAAAATAAATGGGGAAAGAAATTCTTACCATCAACACTAGAGTGACTACCGGAGTCAGAGTGATTTTGAATCTGAGTCAGACTACGTGGGAGTGAGTCAGTCCCAGACTGATCACTTGATTCCTCGTATATCGTGTAACTGTTATGAAAAGAATGACTTCTTTCTCTATTATACCCATTTATTGGAGTTTTCTGTTCATATCTTTCGGTACAAACTGATGATTTCAAGTCATTCATATCGACAGCGGACTCTGAGGTGTTATGAGTCCCGTCCAATGACTTTGATTCCGCCGACGTAGTCAATATTCTCTCACTTTGTGATTCTATAGACTCTGAACTGCTTGGAGTTGCTTTCTTGTTCTTCTCATCCTTCTGCGGAGATACTACAGAAAGCTGGTCGCCAATTGTGGGGTAGTATGGGAAGTCTGGCAGCTTAGGAATGCTGATGTCTCGCTCTAGAGTGTCATATCCCACGTACTCGCCTTTTTGCATTTTCAACATCAAGTCTGACTCTTTAGAGAGGTGTTTCTGCAATGAAGAATAACACGATGAGCTTTACAATATACACTCAAGTCTAGAATTGGCTAATGTCCATCTACTCACTAATTTTTATAATTTCTCTACTGGGAATTCCAATTATAACAGATAGCATCCATAAAACATGGCAGTATAAATAAGTTATGATGCTTGAGTGTGTAAGACTCAGCTCCTTGGTTGCCGCTTATCTCAGGTTAGTTTTTATAGCCTCAGGCCCCTTTTTAAAATTTTTCAACTATGCAGCTGATCAATGAACATTAACTACCAAAACTTTTATTTCTCAAACTTGATCAGCTGTGATATATTACAGTGCTTCCTCCAAATTTCTCATAGATCCAGTTGTCGCGAAGTTCCATAGGTTACGAGAAAGACTTGGGCCCCTGTTTTATGGCTTATGTATGTGTTTATAGGGACAAAATGACCGAATTTAATGTATCAGTGAGTTAAATCTGGTATTCTACTATGTTATGGATTGAGTTTAATGAGATGCGAAGAGAGCAACAAATTCTATGAATATGTTTTATTAATTGATCTTTTTGCAATTTTCAATGTAAAAAATATACAAATGGTTTACACGTCTTACTTTTTGTTAGCAACACACAGTTGAACAAATCATAACTTAATCAACAATTTGCAATGCAAATAGCTATTAATTAGTTTAAGGCTTCAATACCTTTGCCTACAGATAAAAATTACATCACTTGAAGATGTTGGGTAATTATCTGGAATAATAGTGTGCTATAGGAAATAATGAAATAACTAAATTATATTATTATAAATTGAACTTGAGGCTATGAAGATGAATATAATCATTGCTAGTAATATATACTGTTTGCCATCACAATTGCGAATCCCTGCCTCTGTTACAAAATATTTCACTCAGTTATTCAGCGCTGCTATTCCTCTTCGTTTCCAAACTCCAGCTGGATTAGAGATTCTTTGATGGATGGAATAATATTGCATAATTCAAACAATGGAAACATTTAATTATAAACCTAAAGCTAGATTTTTGAATGGGCAACAATTTTTAAAAGTAAAAACATAGTGCATGTCACATTATTGATAAAAAGATGACTAGTCCTGGAGTTATCTCTCCTGCATGTGCCATCAAATATCATCAACTAATGCAAAGCATAACTATTGAACAACTGCATTTAATAATTGTCATAAAAATGGGAAAAAACTGTGTAATAGTTCTTATTATAATATTAAACAACTTAAAATAATTCAACAAAATATGTGAAGCAAATAAACTTGAAGTTTTCGCCAAATCGAAATTAAGCTGAGTTAAGCTACATGTACCCCTATGATCAAACTTATCTGTAAATTAACGAATTAGGTTTGGTAAAATCAAAAGTATATATAATTAAAGGAGTAACGAAGTTTTAGCTTTTAAGTATTAAACTTTAACTGAGCAATCTATACCTTGCTGTCACAAGGGTCATCTTCACGTTGGGAGTTTTCCCCTCTATGTATGACTTTGTCAAGGCCACTCCAATGTCGAGCTCTCTTAGATGAGATGCAGATTTTACACACTATGCAAGCTGCAAACAGTGTCACCCCTAGAAGCCCCAAACCAACAACAGTCCCGTAAAGTACTGCTTTTTCACTCATCTTACATTTGTGAAGTCTTGGTTTCTTTATTAATTACTTCTACAACCTCCATTTTAAGTCTGCAAAACAAAGGATATGTAAACATACACTACGGTGTTATATGTGTTATGGTTAATGATATTAATTCATTGTAAGGTTACCCGCTATGCACTGTATTCAATTTTGATTCTTTGCAGTGCTATGGTGTCTATAAAAAAAGTTTTGTAATGAAATATTTTATTGAAAGTCTGAATAAAAGCATTGGTTTCATAAGTTCTACACCGGTACAATTAATATTTTGTTTTAATTTGAAGTTATTATATGTACAGCTGTGCCGTCAATGTAAATCGTTGAAATGTCTGGAGTTTGGATGCAGATTATAGGAGAGCATAATTCCATAGTTTCAGTGACTAAACTCGAACTGCAAGCAAACAAAAATTGTTTTTCAAACCCATTACAATATGCTTCAGTAAGTGTAAACACAAGTGAGTTGCTGTTGTTTACAGAATATGCTGACCTTTACATGAATAAAGGAAGGCAGGCAGCATATCAATCATCTAGAAGAGCTGTCAAACCACCTGCTTCCTTTGAGTCACATGGAAGACATCACAGAGGCACAAATGGAGTTAATTATTAAACAAACACAGCAGTTCTAATTTAGCTTTTAACTGTAGTTAATGTAGTATATTGGTTAAGGAGTTTTATTAGTGAAGTTTATTTTGTATAAAATAAACTATACATTGGTCACTAGACAGATACTACAGATGTGCTTGTACTTGTACTTTGATAATTTGAAATATTATCTAGAAAACTATCCAATTGCAGAAGCTATACAGCACACATATTTTTAAAAAAAAGTTTAATCAATTTGTCAGAATCAACACTTATAGTTTAGCTCTTACTATAAATTCTACACAGTAACTAAATATATGACTTATCATTTAGCATATTTTTGTGATTTATGAAGCATGAGAAGAGTATAATTATGAACAAGTCTAGTTATATCTGAAACAAACTGGTCAACACTGATAGCTATAAGCAATGTCTATACAAAAGTATTTAGTATGTCACTAAATAGACTCCCACTGGAAGGCTATAGAGTCTAGACGTATTATGAGAACTATTACGAATAGTAGAGCAGATAGGTGATATATAAACCTCCTTCTGCATGTAATTCACAGACTTAATTACATGTGTTAATCTAATAGAAATTCTATCGAAATCAAATCTTTCTTATTAAAAGTGAGAAGAAATTGTAAGCTAATTCAATCAGCAAAGTAGTTAAATAGTTTATAGTAAAGGAGTGTTCACTAGGAGAGAAACCATTCAAGAACCGATTTGTTTCTCACCAAGTTATTAGAGTTGCAAGTAACACAAAGTGATTTCAAATGTTCCAATTAGGAGATGCTTACTTTGGGTTGTTCTCTTCTGACCTCCAAGGAGTCCATGAAAATTGAATTGAAAAGCCATCACCCCTAACTGACCAACTAAATTCACAAATGGATGCTGCTATAATTCTCAATTACATAATTACAGTGCACTAGTGCTTAGAATTGCAGGGAAATTGTAATTAGGTACATAGTGTTAGCTGTTAGGCCTAAGCACTTAATTTGAGATTGCAACATCATGAGTCATTTGAACATAACTATAGACTAGTTATTACAAAACTTAAATTTAGCTAAAAATAGCATCTGTTCTCATAAGCGCTGAATAATAATATAAAATTAAAGACTGCTGCCACATATCTTCTTATATACTTTATTCTGATAAACCATGTTATGCAACTTACCGCAGCTTCTTTTTTAAAAAGATGCGTTCTGCAGCTAAAGCTAAGGTTCTCCATTGATCTCTATTCTAGGTATGTGTCATTTGCTGATGGCGTTAAAGTACACAGGAGTAGAGATAGTGTGATTTTACAAGTCGTGTGTTTAATCATCTTCTGCTCTTCACGCATATGTAAGTTTTCTAGCCTTTAGCTTCAACTACACAAGCGTGTGTATTCATTATTGATTAACTGTGAGCATGTTATGAGAAACATACATGAAGTATGCGGGCACAACACTATAAACCCTCCCACTATCTTCAGTAAGGGAAAGAACTCTTAGTCTATATTGATTAATAAGTGAGTTGTGTTTTATTGTCTGGCAGATGCTAATGTTTTCATAACTCCTTCTTCCAAATGAAATCTGATCACATGTCTAATGCTCTCTATTGATTGGCTGGTTTCAACGCAAAGTGCTGCTTAGTTACTTCAGCCATCAACTCCCAAAACTTGTATGTTTTGTAGAACTTCCTTCAGCTAACAGAACCCACTTAACAGTTACTTTTCACACGGATAGACCGCCCATTAACCCGCCCATTAACCAATTATGTTTGGCAAAAGGAGAAGAGACTGATAGTAACTGGTCCATGTCCAAACTGATCCTGTGCATACAGAGAAAACAGGATGTGCATGTTTAGTGGTCTAAAGACCGACTCTCCTAACAACAAAACAAACACTTGATTACTACTCAACAAAGTTTCCTTGCAGATTTATAAAATAACAGAATTCACAAACAGAATTAATAAAAGAAAAAACTGCATCAACATTATATTGAAATCTATCTAAAAATTATAGGTAGTAACAGCATAAACAGCATAAAATATGACACATTAAAAAGTTTATTTTTAACATGAATAATTTGCATCAACGAACTGATGTTCAACACATCTGCAGCTCATTGTTTAGAGCAGCCAAAAATAATTAGTGATAGGCCAGTCAGCTCCAGCTCAAGTAACGTACCAACTGCCAGAAACAGCAGCACTTTGCCAAGAGATCACAACTCTTAATATTGTTGTCATATTTTATTCCGCAAAGTCTAAACTCTAATGCACGAGTTACGACGGTATAGATCTATGGGACTAACACCTGAAAGAGACTACTAAGCAAGCTATGCTGTCATATACAGCATGTACTAGTATATTTTATGTTGTTATCCTATTTTACTTTATAGCTATACTATACTATACTATGCTATACTATTATTGTAGTTTAATGGCGTAACTTTGCAATATGTCAGCATATATTACGATAGCCTACATTTGTTAAAGAATTTAACATTTATGCAACATTAACATATGTTTAGGCCTTGGTATTATACTTGACTATTAGTTATTGGTAACTTTCATTGCTCTTCCTCTGGACTAAATTTTAGTTTTCCCAACTTTGCAGACATATAATAGCTGTCCCTAATTTTATTTAATATCTGACTAATAGAAACCCTGTGAACAGAGGACAGTCTATATGAGAGAGCTAAGGCTGGAAGTCAGTGCTGGCCTCATCTGAAGCAGCCAATTGAAATTCAAGAGAAACAAAATAATGGTTGCTTAATGAGGTATTAGCATATGAACAAAAAGCTAGGTACAATTATCAAACAACACCTAAATTACCTGATGATGTCATAGTTTTCATGGAGGAAAAGATTTTGCTGCTGTTTTAGATTGAGCTGATATGTTTACAAATGCCACCATCACAGAGAAATTATACAAAGTCAAAGAAATATTACAAAGACTGTCTTATTTGCAAAATTTATTAAAAAGCAGTGTTTGTAAAAGGTTTACAACTTGTTTATCAAAACCAGAAATTCATGAATATAATCAACATTCTTTGGTTGCATTAGTTTAAGAGTAAAATCAGTGAGAAAATTGTAAACTTGTATATGCATTAGTTAAGGATTGGTGAACCTGATATATACAATATCTTGCAGCATTGTTTTTGTATCACAAATAAATAAATCAGGTGCTGTATTTTGTTACTAAAGTTGAAAAAGATAAAACTAAAAATTGTCTAAATAATGTACAATCATACGTGCACATAATACATACTGTAAAACAAAAAATACAATCCACAATAATTGAATTATTTTGCGATTGGCCAATCCGGAGTCTGCAGAGTTTATACCATCGCTTCTCGTCCATGAGGAGCATGGAAATCCAGAGGGGGAAGTTTTGGAACAATGCCATGAGGGTTGACGGGTTTCATATACTTCGACAACTACATTCAACATGAGGTAGTGGTTAGAATATGCTAAGCTAAGTAGGAGAGAGAGAGAGAGAGAGAGAGAGAGAGAGGGGGGGGAGGGGGAGGGGGAGGGGGAGGGGGGGAGAGAGAGAGAGAGAGAGAGAGAGAGAGAGAGAGAGAGAGAGAGAGAGAGAGAGAGAGAGAGAGAGAGAGAGAGAGAGAGAGAGAGAGAGAGAGAGAGAGAGAGAGAGAGAGAGAGAGAGAGAGGGAGAGAGGGAGAGAGAGAGGGGGGGGGGAGGGAGAGTACTGTAGTACAATATTATAATACCATATAATACATCATATTACACCTCAAGGCATAGTATAGTATAGTATACCAGTCAAGCAATACATACTGTACTCATGTTTAACTTACAAAGTAACCTTTCAGAATTTGATCAAACACCACCACATCTTTTATGTTTCCCGTCTGGTAAATATCCCTCACAAACCCCCACAATGCTGGGTAATCTAGAATAGAGCAATTCTGCATCAAATTGGAGTTGACTTATAAAACGTGAGAATGTTTCTAGAACATTCAGCACTAAACATGGCAATCAGTTTCTACTTGGCAAAGACAAGAGAGACAATTTTGTGCATAGGTTTTGTGAAATATTTTATTGAAACTTCCAAATTTCTCAATTTCCATGACTTAAGTTTCACAACTCCTATTGGGACAGAATATACGTGTCTGTTAAAGTTGTTGCAGTCAGCATCTGCAATGCATGAAATTTCTGGAAATATTTATTAAATCTGAAATTTAAAATCAGAAAAGTTTTCAGTATGAAATGATCACTTAAACAGCTAAAGTTTTACAAAGCCTAGAAACTTTTAAAAAAATAAAAAATTGAGATTACTTCACCTTGCAAGTGAACTAGAAAGTATATCTATGACACCAAACCCAAACCCCAAACGAATCATATTATCTCATAGGTACAATATTTGTATCACACCTAACTGTACCGTACGTGAGACTTTAAGCTTTGCTATAATATCAAAACCCTATTTCATGCCATAACAGGTGGTGTTGGTGTTACCATCAAATAGCAGGCATACCTCTATTAACTCTCTTCAAATAACATTTCATGTGTACATAGACAGCGTCGAATCTAACTAGTGTGACAAACAAACGTATGTCAGCCTCTGTCAATTGTTTACCAACAACATATCTCTGCTTGGACAACAGTTCTTCTGCCTAAAATATTATAATATAATATTATAAGAACTATAAATAACTTGCAATGTTGAGATGCTGTATTTCATCAGAGCACTGCTATATTTTCAGAATTCATAAATCTGGAAAAAAATCAGATGCAATCTATTATGAGCTGTACTAGGAATGAAACCTTATCTAATAAAAGATTAGCTGATAACAAAACAAAATTTTTGTTCATTCACTTGAAGCAGAAAGTTATGCAAGTCATGACAGTTTTGAGCCAAACAAATAATTTAGCAATCAGCTCAGTAGAACTGAGTGTTATAAATTAGGTAAGTAGCTTTCCTACCTTATCTAATCCATCAAATAGTTTGGCAACAGATGCGTCAAAGTCTTCCTGGGTTTTGGCGTATGCAGGACCATAGACGGCAAGTATGATAGATCTAAAGCATATACAATGTATCTTACAGCATTTGCATGAAAAGCCATGTGCAATTTTTAGTAAGTTAACAAATGCCTTGTTTTTAAATTTCAAGATAAGTGTGGTTCATCAGATTTGCAAACTAACAGCCATAACTATTGTATAAAAAATGAATAATAAAAATATTGTTCCTAATAATGTACAAGTAGAGAAACAAAGCACAAATCGAAAGCATTTTTCAAAAGAAATTGTAAGTTTTCAGGTGCTGAGTTGTTTACTAAAACTAGAAGCCAGTTTACTGTTCTACCCAGAAGATAGGATCTACAAATACCAACCTGGTTTGCCATGCTTCTGCCTCTTCAATTTCAGACTGCAGTGCAGGAGGGAACAAATCCAACTTAGCTTGAGCTGGTGTGGCACAAAACTCGTTAAACTCACTGTTGAGCATACGGAGTATACTAGCCGAGTCGTTGCTTACGATACGACCCAGTTTCCTGTCGTACAACACCGGAACCGTAACTCCACCGGAAAAACCTACAGAGTGATAACAGAAACCTACAGAGTGGTAACAAAGTCTTACAGAATAGTAGAAAAATACTACAAATGTAAATGTAGAGTACAATATAAACATTCTGAACAATACCTCTTTTGCATTTTTTGAGCTGAAATAAAATTTGAAACTACATCCTGTATGCGAATTCACAATCTCACCCTTAGCTCCGAGTTTCTTCGCTGAGTCATCGTATACTTCTCGGAGTATAGAGCAGCCATTGATGGAATCCGCATCACATCCTGGTTTCTGTTGCGAAATATTTTTAAAAAATTAGCAAATAAACATTACGAAATGGTTTTGATGAAGTGAACATCTGTGACTAAACATTTTTAGTTTTCAAGCTGAAATCTAAGAAGATTTCATGCCTCACATATAGAAAGATATTGGCAAAGTATGTTATATATCCACAGGGCATGGCTAGATTCTAAACCTAAACCTTTATCTTCCAAACTGTTTAATTTCTAAGAAATTAGACACAACTAGATCTTTTCAGATCTTAAAACAAAACAAAAAGCTGCACTACAGTCATAAAGTAGTTGCAAAATTAGAAAAACCTTTCGTAAAACCAAGTTCTGCTCTTACTTGACTCATATAGCTCTGTGTGCTGAACTGAAATTCTCATCAAAGTATATCAAACTTGTATATTTATTATTATTTCTTTTTTGCAGCTATTTGAAAGTTAAGTTTGTGAATATACGACATAACATGACATAACATAAAATTATTCTACCTAACTACACGCAGTGATCTCGACTTACCTCCGGACTAAATTTCCACCCAGGTCCTTCAGGCAGTACGTAGTCAACGTTATCATAAGAAATGACTGATTCCAATCCCTTGATAACTCGACCAATGGTAGCTCGGTTGGAGAATGGACACAAGTGTTGGCCATAAAGATGATACCTACCAGCTTCTGGTTGGAAAGGTGTACTACCATCTTCTGCAAAATAACTGCAGGTTCAAAAACAGGTTTATTCCCATTGACACTAATGCAAGCAACTGCATCCCTGTCAAAACGCATCTGCTAACATACTGAATACACTTTCAAGGTGTGCACAACTTCACATAAGAACATGACATTTATTAAAATATTTGATATGTTTTGCCTTTATAACTTTATTTGATTTTATAAAAAACGCTAGGAATAATACGTATATACTTGGAAATCTAAATGCAACAAGGAAAATTAGAAAGAGCTTAATATATATTAAATTAATATCACAATACCAACGTTGCTTGCATACATTGTAGCCACTCACATTGAACTATAGTTTCAGTTCAGTAGCCACTCATTCTGTGCGAATACTGATAAGTGTGTCAAAACTACACTAAATAAATTTTGACATAAACAATAAACATAAATAATTTGCATTAGAAAGTTAGATTTCTTGAATAACATATTTTAGAAAGCATATAATGATGATACTATACGATACATACGTTTCACCCAATCAAAGAATCCTTTAATTGTTCCATCTTCTTCAAGGACAGTTTTCGTTGCCATGGTAACTCTGTTCAAACAAAATTGTGGACATGTTATGATTTTATCAATATTAACATTGTGATAGAACTTTTAGCTAAAAAATTACATAAAATTCTTTGAGTCAGAAAATGCTAATAGTGCTATAGTAATAGTGGTAGGAGTGGTGGTGATAGTAGCACTACTAGTACTACTAGTAGTAGTAGTACTACTACTACTAGTAGTAGTAGTAGCAGGAGAAGCAGCAGCAGCAGTAGTAGTACTGTAGTACTGTAGTAGTAGTAGTAGTAGTAGTAGTAGTAGTAGTAGTAGTGTAGTAGTACTGTAGTAGTAGTCGTAGTAGTACTAGTAGTAGTACTGCAGTAGTAGTAGTAGTAGTAGTAGTAGTAATAGCAGTAGTAGTAGTAGTAATACTGATAAGTGATAATAGTTCAGTAGTACTAACTGAGTGATTGAGTGATACTAGTAGTAGTTGAGACTTGAGCAGTACTAATAGTAACAGAGTGGATGTGGTTAAGTATGAACACTTCAGTTAGTCAACTCCTCTGGTAGTAATACTCTAACAGTAACACTAATAGTAATACTAATAAGTAATAATAATTGATTACTCCGGCTGGCTGACACAAGCGAGGTAAACTGCACACTCCTGATAGGGATAAAGTAATTGTGAAATTTTAGAGAGCCTGTGCTTATAAATGTTGATTAGAGTGGCTGATATGAAGCTATATATAGTTTATCTATAAGCTACTGGGAATGCGAAAAAATAGCTGCATCATGCATGCCTTTTGTTCCTCAATAATAACCATAGCCGTCGATCCTACCAGTAGAATTCCTGCAAAATAAGAGGGTATTTGTTACGCCACTCTCTGCACGCTACCTTCAGATGAATTGGCATTGAAAATTAATTATCTCGCCGATAAGCATTAAAAGGCTAGAAGTTATCCGGTCAAAAGGCGCTGTAAAACATGACGTAAGCAAATTCTTTTGAAGTTACCAATTAGTTTATTATCGTTGCCCTTAATGTCTCTAAGAGGCATCTAGTTATTATTAACCAAAAGCAGTGTCAAACAAATTGAGTATAAGGCATAAGCTACATATAACTTGGACTCTCAAAGTTCTTTGCAGTATAACATGAAGATTTCAAGTCTGAATAGCAAATCAGTGCTTTATAGAAGATAATTGCTCACAAGTTTTAACCCAAATCAGAGTTCAATGATCGAATCAGACTGCTGGAAATTTAGTCACCAATAGAATTGTTCCTTCAGCCTGACCAAAATGAAACATTGTAAAATAACTTTGGCCAATAAAAGTGAAATAACCAGATAAAAAGCACAGTTAAAGATGCATAACTGAACTATATGCACCAATGACACTGTTGCAAAACCTTTTCGCAGTGTGCATTTAGCATTATTTTTGGTCATATAAAACTTGCACACAAATCCACCCAGTGCTTTGCTTGAACCAGGGTTTTTTTGCTCAGTATTATAGAGCTAATGTGCAGTATACTGTTTTTATTTTTAAGTAATGTAATACAAGCGTAGAAACAATTATAAAACCCAGTTTTGAGAGATGTTCTCTTCTGTTAGATTCAAGCTATATCTAGATCTATAGGTCAAGGTTTCTACTAGCTTATATGCTGCAATCCTCTGCAAGCGTGTATAAATACTCGTATAGTAACAATCTCTTTGTTAGGTAATGATAATTATAGATTTTGCGCTGTAGGTTTACAGCATGACTATTTTATTTTCAACAGGATGTTTTAAGGAGTGTCTGCTGAAACCAATACTGTGAGAAAACTCTGTATCTCGCCAGTGAATTTATAAACAAAATGTAATAAACACTCTTAACGCATATATAGCCATATACTATTTAGAATATGGCATATGGACTTGCTAAATGCTTATATTAATCCACAAGTTGAATAATTATGTTGGGTTGATTTAAATTTATTGAGCCTCAAATTTATTATATATTGGTTGTTTTGTGTTACTTGTAGCCTTCATATGGTGAAATGTGGCTTAACTGTAAAATCAGCAGATTAGCGAAAAGGTAACTTGACTAAAAGGCCAAGAGTCAACTTATTTGCACCAGCTGAATGTTGGGAAACTTGATGTATTCAATACCAATTACAGTGTTGTTGAGTAGTACTAGTAGTAGTTGAGTAGTACTAGTAGTACTAGTAGTACTAGTAGTAGTAGTATTAGTATTAGTAGTAGTAGTAGTAGTAGCTAAGTAGTACTAGCAGGTAAGAGCACTTGAGGTGGCCAGCTCTACCCTAGAACAGATGACCTCCACTGACTGCAGGTTAAAGTGAAGGCCTTGATCCACAAGGCACAGCTAAACATGCGCTTATAATATAGGTTGATTATATTGACCACTATATGAAGTCCTGTTGTAACCACTATTGGTCAGAAAATCTCCATGAAACCGTAAAAATATGCATAGATTTGAATCCCACAGATAGAATTTCTTTAAAATAAGTGGACATTCAATGAAAAACCCCTAGATGATTAACGCAATTATAATCAATTCGCATTGAAAATGAATTGCATCGAATGATTAAGTGTATTTTTTAAAGATAGAACTTTATCAAGCGTCAGAATTTTGATATCTTAAAAATTCATCTGTCTCAGAACTTGACAACTATTGCTTTTGAAAATGAACATGCTAACTATTCTGGAAAAGAAACGTGATTTCAAGCACCAATTACTATCTTCGTTAATATATTATGCAGCTGGCTCAGTGCCAACAATTAAAAAAGAAAGAATCAAAATATTAGTCTAAAAAATTTAGAAATCAAAGAAGCACCAATTTATAGAATAGATCCCATGGTAATGTGTGACTGAGCACTAGGCCTGCATACATAAAAATAGGCATACAAATAACTATTGCATTATTAAGATTGAAAATAAAAGAAACTAATAAAAATTTCAGCAAACTGATAATGATATCTAGTTAGAAGGAGAAAATAAGTGATATTATAGTGTAATCTAGAGAGGTTATGCTAGTGTCTACAGGTCATCACTAAGACATGGCAAACTCGTGTGCCGCGGCATATCTTCCATACACATAGTGATAGAGTTGTCTCTCCACGTCAATTAGCAGCGAGCTTGCGCCCAGCCTAAATAGTTTGGGGGTGAGCCACTCGTCTCCCAACTCCTCCTTCATCAGCGAAAGCCAAACACAAGCTTCCTTTGCTGAGCGAATGCCACCAGCTGGTTTAAATCCAACCTACAGAATAAACCAATCACAATAGCTCACTCTCAAAATAGACCAATCACAATCGCTCACTCTCAAAATAGACCAATCACAATCGCTCACTCTCAAAATAAACCAATAACAACCCGACTGGGAGGCTAGCATGTTCAAGCAGGTCAGTTGGCTAACCAACACTGGTTACCAATAGTCTGAACAAAGTAACTCGGAACCAACTGGTTATCTTCAAATCGGAAGTGATCAGCCAAGATGTTGGTGTATTGCCATATTTTACAATTAGAGGCTTGATTAGGAAAGTTGAAAACATATCAAAACTTTGTGAACTTTTAGAGTTTTCTTTCCCACAACTGAATGGACTAAGTTTATATGGAATATACAGAACCAGCTTCCATTACACTTTTGTTGTCAAGTTTCAGAAAACAATATGAGTCAACAGAAAGTCTGACTCAAAGGCAAGGATCTGTCAAAGGTGAAAGGCCAAAGCACACAACAAAAGGAATGAACATAATAAAGCTGTGTGAAAAGATGCACTGACACAGCATATGCCTTTCAGTATTTATATTTTGGGTAATTAGGTGAACAGAATTGGAGATGCTAAACATTAGTCCCGTATATGACTACCAGGCACTAGGGCTACTAAATTAAGACTATGGAGACAAACTAAGACACACGCAATATCAGATGTTGAAGTGAAAGGGTTGTCTTACCTTGTATCCTGTTCTCTTGTAGTACTCCCTGATGGCTCTGACCATGACTAGACCCACAGGAAGGATAGCATTTACACCTTCCTTGCCGGTAGACGTCTTGATGAAGTCGGCACCTGTAAAGAGACAGCATAAGTGTGAGTACAGTGAGTAGAGAGGTAAGTACAGTGAGTAGAGAGGTAAGTACAGTGAGTAGAGAGGTAAGTACAGTGAGTAGAGAGGTAAGTACAGTGAGTAGAGAGGTAAGTACAGTGAGTAGTGAGATAAGTAAATACAACTTACCAGCCATCATACACACCATGCTTGCTTTGTAGACATTAGCCATAGTTCCACATTCTCCAGTAGCTAATATAGTCTTCATATGGGCCTCTCCACATGCCTCCCTCATTTGCTGCACTTCTTCATATATGCCTGGTATCAGGTATATGAATATATTACACAGCAATATATTATACACACTGTATACTATACACACTGTATACTATACACACTGTATACTATACACACTGTATACTATACACACTGTATACTATACACACTGTATACTATACACACTGTATACTATATACAATGTACATTATACACACTGTACACTATACACACTGTATACTATACCGTATACTATACATATTGTATACTATACACACTGCATACTATACACGCTGTATACTATACACACTGCATACTATACACACTGTATACTATACACACTGCATACTATACACACTGTATACTATACACACTGTATCTTATATACGCTGTATACTATACATACTGTAGCCTATACTACACTGCACACTATACTGTATACTGACCTTGCCAGTTACCAGAAAGCACATATGCTCGGTTTATCACGATATCTATCTCTGTAGCTCCTTCCTTCACAGCATAAGTTATCTCAGCCAGTCTGGTTTGGAGAGGAGTTTGTCCTGCAGGGAACCCTGTTGCGACTTTTCAACATATAAATATACATCATTAGTATTACACAGTGAGTATATCACTAGTATTACAGGGTGAGTATATCATTAGTATTACAGGGTGAGTGTATCATTAGTATTACAGGGTGAGTGTATCATTAGTATTACAGGGTGAATATATCATTAGTATTACACAGCAAGTATATAATTAGTATTACACAGTGATTATATCACTAGTATTACACAGCGAGTATAATGTTAATATTACACAGCGGGTAGACTGGGATTTCTATATTTACCAGATGCGATGGGTATGGCAGACCCCCCACACTCTTTCAGACTCTGCTTAACTTCACCAACTCTACTAGGATACACGCACACTGCCCCACAGGTTATGCCGAGCTGTTTTACTCCCAACGCCTCCACTAAGTCTGCTCTGATGGGATTCTTAGCCTATAGCCAAAGTTCCAAAGACATATAAACTTTAGAGTGCATTGTAAAAATTGAAAATCGGGTCACTTTACCTAATTTATTACACACTCGACATTTCCAGGTTTTAGCTGTTTTTCACATTTTAGCTTCTAGCTTATATGGTCTTTTCCCTAAACTAATAAAATATTAATACAACTAAATAATCAAGGTTCTTTGAAATTTTGCTATATTTTCAATGTTTTTTTTTCTAGTTTTTCAAGTGAATTGGGATATATGGACTGTGATGAAAAAACCATCATGATCCATACATATGTATATACTTAGCTCATAATATAACAATGACGTTGCACTTTAATGTTGCAGGACCCCATATAGTAAATTGTGAGCCAAATTTTATTGTAGTCCTAACTTGCTGATGTGTATTAAATACAGTATGACCCTATTACGTTCCCTAACACATATACAAGTTTGGCCTGTCTCATGAGACAAGCCCATATAGAACAATGTGTATAGACTACAATGACTTCTAGAGACAGTAAGTGTAGAATGCAATGATCTCTTAGTAGATAAAACACAACCTTATAACAAAGTCTCTGCACATTCACCACAGTATCGTCTCCAGCCAGTGTGGTCAAATCTATACAAGCTGCAGCCTTTAACAACCAAGCAGCCTAAAATATATCGATATAATGATCATACAAGCGTACTATATGGCATCATGAAAGTGTATTACTGTATCGTGTATGCATTGTGATATTGGGTGTGTCTTCTGCATTTTCAGAGCTCACTAACTCTTGATAACAATCAGTAAATTTGGGAAAATTTTAACAGCAACTTTTTAGTAAATGTAAAATAGTTTTGCCTCCACAGGGATTCGAACCCAAGACGTTTGGCTTGCATACAGGTGTGCTAACCATTACACCAGGGGACTACTGAGTAACCGCAGCACTACAGTAAACATATCATTCAAATCTATATTTTAGTTTAACAACTTCTTCAAATTGTTGCTACCATCATTTTTGTATCACTATAAAATGTTTACAATTGCGAGTTTCAGCGAAACAAGCCACCATGGAAGCCGTGGTGACACACACACTTAGGCAGCGACATCTTTGTGGCTGAAACATTTGGCTACCTGCAAAACAATTGGTGGATTCAAGAGTAGCATTCTGTGTTACAAAGATATGTGCTAGTTTTTTAACTAAATACATAGCTCATACATTACTCAGTTAATCACAAAAAGCAAATTTCAGGAAAATTAAGTTTAGCCAAATGTTGCTAATTGTGCAAACCAAATAACTGGTTTTAAAACTTTTTTATAGAAATGTCCAATTGTGGACAGACTTTGACTCGAGCACTAAAACTTTGCCGAACAATTTAGTGTAATAATAATCGTGATTAAAATGAGACAATGTGATCCACCGGGTGTTTGGTAGGTATGCAACCAGCCCACTCAGCTCAATTTATAACTTATAAGCACATAAAGAAACTCTATTTCACCTGCCATTTCTTTTTAACACAACGCCTGGTGCCCAATGTATCTGCCCTAGCCTTGACAGCAGATAAGTTCACTTTCACGTCTTTAATCCAGCTTTCATCTAAAACACAGACACAGTAATAACTTGTGAAACCTGCAAATTTTATGGTTATAAAAACAAGCAATATATTGAGGCACATGCAAAAAAAATAACTGTTCAAGAAAGTAAGTTTATACAGTAGTAGTCAAGATTCATCTATGGTTAGCATTGGTCGATAACCATGCCGTATAAAACTGCCACCTGTTGCAATACTCATGTTCAAACACTAAAATGATTATGAAACTCACAGCCAAAATCTATAATAAACATCAGTTAAAATGTCTTTGTGTATCAATTTTTAATGAAAACTGGGTATGATGCTTTAGAAAAGACAACAGAATTTATTTTAAGTCTACACTCCAAGCCTAAAACTAAAAATAAAAGTAAGCCGTAAGGGCAAAGCTAAATGCTGTGCCTAAACTTGAAGCAAATACTGTCACTAAGACTACCACTACCAGTATCAGCACAACATAAGGTTTAACTGCATAACTAACACTAACAGTAACTTAAGTTTAACTGTTCAAATTTTAATCATTGACTTAAAGTTACTGCTACTATTACATTACTATTAGTATTAGTATTACTATTAGTATTAGTATTACTATTAGTAATAGCTACTATTACTGAGTATTAGTAATGGTGACTAACTTCTAAATGTAAATCTAAAGGCATGACTTAAGTTTAAGTTATAGTCAGTGTGAGTGTCACTTAGGCCTATAGTTATAGTTAAAATTTTTGGTATGTTATTACTCTTATAGTTAGTCATCATTATCTTATTTTTAAAATCAAATAATGAAATTAAAATTGAATTTTCTTTTAAATCTAAATTTTAATTAAATAATTTACTAAATTATTTAGTTTTAATTCAATCTGAATCTTATTTTTAAATTTTACTTTTAGTCTTACAGTTACAGGTACTCTAAGTCTATGAAAACATAGTGATAATATAGAACTTACTCCAGTTAACACCACCATTTCTTTCGGACATATTTAAAAGTATTATTAGCTGCCACCATAAATTAAAATTGACCTATAAGAATATGCAACACATCAAGTTCAAGCCGATTTTGCACGCGACATTACTTCTGCAGAACGATGCAGGAAACTTTATAGTAATCTGCATTTTTGGCGAATTACACTACACCCCATCCTTGTATTTGGCGATAGTTTTACAACATTTCTTTTTCCGCTACGCATGCGTAAGTACAATAGTTTACATGTTACTAAACAGCTTAGAGAGGTGCAAGACTGCGTCGGTGTGAGCAAATTAATTTTGCTCGCAGTTTTACAACCCAGATTGTTTATAAAAAATAAACGAAGTTAAATTTATAGTTTATAAGTAATAGTTGTATGTATAATTTGTGTAACATAAAAAACTAAAGCACGTTTACTCAAATTATTGCAGTACAAATTATTACTTTAGGCTCAGCTATTGCTAAAAGTAAAAGTAACAGTAACACTAACAGCAACTCTGTAAGTGTAACATTTATGTTTAACAACTCGTTGAAGTTGAAATAATACAAATAATATAAACTTGATGGTATGAATTATTGTTATAAATAAATTATAGTAATAAAGTTGAAATAGATAAAGTATTAGTTGATTAGATATAAAGGCTATCTTACTTTCAAATTGAAACTACTTTAACTAAGTTTATCACTTGTGGCTTCACAATTACTACTAGTGTTACTATTGGTATTACTCTATCTTACTCTTAGGCTTAATTATTAAAATTCTTAATTAGACCATGTTTATGTTGAAATTAAAGTTGATGATCAACTTTAGGTTTAGTTCAGCTTTTACTTTAAAAAGTTTCTTTTTATGAAATAATAAGTAATATCAATTAATTATTGACTCAATTGATTTTATTTCTCTCAAAGCTTTAAAATTTCCCTGACATACAAATGCTTTAAAATTCCAGTCTTAGTATAAATGTGTTTTAGTAGAATGCATTATTGTGAAGAAATCACATTTTAATCATTATAAGAATTATATTATGATGAGGATTACCAAATGAACATGTTTTTCATTTTGGCAAAATAGATGTTTAATTTTAGGATGCCAAAAGTTTTGAACACAAGTTCCAGAATTTTAATAAGTAGCTATAAAACAAATATTGCTGTCATATAGTTGTAAGGCTAAAGCATAAAATATTTTTGGTAAATATACATTCAGCGAAATTTAATGTAATTTTTATTTGCTATTATTTTCAAAACATTTTCATTTGTTGTTTGAGCAAATTATAATTGCCACTCTTTTTTAGTCTCACAAGAATGAAATCAAAGATGTGACTGCAATGTGAACTAATTCAGATGAGTTGCTTCTTTTCATCATTCTGAGAGTTTCGATTTCCGGTAAGTGTGTTTCAACGTTGAAGTGGTATTACATTTCAAAGTAAGTATGATAGATATGCCAGTGAATTGGAGTGAAATAAACATCTACTTGTGGGTTCTTATTTGCATATGTATCTCTCTGTAAAGTTGTTGGATAATTATTATGTTTTTGGACTACTATCACAACTAAATGTATATGTAACTAAGACTATTAGTAAGTCTATAAGAGTGGGGCTAAGACTATCATTAACTTTAATCTGTAGTCAAAACTTAGTGACTAGAACTATGAGTATGAGTAACTGTGACTCAGTTAGTCAAACATCATAATCATGCAATTACGTAACATTTAGCTCAAAATCTTACTAGGAAATGTATTACCGTGGTGTTCATATGTGCATAATGATAGTCTAAAATGCTGATATTTCTTCAACAAATGGATATAATATTGTATTTAGATCTTGCATATATTATATTTAGATCCCGCCACAAGGGAGTGTTGTAACTATGTTAACATCTTAATTTGTATTGAAAATTAATTGTTATACTTCCATGATGCAGGCATTTTATCATAGCTATTATAATATGTATTATGTAAATACTAGTATTATCCTGTTGAAATTGTAAACATAAAATCACAATGTGATGTTGTAATCTGCTCATAAGGTATAGTTGCTATTTTATTAGAGCAGCGTTTCTATTTGAGACTAAGATAGCAGTATATCATGCAAGATAAGAGTATAACATTTGGATGTTGTAGACCTGCATGGTTATGTTATTAGTTCATAGTTACTTTTGATTGCTAGCTAGTTTATAGCGTTCCCAGCTAAAAGATGAATTTAATATACACTGTGCTTAACTTTACAGAAATAGTTATGCAATTAATCTATTTGGAACCAGTACCATGCTACCCTATCGTTAGCCTACACTAATATCAGTGGCAGTGTTAATAACTGTTGCATATATTAATGCTTCACTGTAATGGTGATTTGGTGATGTAATCCATTGCAAATATAAGTTCTAATTTAATTTTTCATAAGAATAAAAGCTGCTTGTCAAACAACTTCACAACAATGAAGAACTTAATACCTATGAAGAAAATCACCACCTTGAGTATATGCTGCCAATACTGCTGCTGTCAGCTAATTATTTATGATGTGGTGGCATAACTACACAGTGTAAAAGAAAGCATTTGTTTACATTAAAAACACAAACGTCTGCTAACACACAATAAAAATATTCAGTTTCAGCATGTTTTAGTTTGATAAAACAATTACTATACTAAATGTGGTAATACAAATATTGATGAAAATATTCAGTTGCCGTATTTCTTCGTGTTGCAGACTAAAGATGTTCAAACTTGTAATGTTAACAATCAATAATCAATCAATAGCTGTGTGTGCTATTCTGTATTTTAATTTACTGGGAATTTATTTGTCTTATAATGCCAAGTTTCATTGTGGGAAAGTAGGCTTAAGACTCTCTTCTATTCTTCTTCAGTAGGGATTTTGCAATCGCTCAGGTAGGCAGTACGAGTATTTCACTCACTTCTAAAAATGTTATTGTTTGACCTTGAATTTTCTTCAGGCTAACTGGAAGTATAATGTAAATTGTTGCTAGGTGAGAAAAATTAATAAAACTTGTTTGCTTTTAAGATAAAACAATTTTAATTTTGAAGTAAATCCTCTGCGAGTTTTAGGGAAACCAAAGCGTCGTAATTTTAAGGGAAGTGAAGTAGTCAAAAAAATTGACGTTTACGAAAAATTGTTTGTTGCTTTTTAAATCTTTATTTTAGTTTCCAGTATTGACAAAGCTTAAGTGCAAGTGGCATCAAGTCAAAATATAACTTGGCCCAACATAATAAAGATTTATGGCAAATTTAACGGTTTGTGCATGTAAAATCAAATTGTTCTTAAAGTTTCATGGCTGCCTTCAGTTTCTTTATCCAGACTTTTTGAGTAAGAAGTTGCTATCAACAATTATATTGAATATTATGTTGCTCATGTATTATATGATCTCTTATATGAACACCAAATTCACTGCTGGTATATTTCTTAAATAGTGTTGATAGACGAGATGGGAATTAATTAAAAAACAGACTCTAATATCCTTGCTTCTAAATGCTGAGATGTTCAATCCAGGTGTTAGAATTATATGCTGTAGTATGCCACAACTCAAATATTACTTGTACACTGCTTAAATCCATTTTATATTGTCTCTACATGTGCAGTATGTGTGAAAATTAGGCAATAGTCATACAGACTAGTTACAATGGTTTGTTTGTTATGTAGTATGCAATGTGCTTGCATGGGGGCTGCAGTCCGCTATGGGATATTTTCCCAATAATACATTGTATCACCTTTTTTCACTGCAGCAAGCTCTCTTACTATGCCACATTAGGCCCCTTTGTCGTGTTACACAACACTAACAATTAATGGTTTGATATGCTGCGTAATATTGACAAGGTTTTATTATTGCTAAAAATTATTTTAATTTATTTGAAACAAATTACAAGTGACCTCATGGTGAAATGATCCTTCACAAGCTTTGTTTGAAATGTAAAGCAAACCAAATATTGGATCTGTTGTTCTAATTCTATAGGCATGTTTTTAAAACAACTGCTGTTACATAAATTCAATAGCACCTAGACTCTCACAATTGAATTGAGTTTATTGAATCTTTGTGGACTTATTACAACAGCTTTTAATCAAATTTATTCTCCTTTCAACTGGTAGAAACATTCTTTTTTGTTAGCTCACTGTTATTCTTATCGCCTGTCAAACTCGGAGTAGATTACATTGTACCGTGACTTGTATACTCGTGTATTCACACTTCACGTTCACCTCACCAACATATTGTTTCCCTAAGCTTCACAATCTAATCTACCTTCCACCAACTTCTCTGTCATAGTTCTTGAATTCCTGTGACAAGGGGACCAATTATGTAATAGAATTTTTACCACTCGGTATTTTGACTAATTGGATTATATTGACACAACACTGTACAAGGTGATAGGAAGTTCCATATTATAGGTAAGTTAGAACTCAGTCTTTTGAAAATCAAATTGTTTTGGGAGGGGAAGTTTATACTTGCATGGCATGAGTATTTCTACTATATTTTATTTGAACCCAGGTTATTAAGAAGCTATGTCAATGCGTTGATGTACAGATTGTATGGTTGTAGTGATTGTGTATATCATATACTTGGTACAAGCTGCAGGTTGTCTTATCATTTTAACACAAGTACTATATTACCTACTTGGTGACAAAAGGTTTCTAAATATTTGCCTTTGCAACTATTTACTGTGATAATGAAACTATTCAGGTCTGCCAAAAGTTGGTACTTCTATCTGAAATAGACTTTACCATTTTCAGTGAGTTGGTGAAATAATTATTAGTCTAAACCTGTGAACTCTAACTGGCTGAGCCATCAGAACTGAGGCTATACCCCATTCCTATTCGATACATAACTTAAAACTTTTAAGTAAAAACAGCCACAGAAATTCTTGGTCATGGTGCCATTTTATGGTGGCTCATCTCATCTGTATTATTTTTTCATATAAGCGAGCCTTTAGTAAGCAAACCTTGCAAACCACACCTTCCCTCTGTTGTGTTTCTGTAAACTGAATACAGGTTAAACCTTGTTCATAGGCATACTAACAGTTATCAGTGTTCTATTGGTACCTAATGTAGAATTGCTAGCATCTGTGTTGTGCATGACAATCTTGGTGTTGTAGCGATTATCTCCCCGTAATTCTAACCATGTCCTCAACTCTACAAGTCAATAAAAGACCTAGTCAGTTAGACAAGCCGGCTACAGTGCCGCACACTCGTGTTGACGATGAGATCGAGCTGGACAATATGTTCTCTATGGGTAAGCGCTTGGGCCAAGGCAGCTTCGGTATCGTCCGAGAGGCTGTGGACATCAGCTCCGGCAAGAAATGGGCAGTCAAAGCTGTCAACAAAGAAAAGGTAATTTTCAAGTGTCAGCAGGTGTCAACTTGTTGACATCTGCTGTTGCTTTCTGAGGTGCAACTAACTTACTTATGGCATGTATGCATGGTTTATAGTTGTTGATATGTATTACTTTAACTAACAGAAATTCCTAGCTATAATATTATATGCATTGTGTTGTTTTCTTTCATCGGTTAATGTTTTGTCATGTAGTTCCAAGTAATAACTCAGGTTACAGGAAACAATCTGGTGCATAACTCTTTACTGTTATTAGCAGAACTGAGTCATGACACAGCAAGTCAAGTCATCACAATATTGACTTGATGTCGATTTTAATTAACTCACAACCATGTACAATGCACATATTATAAATGTTTACACAGGTTTAATAGAAATTGATGGGTACAAGTAGAATAAAGTCATTTCTGCTCGTTAGCTTAAAATTAATATTTTTATTCAAAATATAACGAATAATAAAATTAAAAATAGCTGCTTCAATACAATTAAGCAAATAGCCTATAGGGACTTAATTAATGAACTATAGAATAATAGTAATTTTTATTTAAAAGACATGTTACGTTGTTGTGAGTAAATAGGGCTATTTTTATTTTAAACACAGGGAATTGATCAAATATGTAGTTTAAGTTTTTAATTGCTTAGATTTTAAAGACTTCAGCAGTCTAATAAAATTTATCAAGTTATTCATGTCAATTGGTTGACAAATTCAAGGTTTTGATTTTAGTAAATCTAGCAATTACTCAGTAGATGTGACTAACACTTTCAGCACCAAATACTGTAGGTTCTCTTGTTTATTCTTATAGGCTGGTAGCTCAGCAGTGAAGCTGTTGGAAAGAGAAGTTAGCATATTGAAGAGAGTCAATCATGAGCATATCATTCATTTGGAGCAAGTGTTTGAGACTTCAAAGGTAGTGGCATCTTTCTCCCCCTTCTCTCTCCGTCTCTCTCTCTCTCCCTGCCTCTCTCTCGACCTCTCTCTCCCCCTTCTCTCTCAACCATCTCCCCCTCTCTCTCTCTCCCCTCTCTTCCCCCCTCTCTTCCCCCCTCTCTCTCACACACCTCCAGCATACTGTATGGTTACCTCGCTTGGTGTAATCTAGGGTAAGATTTCTATGCCTTTAGCTGTAATAAATCTAGTATAGCCGTGCCTACTAGATTTTCGGGTTAAATGTTTGTTAGGAGGTAAAGTGGAGTGACCTGATTTGGCTGTAACCTGAATGCATTGTGGGAAGTGCATAGCTAGAGTCTCTTGACCTTTGAGTTTGCCATTGTAACTAGTATACATGTATCACTGTGTCAACACTCCACCTAGTTGGTGTTGATAGAGGCAGCTGTCATGTTCATATTTATGTAACAACACAACTAAGAGAGAAAAGGAAACTGACACTGTAAAACATGAACTTGAGTGGTGTTACAGGTGCTCTATTCAATTTCACCAGCAAGTAGCTGTAATGCCATATTTTGTAAACTTTGCCATCTGTTCAAGTTGCTGGTGTTCTTTGGCACTAATTAGCTGTAAAGGTTATTTATAGCTATGCAGAATGTGGGTCAGTTGTTGGGGGAGAGTTTCAGCTGCCTAATAATAACTAATTCAATACGTCTACCTATTTGTTTTTTGTTTTTTAAATTTGTTTTTCTGCATCCTTTGGGTTTAATACATTTCTAAGTTTTGAACCACCTTTACTGGTAAACTTTACCATCAGTTCTTTACATTTGATTGCAAACAAAGTTTATAATCGAATTTTCTAAACTTTTTTGTAAAGTTTTTTAAAATACTGTAAATTAGGTGATTGACTTAATCAATTGAAAACACTATGCATTGAAAAAAAGTGCATAATATAAGTTAGAGGTAAATTTGGTATTGTCATGTAACGTATTATTGGTGGGCTTGGAAATAATATATACGGCATCTCTTGAACTTTTATTCTTGTCTGTGTTGTGTAAAAAAGGTCTAAGAACTGTTCACTCAGCATTTATTTCATATAGTCTCTTCTTGTTTTAAACTTTTATAGAAATAGTCAAATTGCCCCCTAATAATCTATAATCATGTTTTAATGAGTTGGTATACGACTAATTAAGTTGATAAATTAAAAAGCATTCACTTACGTTGCTGAGGGTAAAAGCTGAGTAGCTTTATTACAAGTAGTGTTTATATTCACCACCTCATTACATCAGAATACTGCAGGTGTGTTTCTGGAATGCATCTCTCTTCTCACCCAGTTGTGACCATTTAGGCAATATTTTTATGATTATAGCTACTCTTAACAATAATCTTATTATTCCCATTCATAATCAGCTGTTGCTAAAACAATTTGTTTGACAATGACAACAATATCTTTGAGTGAATAATGTTATGTCACTAGTTATATTTAGTGTGTTTACTCAGTCAAGCATAAAGCCTTATTACACTTGATTTGTGGCAGTGTTTAGAGCAGCATTGGTAGAAAATAACCAATCAGGCAACCATTACATAATATGTTTCTCTGCTTTCACCTCTGTCATTCTGCACTGGCTTACATTATATATCCTTCTGCACTGACTTCTCTGGCTTTCTGCACTGACTTCTCCAACCTTCTGCACTGACTTCTCTCTTTCTGCACTGATTTCTTCATCCTTTTTCGCTGACAATTTCTGCAGCGCATGATGGTTACTACTTATCTCCAAATCAAAGAAGCTTAACTTTAAACAACTAGATATGAGTTGTTCCTCGTTCCTAAAGCATCTTTAATATTTGTAGAAAATGTATTTAGTTATGGAGTTGTGTGAACATGGCGAACTAGCTAATTTGCTCAAGGTTCAGCACCACTTCAAAGAAGAGGAAGTAACTCCTATTATTCGTGACTTAGCCAGTGCCATTTCATATCTCCATAAAAACGGTAAAAATCACTATTGTTGTCAAGGAGCTAAAGATGTCATTAGCTGAATTACTAAAATCAACGACTAGCTGTCTTTAGATAATAGAAGTTCTTTTTTCAATTCAACAAAATCTTTGACTTTATTATATTATTATAATATATATTATATTATATTATATATATATTATATTATAATATGACTTTCTTAATTTATTATATTATTATACTATTGTAACTCACATACCAATTAGTGTGATTATGTGTTCAATTGTCAAGAAATGTAGAAGTTATGTCCCAATCTAGAGTGAAATGCTTGAATGTTTACTTACTAGTTATACTTATTTAAGGCATGCAAAGCTTTTCGATTTTCATGTTCTGTTTAAGAGTATACCAAAATGAATTCATATTGATTAGAAATGATGATATAATATATAACATTTAGTACAATAATGCACAATAATATGCTAGCTGTAATATGTGGCATATAATATAATAATATATAATATTGTATTGCAATGATGTAAGATATAGTTTAGATCATAGTAGTGTACAATATTTTATTTTCTATAACATTAAATATAAAATGTAGTTTATGACTTATAATAATTTAAATAATGTATGATATAACACAATGTAAAAGAATACTATGCAATGGTGTGCAACATAAAACATGAATTGCCATGTACATTATAGTATATTGTACTGTTATACTGTAGATATTGTACATAGAGATTTAAAACTAGAGAATATATTGGTCCACAGAAACGAGGAGAGCGGTGACCTTCACATTAAGGTAATGTACCTCCCGTCACCCTAACAAAAGCTGCATGTCAAGCAAATCAAATATTTAATTTAGAGTGTAAATATATTGAAGTGGAGGAATAAAATAGAAGGCAGCAATATCACGCTGCTGTGAGAGCTGCCTGTAAGTTCTGCCTGTGAGGTGAAGTCAGCAGGGTGGTGTCATTGTTCGTGACTGTATGATGTTATTTATAGTCCAGCTGCTGTTAGTTCTATACAGCTACCAGTCAAGTTAAATTAAGGCGTGTGTCAATGAATATAGCTAGCTGTGGTGTGTTACTAAAAATAGAATTATTTGATAATAATTATGAGTGAGTGAATACAGTGTTAGTTGAAAATAGAGCTTGTGGTTAGTAAAATCATATTGATCAAACATTGGTATTTTGAAATCTAACTTTTATTTCAGCTTTGTTGTTTGCTCTATGTACATTATGTTTGAGAGTAACCGACCGATATTCCTTACATAAACTGGAGTTATCATCCCTTTGACTATACCTAGTGCAATGCTTTTAATAGATAGCAACTAAGACAAGACTATAGCTTAATACCACCCACCTTATAGTGTAAACATATTGAAGTGGAGTATTGAAATAGAAAATAAAATTATTGCGCTGCTGTGAGTGCTGCCTGTAAAGTAAAGTCAGCGACAAGGTGTCATTGTTTGTGACTGTAATTCTAAGTAATACTCAGTGATAGTTGATATTACTAAGTAATACTCTGTGATACTCAGTGGTACTTGATATCACTAAGTAATACTTTGTAATACTTGATATTACTAAGTAATACTCTGTAATACCTGATATTACTAAGTAATACTCTGTAATACTCGGTGGTACTTGATATTACTAAGTAGTACTTTGTAATACTTGATATTACTAAGTAATACTCTGTAATACTTGATATTACTAAGTAACCCTCTGTGATACTCGGTGGTACTTGATATTACTAAGTAGTACTTTGTAATACTTGATATTACTAAGTAATACTTTGTAATACTTGATATTACTAAGTAATACTCGGTGGTACGTACTAATCAATCAGTCTGTTTACATTCAGGTTACAGATTTCGGTCTGTCGGTAGTGAAGGATGGTGTGGGACATGAAAACATGATGCAGCAGTTCTGTGGGACACCCATCTATATGCCCCCAGAGATTGTAGACAACAAGACGTACAGTCAGCAGTGTGATGTCTGGGCCATGGGTGTCATTGCCTACTACTTGTAAGCAGCTCCTGAATTTGTCTATATTAAACTATATAAACAAACATTTCAGTTCTAGATTGAAACGTAATGTTTAAAAGTCACTTGTAATGTCTCTGTTTAGAGAGGAGTGGTCATGAGATTTTTGTTGACAAACTTCACGCATAAGAAATTTTTCAACAATATTTCTCTCAAAATTTTTGTATGTATCGTATCACGCCTCACTTTTTTGAAAACGAGATGCCAAAAACATTCAAAGGAAAGGTAATGATTAATTATGCTAATTTTTGTTTGACAACTTTAAAAATTTTAAATTATTTTGAATTTTCACAAAAAAAAATAAAAAATTTAAAAGTTTTTATATCGATTATTGAAATTGCCATTTTTCTTTTGGTCAGTAAATTTTTGTGTTTGTTTTCTTATAACGTTACTATTTAATAGAAGCTTGGTATGTTTGAGTTCAATAGTTTCAATAGTCGGAGTCTATTTTGTAGATTAACAGGTTCGCCTCCTTTCAAAGCACGAGATGAAGAGACTTTGTATGATTATATCAAAAAGGGAGACATAGACTTTCAGGGAGAGCACATTCGAGATTGTTCTGCTTCTGGTAATTATCTTCTCTTGTTTTGTTCTAAACTACAACTCAATAATCCAGTGCAGAATCTACAAGAAATGTTCGGGCCTAACTATAACATGAATGCTTATTCTGCAAAGAGAAAATGAACTTGAAATTTTTACACAACAGAGTTATACTGTTATACTGTTGTGTGTGTACTTTATGTTCTTAGTCTGTGTGTAGCCTGCACTGTACAATAACAGCCTCGTAATCATTTGTAACTGGTTTGTAGCTCACGAATGCATACAGGGTATGCTGAAAGTAGATCCCGCTCACAGACTGACTGCTAGTGAGGTGCTAGATCATCATTGGATCACAGTGAGTTCAAACAGCCAATCAAGTTACACCCAGCTAATTATTATATGCTTATATAATATGGGTATATAGATAGATGTGATACGTTAATAATGTGGTGTTAGAAATGGAAATGCTTTTTTAGTTGCTATTTGAGTCCTTTGTTGAGGCATCTTCATAAACTAGGAACCTTGTGATAGTTAATTGTATACTATTTTACTGAGTGGTGCTATAAGAGTGATGTTACTCCTCACTTCGTCATTAAGTAGAGTTCTCACTCTTTATTCTACATGCTTCCAATTATTACTTTCACTACGGGCATTGTTAGGGGGTGCAGAATGGCAGTGCTAATGTGCTGGTGTTGATGAAAAAGTGGAAAGACGAGTTGAATGAAGACGGTGAAGATGATACGGGACACTCTTCGTCAACTGAGCAAGAAATTTCAGAATCTCCAGATGAAGGCCAACAACCTAAAAATAATAAATCTGAACTCAAAAGTCAAAACAACCTCAGCAAATCAATAGTATGGTTCTAATGTATTGAATAGTGTGTTGTTATCAACTCTGCTGATACCACAGGCAGCATAGCTGTGCAGTAATCTCAGTGCAGATGTTGTTCATGCATAAATGTTTAGGTTCCATCTTCCTTTCTAATGCAAGTTAAAAATTAACATAAGTTTGACATAACCGTACTTAATACTTTAATTTTAAACACTACATTCCATGTTGAAAATTTTGTCTTGTTCTACACAGTTCGTATTGAAGTCTTACTAATTTATGTCCTGTCCGTTTTCTCTTTTCTAGAAAGGTAATAAGCCACGATCAGCTGGCTCTAAAATGGTGTACGGTGGTAACAATAACAAGCTTTCACTAAACCACATCCACAGTAAACACAATCATTTAACCAGTTCACACACTAATTACCGCTCCGCTCACTCTCTCCATAGCAATGTTAACAGTAGTAGCACACCCAACATAGCCCCCATCCACCGTCAACGCTCGCCTATTCACAATCTGTCTTCTGCTGCACCTGCTTCCTCACCAGTTCCAGCCACTGACTCATCTTTGCTTCTCCAGATTCATATTACAGAAGCCTCCAGTGAGCGCAGTTCAAACAGTGGTACATAACTTCTTCATTTTACTATTTTACTTTTCATGACATGACTAGTAGGTAAAAGTTTTTCAATATTCTGAAGTCAATTTAATATTTTAAAAAACATAATAAATTAAATTTCAGTTTGGGTGTTGAGAATTAAAAAAAAATTTATTAGAAAAATGTGAATTCGGCTTTTGTGAAGTATTTCATTTCAATAAATAGGATATTGCTATTTAAAATAATTGAAAAACATTTGCCTTCAAGTTTGATTACTACTCCATGGTTTCAACTTGTGTGCATTTGGATGTGATGCTATGCGATTTGGTTACAGCTAGTGATTTGAATCTGTGATACTTGCATGTCCTATGCTCTAACATATGGATATTTTTAATTTCTATATTCTCTGAATTAGTGTGTTTGCTTATTGGAGGTGCTAAAAAAAAGACAACTTCTTATCATGCAGAACTTTTACAAAGCTACCTCTGCATCTCAAGTTTTGCTAGAATGCGAATATAATTTACTTTCTAATTTGCACCACTTGTTAAACTGTATATACTGGTTTAAAATACACTAATTCAATGCTATGTGCTATGTGACATAATGCTATACATGTCATGTGACATTACGCTATTGTGTGACATGTGTGACAGGTGGTAAAAGAACAAGTCCCCTCACAGCTGTGAATAGATCCAGTACAGCGATAACAACTCGTAAAAAGCCGGAAAAGTCACCACCTAGTCAATCTATAAAGACTGCTAATAAGAAATGATGGAGAAGCCATGCCAGCAAAGTATGTACAAGTTATCTGCTGACACAAAGAGTTCCAAACAGCAGTCCCATGGAGAAAGTGGAACTGTAGAATGAATTGTAGATATTTTTTATTTGGTTTTGAAGATGCGAACTCAAATGCTATATTTGATAGACTTGTGGATTTTCATTGTCATTGCTGGGCTTTGAAATGCAACAGATCAAGTCTAGATTCAATGCCTGTTTTTGGTGATGATGTTTTCTAGGCCAGATGTATACTATTAAACTTTTCGTTTAGCTATCATCCAAAGTGAGTCAAAAGACAGTTTAGTACTTTAACCTGTGAAATAGCTTGCAAAAATATTTATTGGTTTTATTCTCAAAATAGCACAGCTGTAGAAATAATTAATGGGCAGTATTGCTATACCCTTACCAGATTCTATCCTTTATCTTAGGCTAATATTTTACCACTAAGTTTGCTGATTTGTGCAATGATGGAACACATGACATATTTTTGTATATAAATTTATTCCCTAAAGATATGGTATTGTAGTGAGTTTTTATGGAATTATATATTTTTCAAACAACCACTGTGGCAAAAATTTGTCTCCAGTGTACAGTATGCAACAGAATGACGCAAATCTCTTTTAACTTCCCAGTTTGTTTTCTCCATTGTTATGATCCTCATTCAAAGGTTTCACCCTAACGGTATATTTTTCCAGCATTTGCGTTATTACTACAAAATATTTTTTTGTAAATAAATAAATTTATAAACAAAAACTCTTTAAAATGTTATTGCTAAAAATTTTCAAAAGATTTTTATAGTTATTGCACTTTTGTTTTTACCTGCTAGCAGGTAGAATAGTATAAGCATCTCAGTCTAAGAAACAAACTTCTATCACAATATTTATTTATAGTTAAGTAATGACTAGTGTGGTTGTGATAACTATTTTTAATACACCCAAAATAATCAATTAACTAGCTATACCAATGTGCATGCATCAGATTGCATAGTTAGTCCTGCATATAGCAATATAGGTGATGGTAGAAGAAGGCAGTTTTTCATTGTTTGTCCTATTGTCTCTGTCATTATTGCAGTTAGAGTTGCTAGTATTTAATATCAAGCTATGTATTGTCTTTAACTATATGTATACTAATTGTGGAGGAGCTAACTATGTTGTAGTGGTAATTTAATAATTACATCTAGTGGCTAACTTTGGCTGGCATACGATATTGGCTGTGTGCATAATATGCAATATTATTGCTATAATCTATATGGACTTCAGACTGTCATTGTCGTACCAGCAGACGCAGCCATATCAATAAGCTGAATAGATAAATAGACATATTTACATTTAGTATTGCAACAGCTTGACTTTACTCCTTACAATTTGAATTACATAATCATTAATGATTAAGATTATAAATACATATCTCTGCTCTCTAGAAAGCAGAGTTTGACGACCTGCAGTAATATAGTTATATTGGTGAGTGTGGTGTATGTGTGGCTTGAAAGAAAATGAAAAGTATAAAAGGGAGTGTGTATGAGAAAGGGAGAGGAGAGATAGAGTGAATGAACAGATTAAAGATTGTGCAGAATGCATTAAGCTATATGAGTGAGTGCTAGCCCCAGGAGTCTACAGCGGAGTACACACAAATAAATACCCCTACAGACTGGCGGGAGCTGGAGTCACCTCGAGGCCAAGCCAAGCGACCCGTGCCTGTATGCTGAACTCGAGCTCACCTGAAGGCTACAACCCAATTATATTATTCGGTGAGTTGCAATAGCTACAAGCAGCATATCCCAATATAATAACTAATTAGTGTTTAACCTCATTCTGTCCACTGTTACACGCACTACTAAGGACACTAGAGAAAAATACTAATACTATAACATTAACTACCTATATAACTTGGAGTTTACTTATAAGAAAAACTATATCACGTTATTACCATGTACATGGAATCACAGCCAAATAAAATAATTACCTTATGTAATTTCTAAACCTAACATATCACCTTTTATTGAGTTATCAGTCGCTGAAAACAAAATTTATTTAAACATATTCACCTTAAAAAAAACTGTTCTTGCTCATACACGTAGATTCACACAAGAAGCAATAATATTTCCATTGCGAAAGGATACGTTAAAAAGCGGAAGCAGATATTTAAGACGACATCCGGACGAACTAAGGCCTCCATCCGTTCAAAGCGTGCTGCATGCGATTACAAGACAAAGAAAAGATCCCGGTAAAACAGTTTTTAAATATCTATCTAGCTGTTAGTATTATTATTTCTACTACCCATGCGTAGCTAAAATTGGTACAATCGTTTCTATTACTATAAGTATGTATAACTGATAATCACAATATTAATACAATTGACGTGTAGGTATTGGTAATCATAATCATAATCATAATCATTATGATTATGATTATGATAATCGTAATATAATAATCATAATGACTAATCACTTATCAGTCTAATGTACTTGTCTGTGTAATTTTCATTTTGTTTTTCACTGATTTCGCTAGTAACTAATTATTGATTATTATTGTCTATTAGTATTACTATTAGTATTACTATTAGACTTATTGATTATATTTCAGCGTGAGTTTCTACAACTACTTACTAACTATAAATTACAGTTACTACTTAGGTACTAGTGGTGATTTCGCTAGTAACTATTACTGTATTAGTATTACTATTAGTATTAGTATTACTAATTACTATTACTATAAGTAAAACTATTCGTATTACATTTACTATTATACTTCACTTACTCTTACTCTTAGTGATTACTAATTAATATTATTATTAGATTTCAGTTTAAGTTTCTACGACTACTTGAGTACTAGTACTACTAGTCCTAGTAGTAGTACTGCTACGTCTACTACTGAACCTAAAGGCTAGAGTACTACTGCTATTAGTATTACTACTAGAGTACTACTAATACTAATAGTTTGTTTGTTTGTTTTGTTAGAACCTTTAGACCCCTATATATGGGGAAGTGAAGGTTTTCAGACCTGTGATTGTTGATTACTACAAGTCTTATGATCTTAAATCTCGTGAAGTGCGATGGACAAAACTGTTGTGCAGAAAACTGTTACTCGCAGCAAGAGCAGGTGGTAACTCTTTGGTGGCAGTCTGGACATTAGTTTTGGAATCACAGGCCACAAGTTTATCAAAGGACTTGGCTAATGACGAGTGAGCAGAGTTTCACAAGATTCTTGAAAATAACTTAATCGTAGATGTTTTCCTTCTCTGTTTAAGCGGCATTAGTTTTAACTGCTTTAGTTTCTCACACTATCTTGACGTCCTTTCATATTGCAAATAAATCGCACGGCCTTTCTTTGCACCTGTTCAAGATGTTCAACCTGTCTATCCAGATAAGGGTCCCATATTTCCGCTGCATAATCCATAATAGATCTGCAAAAGGTTATGTAAGCAATTAGTTCAACTTTTTCTGGGACTTTATACAGGGCACTTTTCATCATTCCTAATTTTTGGCTGGCTTTAGATGTAATGTTATCAATGTGCTCGTCCCACTTAAGGTTGTTACTGATTGTAACTCCCAGATATTTGAAGGAGTCAACGCACTTTAGATTCTTGTTATAAAGACTATAATTAGATGGAACCTCACTGGTATTTTTGTTTTTACGCATACAGAATTTAGTTATGTAGCACTTATCAATGTTGAATTGCATTTGGTTGCTAGTGGCCCACTCTGCTAATTTATTGATATCAGATTGAAAACTTATTTGGTCACCATTGTTCCTTATAGTCATATAAGCCAGGGCATCATCAGCAATAGTAATATTAATACTTAATAATAGTAATAATAAAATACTATTGTCATGGTATTGTTTGGATTGTTTTTCTTTATAAGTCGTATTCTTTTTTTTGTGTTCTGTCGATTTGATTATGATTATGAATTAGGCAAGTGCAAAAATACAATTAAGGATTAAATTGTAAATATATTAGGAAACTCAGCATTTGCATGTGCTCTTGTGTGCGAAGGTCAATGGTAGTGAGTACGAAACTCCCAGTCAAAACCTGGTAGGTTTTTGGCACCGCTAACAAAATGTGGTCTGTAGGATATTTCATACAGATCTCTTCTAGAGTGTTAGAGAGCGTCTCTCATAGCAGCCCACAATTAGTTTCTTCCAAGTTCTGATAAAGGATTATTGAAGGCTATCTCAGACGCTCTGTGTTTTTGGTCAACTGCAATATATATTCTAGATTACTTTTGAGTTGTAGTCAAATATCTGATGGCTTTTATTGTACTATCAATGTAGGCTTCTTTGATGCAAACAATGTCTATCATGGGCTACGAAATAGAGTTCAACTGTTTTGCACTTCAGGGATCTGGTGTTCATGTGTTGAAGAGTCTTTTTTTCGTTACATGGTGTTTATGCCAGGTCTTTTTTTAACTGGCATATCTTTACAGTCTCCCGAAGTTTTACTTTGGATCTTCTGAGTAGTTTCGTCATTCTCGTTCATTTGTTTGATTTGCTCTTTCAGTTTGTTCTGCTGGTCTCATTAATCTAACCTAAGCACATAATCTAACCTCGCTACCATTCTTGACAATAAGTCAGTCTCATTTTCTGACAAACTATCTATTTAGCAGGAACTTTATCTTGCAAATTTATTGGTAATTGACGGACTAGCTGTACTACTGGCTGAATATTAGTAGGTCTTGAACTATGTTCTCTCTATGAAGTTTTCCCAGGACTCAGTTGAGTCACCGAAGAATGATGGTAAGCTATCTAGGTTTGGTGCTACGCTAGTTATTATTTGAGTATGGAATGGGTTAATAGTGGGTATGCTGCAGAAAGGTCGTCGTTGGTATGAAGGGACTTGTAATGTGGGTGTCATATGTGATTGGGTTGTCAAGCCATGATGTGTAATCATAAGGCTGTGTGTAGGGCCAGTCGACGTGTTGCTATTTATGCAGTCCCGTCATAGTTCAGGTGTTGAGTGAGTTTCAGAACTTCACTATTTCCTCTTTTGAGGTGGGTGTGTGTAATGTCGTTTCGTATCTTGTGCCTGTATCGTAGGATGTTGGAGTCAAGTTGGACATGGTGGTTGTTGCTGGCCATGGGATGTCAGTAGGGTCAGATAGGACAGTTAAAGTTGGAGTAGTTGTCATGGGAGGTTGTGTGATGGTGTCAAGAAAGCTTGTTGTAGGAGGGGGAGATGAGGTTGGTTCTCCTGAGGTAGCCAATTGTTGTTATCGGGTTATGCTTCGTATCACTGGCCTCTTAGGCTCTTACTACTCATACAATATGTGTGCTTGTTTATTGATTGTTATGTTTAAAAATTATTGGTACAGGTATACTTCAAGTATGTTTGTGTGTGTAATTGCTTTGTAATCAGTCACTGTTGTAATTAGTAATATAATTAATTAGCTATCTAACAATAAGCTGGAACAAAGTGGGCTTTCTGTTCTAGTAAGATAATGTAATTAATTAACACCACTATGATTATCCGTGGTAATTTGTAATTACCTTGGGAATGTGGAAATTAGATGGTATGTTTTTCTAATTATGCCAGTTAGTGAAACGACAGTTTCTTTTCCTAATACATTGCTGATGGAGAAGGCAATTCCTCTTCTTTATCAGCTGTAATATTGAAATAAATTTCCTGCTTTTTTAATGAAGGTAATTATTAAAATTTGAGTATTAGATAGTTAATTGCAGTGAAATTTCAAATTTGGCCAAACTGCATTTTTGACGGAAAACCAGGAAGGTATAAACGCATCATGAGACACCTGCTATAAACCAAAATATATTCATTTTGTCAATAGAATTAGTAAACAAAATACATTACCTCCAACAAACAAGTTAGTTAAAGACAGAGCAACTAAAAACATTCTCTGCAACCTTGACATAACTGATACTCTGTATGTTTAGGGCAAACTCTTCTCTCCAGTTTTTTGTCTTGTATTCTGAGTCAGAGATGGTCATCTTATGGTGGTAATCGTAGAGCAAACAATAGCTAGTTTGTTCCTACTGTCACAATTATCACTATGAGACCAGCTGGTGATTTGTTTCCCTGAGACCCAGTCATAAAACCAAAACGCTAAAAATTTTATTAGGTGAATTACTAAGATATTAACCAAGAAATGGATATTTGAAGTATTTTTATGAGTTGGGTTTACCATCAACTAGAATGTTGAATATTGTGTATATGTGAGTTTTGCCCACACTTTGATCACAAAGTAAAGTTAGACACAATAAGATACAGCATTGTGATTGTTAGCTGTACATTCCTATACGGTGTGGTAGGCTGTGAAGCATTTTCTATTCTCTGTAAAGCATAGTCTCACATCGCATTCCATGCACACTTTACTTGTGAGTTTACAGTGAGTTTTACTGGCCAGTGTGCAACTTCATCTACGGCAGTCTCTCTGGATTATTTTCGGTTGTACAAGTGAAGGAATAAGATCATGAGCTGGTTAACCAGCTTTCCTTCTTTCTGTTTTTGCCAATCCTTCAGCCACTATCGCTTGGAACCTATGTCTGTTGAGCATTTTTATTTCCGATAGGCCAAGTAGTGCGTAATCTCTTCTCAATAGGTTCAAGGAGTTCGCAAAGCCATTCAATTGGAAGTGCCAGAACAAATAAATGTATCACCTCCAGCTTTCATCAGAAGCCTGTACCGAGCAGAAAATTTATCTAGGAAGTCGATGCCACCCATGTGCTTGTTATAGGGACCAACAATTGCTGGCATGGGTACATCAGCTTGATTTTTTACCACCTCCATCGTTTCGCTACCCCTCTTCAGACTCGTGACCAATTTCTGTAGAAAGTAATGTCACTTGTTCTCGTAAGTTCTCTGGCCCACCTGTGAGCTTCTGGGACGTCCCGATGACTCAAGAGCCCTTTCCCTTCATTTGAAAGATCTAGCTTCTCCCTCCAGATGTTGACTATACTTTCCTTTGATGAAACAATCTTTCCTGCAACAACAGGCGCGGCCAAGTCTCTTAGCTCAAGTAACACTCCTACCCTGGAGCCATGAGTCTACACATCCTCTGATGTTTGAGCATTGGTATTAGAAGTTTAAGGGCCGGCACTCCAAGCCCTTCGTCCTCAATGTCGACGTGTAGGACCACGCTCGAACACTGCTCCATGACCTTGAGCCATCTCTTCACTGATGAGCGAATTAGGTAATCTAATGCACTCAACGGCTTGGAGGATGGCTCAAGTAGTACCAATTGATGGTAAAACTTCGGCACAAAGTGCTCTCTTGAAAGGAATAATCTTTGTTGAGGCTTTAGTGGCGCTCGAGACAGCCTCTCTAACCCGATGGTAATCTCCTTCCTAGAGTTTGACCCCTTAAATTTCACACCAACCTGGGCGCCCGGATACCAGTAAGTATCCGTAATGGGTACAGCCGGCACCTCGACCCCATCCACCGCCAAAAAAGGTTTGCTGTCTGAGTACCACTTGCCTTTCCTTGCTCCAATACTTATTGTTGCACTTTTACTTGGGTTTGCTACAAACCCCGCTCTACTTAACTCATTAATTAAAAGCTCTGTGTTGACGCCCAGACCCTCTTTACTTTCATCAGAAAGGACAATGTCATCAGCGAAAGCCATGTAGGTAATCGCCAGGTCAATTACAGTGTTGAACAGGTGCACGAACATATAGTCCCCCTGCTTGATTCTTCTCTTTGATGTTATGCTTTCAGACAATGTATCCCCGGGCACCAGTCTCGTACTACTCATTCAATAAAACTTCGAAAAGTACTTAACCAAATGTTTTGAGATACCTAGCCGCTTACAAGCTGTCCAAAGTGCACCGTGTCTAATGCTGTCGAAAGCCTTGCGCATGTCCAGAAATGCTAGACGGAGGTACCGACACTTTGATTAAGCATCACTAATGCATTTCTGCAAGAGTAAAGAATTAAAAAAAATTTCATCACCCTACCGAAATCCTTTCTGACAGTGAGAGATTGGAAGCAAACATTCCAACCTCCCTCCCAAGATACTGTGATAGAGTCATAAAAAGACAGAACCCACCGTAATGGGCCTGTGCTGACTCGGATCAGCAGTATCCGGGGCCTTCGGTTTGGGAGTAGTCCTCCCCTCGCATATTCTGGGTGGAACAGAACCTAGGTGAAACCAGAGGTTGAAAAGAGAGGCGAGTTCCTTCACCTTGTTGTTCTTGAGCATCCGCCACGTCAAGCTATCCAGTCCCGGTGCCCCACTACTCTTCTGAGAAAGGTATTTAACTACCTCCTCTTCCGAGATGGGGTCCATAAGACCGTCTAGCCTGACTTGGGGATCGTTGTACTCCGGCGCATCGATTGGAAAATTTTCTCTCCAGCAGTTTGGTCTAAGACTCCTCTGCGCCTTCAAGGATAGAATCCTTGAGTTCAAGGCTATCCTGAAGAATACCACTCATGAGACGCTTGGGGTCTCGGCAGAACATCTTCAGTACTCATTTAAAGAGACGTCGACGTCTGCGATGACTCGGAGGAGTCATCGAGGGAGCCCCAAGGTCTCCATCCTGCCTGATGGCACCACCGGAGCTGGTTTTCCGAACTGCTGGAAAGAGCCTCTCCAGCGATGTGTCGAGCACATTTTGATCTATGGCGACATTTTCGTCTGTGATCTCATCTCCGAAAATGAGAGACTCTTGTGTCTCTTGATGGCGAATAATTTTTCCTTGACTTGAGATTCGATGAGTCTTCAACTGATTGCGTTTCGGGCATATTATCGGCTCTAGCCTATTCTTCAGCAAGTAGCTAAGAATATCTTACTTTTTTATTCCTTTGTCTTTTGATCTATTTAACTGTATACTCAGGAAAGCATTTTTCCAGCTCCTGAGTAATATGCTTTACTCCTTGCAGTTTAAGTTTCACCTCCTCTCTAGCCAGTTTCATCAGCATTCCGTCGTCCCATTTTAACTTTTTTTACTTTTTTTCCAGCTTCTACCTGATGTTAACGCTCCTCGCGAGTTCTCCTCAAATGTAGAGAGAGACCACGTAATGAGCTATATGCTGTACCACATGGGGTGCACTGGTAGAAAGTGCAAATTTGACAGATCCCAGGTCTGTCTGAGCCCCAATCTGAGTACTTTGAAAATTCAACAAAATTCTCCACTATATCCCGATCCGTCCCGGTCGAACAACTACAGTTGCCTAACTGCTGCTCTGGGCACACACCTGCATCGACAGAGGTACAAACCCCAGTGGGGGTTTCGTTACGCCTATGTTTTGCTGGCATATCCTCTGGATTAAGAACCTCAGTTCTAAAAGAAAAAGAAAAAAAGGCAAACTGAGGTAATGCACTATTAGCCGCTGGAAAAAGGCCAGCGTTTCCGACTCTCACCACGAGGAGGTCATGCCATCTCACAGCGGCAATGTCGATTGCTTCCTGGTTTTTTATAATTATATGATTCTCGACCACTCTTTTTCATGGCTTTCTCCTCGCTGAGTTGACATTCTGCCATACTGTTTGAACGCTCCGTGCCAGTGTAAAAATATTTTTATTGTGCAGGTTATCAGTCTTACTGCGATGCCCTATACACAATGATCAAGATGAAGAATTGGTTTAGTCACATTATAGACCATGGACTCTGTGTAGTCTTCTGTGTAGACATACATAAGTGTTACCCTTGTATTTACAGACAGAAAAACAACTATAGGAAATATCAACCAATTGTAAGAGTTCGAGAAATTTAGGAAAAGTGGAAATCTGCCATTCCTTGGTTTAGGCTAACAGTTACATCTGCTGCAGATACAACATCTACTTCTACATCTCTCATTTCTTCTGCAAAACAAACTTCAAATAATATGATAATGTCCTATATAAAAATCTGATATGGTTAGTGAAAATGCATTTTACGATTTAGATATGAATTCACACTGCTCCTGTTTGAACAGCTATTTTTTTTTAAACGCGTGTCTTCCCTCTATCCGAGGGAAGGAACAGGTTCATTAAACCATTTTGATGTCAACCCATGGCTGAGAGGCTTTTGGAAAAAGGGATTTTTACCGGCCTGTCTTTCAGGGGTAATAACTGAAAAAATTTTAGAAAATATATGACAATGTAAATTGTCCTACCAGTCAATCTCCTCGATCTCATTCAATGTCACTGTCGATTTATTCCACATGTCGTAGATATAAACTCCATACTGCATTGTTCGCAATGACAGTATTGGTAGCTCTCTTATACTGATGAAATCCTTACAGAATTTTGCACTTTTCTCGCATATTGCTCTCCTCCAATTCATGATGAATCCTGCTATCGACACCTTCTTCTTTTGACTTACTTCTTTTGCAAATGTCCATACCTTTTCCACGTTGTACTTATCCACTTTGCCTTTATAGGGTACTTTCAGAGCCACATGATCAGAGACGATGACTATGTCTAGCACCTTCACCTCGTCTGAGACTTCGTGCCAGTACACTATGTCTGGTTTGAGCAACCCTGACGCGTCTCTGATATGTGGCTCCGAATGCACCCCAAACCCTTGTTTTTCTAACCTGTTACATAAATATTCTACTATGGTGTTGTGCCTGTGTACACGTGGTCCGTGTGATCGTGGGCATGTTTGTAATATGTGACTGAGTGTGTGTGGGGTGTTGATACATACTGGGCAAAAAGCCGAAACACCTTTATTTATTCTATTCCTTAGCGAGTTGGTTACTAGTGTTTTATATCTTAGGTGATTAATTCTAATATAATCCTGTCCGCTCAATATTCTTGTTGGCTCTCGTGTCCATCGGTGTGCTTGTGGTACCTTATCATGCTCAGCCAGGCCTTTTCCATCGGTTGTATTTATCATCTTTTCCTTCCATAGGTTTTCTTCCTCTTTTTTTGTTCCCTATGCTCTTTCCCATGATCCTGGGCGGCGCTAGCTCCTTTGGTTCAATAACAGCATCGACTAACGGGTCTCCGTAACCTGTCAAGCGAGCAATTCTCTCAAATCTCAACCTCCTGATTGTGTATCTGAATGATGGAATCCCTAGTCCTCCCGTGTTAACCGGTGCGTAAAAATTTGCACTGGCAAAATGAATATGCACCTTCAACCATTTCTTACATTCTGCTCGCACTATATAATCTAGATGCGTCAGTACTTCTCCAGTTGGAGGCGATAAGATGAGTGCGTGATAGTATTTAGGTAATAAAAAGGTTCTTGGTAAAAATAGCCTTTGTTGCGGCTTGAGGGGTGCTTTTGATAGTTTCTTTACAGATGACTCCAAACTCTTCAACATTTAGAAATATGATATAATACAATTCTGCTTTAATATGCTCAAGGGAAATTGCATGATGTCTGCGCCAGGATGGCCATAGATCCCAGTTGCACATAAACAAGAGCCTTAAGATGTCACCAACTAACTTGATTGAGCATGGATCTGAACCAGTAAAATTGCTATCCTCTGCCTACATAGCTACATAAACCACGAACACCACCTCCTGTCGAAGTCTCTTTCAAAACCTACAAAGTTATAACTTGAAAGATACAACCTCAAAATCAACCTCATTGCCATAAAGCCAGGTTTCAGTTTCGCGCATGAAAATGAATGCTGATACTAGAAAAAAATAATTGAAACTCATCAAAGTTGCGTTTAATTTTTTTGACATTTTATTTTGAGTATATGTAGATATGGATGATCTACAGTGCTTACTAAATGGACCCTTTTTAGAAGTCCCCAATATCTCCCTAACAATTAAAAGTTGTGTCCTGCCAAAGTAAAATATAAATAAACTTCAACGCATTTTTGTTTTATTTGTTGCTTAGCAATGCTGAGGTGCCACTTCAGCATTTCGGAGTAACCAAAGCCACAAAAATGTTTTCAAGTTTTTTGTCACTTTTTCCTTCGCTTAGACTTGCACATTTTAGCATAGTGTCCAACTTTACACAGCGTGCTCATTTGTAGTATTTAGCAGAACTTGTTCCTCCCTGTGATTAACAACCACATCGGCCTCATAGGGTACCATTATTTTGCTTAACATTGTTACTCCTAAAGTTGTTGTGTTTCTGGAACTTGGTAAAGTCGTATTCTGTAGGAGGATTAAACCGCCATAACAAAAAAATTCACTTTAATCATGTAAACTAGAATAGTTATTAGCTATTAACTTCAACTCAACACGTACTGGTACTTTGATATGTAACGAGTATATAGTAGTCTTTTTTATATGTCCTTCACTGTCGAACTCCAGTGGTAGACTAATTCTACGCCGGAAACTCGCCTACATATACAATCTAAAAATTGAAGCAAATAATGGAGCTCCGAAAATCGATATCTTCTGACTTTTGGTCAAAGATTGGCTCACAGTACACAAAAGAAAAACTGGAGAGGTAAAAGCAAACAGTCAATTATGCCAAGGGTGTAACAGTTCAAGCAAACAGAAACTACTTCATTGCAATTACAGAATATGTTGTAAATATATCTCCCAAAATTTACCAGAATATAATACAAGTGGATTTTTTCGACTCAATTCCACATTTTTTTTAAATTGAGATGAGTCTGCTCCTCCTGGCATATTTCTTCAGTTGTTTCACTTCACTTTGTTGTGATGAAATTATTCACATTTTTGTTTTTTGTTCTATGTCTTACTTCATAGACATTTTTTTCTCAAATGCAAGCTAGACAATTAGCTTGATATAATTATCATTAAAAATTTAGGGGAGGCACTATTGTCAGGTGCTCTGCATAACCTAGCCAGCCTGCAGCAGCAACCCACCTCAATGAGCAATATTGTAATTAAGATTCTCCATATTACACTGAATAACAAACGCCATGTTAATAAAAATTAAACATGTGTGCTGTGATAAGTTAAGCAGGTGTAGCAATTATTGTAAACATACTTATAGTTTAAATACAAATACAAAACTAACTATACATGCACATATATGAATGCATATGCACTGTAAAAGCAAAAAGGAATTCTTTTCATTTCGTGAAAAATCTTGGGATTTCGTTCTTTAGCCCTGTCATACTCGATCTAAACTTTTGACTCGAGTTTTCTGAAGCAGCATTGACTTTTTTAGCAACTTGGTGATCTACTTTGTACATGTATTATTATAGATATATTACCAGACATTTTACACCAAATATTGTGTCTTTTGGCAAGAAATTATTATTGGATCCCTCAACAACTCTGTGATATTTCGTTTGATAACTTTCTGAAAGTCTTAAACTGTTCAACAGATTTTCATTCTGTCACCTGCAGTATGACAAACTATTTAGATTGACTCTTCTGGATTTTACCGTTTACCTTTTCCACCTTTTACTCCATTCTAGCCATGTTTCTAGCAAGAAGACAAGCTCATCTGGAAGACTGAGCTAGAACTTGCTGTTAGTCAACTCTAAGGCTATTTTTCGAATGAAAATATATTGAAAGTTGAAACTGAAAAAAGTCACAATTATTTATTTTATTTTGCAGTGGCTACCTTGTTGTGCTATCTTGTGGAAACTGCTTTTTGTGTATTTATGCCTCCCCCCCCCCCCCCCCAGTAAGACAATGTAGTTATACAAATAGTCTGGAGAAGGCAACTTCATAGTAGCAAGTATTACAACGCCCATTGTTCCAAAGTGCATAATCTGCACCAATCAATTCTGCTTACTTGAAGCTTGACTTCACCAATGGATTTGTGTTCACTTGCTCATCAGTCAAGTTTTTTACTCTGTACATCAGCTATTACCATATTTTGCGGTGAGTGCGAGATATATTTTATTCCTATCGCACGGGTCATGCTATGAACTTTTGGCCACATTTTATAAATCTGCTGAATGATAATGAAGTTTTTTCACCCTCAACTATGGTTTCTCGATTTCATAGCATATCGAACTCTTCTGCTAGTCTATTTTTAATCGTAGTGTTTTAGTTTTCTCAAATTTATAACAAAAGCTGTAGTAAAATGTCATCTTAGCATCTGCAAATATTGTGGAAATTCAAATATCAAACACATAAAAGATAATAAATTTGAATATTTCTGTCTTACTGGTTTTTGAGTGCAAAAAAGTGCCGAAACGTGAATTTGCTGCGGAATCTGAGGCCAACTTCGGTTTGTCTGCCGTACAGTTTCTAAATATAATTAATCTTCTTAATACATTTTCACTTTTTGTAGTACCAAAAACTTGCAGCATATTTCTAGGCAACTCAATCATATGACAAGATCTTGCGAAACAAATATCTTCTGATTGTTTTAAATGAAGAATGGCCTGACCCTTTCAAATTTATTTGGATGCCTGCACCTAGGCATATAACCAAAATAGCTGCATGTCCATCCATAGTTATACACAGAATCGGCAAACCATGGTGATGGTGTGTTTCAAGCATATGAAGTAGTAGCTCTTGTAACGTTTGAAGCAGAAACTTGTAATAAAATAATATGCAACTAGAGCTTTCCATGAGTGACCATTTTGAACCAGTCAACATTAAAATTAGCACTTCAGTTACTTCTCTCCCAACTTCTGTTGGACCATAGTCTAAATTGGAATAACCAAGGTTAGGCAGCAGCTAAATCAACGTCGAAAACACTTTGACAGCAGCATTCAGCATTAGTATTATAACAATGAAAAATGTATTACAATTATCAACACCAAATTAATAAACACTTCAAAAAAATATTTTTCAATAAACCTGCTAAGTGCAATGTTGTGGTTGATCTGCTTTTTTTGCAGATAGACCGGCTACAACAGCTTTGTTTATGTTTGGTTTACAATCTACAACTTGGAGCCATTTATGTAAAACATCAGCCACTCCACATACATATGTGTAAATACATAAATAACTAATAGCATAAACTACGCTCATTGAAAAGAAATATCAGAGAAGTCCAACCCTTACCTTCTCAGTGACCGGGAAGAAGGCAAGGTAATGTCAACTGTAAGAAGTTGATAGGTTTTTGATGAGTAATGGTGCAGTCAAGTGCAAGCTTTTTCACACACAGACTGAGTATTTGCCACTTTTGAAAGTTAATGTATCTCCTGAAAAACCTGTAAATTTAGCAATCAGTTTTTCACAACGCTCGACACTTTGATAAACAATAATTATGATTATGAAATAATTATAGTAGTTTGGAATCCGCCTAGCTTTTTTTCAATTCGTCATTGGTCAGATGTTTTTATTAAAACAGGTCAATGCATTCCTCCATTTTTATTTTTGATCTTTTCTCACATTTTTGATCTTTTCTCTCATCTTAGCACTGACTCTACTGTGGGACGCCGTGGTTCACCAATTTCCTTCCTGCAAGGACAGCTTCTTCGGTGGTGTCCTTCGCTGTCACATCCCCAATAATCAGGGAAAACCTTCAACAGTAGCAGTTCTGGCCATTCGGCTACCTTCAACTGTTGGAGGCGATTTACCTCGGCCAGCTGCTCTTTGACTAAACCTGCTGTCAAGCCTGATTCAACAGCTGCTGAAGTCGATGTGGTGGCGGCCACATAATTGAGTGTAGCTGAGTTAAATATTGGCGGTATGTTTTCTTCCTCCACCTGATGAGCATTCACTCCTGGCTGCATTGTCAGTTTGGAAATAAACATTTCCTAGCCGAAGGGCTCTCTCCATGAAATCAACATCCACGACCATTTTATCACTTTCTCACTTGTGCTATTGAAAAATACACCCTCAAAAAATACGCTATAGTAATCTATAGTAACAATAACATGTGACCCATTTGGCAGTGGTCTGAGCAAATCAGCACTCAAAAATTACCATGGCTTACGTGGCATTTTAGTCATTGACAAGGGTTCTGGTGGGTTTGGTAGGCTTAATTTACAGTCAGCACAATTTCCGCAAAGTTTCTCAAACTCGTCATCCATTTTAGGCCACCACACTTTAGACCTACGTCTTCGTTTTGTTTTCACTGTGCCGTGATGCCCTTCATGTGCTAATTTCAGCACATGTTCTCTAAGTGTAACTGGTATTACTATCCTACTACCTCTGAGTAACCCGCCACTTTCACTTAAATCGATTTGCTGCATTTGATTTTAATGATTCTAACACATTTCAAATTTCTTTGCCTAAACTAGAATTAGCTACCATACCATTCTAATTAATAGCTATTGGAACTACCTCTAACATTCTGCCTAGCCTAATCATCTGCTGCTACTTCAGCGATGCTGTTTACTTTGTGGTTGAACCTCAGTGGTCGCCTAAGCACTGGTTGAGCAACTGGTGTTACTGTTTTATCTATGTGGAACTTTTTTTCACTCGTATGATTTTTGTCACACCTTAACGAAGTTTTGGAAACTTTCTAAAAATTTTTCGCTGATTTTAACCACTTACATTAGAGATGTTGCCACAAAAGACAAAAGATATAAATCTGTGGCTGTTTTACTACTGTATCTAGTAAAACTTACAGATGATTTTAATGCAGCTTCTTTAACAATGCAATCTACCGTTTTGGCCCGGTATAAAAAGATTCGAATCTATGTTCTCTTCAATTGTTTCCATAGCAAAATAAAATTTACCATATTTTCATACGAAATAATTCTATCTGCGTAAGCTTGAAATATATAAAACTTTGCAAGTTATAACATTTTTTACAGAAATAATATATCATATTATTTATGTTGCCATGAAACCAGCCATAACCATGAAATATGCAGGGCTAAACTGTACTCAAATTACATAATACCATATAGCCCAGCTGGCTTATACCTGTACAGTTTCATATTGCCATCTATATGAATCTTATGGGCAGATTCTTGGCAACATGGGCATTGGAATGCATTGCAAAGTGAGTTTGGATAACAGGACTCTGTTTTACGCCATTCAGGAGTAAAATATGCCTCTGAAATCAATGAAAAGTGATCCATCAGCTGTTACTGGCCACAACGCCAGTTTTGTTACATCGGTCCAGTGGTTCACCATTTTCCACTGGCAACACGGGCATGTCATCAATGTTATTGATACTTACTGTGATCCTTTGAAAATAACAGCATTTAGGTAAGAAATTGTGGAATGGCAAAAAACTAGACCCTATTTCTTGAGTTTTACTAATCGCAACAAAAACAGGTTATAGACAAGGTTTTATCTAAAAATCATGATAGCAATCATATTTATTTATGTAAAGAAATAATAAAACACACTTGGAAAGAAAACCATTCTTCTCACTTTATAATTATTCCATAGTAGCACCAATATTTTTACTCATCTAGATTACAATTTTTCTAGTGCAATTATGTAATTAATAAATTGGTCTCTCAAAGTGAATAATGTCTATATTTTACACAACACAGTTACTGGTACAACACAACAATAATCATGAAACTAGCGTATCAGTCAACACCACAAACTGTCTATCATTGTTTTCATTACAAAAGACTGATGCACAGAAATTAACCAATCAAGTTGTAGTATCAATCTGGTTAGCATGACCTGTGTGCATGATTAGTCAAGTTGCAGCCCACAAATTACAAATATGAAACAGCTTTAGATACATCAACAGCCTATGAATATGCATTTTCGTAAGATGCTCAGTATTGAGTAATAGGGAAATCTACAGACGAAATGCAATAATTTGTGTGATTAAGAAGGCGGCACATTGTAAGATTGGCTATAAAGACCGTTGACAATACAAATTAAAAGCTGTTCCACAATTTGAAAATCTTCAGTTCTTTCTGGTACATAGCAAAATAAAATTTACCATATTTTCATAAGAAATAACCCTATCGGCCTAAACTTGAAATATATAAAACTTTGTAAGGTATAACAGTTCAACATTTTTACAGAGATAGCATATTATTTTTGTTGCCATGAAACGGCGATAGCTATAAAATATGCAGAGCTAAACTGCACTCAAATTCCATAATACGATACCTCCCAGCTGGTTTGTACCTATTCAGTTTCATGTTTCCATCTATATGACTTGTATGGGCAGATTCTTGGCAACATGGACATTGGAATGCATTGCAAAGTGAGTTTAGATAACAGGACTCTGCTTTACGCCATTCAGAAGCAAAATATGCTGCTGAAATCAATGAAAAGTGATCCATCAGCTGTTACTGGCCACAACGCCAGTTTTGTCAGCTCTGTCCAGTGCTTCACAATTTTCCACTGAAAACACGGGCATGTCATCAATGTTATTGATACTAACTGTAATCCTTAAAAAAGCAGCATTTAGGTAAGAAATTGTGGAATAGCAAACTGTCTATCATTGTTTTCATTACAAAAAAGCTGATGCACAGAAATTAACGAATCAAGTTGTAGTATCAATCTGGTTATCATGACCTGTGTGCATGATCACTCAAGTTACAGCCCACAAATTACAAATATGAAACAGCTTTAGATACACCAACAGCCTATGACTTTGCATTTTCATAAAAGATACTCAGTAATGAGAAATTTACAGACCAAAAGCAATAGTTTGTGTGATAAAAAGGTGACAAATTATAGGATTGGCTATAAAGACCATTGTCAATAAAAATTAAAAGTTGTTCTGCTACTGTAAAATCTTCAGTTCTCTCTGGTACATAGAAAAATAAAATTTACCATGTTTTTATAAGAAATAATTCTAACTGCTTAAACTTGAAATATATAGAACTTTGTAAGGTATAATGGTTCAACATTTTTACAGAAATAGTATATCGTATTATTTGTGTTGCCATGAAACGGCCATAACCATAAAATATGCAGACCTAAACTGCACTCAAATTACATAATACGATACCACCCAGCTGACTTGTACCTGTAAAGTTTCATATTCCCATGTATATGAATTGTATGGGCAGATTCTTAGCAATACGGACATTGGAATGCATTGCAAAGTGAGTTTAGATAACAGGACTCTGCTTTACGCCATTCAATAATAACATATGCTGCTGAAATCAATAAAAAGTGATCCATCAGCTGTTACTGGCCACAATGCCAGTTTTGTCAAATCTGTCCAGTGCTTCACAATTTTTCAACAAAGGCGATCCACAAGTTCCTCCCTCTCTTCTTTGCATCCTCAATACAACTCCGAAGTATCAGAGCATTCATGAATATTCCGTCTCCTTTGCGGAAGCCCTTTTGTCTCTTTGAAATAGGTAAGAGCCTCTCTAATCTTCTTCCCAGTATGCTATGCAACACCCTAGCAAAAACTGAGTTAACCGTGATTGTCTGAATTCGCTAGGGTCCTGCGTGCCTACAACCTTAGGTACTAGGGTTGTCCTTCCCTCGCAGATAGCTGACGGCATTTTTCCTGTTCCTGCTGCGATTTTTAGGCTAACCTCCCTTATGCACGTAGTTGTATTACCATCCAAAATTGTCGCAATTTTTGGCGCAGAACTATATTTTTCTTCCAACAAGTGAACATTTGAGCTGACTACAGATTGCTGGCACCCATCATCAACCAATGATTTGAATGTTGCACTATGTATTAGAAGATTTATCATAGAAATAAGCGTCTCTAATGCTGTGATGCTGGGTGACAGTCTATCTCTTTTGTTATTGGCACCATCACGAGAAATGCAACCCAACCCTAAGCAAATAAAGCACTTTGACCTTTTTTTTTACATCTTGTCTTCTACCAGCACAAATGTCGAACATGGCCCTTTTTTGCTCACAACTTCAAGCAACTCCAACCTACTGACAATCACTGACAGTTTTAAACTCATGGCTACATCAGCTGGTAGCCCAGACACAAAAGCGCACCTCAGCAGAGAATCTGCATTTTTCTGTCCCATCAAGCAAACCAACCCTATCAAATATGCACTCACCTTCCATCAGAGTTCTGCCTTTCAATTGCTCATATGATGAGAAGGCATCAATACTAAAAGCTTTTCAGTTTTTTTATAGTCTGCCTTCACCTTTGCACTCAGCTGCTGATAAACTGCAAAAGCAGGCCCTGCTAGGAACAGAGGCAGTAATTTCAATATATTCGCTGACCCTCCCTGTAGCTCTGCCACCAGCTCCAATTTCTCAATCCACACAAAGAACTCTCTACTCACGTTTTGATCTTCATAGTTTTTTTTATTATATCCGAGTATTTAAAACTTTTAGCCATTGTGCCAAATTAGCTTGTAATTATTGAATTGATTTTTCAAAGTGAATAATATCTATATTTTACACAACACAGTTACTAGTACAGCACAACAATAGTCATAAAATTGGCGTATCAGTCAACACCACCAACTGTCTATCATCGTTTTTATAACAGAAGACTTATGCACAAAAATTAACCGATCAAGTTGTAGTATCTATCTCGTTAGCATGACCTGTGTGCATGATCAGTCAAGTTACAGCCCACAAATTACAAATATGAATCAACTTTAGATACATTAACAGATTATAAGTTTGCCTTTTCATAAGATACTCAGTATTGAGTAATAGGGAAATCTACAGACGAAATGCAATAATTTGTGTGATTAAGAAGGCGGCACATTGTAAGATTGGCTATAAAGACCGTTGACAATACAAATTAAAAGCTGTTCCACAATTTGAAAATCTTCAGTTCTTTCTGGTACATAGCAAAATAAAATTTGCCATATTTTCATAAGAAATAATTCTATCGGCCTAAACTTGAAATATATAAAACTTTGTAAGGTATAACAGTTCAACATTTTTACAGAAATAGTATATCATATTATTTTTGTTGCCATGAAACGGCGATAACCATAAAATATGCAGAGCTAAACTGCACTCAAATTCCATAATACGATACCTCCCAGCTGGTTTGTACCTATTCAGTTTCATGTTTCCATCTATATGACTTGTATGGGCAGATTCTTGGCAACATAGATATTGGAATGCATTGCAAAGTGAGTTTAGATAACAGGACTCTGCTTTACGCCATTCAGAAATAAAATATGCTGCTAAAATCAATAAAAAATGATCCATCAGCTGTTACTGGCCACAGCGCCAGTTTTGTCAAATCCTTCCAGTGCTTCACAATTTTCCACTGGCAACACCGGCATTTCAGCAATATTATTGATACTGACTGTAATCCTTTAAGGAAAAAAATCGCAGAATTTAGGTAAGAAATTGTGGAATGGGAAAAAAAATTAACCTTATTTCTTGGGTTTTACTAATCACAAAAACAGGTTATAGACAGGGTTTTATTTAAAAATCATGATAGCAATCATATTTTATCCATGGCCACAAACAATGGAATACACCTGGAAAAAAAAACATTCTTCACACTTTAAAATTATTCGATAGTAGCACCAATATTTCTACCCACTTAGATTACAAGTTATCTAGTTTGATTACAAATATGAAACAGCTTTAGATACACCAACAGCCTATAAATTGGCATTTTCATAAAATATGCTCAGTATTGAGTAGTAGAGAAATTTACAGACCAAAAGCAATGATTTGTGTGATAACGCATGTGACACATTATGAAATAGGCTAAAAAGACCATTGACAATACAAATTAAAAGTTGTACCGCAGCTTTCAAATCTTCTTCAGTTCTATCTGGTAGTAATATGATGGATAGTTGAAATATAACCCAAAAAGACACTAGCTTGTACTAAAGATAATACCAATATGTGGAAGATGAACTTTATATTAGGCAAAATACTATTTAGTATTGAAATAACATCCAAGTTAATTGGTAACCCAGTTGTTAGATCACTGTTGCAGCTCAGACAGTTGTAGATAAGCACTTAGCATAGCCATTAAAACATACCCAGTAACCTTAGCAGTATGTGCAGCACGCTTCATATCAGCATCAAAACAACCAATCATGTTCAACTGTTTATCACTGCCATAAGCATACAAAGCCTCGCTTATTTACTTCAGCGTATTTTTGTCCCTAATTCTATTATATGCAGGCGAGTTTATGATACTGTTATATGTTCCTGCGTCAATTGAAAATGGAATAATCTCACCTAAAACAGTCACTCCACATTTTACTATTTCCAATTTTTCCTTCACAGCGAACGTATCCTCCTTTATCTCTTCTACTTTTCCCACTGGATAGTTGTGCTTTTAAAGCTTGGACCTGGCAAAATATTTTTTCCTGTTGCAGTCTTGCATGTTCTATCTTTTGCTGGACAACTGTTACTACTCGACATATGTATGGTTTTAGAGCACATGTAGCAAAATGCTTGACTCTTGCTATTATTCTCGCTATGCTTAGGTCTTGCTCCACTATTGACCTATTTCTCACGATTGAACAGTTTCCGGTTCACTGTTGAACTTCACACAGCCCATTTTCTCATCAACTCCAACTTGCAGTGCAACATCTTTCACCGCTTGTAGCTTGGATTGCTCTTATGCTGCCATAGCAGTTATTTTCTCTCTAATTATCTTGTTTTGCACCTATATTATAAAGTTTTCAAGCAAATTGTCATGTAGAAAATTTCCAAAATCACATGATATAGCTTGTGCTCTCTCACTGAATCATTTGGTGATTTCTTGACTTCTCTAAACTTTGCCCTCAACCATTTTACTTGTCACTGTACCATAGTCTCTCTTTAGCTGTTGTATTAGATCGTCATAGCTAACATCCTGTGGCATTACTGTCGATTCCGAGTCTGTCAAGTCTCATGTTGACTTTCTGAAAGTCTCATATAATCAGTACTTGCTTCTTCAATTTATCATCTGTATTTTTGTACGAGAAAATAACTTTTTAACCTCTGCGTGTAATGTTCTACCTTTCCATTAAACTTTAGTATGGATCCAGTAGCCATTTAAAAATCTTGAGCTGCCATTATTTTATTATCATCGACGCCGGTTTTATGTTGAAGGCCTGACACCTCCTTAGCGAATTTACGTACGGGGTCGATGTCGTATTTTTTAACCCTATCCTGATATGGTACTCTGAGTTTCACATTGTCTGATGTAATGCCAATATCTAAAATCCTGACTAGGTCTGAATTTTCTTTCTGTCAATATAGAAGATCGGGTTTTAGAAGCCCTCTCTCGGTCCTAATGTGAGGTTCCCACAATACTTCATATCCCAACTCCATCAATCTTTTTTGCGCAAATTCACATACTTTATTATGCCGCTGTATTCTTGGGCTATGAGATCTGGGGCACACCTGAAGAATGTGTCCGAGTGTATGAGGTCTATCGGGGCACACTGGACAGAAGATGCTTGCCTGGCGGCACATCCTATGCTTCAGCTGTCCGGTTAGGAGAAGATTATAGCGTAAATGGTTTACACGTATAAAATCCCTCCCCGACAGGATCCTAGTTGGTTCTCTAGCCCACCTGTGGGCTTCCGGGACGTCCCGATGGTTCAGGAGCCCTTTCCCATCTACTGAAAGGTCCAGTTTCTTTCTCCAGATGTCGACTAAACTATCCTTGGTTGAAATAGTCTTTTTTGCAATTACAGGCGCGGCCAAATCTTTTAGTTCTAACAACACACTTACCGTGGGGTCATCGGAGTCTGTGAGTCTGCACATCCTCTGATGTTTTAGCATTGGAATTAGATATTTAAGGGACGGCACCCCAAGCCCTCCGTCCTTAATGCTAGCGTATGGAAACGCGCTGGACACTGCTGCTTGACTTTGAGCCATTTTTTCACCGATGAGCGTATATGGTAGTCCAATGCACTTAGCGACTTGAAAGATGGCTCAAGTAATACCAATTGATGATAAAACTTGGGCAAAAAGTGCTCCCTCAAAAGAAATAATCTCTGCTGTGGCTTTAGTGGCGCTCGAGACGGCCTCTCTAGTCCGATGGTGATCTCTTTCCTAGGGTTTGACTCCTCTAGCTTCACACCGACTTGGGCGCCTAGATAGCGGTAAGTATCCGTGATGGATACAGCCGGCACCTCGACCCCGTCCACTGCCAAAAACGGCTTGCTGTCCGAGAACCACTTGCCTCTTCTTGCACCAATGCTAATAGTGGCACTCTTACTTGGGTTTGCTTCAAACCCTGCTTTCCCTAACTCACTAATTAGAAGCTCTGTATTGACACCCAGGCCCTCCTTACTTTCGTCAAAAAGGACAATGTCATCAGCGAAAGCCATGTATGTGACTCTGTCGTCACCGATCTTATACCCAATGTTACTGTTGAGTTTTTGGACGCAAAAATCAATTACAGCATTGAACAGGTGCACTGACATAGGGTCACCTTGCTTGATCCCTCTCTTAGATGTTATACTACCAGACAATGTGTCCCCGGGCACCAGTTTCATACTACTCCTTGAGTAAAATTTTGAGTAGTACCCAACTAAATGATCTGGGACACCCAGCCGCTTACAAGCAGTCCATAGTGCACTGTGTCCAACGCTGTCAAAGACTTTGCGCATATTCAGAAATGCAAGTCGGAGGCTTCGACATTTGAATCTAGCATCACTAATGCATTTCTGCAGGAGTATAGAATTAAAGTAAATTCCATCCACCTGTCTCTTGATGGCGACTAGTTCCTCCTTGATTTTGAGATTTAGTGAATCTTCGACTGGTTGCGTTTCGGGCATATTGTCGGCTCTAGCATATTCTTCAGCAAGTAGCTCAGAATATCTGACCTTTTTATTTCTCTGACCCTTGATCGCTTCAATTGTGTCCTCAGGAAAGCATACCTGCAGTTCCTGATTGATATGCTGTACTCCTTGCTGTCGAAGCTTCACCTCCTCTCTAGCCAATCTTATCAACATTCCGTCGTCCCATCTCAACTTCCTCACCTCTCTTCCAGCCTCTCCCTGATAACGTTCTTCGTGGGTTCTCCTAAAGTGGAGAGAGAGTCCACGCAGGGAGCTATACGCTGAGCCACATGGGGTGCACTGGTAGAAAGTGCATACTTGACAGATGAAAGGTCTGTCAGCGCCCCAATCTGAATACTTTGGAACTTCGACAAAATTAATCGCTGTGTTCCTGTTCGTTCTGGTCAAACAACTACAGTTGCCACACTGCTGCAGTGGGCACACATCTGAGTCAACAGAGGTAGAAGCCCCAGTGGGGGTTTCGTTACGCCTGGTTTTTGGTGGCATGTCCTCTGGAATGAAAAATCTCGGTTCTAAAAAGAAAAGGAGAAAAAGGCGAACTAATTCGTGACGCCATTAATTTGCTGATACTTTGGATGAAACGACGATTTATTGTACTAGGCGTTGGTCAACCTGTACGCTCCTATAATCACGGTACTCCTAGGCTAATGGAAGGCCCAGTCGCCTTCTCAGTAGATTCAGCGTCGAAGAAAGCAGTGTACCGGGTGCCTGTTCCCACTAGTGCAACGGGGAGGCAGAACGGACCTCCGGATCACACCCAATTTCATGCATCTAATGCTCCACCCGGAGCGCGCGCATATGTAACCGTTGGGTGATCACGTCTCCTTTTGGGCACTTTTTCGCCTCAGCTTGGCGTTGGGCTACGTGCTCAGCAAGCCCTTTCCACTCTTGACAAAGAGCTTCATCTCACACGGGGTGCGCGATGCAAGAGCATAGCTGGGGATAACCAACGCCCCACGCATATCCACATGGGCAGATGCGCCGGGTCTGGACCCCCAGAATCTTCCGCCACTATCCTCCTCCATAGTTTGTCCACATGCGCCAGATTAACCATCCACCTGACAGAGTGCGTAGTGAGATGATGACAAAATCACATACAGTGAAACCTATCGCCCGCAGAAAACCCGCGCTTGCTAGGCTCACTGCTCCTCTCCAGTTGAGGATCGTACTTCCAAATTGCCAGGTGGCCTCTTCGCACAATCCTCTGCACCATTGACGAATCTCCGGGCAGTCATAATACCTGATATTTTCTTGATAGGCCCTATCGGGATCCCATCCATCTCCCGTGATGGCAACATCACACACAATTGCTTGGTCACCCCTCCAAGCCACAAGATCAGGTTTGTGAAAAGTCTGATGGTAAGGGATGATTGGTTCCTCTAGCACGGAGAAACGTAATCTGCGCAACCTTTCAGAGACATACTTGGCCACGTGGTTGTGCCGTTTAATACGTGACCCATGTGAGCGAGAGCAAGTTTGTAGTATATGACCTAGTGTGGCCGTATGGTTTGGGCCACAGGTCAAACATTTGTCTGAGTGATCGCGATCTATCCGATGCTTCCTGCTCGGCGTAACTACAAGGTTCGCTCTCAAGAGAGTTCCCCTTACATACTCTGCACCACTGACAAGTTCGACACTGTCGGATAAGACCCGAGCATGAGCTTTTGGTACTAGGTTGTGGTGGACCAGGCCACAACCACCCGCCGACTCATGGAGTTTCTCCTCCCAGCTTTTGACTCTAGGCGGCACCCTTTGATCCAGGGCATTTGACCTATTCAGAGATTGAACTCGACCCGAGCGTAGGAACGCAAAATTGCGTTCCCCACCGACTTTCGTGAAGGAGCCAATGGGAAACACTATCCTCGTACCTCATGAACTGCCGAAGCCTTCTCTTGCATAGTTCATGAATTTCCAGGAATGAGGGGATATTTGATCCGCCACTCTTACTGCAGGCGTGGAACAAGCCCTTCGGTGAGCTGTGTGGTAGGTGTAACCACCTCGACACAGCTCTCCGCCCCAAAACATCTAGTCTCACGAGTAGGCTCTTCGTGGGATCCCCCAAGACAAGGCTGTGAGTGAGCCTTGGCAGCAGATGCGTTCTAAGGATCTTCATGCGTTGCTGAAGTTCAAGTGGTGCAGAAGAAATATTCTGCAACCACTTCGTGATGGATTCGGTACAAGCGCTATACAGCTCCCTCCTCTCATCACGCCTAGAAGTACCGACACGAATGCCAAGGTACTTATAGGTCTCCCCAGCAGCGAGCGATGGTCTGGCTTGATCCTTGACGCTTAGAATGGATGGGTGAACCACCCACCTCCTGCCTGCTTTTTGCTTATAGACACTAATGTCCACAGGGGCGCACTTCCTTGGGTTCACCTCCAAACCTACCCTACCCTACTGAGATGCTCGGTGTACGCAGTAAGAAGCCTCTGCAAATTCCGTGAGTTCTCAGCAAGAAGAACTACGTCGTCCGCAAAAGCCATGTGGTTTACTCTGACTTCCCCGTTTAACTCAACTCCCAGGGAAGAGTCTAGTTTCTTGACACAACTGTCAATGACAAGATTGAACAAGAAACAACTGAGAGGGTCACCCTGCTTAACACCCTGTCGTACCTGGATCGGATCGCAAGCATGTTCGCGTGTAGGTAATCGACTAGGGGAGCAGGGACACCCGCACTAGGCAAGACGTTGAAGATCGAAGCATGACTCACAGAGTCAAACGCCTTTTTAACATCTACATAGCAAACACTAAGAAGGCGCAACTTAGCTGGATCATTGCGCTCTCTAATGATTGCTTGTAGCAGAGAGACATTGGTACCCACACCGTCACCTGGCCTAAAGCCCCTTGGCATTTCGGAGATCAGAACAAAGTTCTCGAATCTCCGAGCCAATATCCTGTGGTAGAGTCTGGTGAGACAGCTAGTGACAGTAATGGGCCAGAAGGCTGCCGGGTCATTACTACCCTGTACCTTAGGTATCAGGGTAGTAAGCCCTTCCTTTAATGCTGTTGGCGCACGCGTCACTGCCATCCAGATGTTGAACAAACAGGCTAGGCGCTCACTGGCAACCCCTTTGACCTGACTTCAGGACAACCTATCCGGACCCACTACGCCCTTAACGCCTCTGAGAGCTCGTGTAACTTCATCAGATGTAATGATACACCAATGTATCCTGTTCGCTTCCTTTGCTGAGCAACTCCCGCCAGAATGGCAAGACGTCCTTAAGTGCAGGGCCTTTCGTTGAACACCTCCAAGTATCATCCATGACTTTTTTGACTGTCTTGCTACAGTCATCTTTATAACTCTTTTGGAGCTTCGCGTACTCGCGGCGTTTTCGCAGCTTTCCGCTCAGCCCCTCCAGAGATACTGTCTTCGGTGTTCGTTTGAAAGTTTGAGGTGTTGTCCTGGCAGGAAACAACACCCTCTGCAACAAATCCACAGCACCCTGTGGATTGTTCTCCAGTTGAGGCTTGATGGTTTGGGCATCAATCTTGCCATTAGTCCACTCAGCTAGGAACTTGAGGTCTAGCCTATCGAGTCTCTCACTCTTCCACTCATTCTGGCCTACGGTGAAGGGCCTGTCTTCTACTACCATGCTACTCGCTCCCACAGAGTTAGTATCCTTTGCAAGCCTAGTATCATTAAGCATTTGGTTGAAGATGTCATACCGTGCTCTTGCTTTAATCGCTTCTGCGGATCTGTTTGGGTGCCTCACATGCAAAGCTCTTTACAGCTGTGCTTTGACTGGGTAAGCTAGTTCTAATTCTACCCAGTCGTAGGCTAAATCGACTAATTCATACCTTTTCCAAACAGTCCGGTTCTTGCCCTCTTCTACAACCTCCTGCTCTCGCCCAACTTTCTGAGAATACCACTCCGTGTGCACGCTTCTCTGATGTTGTGAACATCCTACTTTGGAAGGATAGCGGTTTGTACACTCAGGATATCTGCAGAGCCACTTTGGCACGCAAGCACATGAGTACATGCGCGAGGTTCCCGCCATCTCTTCCCCACACTCATCGCACCGGCCCCGGTGGTGGTGTTGTTGTTGTTGTGTCTGGTGTTTTTGATACTTGAAAAAGGGTTTCGACTCAGCAACTCTCCTGCGCCTCTTGGTGCTACAACTTCCCTTTTCCTAAACGCAACTTTGACTGTCCTTTGTTGATTGTCACATCCTTTCTTTTGCCGGTCCCTGCTGTTATAATCAAGTATCTGTGATTTGTGTTGAACAACCTCACACTGCCGAAGTAGGCTCAAATCAATACTTTTGTTAGGCATGACACCTGTATAGCTCAAATAACAACTAAATAAAAGCTCACCTGGTGAGGAGCCATTGCTCCAAAAGCGCATCTCAATATGCATGCAGCATGAACTACAGCATATACACATGCTTTAATTTGCGGTAAAACGAGTTCTGTGGATGCCTTCCTGACTACATTGATATATTTTTCCTGAATTTTGAGAAGAGAAAGTTATAAAAAAATTTCTGGTCTGGAACTTCAAACTATGTAAAAGCTTGTATTTCCTTCTGCTCTAACCACTTAGCCTAATTTCTGCTGACTTTTGGTGGAATGGAAACCTTTATTTCATGATCACAGACGGGTTCAAGTTTAAATAGAATTCGTACTATTCTAAACTGCAATTCCTCGCCTGTGTTTTCCTGTTCTACTGTTTGAAGTTACTTTTGTATTCTCCATTTTAGGCATATTGTAGAGGATTTTTATGGTGAGACGAGTGATCTAACGTTGCCTCTACACAACTACTTGTGAGGGTTATTGTGATAAATGTATGACTGTTTTAACGGTGATAAATAATTCAAACTGGAAACTAACTAAATTCCCGCTGTACGCAGGCTTGAAGTTGACCTTTGCGCAGTTGGCCTCTAAACAAAATAATAATTTCAAGTTGAAAAAATCAAAGTGAGACTGACAGCTGACAAATCTTAACTTTTCTTGACAGCTCCATAGATAGTAGCCACATCGCCCGATTGTAGTTGCAATGTTGCTACTTTGTCGCAGTTCGTTCTGCCTGATCCAGCTTTTACCGGTGAGGCAGAAGAAGATAATTCTTCCACCGGCACTACAGAAGAAGATAATTCATCTGTTGTTGAACTCTAAGGCAGATCCGTTTTTTTACAAATTTCTGGCTGACCGATTGGATTTATCTCTGAGAAATTTTCTGTATCTACTAGATCAGCAGAAGATTCTAGTTTTGTTACCACTAGAGTTGAAAGATGATCCAAACTCTTAGCACAGCGAGGTCAGGCGGTGATGAGCTATCTGATACATCACTGCCAGCAACAAGTTCTGCTTTAGTAAGCCCCCCCCATCTCGAACGTCCATCTACCGGCATTGCTTGCAATGATAGCAAGTCCTTCTGCTGAGACCATCAGTATTTCCATGGTGTATTCCCTTCCAATGTTAAATTTTGTATTGGAATTCTCCTAAGAACTCCAGCTACTTTGCTACTTGACATGAAAGTTCTTTCCTATGGTGCAGCCACAGCAAAGATGCATGATTAGTTCGAATTAGAAATTCTCAGCCATATAAATAAGGTCGAAAGTGCTTTACACACTTAATTACAGCCAGAAGCTCTCGTCTGGTAACACGGTAATTACGTTCTAGTGGGGTGAATGTCTTACTATAATAGGATATCTATTGTTCTCCATTTTGAATCTTGGACAAGACTCCACCAACACCGTCTGCGTCAAGAATATAGAAAGCTTAGGAACAGGGTATCCAAGCACGTGTGAGGCTACAAGAAATATTTTCAAACTATTAAATGTTTGTTTCCAATCTCGAGTTCAGCAAAAAAAATGGATGGAGATGTGAGGCGATTCAGTGGACTCACTAAAGATGAGCAATTCGGAACATATTGATGGTAATAGCCCGCTATTCCAAGGAATGGTCTCAGCCCTCAAACATATTTTGGAATAGGCTACTCACAAACATTTTTAATTTTTTCTGGGTTAGTAGACACACCATCAAAACTATGTGCCCCAAATATTTTATTTTCTCTTTGAAAAACTCACATTTACTTGGCTTCAACTTGAAGCCAGCAGCTTGTAGGCGTTCAAAGACTACACGTAACCTCTTAACTTGGGAGGCTAAACTATGATATCATCCAAATACAGCATAAGTGTTTTCCAATGTTAATCTCTCTTTACGGTTTCCATTAGACGCCTAAAACAAGCTGGGACAGAAGCAAAACCAAATGGCAACAAACGTCATTACCACAACCCATTTCTAGTTGTGAAAGATGATTTATGTTGAGCATCTGCATCAAGAGGAAGTTGCCAATATCCTGATATTAAATCTAAAGTACTAAACACTTTGCTTCCTGCTAACGAACCGGCTTTTCAGGGCCTGGCAAACTAACTCAAGGGTACTCCCTCTGCCACAATCGGTTGCTGCCCCTTCCAAAGCACCAATAAGGTGCAACAGAGCTTCTGCATCTGTCCATCCATTAGCCTCCTTTATTTTTTGAAATTGCTGGAGATACAACTCAACATCTCAGCCATCAAATTTCTGTAATCTGAAGTTATATCTCCTACCTCCACCTACTCGCAGTAAGTCAACTAATCTATCCAATTGATTTCCTTTGAACTAGAGATGGAGTTTTTTGAAGTCTACCAGGAGGCATTATGAGAGAAATGCAAAGTAAAATTTAAAATATTCAATTTAAAAAAACAAGAATCATATAACAACTTATCTTCAATAACCAATCCCACTGCTGCCACCAGTCTAGAGGATTTTTTTGGTAAAGCGAGTGATCTAACCTTGCCTCTACACAACTATTTATGGAGGGTATTGTGATGAGTGTATGACTACTGTTTTAACGGGGATAATCTGTCAAATACAGTATCAACTGGAGACAGCAAGAAAAGATTATTCTCTTGCTGCCACAACCTGCCTTTATTTATACCAGCCTACAATATAAAACTGGTTATGACGGAGATAAGCAGTTACAAACCAGGCAACCGCAACTAGTAATGAATAATTAGTTACTTGCAACCAATAACTACACTGAGATTAACAGTGTAAGTTATTGTCAACCTTGGACTAATTATAAAAGCGGTGAGCAATTATAATTAGACAACCTCCTAGTAGACTGAATATTGCTGTAGGTTGAGTGTATTTCTGTGTTTTTAGTTATCACAATCAATTTACCATTGCATGTTCAGGTTATGTAAAAACAAAACTCACTTGGATATGCTTATGAGCATTTTGTTATCGGTAATTGAAAACACGACCACGCTCAAGTAACTCAAACTAGAAATTAACTAAATTTCAGGCTTGAAGTTGACTTTTACGCAGTTAGTCTCTAAACAAAATAATAACTCTTAATTGTAAAACTCAAAGTGACAGCAAATACAATTTAATCTAAATTTTATAATTATAAAAAACCTATAAAAAGTAAATAAGATATATATATATAAAGACAAATCCATGACAATATTTTGCTCATGCTGATATTGGCAGTTTAATCTTAATTTTTTTATAAAATTAAACTATTAGTCATTTTATTGTTGATCGGTTAAGCTACTGGTGATAGAATACATTCAAATCCTACTTAAAAGGATGCATAGTTGACCTCTATGCAATGGATAGAATGTGATGTATTGCTCGTGACTTGAAAGCTAGTGAAAAAATGTTACGGAACTAAATTGAATTGTGTTGGGGTTCTTTCTTGTGCATGCTAACTGTACGACAACTTCACATTTTTGTTTTATTCTGGTATCATGAGACAGTACTACATTCATTATAAAGCAGGTAGTTACTTCAATATAAAATGCTGCTTTGGTAAAATCTCTAACCATACTGATAGGATATGAATAAAGTTTAGAAAAGCAATTGCGATTTTTATGAAATTTTTTACCTAGAGAAAAATGTTTCTACACTCTGTATTTTAGCGTTATCTCTAATGCAATACTTAAAAGTGTATTTTTTGGCGAAGTAAGATGAAGTAAACAGCTTGACTATTTTGCTCTATATTTTCAATTTACTTCAACTTAATTTTGACTAACGATAGGATCCTTAGATAGTTAATAGTGATCCCTAAGCATCATATTTATAAAGTTTGTTTATAACCAGTAACATTGATTGTGTTGGTGTTGTAGTCATGGGGGTACGCTTACACTTTGCTAGGAATAAAACCACAGCACAGGAAATTATTCAGTCAGTTGAGCCAGAAAATAGAAAAGACCTTCTTTTATATATTGACAATAATCAACGCACAGCCTTACACGCAGCGGTTACTCATGGCAGAATTGATGTAGTGGAGTACCTCTGTAATTTTTTTCCCAAGAACAATGAATTAATATTAAAGAAGGATTGCTATGGATCGACTGCTTTACACTATGCTGAAGACGGCGAAGTTGCAAGAATACTTGTTGAATCAGTTACTCCAAATAAGCAAAGAGTTTTAGTATTTTCTGCTGACGATGATGACTGTACAGCTTTGCATAGGGCAGCCTTATTTGGTAGGAAAAACGTTGTACAGTATCTATGTAATTTATATACAATCAAGGATGAATTGATACTCAAAAAGTATAGTGTAGGTGGTACAGCATTGCACTGTGCTGAAAATAAAGAAATTGCAAAACTCCTTGTAGAATCACTTGTGCAAGAAAAGCAAAGAGAATTGCTGTTATCTGCTGACGAAGATCATTGGACAGCATTGCATAGTGCCGCTCACTCTGGCAAAACAGACATAGTAGAATATTTTTGTAGCTTGCAACAAATTTCGGAAATGGTAGTGATGAAGGCTGACGATGGTAGGACTGCACTTCATCATGCTGACAATAAAAAGATAGCAGCACTATTGATAGGGTCTGTTGCACCAGAAGATCAAAGCAGTTTTGTATTTGCTGCTGACAAGTCTCTGAATGTAGCTGTGCATACAGCTGCTCATGCTTGTAGAACTGATGTCGTGAAATACTTTTGTCACCTTTTCTCTGATGAAATAATATATATGACAGAAATTGACGGTTGGACCACTCTACACTGTGCTGGAAATCGTGACATAGCTGAGTTTCTTGTAGAGTCAGTGTCACCAAATGAACGGCGCAGCTTTATATTGTCGACTGAAAAAGACGGTTTCACACCATTGCACACAGCCTCAATACTAGGAAAGGCTGATGTGGTGGGATACCTGTGCAGTGTCTTTCAAACTAATTATGACCTAATATTTGCACAATCAGCTAACCGGTATACAGCGTTACATGTTTCACATAACAGACAAGTTGTTGAAAACATTTTCAGTTATGCAGGGTCTCCTTTGGTAAAAGTTATCCTGGCAGTAGAGGACGATAAAGGTAACACGCCTATTCTATCACTGACTAGGTTTGGGCGATACGATGCTTTGGCAAAGCTTTTGGAGTATGTGGAAGAAGATGCTGACCCATCCACTTTATTCATTCATTTACAAAAGCACAATAAACTTAATCAGAATATTTTACATCTAGCAGCTTTATCGCCATCTCTCAAAGAGTTATATGATGTGTTACAAGATTACCTTCCCGGGATAGATATGAAAAGTATGATGTCTTCTGATATATATAACAACACCCCTATTCACTATGTTGCTGCCAAATATGACACTGCAGTATTTACAGATTTCATGCTGCATCTTCCTTTGTCAAAAAGACAGCGTATCGCAAACTCACCAAACATGCAGCTCACTAACTGTAGAATGATTATTAATCAGAAAGCCTTTAAAGAGCCATTTTACATTCATGATGTGCTTTGTGATGAAGCAACAAATACCTTAGTATCCAGGTTTGCTGATGTCCATTTGCTCTTTAACGAAGATTGGGAACAGAAATTTCAGCAAACGAATGAAATCTACGTGTATGATGAAAATATTCTCAAAGTGCTAAAATATTCTCTGAACGAATACTCACTCTTGGATGCTGCTTACATCACATCACACACTTTGTTCTCTTTGGCGGTCGACGAGCAAAAGTCTATACAGTTTTATGAAAAGCAGAAAAGCAAAGTAAGAATACTGTTTCTATTGGTATTTTAGTAATGTTGGTTGTGCCCCTCTTTTGTGGTATAAAAAGTTTTACGCTTAGATGCTGCAAGCTTCTAACTGAAATTAAAATAAAACCTTTATTTCTGATTTTTATTATCACTGGGTGTCAAAGTATTTTCAATTTTATTTTATAGTTGGTATGTGCTTATTGGTGCACTCATACTGAACTGGGTAAAGCAAAACAGAAACTGTGATGTAGAGAACTAGTAAATAAATTTTCCTTACTAGTGTAATCCAAGCGTCGATTGTTTTTTGGAGCAGCTTGGTATTAAAATAAAGGCCATCGCCTTTTTTAAGCCCTTCTGGCGATCGTAGGGAAGTTTGTTTGCAAAGCGCTCATCGAGAATACAATGGTATAGTCTGCGAAAAGTAGCGGTTACAGTGATTGGTCTAAATTCTCCTGGATCAGTGGTGCCAATGACCTTTGGTATAAGTTTAGTAATTCCCTTGGGTATGCTTGATGGTGACATACCGATTACCAGCCACAGGTTACAACATGAGACGAGTAGTGTCATGTTTATTTTCTTAAGATCTTTCCATGTGTATCCATCTAAGCCCGGGAAACCTTTGTTCTTTTTTCCTAAAACATCTTCAATTTCTGTTGGTGTGATTGGTTGCAATAGTTCATTATAAACATGCTGCGCTTCTAGATGTCGGTTGTCAGCTGTTTACCTATCCTCAAATCAATGACTGCAACTCTCAGGTTTCTCCCCTTCTTTTTTGCGTCCGTAATGCATCTCTGAAGAATCAAAGCGTTCATGAATATTCCATCTCCCTTACGGAATCCTTTCTGCCTTTGTGAGATAGGCAAGAGTCGCTCTAGCCTATTACCCAGAATGCTGTGGAACAACCTAGTGAAGACAGAACACACAGTAAAGGGTCTGTATTCACTAGGGTCCTGTGTATCCACAACTTTTGGAACCAGAGTTGTCCTACCTTCACATATAGTTGATGGCGTTTTTCCACACAGGAGCCACAGATTAAAGAACGAGGCTAGTTCCTCAGCTTTGGTGTTATTCTTCAATTTTTTCCATGTGAACCCGTCTGGGCCTGGTGCTCCCTTGTTCTTGACTGCAAGCGCTTGTTCTACTTCTTGGGCTACTATCGGCGCCAGTAGCTCGTTTAGTTGTGGATGCTTTTCACTACATCTAGGCATAGTTTCATCAGGGGGTCCCCTCCCTAGAAGCCCCTCCCAATACGCTTCCGCGCCTTCCGGTAGACACCCATTGCTCTGCCCTAGTGTACCCAACAAAATTTGGTCCACTAGTCTTCCTGGATCTTTTCTAAATAGTTGTTGTGCCTTTCTATACATTCTTCTACATGTCTGGTTTTTACCCACCAGAATTCCCTCTGGGATGTTCTTCTTGTTCGTTTGTTGCTTCAGGGGGGGAAACCTCCTGATGAAAGTTCTGTCTAGATACTCCTGTGTAAGTTCAAGTGGTAGGTAATTTTCATTACCGGATATGTGGGTCTCATTGATCGCTTCCTTCAGGGCTTTTCTATAATCTCCTTGCTCATCGTGGGAAGGTGATGCACTTGCCATCTCTTTATTCTGTTCGCTTTCCCTCTCCTCTAGTATTTCTTTGTACCTTGCATTTTTGTTTCTTACTCCTTTGATTGCTTCTATGGTGTGTTCCCTAAATTTTTCCTGCAGACGAATGTTTATGTTAGATCTTCCTTCCTTTTCAAGCTGCACCTCTTCCCTGGCTAGTTGTATGAGCATCCCATTAGTCCATCTTACCTTCCTAGCTCCAGTCTTTGCTTCCTCGTGATGGTATCTTTCCGTGTGAGATCTCCTTAGATGCTGTGATAGCCCTGCTAACTTACCATACGCTGACTTACATATTACACATTGGTGGAAACCACAGATCGTACATAGCCATGGTTGTTCATTCTTCCATTCCGCGTATTTATTTATTTTTACCATTGATATCCTTTTATCTGTTCTGGTAATACACTTTACATTACCGCATTGTTCTAGCGGGCAATCCCCTTGATCACCAGTGGTAGTGGCCTCAGTGGAGGCTGCTTGTCGCCTAGTAACTGGCATATCCACTGGGTTTAGAACTAACGATGTTGAAGCTAGTTAAGTGCTTTTAGTCGTCTGTTAGAATAACTATGTTCCTCCAGTAGGCTTCGGCCGTAGGTGGAATTGAGGCCTCCTCATCCTCATAAGTGCCAGAGATAATCTGTTGAGTGATTATCTTCGGATCCGATTTTAAACCATTTTGCACTTTCTCTAATATATCTTTTCTCCTACCCGATGTCACCTTTTTTCTTTGATGTATCACTTTCATACCTTTTATTGGTGTTCCTTTACTGGGGAAGTTTGATTCAAATACTTCATCTATAAAATTTTGGCATCCAATTAAAGTTTTAGGGTCTGTCAATAATACCATTTTACTACACATTAAGTCAAAGTCGATGTACCTTAGTATGAGTTTGAAGTCCGTATTTAGTGCCCCTTATCGAGTTGGAGTGTTGTTAGAGTCTTCTTCGTTTGTAGATGTCAACCTACCTCCACTTTCTTCTTTTCGGATGTTGTCCAGAATTTCTTTATACTGTGGATTCTTGTTCCTCACTCCCTTGATCTGCTCTATTGTATACATAGGTAGTTTGGTTTGTATACGTTGGTTGATGTTTCTTGCTCCTTCGAATTCTTTCTCCCATCTGGCTACCTCTGATAGGGTTTCGTAGTTTCATCGTTGCTTCTTTACAATTGGCACAGCTGCATGATAGAGTTCACTGTGTGCTCTCCTGAGATGGAGCGAGAGTCCTGCCTGTTTTCCGAATGTGTGTTTACATACAGAGCATGTAAACTGACCACAGCTTTCACACCTTACAGGCATCGAGTCCTTGAACGAAATATACTGCATCAGGTGGTACGTTTCTGTTGATTTGCAAACCGGATTTGCACAAATTATATTAACTGCACCGCTATATGTGAGCGGTGCCTGTGGTCGAAGGTTTGTCGCCATGTTAGGACAAAACTGGCCTGATGGTAAGCCGACTTATCACAATCCAGAGACAATACTCTGGAAGGTGATAAAGAGAGATGCAGGTTATCCTGGCCGTCAGTCATCTGTCCTCCGTTAGCCACTGGGAAGGTGTCCCAGGGTTACCGACTCTCACCACTAGGAGGTGGAGGTACAACCTTTGATGCAAGGATATAGCTGTGATCAGCAGCTATATCAGTTGACTCTAGCTTTATAATGAAAGTTATGTAACTTCTCTTGCACCCATTAAGTTTCACAATCTCTGCACAATAATATTGCATAAGTTTTTTGTCTATCATTTGGGACAATGTACAAAATTTGTTAAATGCACATCTTGGTTACTTTGTGCTCAAATGAAAACTCAGAACTGCTTTAAAAAGATTTGCTTTCGAGTATGTACAATCTCTTTGTGATTACTTTTCATTAGGCACTAAACAGGGAAGAAGATTCTATTTCAGTCTTCATAGACATTGGAAAAGTAGATGAGCCAATACACACATCTGTACAAAATTCACTCAATACTATGGATCTGCCTGAATATAATGGTAAACCTAAGGTATAGATGGCACTCAAGTTGCTTATAAAGAGAGAAATTTGAAGTTACCCAATGACTGCAAATGTCGAAAGTAACTTAAGCATTTTGCACTTTTCTTGTAAAAACGCAGCCCTGGCATAGCACATGTATTAAGCAGCGTTATTGATGATGTCTTAAATGGCATGTGATCATGATTGCTGCTCTAGTGCTTTCGAAATATTGTTGACATTTGTAAGTCCATCATAGCTTTTCTAAAGCCCTTGTCAGAATTCTTACTAGAGATGTGACTATAAATGATTATACTTATAATTATGCATTTGTTTAGCAGAAATTGATAGCTCCTAAAACTCGCTTTCTTATATTTCATCTAATTAAGTATAAATAATCTTTTTCTCTGTGTTTCTCCACATTTTATTGTCTATGCAGTTCACTTTCTTCTTGTCTGTATTTCAAAGAGTAAGTATCTTTCTTTTGATATTGTGTAGATTTAAGCTACCATAATATCTTTATCTAAATTTGAATATATGACTATATACACTCATCAATCTGCCATGCATCATCTTTTTTCCTGTAGATAGCGGTCTTGCAAAGTTACAAGGCAGATCCAATATTGAATGTTAGACCACCAGGCCCCGATTACGCTATTATTTCCGTACAGTATCATGTACAGGATTATAACAGGTAACTCACTGGCACTAAGCTGCAATGTAGCAGAGGCTTTAGCCAAGAAGGCACAAAATTAGTTTAGCAATTTTGATTTATTTAGCTTAATAGTTTGAAAGTTTTAAACCTACTCTTTTCTTTTAATTTAGCTACACTTTTTTGAAACTTGACTTGTTTTCGTTGGCTCTTTAACTTCAACTCATCATTGCACCAGACAGTTAGTGCATTTTAATTTACAGGAAATCGTTACCGGAAGTCAGACTATACCCTTCAGTAAATGCTCTAGTGACCGACTTGAGTCATGATTCTCATGTACAGAGGGTGGATGTAAACTCTACATTAAACAAGAGGTACTTCAGAGATGACACCGAATTATTGGTATCTTCTAAGACAATTACTGGTGAAGTCAGTGGGCTGACTAAAATGACAACTAGATTAGCTGATGATGAAATGGGTAGATTATTTTACAGCGCAGTTGATAAACCAAGTAGTAGGACTAGTGGACCAGCTAGTAGTAGGACTAGTGGGCCAGCTAGTAGTAGGACCAGTTGGCCAGCTAGCAGTAGGGCTAGTGGGCCAGCTAGTAGTTGGACTAGCGGATCAGCTAGTAGTAGGACCAGTGGACCAGCTAGTAGTAGGGCTAGTGGGTCAGCTAGTAGTAGAACTAGTGGGCGAGCTAGTAGTAGGACTAGTGGACCTGCTGATATTACGAATCGAGGACTAGATGATATCTGTATCGGTAAAAGTCAAACCCTTATAAGTGGAAGCAGCAGGGGAAAGGCTCTAATAATTTGTAATAACTTGAAGTTATTAGCTGAGGCCACAGAGCACGACAAAAACATCTCACAAAGCCGGAAAGAAACTCTGCCAATTGCTCAGAAGGTTCTGGCCGACCATTTGGGGCTTCGTGTAAGTTGATTACTGGTTGCAATGGGATAAATACAGAACTTTTTAAAAAACATTCAAACTAGTTACCTGCTTTGATCAAATTAAAAGTAGATGGCTGCATTAATGTGGCTAGTTATTGTCCACAGCATTTCTTTTTTATTATTGTCAAGTGAAATAAGTGGTTATTGGGATTCTAACTTTGTCCTATTTTTTACAGGTGGAAGTCAAACAAGATTTGACAGCTCAAGAAATTCTCAGTTCAATTTTAAGTTTCTGTGACTCAAATAAACACGGATTGATGGCTGCTTTAGTTATTCTATCTCATGGTAAAGACGGGATGATTTATGGCAGCGATAAAACGTCTAACTGTTCTATCCAGGATGTGATAAATTCATTTAACTCAGGATATGTAAAAGACATTCCAAAGGTAGGCGGTACTACCATAGTTTTGTGTGTACTAAATCAGTAGTTCACCGTTTACTTTCTAATAAATAATCTCTAGTTGTTGTGTTTAGTTTAAACTAGGTTTGTGCCTAATCGATGCGGTCTGGAGTATTCCCCTTGGGTCAATATGGTTTCCTGTTGTGCGTTTTAGTTGATGTTCCTGTGCTGCTGCAGAGGAGACATCTCTGCTATATACAACAGGGCTCCTCACAGCTTCGAGTCTAGTAACGAGTTTCCCTGGCCAGACAATGAGGTGAAACTTCTATATAAGCCAGCAGAGCATCCACTACCTACCTCAGAGAGAGGCCAGGAATGGAGTAGACAGACCCTCTCACCTCTCCAGCTTCCTCTGAACTGTTATGTGTGTTTCACCACTTTACCTGATAGCAGGTATGCCCTGCTTGTTTCATAACATCTGAATAAACAGCCTGACTTAAACTTGTATATTTGATTTTACTTTCAGCCCTTTTGGGTAGTCAAATTTTGAGCTAAAGTCAAGCTTACTTGTTGGAAGAAAGTTATTTGGGTTGATTTTTGTATGACTTGTACCTTTTCTTATTATTCAAAGATGTTTTCTTTCAATTTTAGATCTAAAGCTGGTAAGTTTTTCAAGTACTTTTCTGATCATCTCTCTCAACTCACCACATGTGAATCTCATCAAGTGACTGCAAAGGAAGGCAGAACCAACACATCAACAGCTCACTTTCCATCTGACATGTCTCATGGTGGGCTTTCAGTTACTCGCTCAGTTGTTCACAGAGTAGAGCTGGTGGATTTGCTCACTGATGCAGCTGGAATACTCAGAGAAAATTCACAGTCCAAACAATGCTTTAATTTGTGTTACGCTATCAACAAAAACAGTAAAGCCATTGTGGTTGATATCCTACCTTCTGCTATGTAGATGATATGACATTTTTTGATATGGAGTAATTTATTTATTTATAATAGGATAGGTTTTGCAATTAGATCGGTGTAGATGTATTTCTATTGTACATTTATAATGTACTTTCGGTAGCCTATATAAATAGGTATATAAATAACTTTGTTCTTATATTGGAATTTTTAACAATACTCCTTTTCCTATAAATTGTGAAGTGCATCTGAAACTAACTGAATAAATTTGATCAGTTGTAATCATTCAGTTTGATGGGCAGGTTGTTTTTCAAGCGATGTTTTCTCTCATCAGTTTCCTGTTGTGTTGGTACCAAAATTAAAACTTGCATTTTGATTGACAGTAAAATATATTATGGATATCATTGCAGTAAGAACAACTACAAAATTTGACAGTGGCTCGACCAAAGTGACTTTAGCAGCTAATTGCTTACAAAAATAACATTAATTGAAATAACCATGAATATATTATATTATAGCATACTCAGGACATCATCAACTATATCATCAACTATAATAGAGATTGGTTTCTAGAGTTGTCTAAAGCCTTAGATAAAATTCTGTCATATGTGTGAGCAAAAAATTCATGTTAATAGCATCTAATTACTACTTTATATAATAATGTTGGGCTCTGTTGCTCATCTCCATAGTTTGCAGTGAATCGGAGCAAGCATTCATTGAGCAGACAATTACTACAAGGTTTATATCACGTCCACATTTGATTCTGTTGCCACATGATCAATGTGGACTCGTCGGATGCCTCTATCTCGTTGTGCATATGAATCAATCCCTCGCCACCCGACACTATGAGTGATGCCTGTGAAAGACAATAATACATGCATACAATAAAAGACAGTAATACATACATACTATCTAGCACCATAGTATACAATACAGTATAAATAGAATGGGGGGGGCTGGTAGAGTGAAAATAGCATAAAACTCCTTTGGCTAAATTAAAAATCTACAAACACTGGGTACATTACATTTTTAAGTTATTAAGTACATTAACCCCAAGGCCCAAAGCAAAATTATAACTCAACTGTGAGAATACCAAAACTTTTAGCTTTTTTGAATTTATTATTTATAACAGCTCAATAAAGGGAGCCAAAATAGCTTTTTATCAAAGGTGATGGGACGAGGAGCAAACTATAAAGCAGATGTGAGTATATTGACATAACAAAGCTATGTATGGTTGTTTGTTAATAAAGTAGCATTTCCCATACTACCTTGTATACAACACTATGTTTCTACAACAAATATACATGCCAAATCATGTACCAACAATATTAGTAAATATATATATGAAAGAAGGAGCAGTGGTCTAGGGGTTTATAGCGCTGGCATATTACACTCAAAACCATGGATTTAATCTCCAGTAAAGGCAATTGGTGATGTTAGGAAGAGCATCCAGTCATAATTGCTCTTGTACCATAATTGCTCCTATGAATAAATCCTTAGTCCGCTTTAAAAAACAACCCATTCTAGATCAGGGTTTCTCACAGTGACTATAAACTTGCGTGAGTTATTAGTAATACATACGAAGCATGTGTGATTTTATACAAAACTGCATTCAGTAGAGACTAGAGATAATGTTTGGTCACTTATAGTTAATATTTTGTATATCATACAGGATGTGGACTGTAAATAGAAACTAAACTTTTTTGGAATTAAAGTACTTCTACAAACACAAGCTAACAATTTGAAAACATTTACTAGATAATATTGGGAAATAACAGATGGCTGGGACTTCAGTTGATATGTAAAGGTGGGTTTTGCTATTAGACAACTCCAGTGGAATGCAAGATTTAATTCTGTACACGGGTTTACTGAGCACTCGTATCAACAGCTTTCAACGTTGAAAATTCATTTATTATTTATTATATTGTTTTAGGTACTCCTTCAGCTACCTGAGCAGGGCAGAGTGGAGATAGGTGAGGATATTGTTTTAGACACTGGCTTGGCTACCCCATGTTGATGAGAGAGAATATTAAGTTTGCCTCATCAGATCTCAACACCAGTATCTTAATAAACTTAAAACTACTACATTGAATATGGGTCACGTAATTTTCCAAGTACCTTCAAGAAGTTAGTGAACACTAAAGCTTCTTCTTTCTTCTCAGCGCTGTCTTCAGATACACTGCTTGTACTATCCTCATCACCTCTGTATACAAGTGTATAATTAATGTTAGCCAAAATATGGTGCTCCACAAAACAATTATTACAATAACACCAGCACAACATTAGCCACCAGTAGCCACATAGCATATAAATATGAAGACACTCTAAGGTCTGCAGCAAAATTATCAAGATGATCTGCAGGGAGATCAGGAATGTTTATGTCTGAAAGAATGTTATACTTCAGCTTAAATTGTATAATAGTGTTTGTTATGATAACGCAATAATAATAATAATTATTATTATTATCTAATAATAATGTTAAAATGCAATATGTGTGAGTACAGAGCTGCCATAGCATTCAATTTGTGCACCAAATCCATCAACCTAGCCTGGCAGCAGTGATATCCAGGGGAGCCATCTACACAAAGACAACCTCTTCTGTCGAATAATTTGTTTTAAGAGTTGATTAATTCTCTTGCAGAAGAAACTCCCTGATTCACCCACCTTAAAGCTCACCAAACTCTCTATTCACCCACCTGGTAGCTCAGTAAACTCTCTATTCACTCACCTTATAGCTCATCAAACTCTCTATTAAACCACTTTATAGCTCACCAAACATACTTGACATACAAGTTTTCTGAGAAATAAAGCACAAAACTATAAGTTGCTACTAGAAAGACTCCTACTCTGAGATAGTAGAAATTCTATCATCCCCAAAGGACGAATAATCAAAATCTCCTGCTTCTTCCAGGGGAGACAAGTCTTCATCAAAAATATACTCATCATCTTCAGCCACTCTGGAGAGTAGAGAATTCACAGAAAGGGCCCGGGAGTCTCTGATACTCTTGCATTGTCTCGTGTTGAACTTTGCTGTAATTCAAATTGAGTTGTTTATCAGTATACAAGAAACTGGTTTTATCTCTTTATATTTGTTATAAATTGAAATTATTCCCCCCCCCCCAGTCATTGAACCATTAGATGCTACAGAAAATGCCACAACTGCAAACATCTTGCATCACATGAGTCCGGCACATTTGGTAGTGAGGTAAACTAATTGAAAATAATAAGACAGTTTTAAATAACAAAACTTTTTTACAAGGAAAATTTGTTTTCTAATAGGAGAGGTTAGGGCTTGCAGAATTTTTTTTAAAGTTGGGATACAAGACAAAGAAAAGAGGCTACCTATTAAATCAACAGAGTTTGGTGGCCTCATAGATGGTGCTCCAAACAAGCTTTATATGAAATGCTTTCAGACAAGAACAGAAGAACACTTTGTATTGTGAGGCTTAGCATGCATAGTCGAAGCAGAAATACAAGATGTTACTCGTAGAAACGGGACTACTTTCATTTGTATGTGAGTGCTAAGGAAACATTACTTTACGGGCAAACATGTCATTGTCTGCTAGAATAACTTTTTCTATACGGTATTACGCTAATATATTTTTACCCTTTAAAGCATCCACACCACTGCAGCCATGTGAGATTTACCTGAAAAGCCAATATTTTAGAGAGCAAATGCACTGTTTTAGTTTCACACAGGTGTGTCTAATGTCAATCCTACAATTTAGCGTAGAGCCACATGGCGTGGGTTATACCGCCCGGATTCAAATTTTTGAAAGCCCATCCCGGGAGCGACCTGCCACACACGATGAGTGTGTTGTGGGTGCAAAAAATTATTAGCTAATTATCTTGAAACTTAGCTTTACTGCTCGTCTAAAGATGTTTGTTTTTAAATCTATGTCATCGGCAAAGTGACTTTAGATTTTATAAAAGCTGAAATGCAAACTATATGAAGCTGCTTTAATTCAGTTCGCTAAAAGCTCAAGCGTGAATTGAAATAAAAAAGTGTGCTGGCTAAATGATAATCAGCCAATTAAATCAAACCTGGACGAGCTTTCTGCATTTCCCGCTCAGCATGTCATCCGAATGAAAACCCATTTTTTGGGCTGGACGGGTTCCCACATCTTGCCCGCAAGGGATAACCCTTGTCGTGTGGCCCTACGCTTATCGCTAGCTACATTGCCCTTTTCCTTGAGTTATATGGCAGGTGTGTAGGTTAAGTACGTCAGTTGGCAACTCTGCTAGACTACTAAAGAGGCAGTTGGTAAGTCTGTTGGCACTCTGTTCAAGTAGTGATGAAATGAGTGGTTAGAAAGAAGGAAAACATTGCCACTATTTGGCTCTGTGAATTTACACCTTGACAGTATTTTCAGGGCGAGGTCTGCCTACACCCATTGACTTTAAAGATCATATTATAGCCATAAAAATAGTTTATAAACGTGTGACATTGTTTAAAGGAAGCTCTTGACCCCACAGATATCTTTAAAATATGTGCTGGTTAAATAGAGACACAGTGTAAGTAAACAAGTTAGAGCTCATGATATACTTACACTTCGATAAACACGTGAGTGTGTAGGAGAAGTCTGGTTCATCTAGTACAGTTCAAATACAGCTGTGATCAAGTATTAAATAGACTGGCCACAAAAAAGCATGTTTCTCAGTAATCATTATTGGTATAACATCTATAATTAGGTTTGTAGTGTAATATTGTTTATGTTCACGCTGGAAGTCCTAACTCTATTCTGCTGCTACCTCTATGGTGGCTTGCTTAGTTTAGGCAAATTAAGCAAAATAAGATGTAATTCAAACTTTGGTCTGTATGATTAGGCTTACTGAAATTTTTGTTCAGTACGTGGCTTACTCTTTTCAAACAGTAATGCTCACTGGCTCTGAGGTGATTTAAACATGTAGCCTACATATATAATGACTGCATAAATAATAAATATCAGAGGTGGAATGCTTTATTAATAAACCTTTAAAAAGTTAAATTCTAAATAACAATATTATATTATGCAGCTTGTTTTAGCAGTCATATGGGTAATTAGAGTACCTACATTTTTAAATGTATTTTTATCAGTTATCCAATTTTGAGAGAGAAGACAAATTTTGAAATAATTAATTACCTCTAAGTTCAACATTGAGATTAGTGAAGCCTGTGTCTATAGCAGCATCACCCAGGTTCCTAGGTTCGGAATGCATTGAATGGGTTGAGGTGGTACTGAGAGACCACATACTCTGTACGCCTTTCCTACACAAGATTAGCACAGTACTACACAACTAGCTTTATTATCAGGAGATACAAATTATGCGGTTCTCTGGGTATTACATAAAATAGAATAATGCATCTTGTACAACTTGAACAGCATAATGTAAAGCTAGCGCAGTAAGACATTGTAATACAAGGAAGCAATATTGAGTAGATCAGTACAAATAGTCTATTCTCTCCATGTTTCCAGAAAATGAAGTAGTTAAAGAACAAACTACATAATTCTAAGTTAATCAACTAACATTACTCATCTAGAAGTAACACGGTATAGAAGATTTAGTCTATATACACTTTACTCTTATTTCAAAGTATTTCATAAGTCATAACATGCCATCGGAGAGCTACGGGTTAGCAGGATTTTAACATCTTTAGAACAGGAGAAGTGACGCGTTTAATAACTTATAGCATTTTACCTGCTCTTGCTAAGAGGCTGGGCTCTAGTTGTGATGTTGGATATACTAGACGACTTGGTGACCCTCAGTTTTGTGCTTCCCGTCTGTGTAGAGATCTTAGTACACAACCTCTCTCCTGGCAGTTGGTTAGTCGGTACTAGGTTACTAACCAGATCAGCAGTAGAGAGCGCTGGGTCAAGGTCATTTAACTTCATCAAACTGCCGTACATCCCGCTGTGAGAGTTCCGCTGTAAGCCTTGCAGGTTAGACGCTCTGTTGAATGCGAGATTAGGGGTGGAGAGGGCAGGCACCCTTGACTGGCCTAGCTTTGCCCCAATAACTCGAGCCGCCATCTGTGTGTAGAAACAGAGTTGTCATACTTATAACTGAGCCAGAAGAACATAAATTATAAGATGCGTTATGTCACAGCAAGTGCTAGACAGCTAGAGTATCCATATATTGGTTTCAGTATTTTCACAAATGCTTTTGCTGTCAGTGTTTAACTGCAATTCTGCACAATTGAACATCAAAAAATTCATGTAAGACATAAAAAATTAAAAGAAAATACTAAAGTCAAAGTAACTGCGACACAATCTACATTCCGAACTCTTAGATATCATAGTTTGTATACCATAAAAACTTGAGTGAGTAGTGAACAGTAGTGAACATTGTACATGTGTATCAGAAGAAGAGCTGTTGTAGCTGCACACAGTTTTCTTGTTAAATTTGCTCAACATTATTAAAGCTACAGCGCTCAGTATGTGCTATTATATATTATAGCTGCGACATTATATATTATATTATAGTATAGTTGTAGCTTGTGTTTCAACTATTAGAGAGTACAATACAATGGCACTGTAGAATAGCACCACCATACCTTCTGCCTCATTTGTACTGCAGAGCTCGGTTCAGATGGAGGGCTAGGTTGAGCCTTAGTCTCAAAGTCTACATATTCATCATCAGAGTTGGGGCTGGTGTCCATCGACCCTTGTTCTGTTGTATCTATCAAACTAACATCTTCCTCTACAGCATAACAAAGTAAATATTCATGTACATAATATGTATATCTATGCTGTAAGCGTTTCAAGAGCCAGAAGCAAATGTTTTATTGGTAAGAGAACAGCTATGAAGTAGTGTTAGAGCACTGGTCTAGAGTTCACTAGGTCATGGGTTCAAATCTCAGCAGGGCCATTGATGATGGCAGGAAAAATCCTTACTGTTACGAGTTCTGGTATAAATAGAGACTTTAAACAGATGCTCAAAACATGATTTTACAAAAACTATCAAAGCAAGTATTTGCTCGCAACTTCTAAGCCTTGTAGAAACCACTCACAACATAAAAACCTCTCCAAGGTTAGCTGTAACAACTTTATGTACATAGTTATATGCAATATTATAATATGCAAAGTGTTTGCTCTGCAGATGAGTGCAGGCTTGCATTTTTTTCTATAAGCTTTGACAACTATTAAAAGCTTATAAATTTCTTTTGGATTTTCTCAACAGCTTAGCTTGTGCTGCCACATGTCCGGCTGACTCACCACTGATGGTGTGACTCACCGCTGATGATGTGACTCACTACTGATGGTGTGACTCACCACTGATGGTGTGACTCACCACTGATGATGTGACTCACCGCTGATGGTGTGAGGTGCAAAGGTAATGCTACACTGAACAGTACAGATGAATCTAACTGGAGACGTGTGACACACAGAGGAGAGGTTAACTCTGCCAGACTGCTGTGGGATCCCTTCCAATATCTGCAGCATAAGAATATAGAGTCTGCAGCAGTATAGAATATAGAGTATACAGCAGTAGAATACAGATTGTACAGCAGAAGAAAATAGAGTATACAGCAGTATAATGTAGAGTCTACAGCAGTAGAATGTAGAGTCTACAGCAGAAGAATATAGAGTATACAGCAGAAGAATATACAGTCTACAAGTTGTCCAAATAGACAGCGAAGTCATAGTAATAGCACAGACTATAGCACTACAATAACAAAATTAAATATAATATTGAACAAATAAAGTAGGAAATTACAGCTCTAAAAGGAAATATTCCATAGTCACTCATGCAACTAATTTATTATTTTCTTTAGTTTAATGCCTGATGTGTTGCATGCTGTGTACTTACTGGCACAGGTATAGTGAGAATGTGTCCAGTGTTGGTGCCAACCCAGACAAGGCCTTGGGAGGTGGTCAGAGCTGTTATAGAAACATATGTTCCCTCTATTTCTCCTACATACAAGTGCATAATATACTAGGATGTAAAAAATAATTACATTTACAACACTTAGCCACAAGCACGCACACACCCTAGCATATTCTGTGTGTTCTGAAATAATTGCAACATGCTATGTTCTCTTTTCAGGAAAGTAAAGAATTCAAGGTATGATTCAAACAAAAGAAGTTACCCCCTCGTGAGAAAGCACAGAAACAGCATTCATTTCTAACCAAAGTTCAAGTCAGCAGGCAGAAACACAAGTCAGCATCACACACAACTCTAATTAATGTTTTTGTTTACTGGCTATAACGGAGTCATACCATTTGGTAGCAGCCTAGCCAGAGCATTTCCAATGTGGACTTCAGAGATGTTGTTATACGTCTCGTGATGCATCAGTCTTAGACTGGGGTCCCCAACACAAGAGTACCAGATTCCATAGCCTAGTTGCACCATCTTGTTTATAGAAGAAGTGAGTCCACTTATTTCATGTCTCTCCTGCGGTTATGCAATACACAATATATTATGCTAAACTATTACTGTATGTTATACAAACTATTATTCTATATTACATTATACAAACTACTAATAGATATTATACAAACTACTATATATTATACTAACTACTACTATATATAATATATTATACAAACTATTATACTATATTATGTTATACAAACTATTACTAGATATTATACAAACTATTACTAGATATTATACAAACTATTACTAGATATTATACATACTATTACTATAGATATTATATAAACTATTACTAGATATACTATTTCACACTCACCAGTATTTTGAGCTCTTGGATTGCACTGAGAATAAAGAGGATGCTGCCGCAAGCTGCCAGAATCTTGTTATTCTCCAGCAGCAGCAAGCAGCTGACTGGCTCATCATGTTCCACCAATTGCTGACTCTGTGGCTCCATAAACAAACTGCTGCCTGCAAAAGTTGTGAGCGTGAAGAGTATTGGCATTGCTTCTAAGAAAGACCGAGTCAATCCTCAGATATATTTCAATGGAGAGTTTAAAGAGATGTTACGTTGGCTGAAGCTGCACATATTAATATTTTGTGACACGTATTTCGTGGATTAAAAACTGTAAGTCCAAAAAGAAGTTACACAAAATTGATCGACCGCATCTACATAAACAGCTAAAGAGTTTAAACAAGTTCAATAAAGAATAATGATAGTAAAAGTTTTATATGATTAATCGTAGACATTGTTCTATATTACTTTGATATTTTTTTAAATGTGGAAATAGGAGTTTAGTAAAGGTGTAAAACCATTTTAATAAATTGCCATTAGATTGGAGCAGTAATGGCCGTAATTTACTCACACCAGCAATATTTTTTGTAAGGAACTTATTTTCTTAACGGTTTTTTAATAAAAAACACAGTTTTGGAATTTCTCCGACATTGCATATTTTGGATTCAGGTTTTACAGCAGAAAAACTTTATACTTGAAAGTTTTACTAAAATTGAAATTATTGGGTTATTGCTTTAGCTTTAGTAGCCAGCTTGTGAAATATTTATAAATCAACTTTAGTCAACTTACATTTCTTCTTGGAATACTTGAGCACAGAGCCATTGAAGAGTCCTAAATACACGAATTCGCCATGGCAACACATGACCTTCACCCTGGCTGGAACGGAGAACTTTCTGGAATAGGATCTCCATTCAGTGTCTCTTAGTCCATGCACATAGACTGAGTTCTTGCAATCTGACATCCACAGCTGATCCAAGGCGGAGTGGATATGGCTAGGCACCAGTAAGCAGGAGTCAATAACTCCTTCACAAGCTGAAACAGAGAGCAGAGGCTAAGCTGAGGCTACCAACGACTTCCCATCTCTTAAAAACTTTTCCGTTATATGACAGAGCAATAGGCGTGCATTAGACTAGAGTAGATATGTTGAGGGTTGAAAGCATTGTATTAGTTGTAATCCAAATGCATGAGATAGTAACTGTTATATGTTAAACATCTTCTTGTTTTCATATTTAATCCAACAGTAGCTACTCACTTGTCTTACTGACTGGGGCTGAACTGGTGTTTAGTATAACATTGTTATAACAATTTTAGTTTTTATTTGCAGTTTTTTTTGTGATTCTGAGACAATGTTGCTACTCAAATTATCAGCATTTCTCGATAATTAATATATTCTACACTAAGCCACATTTTCAAAGTATACAAAACATCTTCTGATACTGAGTGAATACATTTTGTATGTCATAAGTTTTACAGAAAAGTATTTACACAAAATAATGCAAATACAGAATTACAGAGTTGGAAAATTAGTTTGGGAAGATATTGAAATAGACAACGGTTTAGCTACACCAAAATTATAATACTTTTCATATGCTTCATATTAGCAGAGCACAACTGCCCATTACTCAAACCCTTTTCACTACTAGGCAAGGAGGTGCTGGTACTTCACTAAAGATTAGTTATTTATCTTTTTTAATCTTATCTCTCATAGCGGACAGTGTCATATGTTGACATTTATAAGCAAGTTTGAACCACACGGAAAAATTACATTGAGCTCTACAGACCTTCAAATGACTCTATGATATGTGGCTGGTTGGCGTGGATAGAGAGTAGAGTAACTTGGCCGTGTTCATCATTGTTGGAACAGACCCAAAGGTACTGTAGACCAATACCTCCACTAGAATGTGTTAGAAATATGGGGGTGGCACACGTGACCTGCAGGTGAATGTTACACAAATATACACTCTGGCTTTCCACGTGTACTGAGGTGGTTATACAACCATATGACTCTAATACATGGGCTCCACAACCACAGTGGTATCAATGCATTGAAAGCCAGTTACTATCCCATACAGACATATTTAGAGTGTTTTGCTGACATTAAAGTGATAGTAATTTTGCATACAGTAAGTTTAGAAGATTAGAGTTTAACTTATCTGATAGAAAGGAACTGGTGGAATACAACATGTAGTGTGTAATGTTAAAAAGCAAGCTGTCTTTTTGATATGCTGTATCAAGTAACTAAGGCTAAACTTAGACTGAGTACCTGTGTGTGTTGGGAGGTTACATTCATATCTACATTTCTCACGACTAGAGGGTAGTGTCGCTTTGGTTCCTCGGTGATCCAGCAGTGATGGTTGATAACGTCTGCAAGCAAAGAGAATGTGAGAAGGGACAACTCCCATTGTTTGTACATGAAATACTCCGCAGTCACTACAGCGCTGGTGTTTTCCACTCAAATTGTACTAGTAATATGTCATCAAACAGATTTCTTTTAGGGCAAGCAATGATGTATATAACTAAGTTCTGGTATGAATATAGTCCGAGACATTGTTATAGCCCGGCGCGCAAAGACTAACACATGACATACTTTGAGCTAGTTTAACGGCTCTAAAGTCCATCACCCAATCTTGCTTGATGGCGGGAGACGCCATGTGGAAGAGCGTCTGAACCCTCTGGTTGTTCTTCAGATAGGAGAGAGATATGAGACAGCTGTCTAGCATCTGCAACTGTTCATCTGCAAGTCTGATAGACGTCTGCACATTCTTCAGGTGCTTGGCTAACACGTCTGAGTTTAGGCCCTGAAATGTGAGACGGTGTTACAGCTAGCCCAAACAAAGCTCTAGCTGAAGCATATGCTAGACAGCATATCTATAATTACACCCTAAACACGGCAGGTCTTGACCAAAGTTAAATACTTTTATATACTAAATTGAGTACACCTACTATATAATGTAAATGCATGTTAGTACAATTAGATAAACAATCATTTGAGACCAGCTGAAATCAACCACAGGTTTAGTGAGATATACATTTACTAGCAACAATTTATAATTTAGAGAAAAAATTAATATAATGCGTGGCTTTACAATATGTCAGATTTTTAAGGTGTAATCTTAACCAAAGATAGTCAGCAGGTTACCCAAAACAGTTTGCATGTTTATTTACTGCACGAAAGGAGAAGCTATAATCTAATAGTGGAAACTCGAGCTTCTAGGTCAAGGATTTGAATCCCGGGAGAGTCACAGCTGCTGCGGTGTCATAGTGTATACAGTTCTCAGTCACTTGCTAAGAAGTCCTCACTATGGAGGGTACTCTAAGGGGTGAGGACTTTAAAGAAATGCGAGTGAGCTTGTTACAAGGACTTGAAGAGATAAACTACGTAGTATTGCTTTAATAAGTATACACAATACACAACAAATCTGCTTATAGCAGTATAAACTATAGGTGTTTATTGTTGATAATATATATATGTCTTTGAGTTATCAACAATGAACACGTATAGTAATATTAAACTATATAACGGATTCACCTCATACTCTTGTGTGAGGGAGGAAGTTAAAGACATAATCTTTGTGAGAAGCAGCTGGTCATGAGTCAAATCTTCCAGCTCCTTGTGAACTATAGCCGCTGTCTCATTCACAGCTTCTATAAAATGGCTACACAGTGATTATAATGTTACTACTGTGTCTACTTTTTACATTGAGTACATGAAATGGGCACTTTGATTTTACTAGTCAATATGGAAGAGGGATAGAAAGTTCATGAAACAGAAAAAATGTATTGGAATCAGCTTTATAAAAATATCACTCAGTAGTGTCTAATTTGACGGTGAGAAATGTACGCATGCACACGCACGCACACACGCACACACACGCGCACACATGCACGCACGCACGCATACGCACGCACGCACACACACACACACAGACACACACGCACAGACACACACACACAGACACACACGCATATGCACAGACACACACACAGATACACACACACACACGCACACACATGCACTCACTATATTGACCCATTTCAGATCCGAGACGTTGAGTAGAGCCACTCTGTATTAACAAAGTGCCTGTACTTCCTGTTACACGAGATCTCAGCATGCTATCTGCCGCATTCTCCTTATATTCCACATGCTTCATTGAGCACTTCCATTTGCTCGTAATCTTTTCATCTGCACCACTAAAACAGATGAAGTGCATTTGGCAGAGAAAACAATACAATTGCATATAGGAATAATACATTTTAACAACTCATTATTTTACACTAAAAATTAAAAAATTCTTCAATGCTTACCTATTTTCTATTTTTATGAGGCAAACCATATCATTGAATAGAAGGAGTCGTCTCCCCTTCTGATAAACCAATTTCCCATTGCTGTTGTAGACCTGACAATGGCAATCAGATTGATGCTTGAGTATTGTTGTAATAAAATATGTGTGCTATGAAAAACTATACTTCTTTTATTACTAGCTTTTACTAAGGAACCTAAATCTCATTGTACTATCATAATATAAATAGATTTGATACGAGATATAAATATATTTAATACAGCATATAAATAGATTTCATGAGATATAAATAGAATTGGTTTTAATCAACACAGAAAAAATATCATTGCTTTAGAATGTAGATCATACTTGCAGCAACATTACTTAGTTGATAAAATATAAACATATTGGGGTGGAATTATTTTACACAAAGAACAACAAATATAGATAAACTTTTTGCAGGATAATATATTAAAACTCTTTTAGTAAAATGAGAGAGGGAAAAAGAAGAATTTCAACATTCACACAAGAATAAGGCCTCACCATTTCCACGACATCATCTTGTCGTAAGAGAACGCTTTCAGTAACATACTTGCTGCCCCAGAGCTTAGTAAGGATGACCTCTGCTGCCAACTTTTCTTCACTTGCTCTCTTCTTCTCATTCAACTGATACGCAACATTCTCGAGTTTGGAGAGGGCAATGTTTAGCTTCATGTAGTCATCGTGGTCTGGCGGAGTGTGCTTTATCAGGTCCTGCAAAAACATTCTGTAAATTCGGTTTATTGTTAATTAGCAGTGGTCTCTGTAAATGGTTGCACAGTAGCTGACCGCTGCCTCAATTTTATAATGACTTTTCAAATTTTTAAAAATTATATACTAAAATTTTTTTGTCATTTGTTAAAATTGACAAGCAGAGGCCTCCTTTGTAGTATAAAATCATTAGCTGCTTAAATTAATTCCAACACATCCACAATAATATTACAAGAAGCTATAAAGTTTGGAAAAGGTGAGGAGTTAAAACCCAAAATAGTTGCTAAAAAGTTTAGAAAACTGAAAGGAAACATTTATTTTTTTCCAGTTTTACCAATTAATTGAAGAAATTTGGCAATATAATTGAAAAAAATATTTTGATGGCTTTTTCATATAACAGGCTGAAAATATATTTTATGGTTAGCCATTAAGTTGCTTGACGTTCAAGGAGATAGGTAACACAACTCCTCGCAATTACCTTAATCTGTAGAATATATTGAGGAAATCTTTGCACAACTTTAATCATCTGATCTTTTGGGCCAATCAGTTCATTTGATTTTTTCATTTGTTGCTAAAAGTACATATATAAAACACATTAGCAATACAGTATTTTAATATACATGTGTGTGTATATATATATATATATATATATATATATATATATATATATATATATATATATATATATATATATATATATATATATATATATATATATATATATATATATATTAATATGAAATCAGGTATATCTAAGATAATTATTTAAAAGCAACAAACACATACACGAATAAAACCTTCAAGTCCATTCTTTTCTTTCAAAGATTCCTTGATGAGTTTATTAGATTTCATATAATTGTTGATGAATTCGCTGTATGATTCCAGTACAAGCTCCTTGACAATCTGCCAAAACAAAGTTATGTAGCATTTTAGACCAAACATCTCAAAATTCTGTATATTGATATATCATTGCGAGAACTTTAAGTACCATAAAACTAATATTTGTCCCTAAAGTTAACTGCATACACTTTGCTCCATGGTGTAAACAAGTGCACACAAAACACAGAGTTTACAGAACAATGTGCCAACAGCTTCATTATTAAACCATTTAGTTTGTATTTATTTTCACTTTTAACACTTATACTAGTAATTAGACACATATATTGGCAATAAGTTGATTATCTCAAGTATAGCCTGATGTGTTACTGATCAATTGGATAAAAGGATGCCCTTATAATGCTGTATAGATGTTGTTCACTTAGAAATACTTTAGATAATTTTTATTTCAGCATTTTAAATATCAAAATATGGCAATAATTTAGAAACACTTCAAAAGAAAACATGCTTTCGAGTCTTAACATTGATCAAGTGTGCCATTGGCTAACAAAAGCTGCTTGGATATCTTTCAAGACACGTTCATGTTAAGCCTGATGTAACTCAAAATAATATGCTCAAAGTATACTAAATCAATTAACTCAAGGTATAACTAAGTTATATTAAGTCAAGTAACTAAAGGCATGACTAAGTTATAGAGTCAAGAAACTCAAGGTATAATCAAGTAACTCAAAATAATTATATTAAGTCGAGTAACTGCAATTATGGTTAAGTAATAAATAACTACTAGAATTTAGCATTTTCTACCCCTGAAAAGTCGTCGCCCAGTTGCTCGTGCTCGTCCCAATTCTTGATTCGCTCGTGTAGAGCCACTCTAAACATGAGGTGACAATCCAGTATATCATCTAACTTATAGAATATGGCTTCCACTCTGTCACTTGGTATAATACTGCTCTTCAATAGTGGGTGTTTGTAGTTCTGTAGAGAAATATAGAATAACAAAGAAATAATATCTAAACAATAGAGAACTTTACAGAACTTGAGAAAACTCACTAAAATATCCACTACTCACTGAAATACCCACAACTCGCTGAAATACCAGCCTATAATGAACTCTGAAGTGACTTTTAGCTCTTGTTGTTTTGCAATTAGTTTTTTACATCTCACAAAAGCTTATTCGTAGTTTTCAGATTTCCGCAATATTGGATGTAATAAAAAGCTTTATTTGATTATTTCATGTTACTATTGTAGTAATTTGTGCAATTACTGAGCGTGAGTTATTTACTTGCGTATAGTTAGCTGGTTATTCTGTTATCAATTACTAAGGTAGCTGTCGAGTAATTATATTTATTATCCACAATAAAGCATAAACCAAACATCACATCAAATTATCCTATACAAGAGTCAACTACTAACACATGTTACTACTACAAGCCTCCGCTTACAACAACGTGATATAATGTTAATAACCCGGGAAGTGTCACGTGACTCGGAAGCATATCTTCCGGAGCTGCTAATTGGTTGCTACATAAGAGTCTAAGTATTCCAAGAATAGGGAGAGGGCGATTCCTGTATTTGTACTTGCACTACTCACTACACCGTCCCCCCCAGCAGAAAGCCCTACTTTCTGATAACACAATAAAAAACATAATGAAAAACCATACAATAATCCAAAAAGGAAAATATACATAAGTAAACCCACAAAGAGTAAGAAAAGAAATAGTTAAACACGACAACGTTTACATTAGAAGACAACAGGGTGATCGATCACACACATCTAGTCAGCTATTAAGAGAGAGGGTGCTTACCAGCACGCGGGCCAATGTCGGAGCGCTCGTCACATCCTAAACGAGCTATAGCTCAACGAAGGTGCCTATCCCAGGCATTCTCATTGGTTGGACTCTGCTTCTTGTAGCGACCGTGCTCTGTGTCGAGCCTGTCGGGCCCGTAGCCGCCTCTTCAGTCGCCCTACTGAGTCCTTCAACTGGTATAGACCTGTCGTCGTATCCAGCAAGTCAGGGGCAAGTTGTGTGAACTCGGCTTGCAGTCTTAGAAGCCGCTCTTCTACGTTAGCCAGCTGGCTAGGCCTTGGTGGGGTTATAGGGGTCTCCGTTATACGGGATATGGTTGTTTCTTCTACTTCTGGGGTGTTGCTAGGGTTGACGGGGGTAGGAGGTGGGCCCTGAACCATAGGGGACTTATGGCGGGCAGATAGTAACAGTACGTGAAACCCTGACGTTAGTGCGGCCAGGGTAATAGCCTTCCTGATGACTGGCTTGATGGCATCCAGGTATAGGGGGAAACTGTCTTCATCAACAGTGTGGTTCTCTCCGGTGAAGCAGCTTAGCTTATGTACTGTCACGGGATACGGGTAGACGTCGTGGAACCCGCAGGGACAGAAGTGGAGTAGGAAATGGGCATCTACATGTAAACGCAAGGAGCGGTGCGACGGGCACTCCTCAAAGCAGACCTGGCAGGTTCGGTGTGGTCCACTGGGTCCCCAGGCTTCTTCAATTCTCCTCTCTGTTGTGGGTGACACCCAACGGTGTCGTCGGCGGAGTACTACTGGTATGCCATTCTCCATTACAGGCTCTTCTTCCATAGACAGAGAGGTTGGCTGGTCCCGTGACCGGGAGGTGGTCACTCGAGTGTGATCTGAAAGAGTAGCAGTGTTAAAGATTATACACTGAGGCACCGTCGGCGTGTACAGCCTGACCGGTACTCTGTTCAGTTACACTCGTGAGATTCAGGCTAATGAATAGTTGATGGAGAACACACTCGCTATGATAGATTATTTAAAATCAAAGTCGACGTGTATTCCCACCACTGTTTATCATTATCGAATCTCCAGCTAGCTAGTGTAGCTGACTGATGCAGTCTAGTTATCGTACCAAAAACATAATTAACTCACCCTTCGATCCAGAATAGTAAGACATTTTGGAATGAAAGTGGTAACTGATTACTGTTTACTGGCACGTCTACTCTCGACTGCATCAACATAGGAAAAGACCGGACAGCGTGGTTGTGAAACGTGACTAGGGCTTTTCACTTCCAGCGGACGAATCTCGTGTGAGATTCCGCCGAGGCAAAAGTCAATATTGTCGTGGTGCTCACAACTCCCACGCTCTGCTCTCTTCCCCTCACGGCGTCTCGTAGGACGTTTGACCGCGCCCTTAACGGAACGTGGTAAGTCCTTGCGATACGCGGGGCCTGGCTTAGGACACCGTTTCCCAGGTGTCGTCACTAACCAAGGCGGTTTACGCACCCGTGGACGGTCACGTCGCTTGGGTGGTGCCTTCAGCCAGTTTGTGACAAATGGAGCTTTCCCAGTACCTCCGCACGGAGCCCCTCCCTTGGGGGGTTTTTGCACTTCCAGGTCGGTTCCTGACCTAGGGAGTGGCGGTGGCAGCTTGCACGCTAACGGCGGTGAGCGCACTTCCCTGAACGGGTGTGGCTTTTCCTGCCTTGCCACTGCTTTGGGTTGCATACTAGGCGGTTTGTCGACCAGGTTAGCAGTCTCCGTCTGCCCGGGTCTTTCTGCACTTTGCCTTCGCCGCCCTACCTCCTCAGTAGGGGGGCCGTGCTTACTGACCCGGCAGACTCCGCACTGCCCAACGCTGTGTCGTACATCACGCTCCATGTGAGGCCAATACCACCAGAGTTGTAGTTCGGTGAACACCTGTTGGGCTCCCCCATGAGCCTGTTGGTGTACCTCTTCTATCAACTCTTGGCGGATGGCGGCAGGACAGAGGGTCCTTTTCTGGTCTAGCTGGTGGTGGTTATCGGCCAAGGATATGGTCAGTAGACCATCCGGCCCGATCCGCAGTGCGTTCCAACTTCGGCAGTACAGCTGCCACTCAGGGCAGCCCTGCTTCCGTTGTCTGTCACTGGGTCGTCTCCCTTCCCGTTTCATTCGATAGACGTCGGCTACCACCCCTGGAATAATTTCCTGGAGGTGTCCTAGCTCCTTGACACCATCGGTTGAGACAGGTTCGGCGTGGGGGTCCTGTGCCACTTCTGGTTCTATAGGTATAGCAATGTTATCTCTCTCACCTTCATTCAGTGGAATGGGTAGCTCCGTGCCGTCTTCTGCCATGACTGCTATACGCAAGATCCCACCGCTGCCACCACTGTAGTAATTTGTGCAATTACTGAGCGTGAGTTATTTACTTGCGTATAGTTAGCTGGTTATTCTGTTATCAATTACTAAGGTAGCTGTCGAGTAATTATATTTATTATCCACAATAAAGCATAAACCAAACATCACATCAAATTATCCTATACAAGAGTCAACTACTAACACATGTTACTACTACAAGCCTCCGCTTACAACAACGTGATATAATGTTAATAACCCGGGAAGTGTCACGTGACTCGGAAGCATATCTTCCGGAGCTGCTAATTGGTTGCTACATAAGAGTCTAAGTATTCCAAGAATAGGGAGAGGGCGATTCCTGTATTTGTACTTGCACTACTCACTACACTATTTTATACAAGTAGGCAATTTTCCAATTGCAGCATAGCTTATACACTGTTCTGATATTACCTCTAGTAATGATATTAAAGCTTGGAGGTAGGAATTTTCTATTTCCACTATGGAATGGACTATGAGTCTTCGTTTCACCTGAAACATAGCATATGCACCCGTCTATATATACAAATTATATGCAGTGCAGCGTGCTAGTGATTGATGATAGAGAAAAATCGCATTCTGGAATGACTTATAGCAACTGTTGACTTGAGTTCCAAGAACGGACTTGAGACTGTAACTTGGTGAAACTAACTTGTTTTTCTGTCAGTCCTTCTGGACAGGGAGGAAGCTGGGGAGAGGGGTGTTTCTGGAGATCAAGTTGAAATGACTTCCCTCTGACTTGTCTGTCTTTTGGTTTCTTTACCCGTAGAGATTCGGTTAGCTTCTGTAGGAAACCAGGCGGCTGGAGCTATGAAATGTTGAGTAAAATCTGCTATGACAGTTTCATTATTAGAAGTAAGGATCACATATTCATGTAGGCAATATTACACACAAAGCTCAAACATCTTATTTCAACTCCTGTTGGCTGAAATTGTGTTCTAATCAATAAGACAGAGAAATGATTTAATTAATAATAACACTTATTATAGCTGCTAAAGTTCTGGTGAACAAAATTGATTTCTAATAGAAATGATAAACTTTTCTCTGCATGGCCATTAATTTAGTTTGAAAGAAAAGCATGGAAGTCTTATTTCAACTCTTGTTGGTAAAATCAAATTCTAATCAATAAAACGTAGAGAATTAATTTATTAATAGCAATTATAGCTGAGAGAGGTTTGATGAACTAAATACTGAATGATCAGTCAATAAAATGTCACCATTCATTTATCACTTGTGAATCACCAAAATTTTACTAAGTTTAGGTTTTTCCTGAAAGCAGCTAAAACATGCCAGTGAATTACATGAATTTAATTGCATGGTGGAAACAGCCAATAGACTAGAAAACTGCTATATTAATGTAATAACATGAAGACAACCAGATAAGTCACAAACTAAAAGCTACACTGCAAGACTGTTCAATGGCTTAAGGTGTACACAACCCCTACTCCAGACATAGTGTCTCTCTGTACATTAGGAGTTGTGTAAAAGAATGCAGCTTCAAAACATGTTCTTTGTTAAGATAAAGTTAATAATCTTACAGACTGCTTGGTAAACCTGCATATACAATGCATCTAATTTTTCTATTTCCATAATTGCATGAAAGAATATGACTAATTTTTCTATTCTCCTTTTGGGCAACATAATTATACACCAGAACACTAACAAACTTGTTCTCTTCATGATTGTCATCCTGAAACACTGAAATTATTACCAGTAGAGGTTTCTATGAAGGTAAATGGTGAAAACGTCAAAAATTTATTTTTATTATTTAGTGCTTTGTAGACATGCAGGGAAAGCAAGACAGTTTTATCAAAAGTATGCTGTAACTTTCTATAGCATTAGTTTGAGGTTGAGGAATTTACTCAGTATACAACTCCATTATGCAGGAATACTAGCTAAAAAACGCATTATATGAAGTAAATATACCAGTTGGATATTGTTGTGTTTTTACCTGCTAGAGTATACTTTTCAGTGTATGAAACGCTATATATTTTAATAGCAGCTTTCGGGTAATACAGGAAGTGCTTCTGCTAACTATAGATGCCTTTACTACAAACTTGCAACTTTCCCATAAATATTATTCTGAAAAGGTCATGCAGTGCTAAGAGTTTCTTAGCCTCTGGACCTGCTTTGTCACACGTGACACCAGCAACATGTGTTCAGTGCTGCAAACTGTACAACAACAGCTCTTCTCAACGTAGCCACTGGTCTCTGCAGAGTTTGAACTACTAGTCAAGCTCTTCTACGCACTAGTGAGGGAGATACATGTAGTGATGGAGAAAATACCAGAAGCTTGTGTTCTAGATTAAAGATGTAGCAAAAGAAGCTTGAGAAAATTTTGATCCACACTCGAAACTAGACCTTATAAAAGGAGTAATATTCTTGAGAAAATATTCATAAAGACGATAAAAAACTTAGACTATTGAAATTTATCTGTTAGCCTACCTGATGTTAAACCAACAACATGTTGAATAAAAAAGAATGGAAGGAAGTAATCTGTTTCCGCTGAATCGAATCCATTATCTGCCTTTACAAAGGATAGTACATATAATATATTCTAGTTCTGAGACTCAATCTAACAAATTGGCAACTTCCTCTGCGGTATTGACTAAAACTTCCTTGCACCCACCTCTTTGAAACTTCCATCTACAGCGTCAGAGTAGTCGACCAACTCGTAAATGGTGTCTTCTGATGTAACAGTGTTGGAGCGAGTAAGGGGAGTTGCCGGCCCCGTCGCATTCTCTAGTGTGTGATACATGTCATTGGTTACCATTGGCACTGGCGGAACATCTATGTAACATATACAGAGACAGCTACAACGCAGTAACACACAAACATTTACACGTTACACTTGTATAGCAGAAACACTATTTTGATAAACTCTTATCTGGTTAGAATTCTCAGGCATATGAGAAACCACCATATTAACTATATTAGAAGTTCCCTTGCATATTACAACTGATGTGCATGAGAAAATCCTAAATGTTTTAGATTATGTTTTTAGAGAAATGCATGATCTATCAACAAAACATACTACTTGATTTAGTTGTTCTTTAAAGTTAATTTGAAGTTTCAGGTTTAGATTTTGAGTTTGAGCGAAAACTGTTGTCTCTTTAAATTCGGGAGAGACAACTCCTTATATCACAACTGGGTTCTAGAGCCCATCAGTCTAGAATACGACTCTTGAAGAAAAAACTAATTTGGACCAGGGCACTTTGAAGCTGCAGAAAAATTCATTTTAATTCAATTAAGAGTTGTCTGTTCTGAAAAACATGCACAATAACTTTAGTCACTTTACAGCAAAAGTGGGGATAGCCTTCCAGCAAATAATTGATTATTGGCATGGAAAACAAAAACACTATTGAATTATGCTAAATTATCTTATGATCTTTTCATGCCTCATCTATTGGAACATCAAAGAAACTATAATTAGACTGGCAGCAACAGTCGGCTAACGAATTGTATTTAGACTGATTTTTGAATGATTAAAGCAGTAAATAAAACTATTGGTTAATCGTTCTGTAAAGTAAAGTATAGCCCAAACCATGCGCTACACACTCAACATTTTTACACTAATATAAGAGGCCATGGCCTATATGGTGACCCTTACCGTCATATGATAGGTTAACTGCCTGCTGCCCCAAAGATAGACCACAATGCCCAGCTTCCTCAGGTACATCATCATACACCTGCCCTGAGCCCTGATCAGCAGGTAAAGTGTCACCACGACTCTTAGCGGGGACGTCATAATACACCTGCCCTGAGCCCTGATCAGCAGGTAAAGTGTCACCGTGACTCTTAGCGGGGACGTCATAATACACCTGCCCTGGGCCCTGATCAGCAGGTAAAGTGTCACCGTGACTCTTAGCGGGGACGTCATACACTCGATCAACTCTCAGACTATTTGGGCAAGAAATAGCCGGCGTAGCTAAACGTTCAGTCAGTTCAGAAATGACAGTCTGGTGAGAAGGACATTCTCCTGTTTGCTGATCACTAGTCACATGACTGTCATGGCCACTAGATTCTGAGATATCAGTTGGTACGGCATCGGCTACGTCATAGAGTACGCTGCCAACATAATACCTTGACCTTCCTCTGCTGGGTAACTAAAACAAACAGCGAATCCCTTACCGAATTCATACAATCACTGACCTGCTAATTCACAAGCATCTGTATTTGAGACTCCTCAGAAATATAAATAATCATAAATGTATCAACAACAATGCTTCCAGGCGTAGACCTGCATGTATAGTTTAGATTTGGTGCGGCTTTTGAGTTTTGATTAATTAGCATTACTATAATTTATAGTTAGACAGCTTCTTGTGCTAAGCAGGTTCACTGGAACTACAAGAAAAAGCTGATCTTCTGTATCTACCTCCATATAGTTATGTGTGACACATCAATACCAACTATTGAAGCAATTAGATTGTCACAGTCTTACGGATGATCTGTGTTGAGCTAGTATTTGTATATCACATAATGGCCACATGCATACTGCAGCTGCTATTTACATTCATCTAGTAGATATTAGAAGTATGGTATAGAATAGGAGAGTAATGTCAATGGTGGAGATTAGATAATAGAAACTCAAGCAGTGTATCATGTAACCTTTTACCCAAATGCTACGACCCAGTATACAGCATACCATATCCTATTGCATGTTATATGTACACTACGTTTCCAAGCTTTACATTAAGCAAATGGATGTTTCATTCTAATATAGAACGAAAAATCCATTTGCTTAATGTAAAGCTTGGAAACGTAGTGTACATATAATATGCAATAGGATATGATATGTGGTATAGTGGGTCGTAGCATGTATAGAAGGAAAAATGGCAACCAAAAATTCCTATAATAATGTTTCATTTGAAGGAAACTGGTGTAAAAAGCAGTAATAGATAAAAAGGCATAAAATATCAAAATGTAGTGTGTTAGTTTTCATAAACAAGCAGGAATTTTTGACCCAAGAACTTTTACTGTTAGCTGTCAAGCTGTCAGTATGTTATTAACTGATTCATCAAGCAGCCAGCTATACTATATACAATCTTATTAGGAATAATGAAATGCAGACATATTAGTAAAGTGATATCTTTCTCAGTGTTTATATTACATTCCTTCAACTTGGTAACTTATGTTTACATCTTACTGTAACTAAGCCTCGAAATCATTGCTAATCTTGAATAAAACATTGTGAGGGGATTGATGGACCACCCTCAAAGTTCCAAAAGTGAAGCCTTTAAGCCCTTTTTTCAAACATATATTATGTTTGCGTCTCCAAAAATAACTTAATTTAAGAGCTCAAGCCTTAGAGAAACAATAGAACGCGTTTAGTAATTACCCCCTCTTTCTTAACGTTGGAGGTACTGTCCGTCGCACACGCAGTGCCGTCTTCTTCCAGCATATTATTGTTGTTCATTGCATCTAGAAAAGTGACAGAAACATTAGTAAACAAGTAGCGTAAGTGAAGTATTGAAAGATAACGTAGAGATATGGAAAGGTTATTGATAAAATAGCAGTTATTCTGTAACACATTGACATAGAGCCTATAAATACACTTGATGAGACTTTTGAAGGGTGATAATGAGAGACCACAGGCTACTGCTCTCTTGTCTGAAGAACTTACAATGAGCTGAAGGAGTTACCATGTAAGAATAAAACATACATTTCATAGAGCATGTGCTTAGGTAATACTAAGACTATGTAAGAACAAAGGTGTGGTGCCCTGAAATTCTACAAATTACGTGGGAGACAATTAACATTTTTGTACCTCAGTTGCATTTAAATATAAAGGCAGAAGCTATGAATGTTATAGTCATAATACAGTGAATGACATAGTGCAATGGCATACACTGCCTTTAATTTAGTAGGGGTAGTGTTATACTACAAACGCTCAATTTAACCTCAATTACAATATAGGTGACTGGGTTATTGTAAAAAGACTATGCCTCTTTGTATTCTGAGTTCTTAACAATAATACAGAAAACATTTCAACTACGCAATAGACAAAAGGTGTTGGAATATTTCCTACAGTTGCTCAGCACTAAGGGCTGTGTTGACACAGCCAGGTGATGATGCAATCTAATGTGATAATAATAGAAGGTATCACAAGACGTTGACTCTGCGGCATCACCTAACTGAAGTATCAGCTACCACCTGGAATAACCCTCCTTTCATAGTGTATCGGCATGTGATGTTGGTCACATGACAATAACAAATAAACTTGAGACAGGTTCAACCCACAACACTGTAACTATAACTAGCTGTCACAACACTGCTGCTACAACTGTCATGAAATTGTGACCATGACCATCACAACTCACAACACTGTGACTATTACCAACTGTCACAACACTGGGGCTGTAACTAACTGTCACATTATTGTGACTATTTAACCAGCTGCAACATTACTATTACCAGCTGTAAGAGCACTGTGACTATTACCAGCTAAGAAGCTAATAACAACCCAGAAGTATAAACTGTGGCAATACGAAAACTCTTTGAGTAGAATGTTATTTTTTCAGCTGTTATTGAAGTTCCATACTAAAAAGTAGTCATTTTAAAGTGTAACTCAAAAAGAATGTCACACCACCAAAGACAAATTACTTTTGCAGAATGCTAGTGAATAACCATGGAAAGAGAGGAACAGATATGTTTTCTACAGAAACCAAAACCATGTTATTCGTAGCTCTCTGTAACTCAGAAGTACCTGTTGCTGCAGTTAGACCGAAATCTTCAGTGGGTGACGGCATGTAGAAAATGGAGCCCACACTCGGAACTTTTCGTCTTGTAGAACTTCTGCTACTCATGATTTCTGGTCGACCAACTAATCAGTAATCACATGCCTAAAGAGAATAAGATGGAGACAGTCAGGGATACTTCAACATTCCATCTTTCACTTAAGAGATAACAGTTATTTTACCTCTTATATGAGGCCGTTTGCATAAGATTTCATTTTAATGTTGAGGTCTCTAAAATTGAAAACACAAATCCAATTAATAAATAGACATCAACAATGTCTGGAGCTGACATCTTCGACTTTAGTCAGCGGGGAGACAACTCAAGCAACTCTGAAAATGAACAGGTTGCTCACAAAAAGTGAATATAGAAAGTATTCTGCCCCAAACAGGAAGTAAGGGTGAGTAATATGCTAATGAGAGCATAAACAGCAGCATAAACTTATAAAACTGAATCAACATGAAACTATTTGACTTTCTGTGAACTCACTTGGGGAATTTATTTTTCCAACAGCTGATCATTATACTGCTAGACTTAAAGCTAAATTCTCCAGAGTTCAATTATCCAATAAAGCTACTAATTTCACGGCAGCAGAAATGTTGCTTTTGGCAAATTGCCATGAAATCTAATAGCATAACCGGTGGTTTCAATGAGCTCAATTATAAGACTAGAGCCTGAAGGTTTATAAACAATAACATTCTTACACATTAGGTTTTGTTTCAATTTTTCACCCTGAAAGAGAAAAGGACGAGAACTAAACATTTCAGTCTCCCACTGCAATAATTCGCAAGTAACAACTATGTTACTTAGCATAGTTGGTAAAAAATTTTAAATATCAAACCAGTTACATGCAGCTTAATTTTGGCTCCTATCAACTCCGCCAAGCAAAATTCGTTGACCCAAACTTGTATACTTGGGATGGTATGATGTACAGAGCAGAGCCTGTCTAAACAGATTCAGGCTATGTTTTTGGTACGGGTTCGTAGAGAAACTCTACTACTAACCTCTAGATTTAGGGCTTCGAAACAGCCTATGACTACAAACTCAACTGCAACTTGTGTAGCTTGCTCAAGTAGGACATGAGCTGCAGCATAGAGTATTTGTCTATCTACATTCTATAACTCAAATGACTAGCTTTAAATTTCAGCAGTTGCCTTGATAACTTTTACTATGTGGTAAATTAAAGCCAACACCAGCTGCCATTGGTTGTCACGCTGTGGTCAATTTTCATAAACTCTGAACTGGGACTTACCTTGCTGGTATGCTGAGATTTTCCTTGGTGGTATACTGGAACTTACCTTGGTGGTGTGCTGGGAAACACTCATTTAGTAGGTTTCTTCTCTGCACTCATTCAAGTCTGAACTAGCAGGTCCTGTCAACTTGATATACTGCAGTGTATGCAGTTTTTGGCTGCCAGTGATTATGTAAACAATGAACACTGATACCACAGCATTGATTAGCCAGCATACGAGGAAGTTGTATTGTGCTCCAATCAAACTGAGCTAAATGACTGCAGTGAACAAAACTGACAAAAGTAAATAGGCAAAGTAAATGGTTTATAAGATAATTTAAGTGAGTTTGATATGATACAGGGTCAAGGTGAATTAGCAATTCCATGACAATTTAAAGTCACATACAGGGAGTTTTAAGACACCAAAATTAATATCAATTTACTTTGGCAAAGTTCGTATTATTGATAGACTTTAAAACAGCAAGCAGCAATGTTTTTACTACCTAGTGTGTGCAGTGTGTGGATGTATAATAGATGCAGCCTATAGTAAGCAATACCTGTTGCAATGTATATTAATTTATACAACGCGGTAAGTTGTCATATTAACAAAGTACGTGGTGAGAAAGTTATATACTTAATAATTGAGCTGATAGAATGATGAAAGTAACAGATCTTCTTCAGGAAGTAATAATGAAATGCAGTTTGTTATACTTGTTCTGTGAATATCTTATAATTCAACATTTGCTATTTTATCAACGGGGAGAGTGACCGAGCCCCAACAGTTTGCTGTGTAGTGGATAAGTTCTCATGCTAGTGCAAAGATATTAATGATCAAACGCTGTGTTCATGTTTGATTTCGACAAAAATTGACAAAGCAGCATAAAAAGCAGCTGACCATATTAAACAAAGTATATGCTGTAGCAGTTATACTACATACATCAAACCTTGAATTAACTTTAGTAGCTATTATTGTTCCTAGTCTTTCGATGACATACTATTGTAACAGTGAGTAAATAACTCCAAACACTCACAATTCCAAAACCAAAACAAGAAGTTATGGTGAATGTAAGACCTAAGTGTAGTATTTCTCAGCTACAGAAGTGTAGAGAGTCACAACTCAATACATAAAATCTTCAACAAATAATAAACATAATTTAAACTCAAGAATCAAGTTTATTAAATGTTTAGCAAGGTATATAAGAGAACTGAAAGAAGCATAAGCACATATGACGGAAACGATCACAATTGAATCATGTAGATAGAATGTATGAATATCTATTGGAACATGGGATAAAACTGAAGTAAGTGCAATAAATTAGCTAGAAATAGTTATATGAAGCAATAAATAAAACTATCACTTTTTATTTAATATTTCAGTCAAGAATTTTCTAAATCAATGTTTCATCTAGTCAAATGTGTGACTACTCTGCAGCTCTTCTGGCAGAATTGACCAATTAGGCGATTGCTTATCCTTGACTAGCCAATTAAAATCATCCACATCATACCAGTTATTTATTTGGCAGTTTAATCCAGAGGTCTCATAGTGGGAATCCAGTTCATCATAAGACAGTTGGTAGGGCGCAAACTTCAGGTCTAAAATAGTTATATTATGTATTTTTCGTTTAAAAATTTACATTTTTCGATATGAAAATTTGCTAAGTATACCAAGTTGTTTTCATAAAAAATATTACATAATTATAATGTGATGAGAAAACAACTACAAGATGATGACTAAAAAAGAATTTGTGCTGATATCGGCATATATACAGGTAATATAATATATTACAACATACCTTTGCTGTCTTCTACGATGGCCTTACTTGTGACATGTATGAAGAATGTGCACGTCGATGATTCATGAATACGCAATTGTTGACATGCCAAAACCAGCGTACAGTTTCTGCATCTCTCAATGAAGATCGACCTAGGTGTGATATAATGAGTCATTGAATGGTGAGACATATATTTTTTGGTAGCTGCACAAATTGTTAGTATTTTGATCAAAGGTGTTCTCATTACTAAGTCACATGGCCTCAAAATATATTATAGTCTCGAAGTACAGAAAACAACTTTGAGTGTTCAGTGAATTTGTAATAAATAGAAATACTGTTCTAAGCAATGTTGCCAATTTTTTAAAAATTTTGTACTTACTACTTACAATCAGCGTTATGCAGTTAACAATGCTGAGTCAAAAATACAAATCACAGCAAGTCAGCCTAAGTTTTGGTCGAAGCAAAAGCGTCAAGTTCAGCCAATCAGTGAGTTGAGTTGATTAGAGTTAATTTGAGTTGCAAATAAATACATTTAATGGATATATAATAATAGAGCAGTTATGATTCTAATTAGCAGATAGTTAAATGCATTTAGCAGCTGTCTTTAAAAATGTAGCGTTAATTTATATATCTATTTGGAAATAAATATTTATATATATTCAATGACTAATTGGGAAATTAAAATTCGCAACAGCGATCACAGTTCAACATCATTAAATTAGAAAAGTCAGTAAATTTCTTCAATAACACTGAAATTGTTGGAATTTTCATTATAACATCATCAAATCACTACGAGTCAACAAACTTATCTGAATGATTGCTATAGAACTAAGTGCTCGAGAACTAAATTGATAGAAATGAGGTTGATTCATAAACGTTTCACGTCTCCTACTCTTGGTAAATGTTGTAATACACTGACAACACTGAAAATATCGCAAAGATAAAATATAAAAAACTTAAAGCAACTTAGCATCTTCAGTGTTTTAAATATCTACTCATTATTAGAATTTTGCCACTGAAAGTAAGAACATTTGTCTACATAAATTACTGAAAAGATGTAGTAGTTTCAACAAGGAGTAAAGAAAGAGGAGAATGCATATGGCAACATGATAAATTAATTAGGCTTACAAATAGTCAATGCAAATACCTACTAACTTACCTAGAGCATGGTCCACATAGGACAGTACAATCAACTAAATCAGTTATGTGCATGGCAGTGGGAACTCCTTTAATCTTTATCGTGCAGTTGTTTGCAGATGAAATAATCACATCCTTGTCAGCTATAGTATCAGCTGTGACAAGAATCGTTTGGTCACTCACATTTCTTATTCTATGCTCATTAACAGCTATGTCATATTTCGACTGAATAGACATAGGGCTGGTGACATTAGATGCATTGCCTTGAGGTGGGATAGCAGTGGGCACTTTCTCTGAATCTACCTGCTTCTTTTTGTTTTTAAATGCAAATTTTTTCTTTGGCATTAATTTATCTCGACATGTCGCAATTTCAACCTGAAGGTCGTTAAGTTGTAGTTGCTTTTGGGCAAGATCATAACTAGAAAGAAATATAGCAGAGTCAGTCACAAACTTTTGAGTTTCTCCAAGTTTAACAGATAGAGAGTCAAAATGAACATTTAGGTTTTCTTTAGGTATTTGGGATGCCAAAGCCAGCCCTTCTTTAATTGAGCACACATTAGCTGTCAAAGTTTTCATAAAGAAAGCCAAACTTTCCGTTTGAGAAGCAGACTGTTCGTTTTCTTCTTTTCGCTTAGATGCTAGCTTTAACCGTTCTTCTTCACGTTCTTGAAGTCGTTTTCCCACTAAAGCTTTTTTGTCCTCGTACACTATTTCGTGGGAATCAAGATGAACTTGCAGAGTCTCAGACTCGGAAAAAGATTGGCTTTTAGAATGATTATCATCAGTTAATTTGTTTACAGACGACGACGCCATTTTATTCTTTGAGGCTCAACTAAAAATGAAAATTATTATAAAAATTACTTTCAGATGAAGTTTCAGTTTTACTTTTAGCTTCAGTGTCAGTTTGTCTCTTCAAAGTAAAAAAAAAAATAATAGTAATTGTAACATCAATAATTATAATAAATATAATATCAAATCAATGAATTGAGCTGTTTTCGTAAAAACAATTTCAACTTCAACTTCAAGTGGCCCACTTCCAGAACTGAAACACAGTATTTATTATGCACTTAATATGAAATTTAATTTTCATTGCAATAATTCACCTTGTAACTCACCTTGCAGTAAATTTTACAAAAGTAACGTGTCTCAACTACAATATCAATATAGATATGAGTATCCGTCACCATGAGTCATTTAAAGGCTAGAATAGAAGCTCAAATCTACAAAACAAGATAACGCCGGAAGCATGAAAGAAAAACTCCAAACGGAACCGTTCGGATCAATTTTCTTGATGTCTCTTCTAAATTATTATTAATAATAGATTCATAATTATAATATTAAAGCTTCGGTTGTGCATTGCCTTAGTTCAGAGAGTATGCGAAAGGATTTATGAACTTTGTAAGTACCAGTGCAGAGAACCTGTAACTAAGATAATTGTAAAGTTTATGGTCTATTTTCTAACCCTGCAAGGCACAGCTCATGACTGGCTTTCTCCACTGGGATTACTATCAAATGTAAAAGTGAAAATATAACCTTCATGATTTTTTTACTATAAATGATAAGTGAAATTGAATAACTGAAATAATTATAATATGTTTCATGTTAAGTAACTTTAAGCTTTCATTATCAATCGTAATTAATATTCTTATTATATTCTTATTAGTTTACCATTTCACTTTCAGTCTCTTCTGGTTATAAAATTAAAATTAAATATATTTAATCTAAAATTAATATTACTATTAATAGTAATACTTATGCTTATACTTATAGTAATGCTGAGTAATACTATCAGTAATACTAATACTAATAGTAACAGTAATAGAAAATAGTGTTAAATCATAAAATTTAATTAAAATAATTATAATTATAATGCCAATGATAATCACTAATCAGTATCACTATTAGTATTGCTATTGGTCTATCACTATTGCATTTACTGTATTAGTATTACTATTACTATTAGTATTACTATTAGTATTACTATAAATATAACTATAATTATTTAAACTTGGTATTAGACTATTACTATTACTAGAAGTAAATCTAAATGTATTACTATTAGATTACTATTACTATTAGTATAACTATAACATTAAGTTTTAGTGTAATTATAAGTAGTACTATTGGTATTAGCTTAGATCTCATTCTGATTCTAATTAATGATAAATATGAATATGAAATTTGACAAATGATAAGTGATAGGGACTATGGTTATGACAGTATGAGTATGACATTAATTTTGAACTTAGAGTAGAAGTATAACTAATAACTGTAGAATATATGTATAACTATAAGTATAAGTAAAACTAAAACTAAAAGCAAAAGAGGTATTATTTAATTTTATACCATAGCCTACTTATACTGATACTTATACTTATAGTTATACTTATAGCTATGGTAAGACTATAATAAAAATAAAACTGTTTAGACTGAATTATTATCACGCACACGCACGCACACACACACACACACACACACACACACACACACACACACACACACACACACACACACACACACACACACACACACACACACACACACACACACACACACACACAATGTTTAATTGTTTGCATTGAGCCTAAATCAAACTTTATCATCATGATAGTTAACGTGTGCACACAACCAATACAATGATCACCACCAATGGGCATTATGATCATAATAATACTCATAATGATAATAATCAGTTTATCATTATTATTCCGTAGGCTCATATTGATGTCTATAGTGATAGACAAAATGATAATCATAATCATAGTGGTAACCATCACCTTATTTGTAATGATAATCACAATCGACAAGTTATAAAAATAATAAAATTGTAAATTAGAATAAAGATGATGATATTGATTACTATGATAATAATTATAATAACCATAATGATGATACTGATAAAAATTGGAAATGGACGTAAACTTGTGCTATTCATCTCATATTCACTTATGTATTAATTGCTACTAATAGGCCATTAAATGTATCATTTGACAATAGTCAATACTTAGTAATTTGTTGTAAGAGTAATTATCAGAGTTGGTTAGGAAACAGATTGCAGCTCTTGTTTTGACTTTATACCCTAATCATAGTTAGCTAATCAGTTACACCATGAACTCTATGGCTAGAAGGTGCATGAACTTGAAATAATTGCAGCAGAAAAGCATATCACATTGGTGCTATAAATATAACATAAACCTTTCTCTAGATACGATTAGTGGGACCGAGCTAGTTATGTCACTAACCAAGGATCTTGTCGGTGCAGAATGTGGCGGAGTCAATCCTCTGATGCGACTCACCGGTCACATGAGTCAAGATCAGAGTCGCAGACAAGATGGATTTCGTCAGCCAATAGCAGCGCCTCTCCCCAATCGGGGAATTACTCAGGAAGAACAGGTATCATAAGTCTGGCATCTTTTCATTACTGTATTCTGCTATTTTAAAAAATAAATCCTTTAAACCATATGGCCTTGTTCAAGAGATATTCAGGCTGAAACATTTGATGGTTTGCAAACCGCTAACATTGTGGTATCTAGCCTATAGTTCAGTGGTTGATGAACTGGTGTGGATATGTTACGAGTTGCTGGCAGATTGGTGGCCAATAAATGAATGGTTTGTTGTTGCAGTTGGCCAATGAGTTCCTGTATGAACAGACTAATCGGAGACAGATGGTGCCTCAGAGCTTTGAGATGGCCGGTCTGTTGCAGGAGCTGCGAGAAATGGATGAGGCTGCGGTTTATAGGCAATCAGCCCCTCAGAGAGGTAAGTTATATACTCTTGGTCTAACTCTCACTGTCAGTCATGGACTCTCGGTCTAACTCTCACTGTCAGCCATGTACTCTCAGTCTATTTATCTCACTGTCAGTCATGTAGTCCCTGTCTAACTCTTGCACTTCATTCAATGACACTAGTAGTAATTATTTTCAACTCACATATTCATTGTATTAAGAAGCATTCATACACGTATGATGTGCACCTCACAATTTACCCCTCAGTATAGCATGTGTTACTGTATCCAGTGTAAAGATGTAAAGCATGCAGTCAAGTTATTTCCCCTATTATAGTGTGTAGGGCATAGTTCTATAGTTCTTTGAGTTCCACTGCAAGAGTGAAACGAAGTGTTACATAATTAATTGAATTAAATTTTGTCCTATTTCATGGTAATTTTGCTTTGGAAATGTGTACACTTAGAATTTAGGATATTTTCTAGCACCTGGCATTTCTATTTACTGGATACATTTCATGGCCTTCGTTACTTCCTCATCATATGTACTGTTTAACCTTGACCTTCACTTACAGCACCGGCTGTCGCAGAGTTGGCCACTCACGCTAACTGGGCACAGCAGTTTCTAGCCAATGAGAAATCTCAGATAGCATCAGCTGCTGCTGATTTTGACACTGTGGTTCCTCAGATATCTCATACTAACAGACCTGCCCTTATGGGGGGCCCGATGATGCCACGTGCTCATATGATGGACCCCAGGCTACATATGGTTCACCAACAACACTGGTTCAACTTTACTTCTTTCTTTATAAACTTCCTAGTTCAAATTTGTTATAATTGTAACTGCTTGTGTATAAAATAAATAGTATACTGTATATTTTATACTGTATACTATACGTTGTCACTGTATACTATACGTTGTTACTGTATACTATACGTTGTTACTGTTTTCTATACATATACAATATATTCTATACATTGTTACTATATACTATACGTTGTTACTGTATACTATACGTTGTTACTGTATACTATACGTTGTTACTGTATACTATACGTTGTCACTGTTTTCTATACATATACAATATATTCTATACATTGTTACTATATACTATACGTTGTTACTGTATACTATACGTTGTTACTGTATTCTATACGTTGTTACTGTATACTATACGTTGTTACTGTATACTATACGTTGTCACTGTATACTATACGTTGTTACTGTATTCTATACGTTGTTACTGTATACTATACGTTGTTACTGTATACTATACGTTGTTACTGTATACTATACGTTGTTACTGTATACTATACGTTGTTACTGTATACTATACGTTGTTACTGTATACTATACGTTGTTACTGTATTCTATACGTTGTTACTGTATACTATACGTTGTTACTGTATACTATACGTTGTTACTGTATACTCTACATATACAATGTATTCTATATGTTGTTTCTGTATTCACAGGGAAAGTAAGCCTCCACTATCAAAGGAACAGGCTGAGGTTTGGACTAAACCTTTCCAAGAACCTGACGAGTTGGTAAAAACTGCGAGGGAACTCCATGACGGTGTGACAGACCCGAAGCTAAAGAGCTCTAAAGTTGGTATAAAATGTGATGAGCTTTAACATTACGTGATGCATTTTCATTGATAGATCTCATTGTAAGAATAAAGTAGAAAATATGAAGTATGAAATATAAAGTATAAAATATAAAATATAATATATATATATATATATATATTTTTTGCTGTTGCATGTAGCATAAAATATAAACTTGTATGACATTAATTTTTAGTCACCCTAACTTACTCTCTTTTTAGTTTATGCAGTTCGTTAAAGATATCGCGGATGAAGAGGTCACTGTGCAGGGAAATGATGTCACGAGATCTTCTAATAGTTCAAATGTACGTACGATTCCGTTTTCATTAACAATATCTCCCCGTGAGTTAATTATATTGTCAAAATCTATCTTATTGCAACAACTCACTGCCACCTTGTTACATGTGTCACTATCTGGACTCTGTTACTATGACATGCTACTGCAGGTGGAAGTATAGATGACTCATTTTTACCTGACTATACATGTCATGTGTCACACATACTGTACTGGCTATAATGCTCATCATAATGACACACCTCACTACAAATGTCACAAATACTGTAGTGAATATATTACTCATAATGACACACCTTACTACACATGTCACACATACTATACTGAATGTAATACTCATCATGGTGACACATGACAGGTAGAGGAATGGGTTAGTCAGTTTCAGCAGACGTCAAATGCCGAGAAAGGAGACGACCACCAGAAGTCATTATCAGATAAATGGGCAGAGGAATTAAAGACGGGAAGTACTAAACCAGCAGATGAAGACTTTTGGAAGGTTCTAGAAGAGCAATGGAATGACCTAGCTAAGTAAGTATTACTATAAGTAAGTAAGTATTACTACTTACTGCCTAGACTTGATTGTGATGGGCTTTGCTTTCTACTTGACACAAAAAGTGTTGTTTGCCATGCGGACTCGAAAGCCGGTTGCATCGCACAGTAAGCACATGTGTAGACAGTATGTAGTGCTAACCTCAAACGTTATCCTCATAGTCATTGCATACCACCACCAAGGTTTCAACTCTCCTTTTTATTCCAGAAACAAATTCATTGTGGGAGACAACTGATAATGTTAGTGTACTTTGTTCAAGAATAAAGCTTATTATTTGCTTGCTTATTTGTAATAATGTATACATTTATATCAGCGTTTATAGGTGTTATCAGATGTTATTGTACCAGTGTTTGTAGGTGTCAATAGACATTATTAATCAGTATTTTTGGATTTTGATACATGTCGATATATCAGTATTTGTAGATGTTGATACATGTTGATATATCAGTATGTGCAGATGTTGATACATGTTGATATATCAGTATGTGTAGATGTTGATACATGTTGATATATCAGTATTTGTAGATGTTACCAGGTGTTAATTGTATTATTGTGTCACTATTTTACAGGGAAGAAGGTCATCCCTGGCTAGACTACGAGGAGACTGAACCATACATGGTATTCTATACATTCTCACAGACCTTATATAATTTATCTCAACTAATTATGCTGTTTGTTCTATACTCCTTTCCAACATTGTGTAATACCAAAACAATCAGCTTCATACATTGTAAAAATGAAATAGATTATCTTTGAATATCAGTAGTATTCAGGTTTATCTCCCCTGTCTCTCCTGTCAGTAGTATTCAGGTTTATCTCCCCTGTCTACCTCTCAGTAGTATTCAGGTTTATCTCCCCTGTCGCTACCTCTCAGTAGTATTCAGGTTTATCTCCCCTGTCTCTACCTCTCAGTAGTGTTCAGGTTTGTCTCCTCTGGCTCTACCTCTCAGTAGTATTCAGGTTTATCTCCCCTGTCTCTCCTGTCAGGTGTACAAGTTTGAAGAAGGCAACCCTCTAATCAACCACGAGAACCCATTTAGCGAAGGTCTGAAAAGGTTAGCTCACGGGGACATTCCCAACGCCACCCTGTATTTTGAGGCTGCCGTCCAGAAAGATGCTGAGCACATGGAGGCGTGGCAGTACCTTGGAACTACTCAGGCGGAGAATGAGCGAGACCCTCACGCTGTCGCTGCCTTGAAACGGTGCGTTTCCTGTCTTGTGTTGAGATTATTTCTTTGATTTGTGTGATAAAGAGTTGTCTATCCTTACACTAAACTAAGGCCTTGTGTGCTGTGATAGCAGATTTCTCTGTAGAATATATTTCTACCTCACTGCTGCAGGTGCTTGCAGCTGCACCCTGGCAATCTGACAGCGCTAATGGCTCTGGCTGCCTGCTACACAAACGAATGCATGCAAACACATGCCTTGCAAACTCTAGTGGAGTGGGTTAAGCAGCACCCCAAATATCACAGCCTCGTACCTGAAGGAGCTGAGTCTACGAGATCCGTTTCCTCATTCATGTCTCGGTATGTATAATAATATTTCATAATAAAGTATATACAAGTATATAATATGATATGATATAGTATATATTAGCATATAATATGATATAGTATATATCAGTATATAATATAGTATATATAAGTATATAATATGATATAGTATATATCAGTATATAATATAATATAGTATATATCAGTATATAATATGATATAGTATATATAAGTATATAATATAATATAGTATATATCAGTATATAATATAATATAGTATATATCAGTATATAATATGATATAGTATATATAAGTATATAATATAATATAGTATATATCAGTATATAATATGATATAGTATATATCAGTATATAATATGATATAGTATATATCAGTATATAATATAATATAGTATATATCAGTATATAATATGATATAGTATATATAAGTATATAATATAATATAGTATATATCAGTATATAATATGATATAGTATATATCAGTATATAATATGATATAGTATATATAAGTATATAATATAATATAGTATATATCAGTATATAATATAATATAGTATATATCAGTATATAATATAGTATATATAAGTATATAATATGATATAGTATATATCAGTATATAATATAATATAGTATATATCAGTATATAATATGATATAGTATATATAAGTATATAATATAATATAGTATATATCAGTATATAATATAATATAGTATATATCAGTATATAATATGATATAGTATATATAAGTATATAATATAATATAGTATATATCAGTATATAATATAATATAGTATATATCAGTATATAATATGATATAGTATATATAAGTATATAATATAATATAGTATATATCAGTATATAATATAATATAGTATATATCAGTATATAATATAATATAGTATATATCAGTATATAATATGATATAGTATATATAAGTATATAATATAATATAGTATATATAAGTATATAATATAATATAGTATATATCAGTATATAATATGATATAGTGTATACATATAAGTATATAAGCTGTATTCATATTGTTAACATAATAAGATGCATGTCAAGTACATGAAGACTAATAATGAGATAAGTCTGAATGAAGCATATAGCGACTGTTCTCTCCAATCATTGACACCACTGGGGTGTTTATTTTGTAGACCTGCACATATATTTGGTTATTTATTTAATTGTCTTTGTCACCAAGCATCTTTATAAATTTATATTATTTTATTTATATATATTTTTCATATCATTAGCAAACTTGAGGTTTGCTAGCCCCAATAAATTGTATAATATGGTATAACCTCTTTGAAGGCATGTACAGGGATACATAATGTTGGTACAGAATTACACGTTCAAATCATACAGGAAGTGCCTGTATGTTTCTTACAACTGGGAATTGTCTTATTTATTTGATAACTTCTGCGTTCAGTTTAATCTCAAAAATTGTAAGTCCTGTATTTTATAGAAACTGTCCCTTGTAGTCTCTCACAATCTCTGTTTTGTTTTTACTGAAACTTGTATTTTAGAGAACTCCATGACAAAGTCAAGAATTACTTATTTGGTGCTATAAAATTGTCTGCTGGAGATATTGACCCAGATGTTCAGGTTTGTGTTTTCAATTCTCCTATGTGCGTCTGTCTTTATGTCCGCCTCTTTATTTCACTTGGTTAGCTATCTTTTCCCTGTATAATTTATCTTTATTAACTCGTCTCTAGTCAGTATAACTCTATATTTCGTATTGAAATATTATATTCTAAAGATTGTCAAGTTTTTGATGAAACTGAAACTGGTATTATTTCAATGCTTGAGGCTTTTTAAGGCTAAATAACAACTGCTTGGTTAGTGTATGACTTTATTATCTTCTTTTTATTCTTTTTTTAAAGCACCACCCTTCTTCATAGAATTACTAGTTTACTACCCTTAGGCTAACATACTATATGTATAATTTATATTGCTATCAAGTCGCCCAACTCATCTTAAGAGGTTATGGGGAGTGGAAAGTCTTTTAAAAGTTAAATTTTGCCGAATTAGTATTGAGCAGCTCAAGTATAACTTATGGCCGTGGTTCACACAAATACTGTACTATTTATTACTTCTGGAATAAAAATAATTTGGGGAGAGTTTCTGCTGCCCTGAAAATACTCTTGAGAAAATTTAGGAAACTTTATAAAATGTTGATAAGATTTTTAGTCAAGAATTGATAATTCAAGTGTGACCTGTTGTTTCAGTGTGCCATGGGAGTGCTGTTTAACCTGTCTGGTGAGTACGACAAAGCTGTCGACTGCTTTAGAACCGCCCTGCAAGTCACCCCCAAGGTACAACTTCTGTATCCACTACTTTTACTTACATTCACTTGTCTAAATCAACTCTACTCTACTATACCAGCAATAATTAGGAAGTTCTAAAAATAGTTGATGTGATTATTTCTTCAAACTGACTGATTGTGATTAAATGTGGTTGAATTAACATTTTAATATCAATTATTACTGTTACATAAATCAAAAACCACTCTTTGTATAACCTGAGAATGTCTTGTTAGGATGCTTTGCTGTGGAATAGACTGGGTGCTACCCTTGCTAACAGTCACCGTAGTGAGGAGGCTGTAGACGCGTACCGTAATGCCCTCAGCATATCACCTGGTTTTATCAGATGTAGATTTAATCTAGGCATTGCCTGCTTCAACCTGCACGCCTACAGGTGAGTTCAAGGCGTGCTTCATGTGATGAACTTTGTTCCTTACACTCTAACCGGCAACTTAAGTTTAATTAAGTTTATTTATAATGTATGTCAGTTTAATTTCTAATTTCTTTGATGAGCCAACGTTACATAATAGATGGTGGCTACTATTTTGATCTTCTTTTGGAAAACATCCAAAGTAATTGATGAAAAAGTACTTGCCTCTTCATTTCCATGCATTGTGAAGTGCTTATATGCACTGTTACACTTTTCTCTCTGATTTAGTCTAATCTGCCAACACACTAGGGCTGTTAGTACGACGCCCTCACTTCCAATCCCTGGGCTCCACTGCCAAATCCTCTACCCACTCATCCATTTTCTGGGCATGGCTCAATGCGAACACTCCCACCGCTATGTTCACATCCGCAATTGTTAGATTTTATAAACCGTACCAAATTTACTAAAGTGTTGTTAGCTTAATTAGAATATATCACTGTTGAATTCATGGCAGCTTCAGATGTTTAATTATGCTGTGTTTTGATTTAAAATAACTAAAATGATATCAAAGTGTAATATGCAATACCATAACATATGCTGTGATATACTGCGTCTATATTTGAATTACTTAAATTGTACAACATATAATGCCACGGTATTATTTGTTGTATTGTTATTTTTTAGCAAACTTATGTAACAAAAGCCAGTTGCACTTGTTTAACTTTTGAGAATAGCTACACCTTGTCTATATTTTATACACATATCACCTTAGCTTTTGTTCTGCTATACAAATTTCTGTTATTACAGGGAGGCTGTGGAACACTACTTACAAGCATTAACCATGCAGAAACAAGGTAAAGGGCCCAAGGGAGAAAACTCCATTATGTCCGACAATATTTGGTCAACTTTACGTGGCACTATCGCCTTGACCGGACGTACAGACTTGTTCAATGAGTGTGAGACGAGAGATCTTGACGCTCTAAACAAAGCTTTCAACATCACAACATGATACACAGCTGGCTCGTTTTTATATACCACATGATCCATATTAGTCTGGATTCGTGCTTCATCAGGCTGTATTTTTATAAATTGCCAAATTTAATACCTCCAATTCTGCTGCATTCGTTTATTATATTTATTATATTATATTTATGTAAATTTTTCACCAGTTCTTGCAAGAGTTATTATCCCATGATCATGGCTATCAAATATGCAATATAGCACACCTAGTTAGGAATAAGTCTAATCTGAATATGCATTTTGGGGTATCTATAGATTAATTTTTCCACTTCAATTACTATCAGTCATCGTTTAATTTTTACTACCATAGATAATCAACTTGTAAGGGAACAAACATTATCAGAATATAAATTATCAAAATGATCTAGTGCTTTCAGCTTGCTATCAATAGTAACAGTAGGCATTGTATTCAATCACAAAGCTGGGTATGTACTACACTCTACAACTCTGATATGTTAAGATTTTCATGCCATTCGGAAACTATGGAAACCTTTAACAAATCGCCATGTCAAATGTTTATTCCAAGAAGAATTATTGACTGGATTAATCAAAAACAATAAACTAAGTCACATTAAGTAAACAAATCATTAAAAAGAATACTGATAAAACTGCAACAACACATCATTCAACAAGCCACTCATTTCTCATATAAAATTCAGTAGATTTAAAACAAAAATATTATTAAATTTTCCAGTATCGCATAGAGGTTAGGCTTAAATAGTTGCATAATTATTCATTGCAAATTTCTGACTGTCTTATAAAAAAATAAACAATATTCATATTCATAGAAAATAATTAAAAATGATAATACTGTGTACAAAATTTCAACATTATTTTACATATGTACAAAAATTTTCACCATGTGGTCGTGTGCAGCCATATTAAATACACCTGATACTAGTAGATGAAATATTTACCAACTGACCATTTAAGAAACAACTCTGCTAAGTATAGATTTTAGCACCAAATATTAAAATTTAATATGGGTTACTGTTTTGTTGTAAGCCTGGCGAAAGCAAGGAAGAGCCACAAGACTAGCAGCTTTATGTAGGTAGGGTTGGATAGGTATACACCCGCAGCATGCATCTATGTCACTAGGATATGTAGTCTAGGTAGAGCTAACTATAGACTAGTCGGAGTCCATACTGCTGTTGTAAACTGTGGTATGGTTGCCACTCTGACGAACCTTCACAATTTCTCTCCAAATACGGCACTCTACACCACCCCTGTGGAAAGAAATCACAAATAAAACCACCATTAAAATGCTATAGGACCAGACAGTAGAATAATGGGAAGCAAATCTACAGACTGAAGCAAAATGGAAGGAGACAAACCTTAGATTCATGCGACGCAAATCATCCCTGGAAACCAGTTCCATGATATCGCTAAATGTATATTCTTCGGCGACGAACTTGGATATGGTCAGTCGGTCACAGGAAAGAGATTCCAGCCAGCGAACCAGCTTGTCATCAGAGGGAACCTGTCAGAGCAAAGGAAGAGAATGTAACCATTTCTGGTGAGGGTTTGTATCTGCCTCATTTTAGGTGATGTGAGAGCCAAGTTAGAGAGATGAAGTTGGTGTATTGACTCAGTTTTATTGACGTGACAATGTCAGTATGTATAGTTAAAGCAAACTCAGACGTAGAAAGAACGTATCTGAACTAGTTTTAGAGCCAAATAGATACAATCTCGAATAAATTATGAAAATTATATGCTTATCATTAACAGAGATGTGTTTATCGTGAGAACGAATGCATAATGCAGATAAAACGTGAATAGGGCATGCAGTGCAGTAAAGCTGGCACTGGCCTATATTAATTTATGATGGAATAAATTCTGTCAAAGATCAAAGTATTAGAATATTGAGTTATAGACTATTAGCTGGAAGTTAATGTGACGTGATAAAGTTTATGGTCCTTCAGAGTCTACTGTACAGTAAATACATTCACCATATTACATCAACAGTGGAACATCTACCTGGGGAGAAGATAGCTGAGGTACAGTGGTGTTGATTTCAGGGCTGTTGGGCTGCCCATCTGACATTGTTGATGGTGAACCTACACTAAAGATATTTGCACCAATAGCAAGCGGCGTAGGAGGTGGCATGGTAATGGCGTCTCTGTAATAGAACAAGTAATGTATTACCACACGAAACATTAGTCTGTTCCCATACCAGACTTTATTGAGCCAGCTACAAATGTGCAAAATAAACTAATAAGGTAAAAACCTACGTTAGATTCTGAACATGAACTTGTCTCTCACGGAGTAGACTCTGTAGAAGCTGCCGGTAGTTCTTGTCGACAGCGTTGAGTTCAGTCAGCAGTTTGTAGCGACTCTCCTCCGACTTGAAGTACTCCTCCTGTAGTTTCTGAATATCCTGTAATTTATCAGAATCGTCGACCTAAGGAACCAAAGTACAACCAGCATGCAGCCATCATCTCACAGTGCCACCTACAGGTCAACTCTACCTACAGGTCAACTCTACCTACAGGTTAACTCTACCTACAGGTCAACTCTACCTACAGGTCAACTCTACCTACAGGTCAACTCTACCTACAGGTCAACTCTACCTACAGGTCAACTCTACCTACAGGTCAACTCTACCTACAGGTTAACTCTACCTACAGGTTAACTCTACCTACAGGTTAACTCTACCTACAGGTCAACTCTACTCTACAGGTCAACTCTACCTACAGGTCAACTCTACCTACAGGTCAACTCTACCTACAGGTCAACTCCTATCTAATAAAAAACAACAAAGAAGGGAAGAAAAACTAAACATCTAGTTTGAATAAATGTTTAAAACGAATCTTCACACATCTTAACGTTTATTTTGTTAAACTAACACAAAATTTGACAAAAAACACTTCAGTAGTTGAATTAGCACAGTGAAGTTTCATTTTCTATAAATATTGTTTTAAGTTTCATGTAAAAAAGAAACTGAAAGTTTGTTGCCATAACTTTTTGGTGACAATTTTAAATACGCAGTTTTTTTGTCAAGTTGCACCATTTTTAATCAGCACTAGCGTGCATGGAAAAAACATGGTCACCCAGTGACCACACAATGCTGAACTACACAACGCCAGTTTAAAACATAAGATGCAGAAGGTTGGGAGGGGTTCATTGCAGAGTTACACACAACAGGAAATAGAGACCCTGGCTACGTTTCTACTTGACAACTATTATAATAAACCATATTTTAGAATTTAGAAATTACAGGAGCGTTTGCAAGCAACAAGAGAGAAACTTTAGATACACGTCTATAAAACAGTGGCACAACTGGAGTGATGAAAAGATGGGGGACAAAGGATAAACTGGGTCTAATACCATGACTCTATGGCGGTCTACTTCTGTGGCCTCACATTCCTTCCACCCATCCAGCTGTCAAACAGCAGCAACAATAATCTAGATATCAAATTTTTAAAACTAATCTCTAGTAACTATATACTATTGAAAAGCGGAGGATGAAAACTTACCTTTCGGTATTTACTGATAGTTTCCCCATCTATAGACTCAGAACTGAGAAAACTGACGGATGTGTGGAGGGTGGGAGAGGCATCATCGTGGACAGAATCATCCGACCTCAATTGCGGCGTGAGAAACTCAATAGAATGTTTTATAGTCGCTTTCAAAAAGTCATCAAATGTGAACATCCAGTGAGGGGGCATCTGACGCTCCTTCAGTATTTTCACAGACTAAAAGTTGGCAAAAGACGAGTTGAGATGTGAACTTCCTAACAGTTTAGTACATACATTATATACAGACGTACTGGGGTACAGACGTACTGGGGTACGGACGTACTGAGATACAGACGTACTGAGATGCAGGCATACTGATGTACTGAGATGCAGACGTACTGAGATGCAGACGTACTGAGATGCAGACGTACTGAGATGCAGACGTACTGAGGTACAGACGTAGTGAGATGCAGGCATACTGATGTACTGAGATGCAGACGTACTAAGGTCCAGATGTATACTTACAGCATCATAGAGGGAGTAGATACTTCTCATTAGTTCCTCTACATTCATGTCCCCACACTGTATAGCCTCAGAGTGCAGCTCTTTAAGATAACTATCAAGGGTGGCGGCGTCCTGCGAGTTTATGAACTCCCTCATAGCCTTAGCTAGTGTCTGCATTTGAGTGTCAGTGAGACAGTGAGCCTGGTTAGACCTCTGGTCTTCTGCCCATATGCCACACAACTAGAACACAGTCTAACTTGTGTTACATTCAGTGACAACCATGCATGTATAGTCAACACTCAACACATGTTGAACACACCAGGAGAATTATTGGCGATACATAAATGTTGGTTGATAAAAAATAAGCTTTCGGTGCCAAAATTCTTAGATTAGTATTAAAAAATATTCTAATAAATGGAAATAATAAATTCACAACAAAAATGCTGATAATTTATAGCAATCAGAAACAACTGAGGGAGAGAATAAAGGGGGGAAGAGAAGAGCAGGATGGCAGTTTGAAATAGAGCTTCAAGGACAAGATATTATATAATCCTCATCACGTGACAAGCTGCCTAAACAGGACAGAGTGGAGATAGGTGAGGGTATTACATTACACACCACCTGGCCAGTGTGAATGTACAGATGAAAGAGAAACGAGACCTACAGGCTATGAAGGGGCGGGACATACCTTGAGGGCATCTTCCGTGAGGATGTCTATTAACATTGATCGTCTTTCTGCATCCTTCTTGAGGATAAATAGACCTCCACTTTCGGCGCTGCTGCAGCCTCGAGTTTCAAAAGAGGCAGCGCTGTCAACGGGTGGAGAGGTGAGGAAATCTTTAGGGGTCCCGGGAGTTCCAGGGTGAGTGTCGTAGTCCATGCTGAAACCATAAAATAATTATCCATGCAGAAATAGAATCATACAAATTATTTTATTTTGCATTATTCTAATACCAACTACACTACAAGCCTAGTCCACTAAAACATCATCACAACAAATAAAAATATGGTTTTCAACACAACACAACGAGTGAGAAGAAACAGCAAGCAAAAAAACTTCAAGCATAGAAACAATAAAACTGTAAGAAAATTCACAAGCATAGCCAGTGTTGCCAAGATTGATCAGCTGGTAATACGGGTGGGGAGGGGGAGCCCCAACGCAGCATTATAAAACTCACTGAAACACCTAGCTTACGGGTAAGTAAAGTACCCATGTTATAGGCTAACAGACAGACAGGTACAAATAAATTAGCGAGTCAAGTTGTTTTCTGTGTTAAAATAAGCATTGGATAGCAGGAGAGAGGCCAACGACGGCATGTTTAGGCTTACACTAGGCCAGTGGATGCCGGCCAGATGGGGCCTGTCAGCAAGACAGCCGGACTCATGGATTGGCTGGAAAATGAAAACATGCAGCGTGAACAGACGACATGATACAACACACCACTACTGGGGCAGCTCACAAGATTCTCAGGCGGAACACGAGTAGATTAGATGACGGAGGAGGCAGCTTAAGGAGAAACAGTGAGTAGAGACACACAACACACTAGTGAACTCAGATGAGGGTTGAGGAGACAACTTCACACAGTTGACAAGGCAGGACAAGATGCATGACAATACAGCGTGTTGTTACATTAACCTGCTGAAGGGAAAGAACTTCCACGAGGAGGCGTGGGCTGAGGGTGAGCCAGACGTAACTCTGTCAAAGAAACCCGAATCATGTGATCAGAGTAGCACAACAAAGCGGTAATCTAGCAATGAACTCTCGTACTTATAATATACCAGCTGTTGTATAACTTTCTAGAAGTATATGTGTGATTTCACAAGGAAATATCGTAAATCTGCCCTGGTCAGTTCAGCAGAACTTTAGGTTGAGTTCTGAGTATTCAGTGTTTCAGACATCAAAGAACTCATAAATAAAATTGTTTAAAATTATTGCTAAGCAACAGTCACATGGCTCCACACAGACCTCTATACATATCTCACACAGACCCACCATATTAGAGACAGATGGCGACACCTTGATAGTATCCTAGACTAAAGATCTGGTAAAGGTGTCTGTACTATTGAGTTGTTTAACCAACACACCAAACCAACACTCTAGGAAACAACTAAAGAACTAGGTTTACATTCCTTCACTGCCGCCAGCCAACAATAACTGCAATAAGAATGGTGATCAGAGTGGAGGGAGTAAATACTGTGTGTAGCACTGGCAAGGCCAGAGATGGTGAGTTGCTAGCACACAGTGTGACAGCTGGTGTGTGACTAGAGTGACAGCTGGTGTGTGACTAGAGTGCAATCCCCTGTAACCACGGCAACAAGGTAAACATATTTGGACTGACTATTAGTTGAGCAGTGAGCTAGCAGACGAAGGGGTTGGCCAAAGCACCGCATGGAGTCTGGGGGGCCAAAGGCTACAGCTCGCATAGACAGGTTACATATAGTACAAAGAGAAGACAATTACCTGTGATGACACTGTGCATAAGTAGACAGAGACCTCTCCGTGCCTTCACTAGCATGTCTACCACTGCTGTAATAGACATCAATGTAGTGTGAACAGTGTAGAGTACAGTAAAGACATAGATTGTAATGACATAGAGTTATACCAACTCTAATGCGTCTATATTATTAGTAATGAGTGCATCACTTCACTTTAGACAGGGCTAATAAGCTAGAGTGATGGGGACATATTACTAGTCTAGTAAATTCAAGCTACACACACAGCATATAGTAAAGGAGCAACTGTAGCAACACACAGCTGTGGTATTCTGCAGCAATCACGGAGCTGTGGTATTCTGCAGCAAACATGGAAGTTGCAAATTATGGAAATCAACACAAAATTCAGAGCTGCGTTTGAGAGCTGCACACAGCGAACGATGCAAAGGGACAGAGAAATTTCAACTAGCATTAGCTGGCAGCCATATTTGTACTACCTGGGCTTTTCCAGAACTCTTACAACAAAGAGTTAACCAATAATATTAATATTTCACGCAACATCATAGAATAAACATGGCAAACACAGCATGGTGGTATATCGTATGAATAACTGAGTGTGGGGTTGAGAGGTGAAGGAGGAGCAACTTACGGTCTGAGGTGAGCATTCGGTGGAGGAAGGACAACTCTCAACTTGGGATTGTGATGTGTTCGTGATTCTGGTGAGGTGACGGGGCTGGATCCTGTTTGACCTCCGAGAGCCGGTACTGAAATATAACAGAGCAGGTGACTAGTGAGTGAGTACTCAAACTACAGTGATACTCAGACTATATACTCAGACTACAGTGATACTCAGACTATATACTAAGACTATATACTCAGACTATAGTAATACTCAGACTATATACTCAGACTATATACTAAAACTATATACTCAGACTATAGTAATACTCAGACTATATACTTAGACTATATACTAAAACTATATACTCAGACTACAGTGATACTCATGAAGTTGAAAACTTAGGCTAAACATATCATACTATCTAGAAAGGAAGAGAACTATAAAGTATAAACTATAGCCTACAGTGATGGACATTTGGCAGCCCAGTGCATGTTTGGAATATTTGAAATGCTTGCCGCATCCTAGAATGTTTGACTAGTGGAGATGGGATCAATGGATATAATACACCACAAATCATTCACTGATTTGCTCCCACCTCAGTGGGTGTGTCTCAATTCTGACTATATCAAGGAGGTGTACAGTCCACCTGTGTCAGGTAAAAATGGTACATTTTTTATTAGGGTTTGGAGTAGGGTTGGGTGTTTGGGATGGGGGTTTACGTTGGGGAAAATTTAACATCAGTGTGCCATTTTTTTCTACTTCTACTTGTCCATTTGTGCCATTATTATCTGTGTCATTTCTACCTAACATCTAGTTCACAATACACCCTGTAACCCACCATTTCAACTAAGTTCTGCTGCATGAGCTGTGTTCTATTGGACAAAACAGGGTTACTAATGGCTGGTTAAGTTACCCACCCTCATTCTTCAATTCTCCAGGTTGTGGCCATAGTATAATTTAATTAAGCAAGTCATTAGATTAGCAAACTATATTAGTTGAATGACTTTCTCCTAGAATTCAATGCCATATTTACTAGTAGTGCTTGAGTTGGATAATACAGTGTTTAGTGGTTGGAGAGTGCACAACTCTAGTGCATAGTGTCCACTTCACATTCACATGTTATAGGGAGATGATCTGATGCAGCTAACACGCATATTTGGGAAGCTAAGCTGGCTGGTGTGAGAGACTAGGTGGGAATATAAACCATAGACTGTCTGCAAGGTCTAGTATTACCTTAGCCATTGAATACAAAACACCTATTCAACACCCATATCTGAGCAACACCAAGTTATCTAACAAAGAATAGCCCCTGGCTTACTCCAGCCAATAGTGATGTTATCTAAGATTTATTAAGTTCGGTTAGAGCTAATAGAGCAATGGATAGGTGGAGGCCAGGTGGCTGCCTGTGATTGGCTGGAAAAGTTGCAAATGCCTAAACTCAGTGTTATTATTGGACAACAAATCAGCCAAATTTAAGTTTCCCTGAAAGCCCATTAGTTTGCAATGAGTCTAAAGATAGAGCAAATAAGTTTTTATGAGTAGAATAGTCAACACTTATAGTCAGACAACTTCAGGAGAGAATAACTGCATAATATATAGCCCTAGGACCTAGGACGTCCACACAGCCTATCTATGAACACAATTCTCAAACAGAAGCTGAATATCAACCAGTATGTCCAGCCCATGCTCAGGTCAGATGGTATTCAACATGTATACTGCTAGATATAATGCTAGATGGAATGCAGCCAACAGCATTTGGCTCACAGCCAAATGCTTCTGATTCTAATATACTTCAACTTCCACTACCAGAGCTAACCTGTGCAGGCAGGTGATGGCAGGTGGTAGCTGGTGATGCAGTGCAAGGGGCTGGCACACGCTCTAACAAGGTCAAGCTCATGGCTGAGGAATGTTGATTGGCGACAGCTCTGTGTGCTATCAAAGCTACTTCTTGCTGTCATAAATCACACAAACGGCAACAAAAATGTTTTTACATTCTCTGCCAATCCCGCGCTAGGCTAGCTGCCATGGGAAACCAAGCATGCGTGGCAATTCCTATAAACCCGTGTTAATTCGTGACACAGCATCGAGATCTAACATTACATAACAGTTATTTTGGAAAGAGAAGGGATATTCTACTTGAGTTAATTATGATGAGTTTAGTTCTGATTATTGAATAATATAATGAACAGTTGATTACACGCAGTTAGCATTGTACTAGCCAAGGGGTGAAGTGCATAGTGCAGGCATACTAATAAATTCTACATCTACACCAGTAAGTGATGATATTTATAGCCCTAACCAAAAGCTGATCATCTGCAAACTGTCACCCCACACGCTATTTATATCCACTTCTCACCCACTTTTATCTCAATAGTGCAGATGCTGCATGGTTTGGGACTAAAAGTTCAGCTGATGGCCATATAAATTGTAATTCAAGACTAGAAAAACTGGTTCAATGAGTAACAGAGGCTACTAGGAGATCAGACTAGAAGGAGCCAAGACTATGAGGAACTGAGGCTACAGGAGAGATACCAGTAGATGACCGAATAGCAAGTCACAGTGGGTCAGCGGAAACCAGCCAATGACTGAGCTGAATTCCTAAATAATACATTCTGGAGTTGATTTATCCAGAAACTAACAAGGGGCTTATTAAGAGCAGCGGCACACTTCAGAACAACGCAGGCTTGTATAGAAACAGGAGACATGAATGACATCTAGTTCAAACCCATTGGCAGCAAGGTCAACTCAACATTGTAGCTCACCAGCAGGGGTTGCTGCCCCACAATACACAACAGCTAATCAGCAACAGCAACCTCTCCCACATGGACTAGTACCATGTATTACTAGACTGACAGTTACTAGTACCATGTATTACTAGACTGACAGTCACTAGTACCATGTATTACTAGACTGACAGAGTCACTAGTACCATGTATTACTAGACTGACAGAGTAACTAGTACCATGTATTACTAGACTGACAGAGTAACTAGTGCCATGAATTACTAGACTAACAGAGTAACTAGTACCATGTATTACTAGACTAACAGAGTAACTAGTACCATGTATTACTAGACTGACAGAGTAACTAGTACCATGTATTACTAGACTAACAGAGTAACTAGTACCATGTATTACTAGACTGACAGAGTAACTAGTACCATGTATTACTAGACTGACAGAGTAACTAGTGCCATGAATTACTTCTACAGATGATGCCAACTCTAATGCAAACTGCAGCAACACTTTCCTTTACTTCGAAAAGCAAAAAATAACAATTTTTACAAGTTATGAAGCCTTTGTGTCTGGTTAACACCCAAATACTGCCTGTTATCAACTGATGGAAAACAACTGCAGAACATTCCAGAAATAATATTTGAACAAAAGATAAATTTCCCTGAATGAGAGCAGAACTAAATCTTATCTATCTATATTCTATACATTAAATGAGGACAAGACAGTTAATTTGGTGCAATTTAGGCCAACATCGAGGTCAACACTAGAAGTCAGCAATGGAGGTCAACAGGTCATCACTCAGAGGTCAATAGGTGAACATTGATGTCCAAGCGGAAATGTACCATTACCTGGCCATTAATGGGCACTTTTCAAGAATTAAGCAACCATTCCCTACACTCAGCATAAGAACAAGTGAAGTAGTAAGCTCCCTGAAGAAAAGCTCAACTTCTAACATTACCTTTGATAGAAATACACAGTAATGTTACTTCTAAAGCAGAGAGTTAACTAACGGGGCACCATCATTGTAACTGTGGAGGTTTATGTGCAAGTTGAAGAGTGTTAGCAAGTGCTTGTGTGCCCAACTGGTCATCAACTCACAGATACAAATTTCTCTAACAGAATATCTGCTTCCATTCTATTTGTACTCAATAAGTATATCCCAACACAACTCAACAAGATTACCACCTGAATACATAATAGCCATTCTAAAGGTTTATTGAAAGAGAATTTCAACTTTAGAGTGATTTAGAAGCATATGATATTTAACTGGACTTTATCTTCCTAGTGAAAGAGCTATTGATTCAAGTGCTAGCAAATGGCAGGAATTAATATAATAACATAAAACCCTTGAAATGCTTAATAAGTTGTGGGCACAATGAGGTGATGATATATCAGAAGTAGAGTTGTAGCAGAACATGAGAGTTAACTGAAGCTGGGAAGTGATAAATCATAATTCTTCTATATACTCTTTCAGAACTTATGAGTGTCCAGCCATGCATTCATCAACTTTTTTATTCAGTCTCTCTCCCACAGGGCTAGGATTGACACAATTTGTAGAAGAGTTTGAGGTAGCGGGTGCTGATGTGTTTAAGAGCATAGCATGAGGAACTGTAGTGACACCCATGTTCTAGCTTTTCTCTGATTATCAACAAATATGTAGTCATTAAAGTCTCGAAAAACCTAGTAAGTGCATGAATCTGATTATATTTCTCTACACTCCCTCCTAAAAAATGTAAGTAATCAAATGTTGACAAACTTATACACTGCATAAATCTGATTATTGTGATATCAACTGGCAGGAGAGCAGTTCAAGTGTTAGCTAACAGGGAGAGGGGGGAGAGAGGAAGAGTAAAATGAACACTAGCGACTTTTGCACAGTGAAACACACCTGGAAGTTGGTAATTTATTACATCGGAACTCAAACTGTCTAGTATGGTGGCCACAATAGCCTTCAGTCTTACCACAAATGACTTACTTAGTACCTTAGTCTAAACTCTAAAGCCTTGGAGATGATGGTGAGGGGTTGAGACCATCAATACAAGTTCTAAACCACCAACTACACTTTATCAGACCACATTACTTGAGCACAGAGCACCACTTAATGCAGTATAGTAGTTAGTATACTGATATATAGTAGTTAGTATACTGATATATAGTAGTTAGTATACTGATATATAGTAGTTAGTATACTAATATAATTATAGTAGTTAGTATATTGATATATAGTAGTTAGTATACTGATATATAGTAGTTAGTATACTGATATATAGTAGTTAGTATACTGATATATAGTAGTTAGTATACTAATATAGTGACTATACACTCTTGATGAGATTAGGTTAACTGACAATTTCTCTCTCTGTTACAACAGATGGGAGATTTGACAGAGTTCCAATTTTCCCAGATGGCCACCACCAAACAACCTGATTAGATTAGATTACAGACACCATTATTATTCTAAACACCATTATTATTGTCCGATTATGTTGCTATCAATTATCATTTCATATAATTTACTGTAATATATACTTTATGAAACCTCGAACTTTGCTTAGAGTTTCTATTTACTGTTATCATAATAACATGTTGTTGCCAACAAAAACTTGCTTTATTCTAAAGATGAGACTACATTATTTAACGGCTCCCCCATCAAACAGAGCGATAGAACAACTCCAGTACACTGACCCGCCAATAAACTAATACAACAGCTAACTTCAAAACCAAACACCAAGCAAATGCTGCTGTTGTCACTAACCCTAACCAAGTTACCTCAAAACTATTCCAACAATTCACCACAGTATCTCTAAACACCCATCACAAAGGTTTGACATGACAGTAAACAAAAAACATGGTAATTAATAGCCAACAGATGTCCTTTCACTGATGGAAATGCTGTAGAGATTTGATAGTCAAATCCAAATATCAAACGCAGACAATGAACAATGTTATGGCACGGCTGCTCTAATGTGGCGACTGGGCTATTAATAGATTTCATATCTCTTTGTTCCATTGAATTTTTATATGGCTAGGAGTGACAGAGAGATAAAGGCGAGGGGCCTGGTTGATCGAGTATCCCGTAAGACAGTGTTCTGTTACTGCATGCCCTGCCCCAGTGTTTGTTCAACCATCTTGGTACTGATTTGATGCATTAGTATTGGGTGCGACTTATAAACTAAAGTACATTCCCTTAACTTGACTGTAAAACTAAGAAGAACTTATGCACCATATAGCACTTTAGATTTGTGATGTCATGACGAAGTAGGTATTATATTATACAGAAATATTATACTTCTAGGGTAAGGAGGTAGTCTTATGTTTGGATAACATAAAAACAGTATTTGAATGGGCAAAAACTTAAATCTGAAGCATCTAAACTATAATATTTTAAAAACAATCTAGTGTGGAACGGTTAGTCTCAGTATTAGTTTTAAAATATCTATAATAGATGTATTTGTGTAAAATTGTTTTTCCCATTCCAGCACATAACTGAAATCCCAGCACTGCCCTATATGATTATACAATATCAATCTACTTGTAACTATCATAACATAACAATTACACTTATAAAATCAATCTATTAGAACGGATCATGTATCAAGTGAACACGATACACCAGCATTGATGATATGAAACTAATATACTATTATATTGTTATGACTGCAAGCCACTCATATTTAGATGAAGTAATGACAGCCTTGTAAGATGCCCCACCTAACAAAATTATTATGTGTTAATCAAGAAATCTTCATTATAACTTATAACTGTAATTTATAATGTTTTTATTATAATTGACAAGCCAATGACCTATATTAATATCCATAGTCTGGACTAGTCATAGTGATAGTCTCTTAGTCCTAGTACTAGTAGTATTAGTTTAAGTAGAAGTAGTAGCAATACTAGTACTGTAGTAGTACTACTAGTAGTGATAGTAGTAGAAGTAACAGTAGTACTATTACTAGTACTACTATTACTATTACTATTAGACTTAGTAGTAGAACTAGTACTAGTAGTAGCAGTAGCAGTGGTAGTACAAGTAATAGTAGTAGATTACCGACTTACCAGATACGCTTCTCTCGTACATGGAGTTATCTTTGTGTGATTTATTCCTAGCTTCCTGCACCTTTCTGGCTTTCTTTCTGTTCCTATAAAATCCACCAGATGTCAGTCCGGGCTGTATTCTATACACAGCTTTTTCAGTCATGACGTCACAGTAGAGTACCAGCTCTTCATTCTGGTTACAGTCATGTCTAGTCATTTTAGCTGCTAAGTTTTCCAATTTCCTAGGGTCCAATGGCTTCCGCACACACTTTCGGATTCTCTGCTTAGTTGTGGAGATCATCCCACTCCAGCAACCGTACAGTCACTGAAAGTGGCTGATGGTTCAACCAATCGCTACTGTGACAGTATGTTAGTTCTGGACACGAGCAGTCGATAGTATCCGATACTAGACTACTAGTGTAGTACTAGGCAGTTGGAATACTAGTAGAAGTAGTACTAGTTGTACTTGAAGTTAGTCGCAGTCTCAGCATGAGCATTAGTAAGGAGTACTAGTACTAGTAAGGCTACGAGACAGCGCAGATTTAGGAGTGGAGAGTTGATGTCTACAGATTTCTACTGAGTGGGTGAAGTGAAATTCCTCGAAGTAAAATACAACTAAAGTCGATTAGCTCCCTGTTGAGATATCTATTCCTAACACCAGTAAACGTAGGACTAGTAACACTTCAAGTTTTTCAAACAAACTGAAACTGGATCAGCCATATAAAGTCCAACCCTTTGATAGGCAGTGTGCAGTCGTGAACTGAAGTAACTCCCTGCTACCCGACAACTTTTACCATCTAGCAAGCACCGAGGTTGAGATAAGGTAGAGAGATAAGAGCTGCACTCACAGTCCGATGATACTGCATAACAATGCACTACTGCAAGACCGACTGCCCTTAAGGTAGGCGTGACGACTTCATAGAAGGTTGAGCCTATCAACTACGCGTTGCCATAGCAACATTCAGTAAAGAGTTTAGAGATAATATATTGGCAATGAGAGAAAGATGCATGGAAGTTGGGTGAAACAGAAAGAAGAAGCAGGTAATTAAAGAGTTGCTGAACAAATAGAGCATAAGATATTGTCAGTTAATCAGCTACAGAAGCAATATTTGACATGTCAGGTTTTATATGTGACAGTTTGAGCTAATGCTAATTTATGGCTACAAAACACTAACTCCTTGAAACAACTTCAAGTAAAGAAAAACAGACTATAGAAAAGAACATAATATTCAGGTTCATTGATATATGGATCTGGAGTCTGGACAGACATTAGATTGCATATGAGTGAGTTGATGGTCTTGAGTATACCACAGCAAGATATTATGCATAGCACAGTTTCAAAACATGTACTTGCCTGCTGTACACCTCACCAATATAAGAATACAGATGGCTGCTGGTGTTGGTGGAGAAGCAAAAACCAAAATTATATACAAAAGAAAGAAGTTTTAAATATCTAGAATTGTATGGTTATCAACGCCTGAACTTTGTGTTGCCGAATATATTGACAAGTGATTGGCAGCATGATGAAATTCATGCATGACAGTTTGACAGGAAATAATCTGCTTCCTGAATTTATCTGCTGGCTGATATTTTGGCAGCACTACTGAATGAAATATGGCGAACAATATGTCTAGAAGAACAGCTCTCCGCAAAAGTTATATTTATCTCTAAGATCACTTTTTGCCACATAGAATAGCCAACATAGGCCGAGCCATGTAAACTCAGTGTGTACGGTTTACAGTCCACAGGCTATAAGCTAGGGAGCTCCACACAAACATATCTTATAATAACAGGATGCCTAGTGAATGGTTCAGGGTACAAATAATGATGTTTGGGAAAGTAAAGTACACCTGGGATAGCGCCAGATCTCATTCAACTCCATCCTCTGATGAACCAAAATGTAGAGCAAGCAAGGGGGATAACTCTAAGTCATTTCGACCAGAAGATACAGAAGAACACAGTAGCACATAAATAACTCTAAGCAAACCTACAAAAGCCATTTTGAATAATGGTGGAAAAGAAAGGGGGAGAGCAGGCAAGGTTACAGGGGAGATGAATCCAAGAGTAAAACTTAGAAAAAAAAATAATATGTTCATCAGGAACAACAAACTATTCTAACATTGCAGACAAATATCAGGTGTGTTACCCATACCCAGTCCAATGATTAGTCAGGGGAAACAGAGTACATCCAGGGACTTGGGGAACTGTTGCCTAGGACATAAAGTATGCAAACTTGACCAATAGCTGGTGGACTCACAACTTACGTATATCAAGCCTTTATCAAACACGATATAGAAATAGGAAATCTGAATAAAATTGAGAGATGATAAAATAGGCTATGGGAGTGGTTTTATCAAGGAAATGTCAGTGAGAAACAACTGCAGTCTTACTTTGAGCACCCTTCAAGAGTATTTTCTCAAATATCTTTAATAATATACAGTTCCTAAAGTGTTACATTATTTTTATCACCAACAATACAGCACCTTACATAATAGGGTTTTACTACCCAACCCCATGTCTAGGTGTGTACTACTTGCTAAAGGGAAATAACACATCGCTGATTGTAAACCTTGTTTATTCTGGTTTATAAACTATTAATTTTGGACTTGGGTCAAACTTTCACTGCCTGAAAGCCACAAGCTGACTGAAGGTGCTATGACACGATGGTGTTGGGAGAATAGTGTCACCATTCCATGCCGCTTCCTGCAAGGTGCCAGATGTCATATGATCTACTCATCCAAAGCACTTGGCTAGCCTGTCAACATCTAACTCTACTTCCTACTAATCTCTATGCCAAAATGTTAATAAATTCAGAAAGAAATGGTTTATGGCAGTCACCATCGATATGAGTGCAGCAGATGGAAATATAGGCTAACTGTCAACTCTAAAATTAGTTCTGTGTGTCAGAGATGGCTTTCAGCGGACTACAGCCAATCAATTTATCTATTTTCTAAAACAATAGGCTTGGCAGTTGATAAAAATTGAATTTTGATTTCATTTTCTCTTTTAAAATCATCTTAAGGGGATATAAAGTTTCAGAGACGCCGTGGAAGAGGAAACAGCTGATAGAGGACAGTGTAGTTCCCGCTATCCATCACCATAATCTCTCATCACACACCCAGCAAACAGTAGAAAAGTGATAATTGATGAATAATAGTCACGATTCAGGAGGATGGAAACAGTTCAGCCAAGTAGAGCTGGTAAGGACACGGCGAAAGTGTGTTAAGATTTGTTTCAGTGATTGAGAGTTAAGAGATAAATACCAAGAAGAATAGAACAATCCAACACCTAGGCAGCATCCCTAACCACCCACTTAGCTTCAGCAATACAACTTTGCTGCAACACCAACTGCTAAACTACAAGTTGGCTTTAATTTATTTACTCATAAAATCTATAGAGAGATGTTCAAAATCACTTCCACTGAAGCTAAGTTGAAGTTCACCAACACACGAAGCATTTCCATGTTCAAAGTAGGCTAGCAGATGTTTAGTTTCCTCTTCTGTCTATTCACATAGATAGTGGCAGCGCTGAGCAGTACTTGCACGTGTTACATTATCAGTGTGAAGAAGGTACTGCCCTAGAAATCTAGGGTTTACTGTAATAGAATGCGGATTGTTGAGTGCACATTGTTGCTTAGATTACACTTATAGATAGTCTACTTTACTCGTATGAACAGCATATCAACATAATGTTGTCTCGTCTAGGCTCCACTTGAATACTGCTCTAATCTGCTAACCATCGTAAATTGAAAACAGCAAATTTTGGTTTATTCAGAGAGAGTATTTAACCTGTAATGTCTTTCATATTAGAGCTACAATAATGTTTCCATGTACCACATCCACATCAAACTATGAGCTTCAATGTTTCCATGTATCACATCAAACTATGAGCTGCAATGTTTCCATGTATCACATCATACTACAGGCTGCAATGTTTCCATGTATCACGTCCACGTCATACTAGCTGAGTCAGCAAAACGTTTGTGACATTCATGCTGGAAATGTGGGTAGCTGTTTAGACATGATATAGACATGATATATCAGCACTCTGTATGATGACTTGCAGGGTGGCTATCAACACCTACACTCTAATCAGCTTCTGTGTGAACAGGGAGATAAATCTGAACATACATCATGTGCCGTAAGCTGACTAGGATGTGAGAACAGCTCTGCAACCAGACACCTCTCAACTAAACATCTTACAGGAAACATTTCACAACACAAATATGACAGAAGATGGTCCAACCCTCAGGCTGTCTACCCTGTTGAAGCACAGAAAGGGTGGTAGCAAATTAAATGAGAAGTCATAGAAAAAAGGGACCCTAAAACAAGGTTCTAATTTCAAGTGCATTCCGGAAAAGGATGAAGAGTTGATTGGAGGCTGGCCAACAACAGAGACTGATATGACCAGCCGAAAATAACATTTTGGCTCCAGCAGCATTAGACTCTGACCTTGAGTGAATTATCAAGGAGCAATAACAATAGTAGAGCAACAGCATAATATTTCGTGCTTTTGGGAAGAATTAAGGGAAGCAATGGAAACCCTGTGCCATGAGTTCTCAATACAAACACAAGTCATCTGAAGGCTGGAGTAACAATATAACAGCAGATAAGATTGGGACGGCATTCATAGGTCACGGAGATTGCTATGAGAGGAGTGATAACCAGGTCAGCTTAGCCTGGGGCCTTTGGGTATCATTCAGCACCCTTTGGCTATTCACTACTATGGATTGATGTTTTCTCTTTTGTTGCTGCATGTTTGGTCAAAAAGCATTTTCAATTTAGTCAATTTAATACACTATTAATAAGTGACTTCCATTTTATTCTGCTTTCATGTTGATTTGGCGTTGAAATTAAATAAGTATGTTGAACTGATAACAGAAATTTAAAAGGAATATTTAGCCACACTGGGAAAGAATAGATACAAATAATTAAATCTGAAACTGTCTTTGTCATCAATCCACCACATGACTAGAGTAGCTAATTGTTATCCCACTGCATGAAATGTAAGCAAAATGTGAAATCTTTTAAAACTGTTCTATAACTAAGTAGGCATTTAGATGAGTGAGCAAGTGCTTGAGTGAGAATAAGAAAATGAGTGTGGAGTTGAAAGACTGAAAGAGTGAGTGAGTGAGTGAGTGAGTGAGTGAGTGAGTGAGTGAGTGAGTGAGTGAGTGAGTAAGCCAGTCAGTAAGTCACGTTGGTCATAATAAAGTGATTGTATCAGTCCATGGTCACAAAATATGGATAAACGGAATAAAAATATTACAAGATGTGTAGACAAAACCTGACTAGAGAACAACTCCAAATTAAATTTTTCACATCATTGGCATTAAACTATAGAAGAGAATAGTATCTAGAGAAAGCTCATTTTGCTGACTACTTATGTAACATTCAGTCCCAAATACAACAACCACATTACATACAGGACTACTAAAACCTAATGCTTTAATTACAAGACTGACTGCTAGAACAAAATCATGGAAAATGCTGCATTTTTCTTAAAAGGGAACAATTAAAATGTTTAAATCCAAAATAAATCAAGTATATAGAAAAAACACAATTTCACAGATTCTAAATGCTGGCATGTTGAGCTAGAATTAGAGTACAACGACTTTAGGCCTTTACAATGAGATTAAAAATTTGAAAAATAATAAATTTTGGTTGAATACATGGATTTTGCTACACTAAAATATCAAACTGTTTGAACCAGGCAGCAGCTGGGTGGCACATACACCAATTTATATTCCTGTGAGATTTTATTTTACTTTAAAAAGAGTTATTGATAGTTTACTGTTACTTAACTCAAAATCACAGCTCAGCACTTGAAAAAACCTATACATGTGGTCAGACTATAACATATGAAAAAGACCGGAAGCACTGACCAGATATCTACTAGAGAAAAGAGTTACTCACACAAAGGGGTGTTCTAGAAGAGTCTGGGCAGAGGATCGCTTGGTAGCGTCAGGTTCAAAACATCTGCAAATATAAGGATACATTCCTTCACTAAATATTATCAGGAAGTGGTAATTAAAACCAGTCGAGTTGTAACAGCAAACTCAGTTCTAATGCTGCTTTTGTAGTTGGTATTTTCAAGTAAAAATACAAAAATGTATATCCGGGTTTAGCCTGAAATAAATTGTTGCTTAGATATATAGTCCATTGTTTTGTCGAAGGGACAGGTTAGTTGGAGGCAGCCCATAGCCTAGTTGAGAACCTGTTGCTTGCTGTCATAATTCTTTCGGCAGCAAATATCTGCTTTGACCAAACTTTTACTTTATAAATAGGATGCTTACAGAAGTATAAAGCTCTTTGCCACTTCAGATAAGGATTCTGGGATCTCAGGGTGAGAGTTGAACATTCCAACCTTGAACAGGGCAGCAGGGGGCTCCAACTGGAATAATACAAGAGTTATTAGTTGTTAGTAGTAGTACTGAGTATGTTCACTGAGTAATACAGTTGTTAGTAGTAGTACTGAGTATGTTCACTGAGTAATACAGTAGTTAGTAGTAGTACTGAGTATATTCACTGAGTAATACAGTTGTTAGTAGTAGTACTGAGTATATTCACTGAGTAATACAGTAGTTAGTAGTAGTACTGAGTATATTCACTGAGTAATACAGTAGTTAGTAGTAGTACTGAGTATATTCACTGAGTAATATAATAGTTAGTAGTAGTACTGAGTATATTCACTGAGTAATACAGTAGTTAGTAGTAGTACTGAGTATATTCACTGAGTAATACAGTAGTTAGTAGTAGTACTGAGTATATTCACTGAGTAATACAGTAGTTAGTAGTAGTACTGAGTATATTCACTGAGTAATATAATAGTTAGTAGTAGCATTGACTATTTTTGAAATGCAATTCATCATACTGATGATTTTATTGGCTATCAAGTTAAAATGTCAATTTCTTATCAAAAGTTTAATTTATTGTTTGTAAAATTATAATAAAAAAAATTATCAATTAATTTTTGTTTGAGGGTCAAGAATTTCATACTAGAATAATGCAGATGAAGCAAAAAATAGCATTCGTAATGGCAATGCACAGAGATTTGGCTAAGGGGAGTGAATTAATATTGTCAAGTGTCAAATATCAACACTGCATCCATTTTCAACATAATTCGATTTAAAAACTAGACGAAAACTGCCTGGTAAGTCTATACCTTCGACATAGATTCATTATACAGAAAAAGTGAAAAACAATTTTAATCCCACCCTGAACAGTGGAGAATAGGCTTTATCAGAAGGCTTTTAGGTAATATGAAGCCAATATAAGAGCTTTAAGTTTTAAGTTGATGGCATTTATGGTAAAAGGTAGAACTTATCTGCGTTTAAATCTGCTTAAAATAGCTTTGCATCTATCTACCAGGGCTTAGTTTCGGTATCAAACAGCCAAGGAAAAGCAATAAAACTAACTCTTTAAATTATATACATTTCAAGCACTTCCCACATCAATAATCATAAATCATAATTCTGCATTAAAACCCCATTAGCCTAATAAAGGATAAACCTAGTTTGTTGTGCGTAGCTGGTATTTATTTATGGCGGATTGCTGTTGCTCCCTCAAAAAGGCCAATATACTAAATATACACCATAAAACAGCCTGTCTCTTTGATCCTTACTTTTTATAAATTATGAGCAGAGAAGATGGAATTAAGTAAATCTATTAGGAGTTTGATACTTCACAGACTAAACTTTAGAACAGTTTAGATTGAGTAGAGACAGGCACTGAGCTGAGTGTCATGGCAACCACTAGCCCAAGTAACTTACTCCATGAGGGGGGAGGAAGGGGAGGGGGTAGAATGCTACCAATCAGCACCTGAAGGGAAACAGTGGTGCTACAGGGGAACACATAGCGGGTTCAACACTTAGTGAGGGCGGATTATGTTTCCATCTTCTAACACAAGTCATGTATAGCTAGATGTCTTGTGAGATGGTGAAGATTGTAAGAGAGCTAAATGTGATGCTGGTAGTGTGTAGAACGTTTATAGCCAAAAGCTTAATAGCTTTGCTTTGCTGAGTTACAGCCTCTACTGTTCAATTAATTTTAGCTGACTTGACAAGAAGATACCGACACAAACAATTACCTGGTAAACCAGATTCTAAAATTCTATCTAAGGTGAAACTATTTCTATTTTATAGCCTTAAAACCCGTGCCAGAGAGAGTAGCCCAGGGATCTAATCTGGTTGGAACTGACACAGGCAGTAAAATACATTATTACAGCATAATATACTAGTCTTACTTAAATATGTTAATAATCTAATAATAACTGGAATTGCTCAATCACTCACTTACCAAACCCACAAATACTATGAAAATAATAGCCTGACAGGAAATAGTTGTGTCACTCAAATAAAATATGAGTTGCAAGAAGGTCCCTAGTAATAAAGAAGACATCTTTGGAGCAAATTATATAATTTAGGTGGGGAGGTAGCTGGAATCTGTAACATTAGCTATAACAAAAGTATCTCTAGCCTACTGGAACGATCAGGGGTCTCTAACATAGCTCAAAGCAACTCGAAATAATGTTTGAACTTTAATGCTACAAGTTGGGTATACTGGCTTTTCTTATTAGCTTCACCATCACTAAGCCAATGAATTCAAAAATACTTTGCGGTGGCCATTTTGAATGCATCAAAGTCAAGTAGCCTCAAGTTGGGGTGCAGCTAAGGAAAGATTATTGGTTTGTTTTGTACAAGCTGTGACATAAAACTTCGGATTGGGGTGATCTTCAGATTTCCTAACGTCACTCAAACTTAGAACATGAGGTACAAAATATACTCATTAGCTTATTGAAATCTAGATTATTTGCTAGAACTTCCAGTCATCCAATCAACTTAAAGAAGCACCAAATAAAAACATTAAAATCTAATAAAAACATTTAAAAACCAGAATAAATGAATAAGCTAACTGTAGGTCACTATCATTTTAATAGCCTATGAATGTTGATGGAATATAATTTTATTTTACTCAACAAAAAGTATGTCTGTAATGCTTGTAAAACTATTAGCCTAGAAAAAGATTTAACAAAGATATCATCTAGATTCTAGTGTAAATAGTGATTTGCTGATATTTCTATTTAATACATGCATATATTAGTGGGGAAGACCAGATGTCTATGATAATAATTCATAACTAATATAACACATACCATACAGATAATAATAATTTATATATCACAGTAGGCTGGAGTGAGAGAGAGCATCATGTGGGATACAGCTAATAACACCTTAGATGGCCTCTTAGCTAACAACACTATGCAAAACCTTCAAGTAGTCTCCAACAAAATGTATTTTAATTCCTATCTTTTTTAAAAACTTCTTTGTGGCCTTGCAAATTCTAATGAAAATAAAGTTGATTGCATTCAATAAAGAAAAAATTATACCATATTATATTATAATATTATGTTACAGTATATTATTTTATTATATTATATTACATCATATTTCATATTGCACTACACTTTACACCCCTATATTATATTATACTATACTATATTACTATGTTATATTATATTATATCATTTTACCTCTACAAAGGGGGGCTGCCCTGTGGCCATCTCCACTATGGTGCAGCCCAGAGACCAGATGTCAGCTGGAGCTCCGTAACCTCGCTGACCTTTGGTGATGACCTCTGGGGCCATGTACTGCGGGGTGCCTACAGATACACACATTGAATTAATTGCTTTGGTACCTTTGTAAGTAGCTCTACAACTAAAATAAAATATCCAGTGGTGGATGGCTGCAATATAGTTTTTTTTCTATAAGGAAATTTACAGCCTACTATTTAAAAGTATCTTACAACTCAGTTGTTACCCAGAGAGAGGAACAGGAAATACGAACCTGCGAAGGTGCTAAGTTTACTTTTAAGGCCGGAGAGTCTTTTGGAAGTACCGAAGTCAGAAATCTTGACTATTCCATTATACGTGTTGACTAGGACATTGTCCCCCTTGATGTCTCTGTGTACTATTTGGTTGTCGTGCTACATGATGTGTAATATAGTCAACATGATATGTAATATAGTCAACATGATGTGTAATATAGTCAACATGATGTGTAATATAGTCAACATGATATGTAATATAGTCAACATGATATGTAATATAGTCAACATGATATGTAATATAGTTAACATGATGTGTAATATAGTCAACATGATATGTAATATAGTCAAAACTAAATATATTATTGAACAGAAAGTACTATAATAGCAAATTGTGTAATAAAATAATATAATCACATCAATGGTGTACTATAAGCAAGTTTTTCTTACCATATACTAGATTATATTGCCCCTAAGAAATATTATATAACAAATGATATAATATAAGACAGTCTGCTACAGATGTTGAATATTATGTATTGCAATAGAAAATAGTAATGTAGAATAATTTAATATACAAAACAGTATGAATATAGTATAGGTTAAAATATAGAATAAAATTAACGAAGAAATTAAATATTTTTGCCCTTATTCACCAAATATGTATCAGCACAGAATCTGCAATGAAGTATTATATTCTTGAGAAAAACAGGATAAAAATCCAACTTTCAAGAAAACATAAATCTAATTTTTAGTAAAAGGATCATTTCTGTCTCCTTGTCAAAAACCTCAAATATTTCAACTAAGGTTGCAAGTCATCAAACAGAACAAGTTCAAATAAGCTATTCTTAGAGTTTTACAAGAGGACATTCATCAGCAGCCTATACTTCTGGCAACCAGCCAAAATTTAGATTAAATGCAGAGCTGAAAGACTGCAAAAAAGTTTAAAATTGGATGCCTGTCTCAGGGACTATGCCAGAAAAATGATTAATAATTCCTAATTTATTAGTTATAACGAGTACTTTGCACCTGCGAATCTGCATTTTACATATGTATCTACTGCAGATTACACCAAATTAATTTTACCAGTTTATCCTTGCAAGGTCATGACCAATTTCGAGACACCCTGCCTCAGCTAGGATGAGATGAATACAGTTTCTCCATGTTACAGCTGCCCAAATCTAGGAGCTATATACATTCTTACTATGTAATTCCAATCTAGACTTATTAGGTTGGTATTAACTTTGATGGCAAAAAAGAACCTTTTTTGATAGGCTGACTAAAATTTGAAACTTTATTATTCTTGTTTCTGATTGTAACCTGAGAGAAACGCTTTTAAACTCTATAAAGTACCACGTTTAAACTCGCAGTAAAATTAGGTTGTTTGTTTATAAGAGACAGTTTTATGCTTCTTCAGATATCACTTTGTAGAAAGGTACTTAGTGGCTACTCTGAAATAATAGTCAAACACTTCAGAGAATTAGAGTGGAAAAGAAAACCTTAAATATCCATTTGGCTATCAAAACATGATAAATTATATAATAATAAACATACTAATCTGGTGCTAATCACACCAACAGCTGCAAAAAGTTGCTTTTTATCAAGATTGATAGATGGAGATTAAGGTACAAAGATTGGATACACATTAAAGAGTAAGATGCGGAATATACCTTAGAATTACTACACTAGATGATCTGCTTAGGTGCTATAAACCCCCCTATAAGGTGCTAAACTAAACTTTCACTCAAACGAGCTCAGCAAAATCAAATTTGGATAATTTGAAAAACTGGGCAACCAATGGAGGCCCAGAGTCATGGAAATATTAAATTGATTTATATTTAATGCCACCCCTGCTTTAATAAGTAGCTAGTTGTTGATCTCAAGTAGGAAAAGGAAGACTTTAGACAGAGCAGTATTTCGCTCTTTTATATTGAGTCTATGCCAATGGACTTACAAAGACCTTTTAAAAAGCTACATTATACTAAATACAAAATAAATGGTAGTCTAGAAGGGAGGGGGGGGAAACTCAACTAGTCATATAATATTATATATTATATTATAATGTAATATAACATGTTATACAATAACATAATATAATAATATAAAATAATAAAATATATTATATTATAATGTAATATAACATGTTATACAATAACATAATATAATAATATAATAAAATAAAATATATTATATTATAATGTAGTATAAAATTTTATACAATTATACAATATAATATAAGATATTATATGATGAGATAATATGTTATATAATACACTCTTCTGATCATATATTATAATTAAATCACACTACAAAGCTACCGCTATATGCTCACTAAACACTTGATACTACCCACTGTATACCTAAGTACTTACTAAATACTTGAGTCCATCAAGAATCTGCTTAGTGTAGGTTATCATGGAGTGCTCATTATCTTTCAGAGGCCCCCACTTGTTCCTCAAGAGCTGTGTGAGACTTCCCCCAGGCACCTGAACAGGTAAAAACATTCAGTGTGGTTCAGGTTAAATATTTGGTGCAAGCGTTATAACAGAGTAAACAAAATACAATTGGAATGACAAATTGAGCTGGAATAGTAAACAATGGCATGGCAGTTTCACCAACTTTGGTGCATCTCAAAACATGCTGAAATACACAATACATAGATGATATGTAGTAGCTATGCTGTTATGTGTTACATTCTACCCAGTATCTTGAGTAAGACAAACTAAAATAGCTACATCGGTTAGTGTAGACTGCTGGTGAGTTCAGTATGTAAGAGATACACTCACGATGCCACTACTGCTGCCACTACTGCTGCCACTACTGCTGCCACTACTGCCTTCCCCCCCCCTCCCGCTACTAAACAGTCCTTATGATTGGTCAAGAAAAGGTAGCAAAACTGGCCCGCTTAAGAGTGTCTATTTCCTATGAATATTCAGCAGGCCAACTACCCAGGCCGATGACACTTGATGTAGAAATTAATTACTCCATATCTGCTTTTCTCCAGATGTTAAGACCAACTAATATGTCAAAGATTGGCCAAATAATTGTGAAGAATGCTGGTGGACTCTTCACAATGTGGTACTACTATCTCATTATCACAATAGAAATTCAGAGCCCCACTTCCCATAACGCAGAATTCTAAATATTTTCTTCCGGCATATCTTACAGCCTTGAACTTATGAACCACAATGGGGGCAAGGTGGTACCACACACTGCTAAGTGCTCCACCTAGACCTAACAATAGAGGACTTTCACAGCAGCCAGATATCTTGAAAGGTTAGACGTTCACAGTGGCAACATTGACATCATTTTGGCATTACCCTAAACTGCAGCAAAAAATGCTAGATTTTCTATTCTGCTAATTTTCTACACAACTTTAAAAGTCTCAAGGTCTGGCCACATGGAGTGGAATCTCACAGTTGAAAGCATTTAAGGTGTAAACTAGCTATGAAAACTACAGTTTTCATGACCAATGGTATTTGTCCATGACTTTACTTATATTCTGAAATCTCACTTCCAATTTTCAGTGAAAGTACTATTAATAAAAACAAGATCGGAAAACTTAGATAAGAAAAGAAAAATTGCTAAATGGTACACAATCAATCGGATCACTACATTTATTTAGCATATTATTTTCACAAAGCAGCTCAATTTTGCCATCTGGTGGTTTATATAGAAACCCAATTCATATAGCCAGACCTATGCTCTACAACAAGCCATATTCTGTGAGTTCATCACTCAGTACCTGTTCCATGAAGATTTTCAGGTATCCACCATCCACCATTGAGCCCAGGTACCGGACGATATTCCTGTGAGTGAGATTGGCGTGCAGACGTATTTCCTCCTGAAGCGGCTGCACGTCACTACAACAAGCGGAGAGTCATGGTGTCAAGGAACCAATCACTGACACCACCAACAATAAATAGAATTTGACAAATTCTAACTTTCTGTTCAAAAAACTGTCAAATTTAGAATGATTTTTTATTCCAATCTCCATAATTTGTTCGGAGATGAAATCCTGCAACTCACAACAATAAACTTATAAACATTGTTTTTCATTTTTAGTATTAGTAAAGTTTCTAGCCATTTTAAAATAAATAGACAACACATTTGTTGCAAGAGAATGTCCTGAAATACTGCCTTTAAATCTACAGACAAGACACAATTAGAGCTGATCATCTGAAGAAATGATACGGCAATTTCTATAACAATATAATATATAGAAACACTAAATATAGCTGTCAGTTCGCACAGGAGTGATTCAGCATCTACCAAGGTTGACGCAAGCCAGTTTCTACGACTATATGGTAAAATACTAGAGAAATACCAACATATATATGCCAATATATATACGTATTTGCATATTGAGTAAAGTTGTAATGGCGCAAGCCATACGTCTAGTAGTTGAAATATTCTTCAACAATTCAGTGAAGTAAATGCTAGCAATAAAAATCACTTTATTTAACTCCAGTTTTCTGCATCCAAACAGAAACAGAAACATGAAGAGATAAGTCTCAGTTTAGCATATCAAGGCCAGATTGAATCGGCAGCATATTTTACTGGCAGCGACTTGACCAGAAGCTATCTGATTAGAGGCGGAGTTTCGTTACTAAGTCATGAAAGTATACAATAAAAATGGAAGTTGAACTTCAACAGAGAGATGCTGTTAGAAATGGTTAGATATGAGACTGAGACTTACTCAATGGTTTGCTCTGGTATCTCTTTAATAGCAATCTTGAGGTGAGTGTTGGTATCTCTAGCAGCCACCACCACACCATAACTCCCTTTACCCAGTATTATTCTATGGCCCTTGTCATCCAGCTCGTACTCGTACTGAAAACATACAACACACAGTAAACTCTGATGGCATACTATGTGAATATAGTACGATACTATTTTCACAAAACTGTATTCAAACTTGGGTTCTACATAGCTGAACCAAAGAAAGGTAAGAGAGCAATCTGGGATACCATCATCTAAGCATGCATTTGGCCAACACCAATCAAACCACACAAATGACACTATAAAAAAATTCTATTATTATGGTAATTCCTAAGCCCTTCACCTAGTTATGTAACAAAGAGTATGGCTTCACTCACGGGTTTAGCCCGAATAATTTACATAATTTTTAGGGCTACAAGGCACCGCGCCTCACACAAATGCAATTGTGTTCTACATTGCTGAGCCCTGAATAAGTTCAACTCTAGGAGAAATGCCATGGTGCATGTCACTCTTGTCAGAAGCTCCCTTGACGAAGTGACAAGAACCTACAGGTGCTTGGGAGAGTAATGGAGAGCACCTGCTAATACTACTACAGTACCTTGTACAGAATCAGCTGATGGTGCATTGTGCGGAATCTTTTAGACTTTGAGTTTGAGAATGATACAACTTGAGCTCAAGAATTGTAGGGGACATCCCATAACAACCCCCCCCCCCATCACACAGTCTATTCTACATAAAAATACTCACTACATTTACAATCCTTAATTCACAAATTTTCTAATATTAAATTTAGGGAGAGTTTTAAACTCAGACTTTTAAACTTTATATCTCAGTTACAACTGTTGGTCATGTTTCATGGGTTTGCCAAGAAAGCATGTAACACTAGAAAAATTATATAATAGATTTATGTATTTTATGTATTTTATGTATTTATGCACCAAAATCAAGATCCATGGAAGCCAACAAACTCACACCACATAATTATAACCTGTGATAATATAGCTCTTTATAACTGCCAGTTAGTGTGTCTCATGAAAACTAATAGCAGTATAAACCAGAGAATATAACAGTGATTTAGAGGAGTTTATTTTCTCTGTGTGTAATTTAGACGGCAAGAGTTAGATACTATCAGCTTTATTAGGTAACATCCTGGGCAGAATCACAAGTCTAAATGTCAAGATGATAAATTACAGTAACTCATAATGTATAATGTAAATAACTATAATTTACATAATTCATGAGTTGAAAGCTGTTTCGAAATGGACTGTAAACCAAAACTAGTTCACTAGTACTATTAGAATGATATCTAGTCAAGATATAAAGCTCCTCCTGGTGGCCAGAAGTTGCTGGTAGAGTTGGGAGTTCCAGTTCCTGGTAATAATATTGAAGCACCAAAAGCAAAGCTCTATGCACTACTAAATCCGTGCAGATTAACGCCCAGGGTTCAGCTAATGAAAGGCAAAAAAGTAAATATGGCCGACGAGATACCTGCAGCAGACATCTTTATGGGTTTACAGATAAAATATAGACAGCTCAGAAATTTGAGCAGGTGAAGGCACAACTGGTAATTAACATGAGAATGAGCTCTACTGAAACACCAGTAGCATTACAGCTCAAACTAAACTATCAAACGGCCAACTCTTATAAACCTCCAGCACTCTCAAACCTTGAGTAGACTTCTCATGTAGACATTGTATGAAGTGAACAAGTGTTTAAATACCTAGTGTGAACATACCTTTAAATACCGAGAGTGAACATACCTTTAGATAATAAGAGTATACTTAGCGTAGAGTATCCGATAGACAACTTACCTGGATGTTGCAGGCGTCTGTAGAGTCCATAGCGAAGTCCGTCTTTATCAGATTGTCATCATTATCAATCTCAAACATATTGAGTACGGACTCGTAGAATCTACATAAGTCATGTTGATATTTAGCAAGGAGAAGAATATAAAATACTAGGTGAAATAGAGAAGACAACTTTGAATTCTATCAATTAATACTTATAAAATATTTTCCAAATTTGAGCTTTGAAGAACGACTCTCCAACAGTAAAGACATACAGACTACCACATACAGACTACCACACACAGACTACCACACACAGACTACCACACACAGACTACCACACACAGACTACCACACACAGACTACCACACACAGACTACCACACACAGACTACCACACACAGACTACCACATACAGACTACCACACACAGACTACCACATACAGACTACCACACACAGAACAATTTCTAAAGTGAAAGAATTACCCTGTTCTCTTGAGTTCGGAGGGAAAAAAGATGTGGAAATCATCGCTGTTCTGCTGGACGTAGAGAAAGATGGCACGGGCATCCCTCTTGTACAGCGACACGCCCTTTATATGCTGCCTTTCGAAACACCACTGGTGAATCTGCTTGCTGTCCTGCTGCACGTGCCACAGCTTGATGGTGGGCGGCTGCCAAATGGTAAATACACAGCATTGGTGTTCACATAACATACAACATAACACTAGGCTAGTTAGATAACATACAAGGTGCCTGTATACAGTCTAGTACTGTGACCATTGTATTATTGTATTCCATACACATTAACCTGAAGAGAAGACGACTCCAACACCAGAATTATGCAGAGTATATCGCAGACGGAATACACTCACCTCATCATCAGTGTCGGTGTTGATCTGGACATAACTCGGTGTATAGAGTTTAGTAGGCTCCAACACCAGCACCTGCATATGTAACATAACGTGTGAGTTTAGAGGTAAAAGGTCATCACAACAAATTAGGTTGAGTAGTGACAACAACTCCGTGCAATGCAGCAAAATTCTTCAAAACACCCATCTAATTATAAGATATGATAGTAACATTGAAAATCAACTCATTTGCTTTGCCAGTGACATTTGAGAATTGTGCATGCAGTAATCAGACTTCTGCTAGAACAGCAACCAGTTATAGTGTGATAGTTTCAGTTTTTAAGCACTCCCTTGTGATGAGAGAGGCTACTGTAACCCACCCTAACCATAAACTATAAACTCGTATCTTGTGTTATCCACAGGTAAGTTTATTAGTTTGCCAGAAGAAGAAAGTGCAGACAACTCACAGGAAACCTCACACAGCTCGTCTCCTCGTCTTTAATAGCTTCCATGAAGAAGTCCATCCAGAAGTGGAAGAGCTGCACCTCTATAGACTGGTTCTCGTCTTGTTCGGTGTTCTCATAGCGATAGTAGTTGATCAGCTGAATGTTTCCTACAAGTAAGGGACAGCACCTAGACTAGAGTGTAAGAGAAGACAATACCTAGAATAAAGTGTAAGACAATACCTATAGTAGAGTGTAAGGGAAGACCATACCTAGAGTAGAGTGTAAGGGAAGATAATGCCTAGACTAGAGTGCAAGAGAAGACAATACCTAGAGTAGAGTGTAAGAGAAGACAATACCTAGAGTAGAGTGTAAGAGAAGACAATACCTAGAGTAGAGTGTAAGAGAAGACAATACCTAAAGTAGACTTGAGGTACCAGATGGGAGGCTGAAGCTTGAACATACACTCTGCAGCTTGTATAGACTTAGTGTAGTCCTCAGCTAACACAGAGATCTCAAAGTATGTGGCCACGTCCCAGTAGTCCTGTAAGTTACTCAGGCTACCTTTTCGGCCAATCAGGTTGTTAAGACTGCACCCTGTCAAAATGAAATTCACAGAAATATATACAATCTGCCTGCAGATTTTGTGGTTTATTTTGTGTAACAGCAGTATTATCAGGCGACCATAAGTTGCACCTACGAAAGTACATGTATTACAAAAACCAAGTTTATATACAATAAGAAGTTTATAAAATGCATATAGAAAACATTACATTCCAGAGCTAACACACAACCAACACAAAAAGACAATACTTTGGTCTAGTTCAAATGCGGCAATGTATAAAGTAATCTAGATTTTATATTCACAATTTTCAACATGATTAATATATATTTTATCTATTATATTAGAAAACTAGTAAAAAACTTACTAAGCAATAGCAAATAAAATTATCACAACATGAACCTTATCTAAATCCCAAACTGCTTTCAATGACAACATAGAGTTGAAGATTAGACTTTCAAAGTAACAACAGTAGAGCTTGTCAAGTAATTGCAGCTGCAACTACAGACCTGTAGCTATTACTACAGCTCTGTAGTGATTACTACAGCTCTGTAGTTATTACTACAGCTCTGTAGTGATTACTACAGCTCTGTAGTTATTACTACAGCTCTGTAGTTATTACTACAGAGCTGTGTAGTTGCTTTACTCACCAATTCGCTGCAATTCTCGATCAGTCCTGAAGTCTTTGCCAGAAATAACCAACATGGTGGCCAGGTTGATGCCGGCATATACATTCGCCTGTAGTTCAAACCCCTTGCGATACCTGAATACACCACACAGCATTAGGAAAGGCTAACTGAACACAATATACATAAGCAATGCAGTATCACAGGCTACAGTTGCTAGCTCCACTCTACATGGACGATACTAAAGCTATTAGAGAAACACTTTCTAAGATTCTCAGCAAAATCACTTCAACTCATGAGTTACAACTTCGCATTGAACAGCAAAATTGTTCATTACATTTCCCAAGCTCTGATATCTAAACACATTTTTTACAAGAAAGCAAGTATTAATATTAGAACACCAATGACTGCCAAAGAACGTGTAGGATGCTGACTGAATGTTACCAACAACACAGAGATATGGTGCATATTGTGACCTCTGGTAATCTCTAGTGACATCTGCATGCTGGTAGTCAACCAACCCCAGACACTCACCATTTAATAGCCTCATCACGGCTTTCCACATCCGTGTAGTTACTCTCGTTGAACTTGTCCTTGTAGATACGGCCGCACAGACAGACCACATCCTGTACGGAGCTGCCCCCTTTCATCACCTCCGCCACTCTCCTTATGACAGTGAGAGCTTTGTCTCGATCTCCTGGCTCGTTCCTCCTAAACATCAAAAACACAAAGTAGAGGGAGTCAACACTCCCCCCCCCCCACCACGCTAATAAACTGCAGTGTATGTTTCTAGGGTTACAAATACAATAAATACTATTAAGCCATCATAAGTTGCTATGCAGAAACTCCTAAATAAGCTATAAAAAGGTCATTCCAGCCACCAAAACAGATAAAAATAGAAAGGCATTGACGCAGTACACTAGAACAGTTCGCTGGTTTCCCACGTAGCCTATAGATCTGGGTTTGAGTGCAGCCAGTTCTGTCAAAGAATTCTCATCAGTTCTAACAGTTTTCTAGGACTCCATCATGTTTATATCACAGAGTTACCTCCTCTTATAATATAATAAGTTTGGTTCTGTAAACTTGGGTTATCAGTCCATCAGGTCTCAAGGCTACATTCATTGTGTGAAAATAAGTTTTTATATTAAATTAACTGCAGCACAGCTATAGATTTTCTGTTGCTTCAACAACTGATTGCTATCTTGTAAATGTTTACCATTGAGTATTACATGATATTAACACACCTTCTCGCTCTGCTGACAGTGGATATGATTTGAATTATTCAGCACAAATACTGATAGCACCAGTTATATTGTGTTAGTTTTCTTAGCAAGTAATGCAAATGTTCACCAGTAGACTACTTTTTCTACCTTCTCCATGTATGAGTAGCTCAGTAAAGTCTGGCACTTTTCCAAACTGATCGAACTCTAACCAAATTATTTGGTCAGTTTGTGTTTTAAACTGGCTGCAGGCCAGCTGGGGTCATCACATGAGAAACTGGTGTTACACATTTCATGTTAGTTTAGAATGCTCAGTGGGATACTAGATGAGGGTGACTATATGTTACACCCCCTCTCTGCCAGAGATATTATAGAAGTTATGTAAGAGAGCAACAATGGAAGCATGGAATGTCTAAATTAAAATCTGAGAAATTAAAGGAGAGAAAAGTTGTTGCGAGAGTGATAAATATTGTCTATAAATGTCACGTAGTAATTCGCTGGAACTCCCATATGGATTGATTAACTTGAATTACACTATTGAGAGGGATGTGGAGTAGAAGCTAGAGGTGAGGTAATAAGTCAATGAACTACCCACAAGTGGCGCATGAATGCATTATGATGGTGACCAGCATGGTAACCATAACTCAATTCCCTGGGCTACAATTCTTCAGTGCTTACCAATATACAAGAGTCACACAAACCAGAAAATTAAATTAAGTTTCAAAGAAATGCAATGCGGTTTGAAGTAAATTAATTCCAAGCAAAGGAAATAAATAATTCAATTTACTAGAAGAAAGGAAAAGCAAAAGGAAGTAGTAATTGTTACCCTGTATTCCATAACATTTCACTCTATAATCTATGTATGTGACTATACTCAACACATTAATAAATAATTAGTGCTTTAGAAAAACCTGTTAATGGTGAAACATTAATCACTGCATTAACTAACTCCCACTTTATCATAGCTTTACTATGAAGTTTATGAACTCAGGTGGGTGCATGTGGGGGTTAAAACCAAGTGGTGGATGCAGATGGGGGTTAAAACCAAGTGGTGGATGCAGATGGGGGTTAGAACTAAGTGGTGGATGCACGTGAACTAAGTGGTGGATGCACGCGGGGGTAGAACACTGACCTGTTGAGGGCAAAGGCATACTGCTGCTGAATATAGATGGTGTCAGCCCTTGAAGAGATCTTACTGGGTAGGGCCATCAGGTCCTCTACGAACTTCACCATAGCATCATAATCCTGGGAAACATACCGTGTTACACATATAATACTGGTACACATTATCATATTATAGTATCATATCACAGTATCATCTTATAGTATTATATCATGGAATCATATCATAGAATCATATCACAGTATCATATTATAGTATCATATCATAGAATCATATCATATCATAGTATCATATCACAGTATCATATCACAGTATCATATCGTAGTATCATATTATACAGTATCATATCACAGTATCATATCACAGTATCATACCGTAGTATCATATCGTAGTATCATATCGTAGTATCATATCGTAGTATCATATCACAGTATCATATCACAGTATCATATCGTAGTATCATATTATACAGTATCATATCACAGTATCATATCATAGTATCATATGATAGTATCATATCGTAGTATCATATCGTAGTATCATATCACAGTATCATATCACAGTATCATATCGTAGTATCATATTATACAGTATCATATCACAGTATCATATCGCAGTATCATACCGTAGTATCATATCGTAGTATCATATCGTAGTATCATATCACAGTATCATATCACAGTATCATATCGTAGTATCATATCACAGTATCATATCATAGTATCATATCACAGTATCATATCATAGTATCATATGATAGTATCATATCGTAGTATCATCTCATACCGTAGTATCATATAATAGTATACCTGGATGTCTCTATAGGCAAGAAGCATGTTGTATATAATGTCTGTCTGTATCAGTTGTGGATGGTCAATACGATTCCTCATTGATAACAGCTTCTACAAATGCAATGTGTGTTCATTATATATTATATAGTATAATATATTGCACTACACACTGCACTGCATGATATACTATACGCTATAATATACACTATAAACTATACTACACACTATACCCGGGCTGTCCAACAGGCAGCCCCAGAGCCGGAGGTGGCCCCCCAGCCTACATTTATGTGGCCTCCCAAGGCATAAAGCTAAAATTACTGTTCACACATATACATGAATTAAAGCAAAAAACCACCTTTTAAATGCCTTATTTCTACACATAACACAAAACATGCAGCCTCAGTAACTATTGGGACTTAACTGTATAAAGATTCATAAGAATTTGGAACAAAGTAGTTTGAAAAATGCTAGTGCTGTGGACCCCCCTCCCCTCCCACCTGAAAAAGTTGGACACCCCCCCCCCCCCCGCCTGAAAAGGTTGGACACCCCTGCACTATACTATACACTGTAATATACTAAACTGTACTATATATACACAGCATCATAATCTCAAATAGAGGGAGTGAATATAATTACACATTAATCAGCAAGTAATAATGTGATTATACGGAATGACATAATTGGAATGTCTTTATTACCCCCAATGTGCATAACCGAGTCATTACACATACGTATGTACATAATATATACATTACATACACAGTTCCAGACCAGTATAGTTAACTACCAAACAATTAGCAGCTGTAATTAAAGGTAATCCATATTCACATTGGCACATTCTTGCTAGACTCACTAATATAAATTCCAACATTATTCTGTCTGAGAGATAAGAGTTGCCTTCTCAGTTGTAACTTTACAAAAGTTTTAATGATGCAGTTAGTTTCTTGGCAGCAGATTTGAGAAATATATTTTGCTGAGCTTTGAATAAAAAAAATCAACTGCTAGTATTATATAATATTATTTCAGTATTACATACTTATTACAACAGTATATAAAGTAATATAGTATAATAATGTCATAAGTAATATAGTAAAATAATACCATAAAGTAATATAGTAAAACAATACCATAAAGTAATATAGTAGAAGAATATTATAAAGTAATATAGTATAATAATACAAACTTAAGTGTAGCCAGTCAAATTTGCTGGTTTGCCACACAAAAGCCAACTAGTAGTAGAAGTCCATTCAACCCTATAAAGTTTCACCAGAAGGTGACAGCTAAAATTAATAGCTATGTATGTTGGTGGCATGTTAGTACAGGTGATGGATGTAGTGACAGGACCTACAGGTTCCCTGCATATTCAACAGCTGGCTGCAACACTGCCTAAACTTGTCATCTTAATTCCTACTGATATAATCCTTTAGAGCAGCAATACTACACCTACACAGTACCCAAGCACAGTAGTTGGTGTAGGTCTCTGACAGCTCAGTGATGACCAATAATAAATGTATAGAATGTCTACTGTCAGCTGTTTGCTGCCTGTTATTTGTAAAATAAGGCTACATTATGACCTGTTTACTACTGAAAGGGTGATTCATCTAATATAATAACACGTAGGAAGTAGGCTTGCTGTCCAGGTATTTTCACATATATACAAACAGCCTTCACCTGGGATTACAGGTAAATAAGGCATGGTTAGGTGAAGGTGTGAGTGGGAGGTTCTATAAATAGAATTCTAGCTTATCTCTAGAGGTGAGAGTGTAAAGACTGGCTACGGCCATGGACACATAATTTTCTGCCTCGGCTAGTCTCTGTTTGTATGAAATACTTGCCGTTCAGTTTAAGACAGAACAGTGCTACAACTCAGTGTGAATATCCAGGTAACAGTATCATTGAGAGTGAGCTGCCATATCAAGCAGTAGTGAACCAAGTTCGTGTGTTATATGTTATTATCTCTAAGAAATGAACATCTAAAGAAGTGTTGTATGTTTTATCATTCAGAATCTGTTTGATACTACAGCTGCCTTGGTTCCCTAGAACACAAACTCAGTTTCACATCTAAGATTATTCCTGCAGATTGCAGTTGCTGAAGTAAAAAAAAGCTTTATGACTTGACATAGAACTTGAGACATGACTTGAGACAACATAATACGCTTCTTTAAAGTTGCCTCTCAGTAACTCAATATTATTAGAATACTGGAAGCAGTGCTTAGTCTCCTCACCTTTCTAAGTTCCGGCATATCGTCACGAAGCTCGTCTCTCGCCTTCCTCAAGTCTGCCAGGAACTTGTCTTTTCTGTTAGTCCTACAAGAGGGTGAATACACAACTCAAAATGCATTTTCTCAACAGAAAGTTCTACACAAACTCCTGAAGAGAACTTGGACAAATCAGAAGAATGACAAACATGCATATAATATTTATTAGCTCCATCATTTTACAATGTAAACGAAAAATAGCAATAAATCACCAAATTGATAGAAGACTTGAGTGTGACTAGTGGGACCAGGTAACAGAGAAATTGAAGTAGCAATGTGCAGAGAACATGGTTGAGAAAAGTAGAAGTGGAAGCTCCTAGCAGACACTACATATCACACTGGAGTCAGTGATGGCAGGTGGTTTAGTACTGGAGGAAAGTTCACTGCCATACAATTATGACTCACAACATCAATGGTGACTCATTGTTGGGGACAGCAGGATGCTGTTTGCTGCACCAGCATAGAAAAAGCTGTGACTGAGTGTATTCATTACCAGTGAGTGAGTGAGTATATTCACTACTAGTGACTGAGTGAGTGACTGAGTGAGTGACTGAGTGAGTGACTGAGTGAGTGACTGAGTGAGTGTGTTCACTACCAGTGAGTGAGTAACTGAGTGAGTGAGTGACTGAGTGAGTGTATACACTAGCAGTCAATGATACAGAATAAAATTGCAACCCTTACCTATATGTCTGTCTCACATTTCAAAGTTTTAAATTAAATTAATCTGAGATAACAAACAGCGAAATCAGAGTTGCAAGTATTCCACCATGCAGGTAAATGGGGTCAATATGAGATGGACTCTAGCCTGTATGCCTCGTATAATGTACTTGTTATGGTATAACTAATGACAATATAATAATAATGGTGTATCTGATAGGATATCTCAGTGTGGTGTGTGCAGTTAGTGGTCTGGGCATTGTAGCTTGCTAGTAGACTAGTAGCAACACTGCTACTGCTACTGCTGCTACTACTACTGCTACTGCTACTACTACTGCTGCTACTAGTACTAATACTACTACTATTACTACTACTGCTACTAATACTACTGCTGCTGCTACTACTACTACTACTACTACTACTACTACTACTACTACTACTACTACTACTACTACTAGTACTGCTGCTGCTATTACTAGTATTGCTGCTGCTACTGCTACTACTGCCACTACTGCTGCTGCTGCCAAATACTGATGGACACTAGATATTACTGCCTCCAGCATAAGTAAATCCTGTGAGAATGGAAATTTGCATGTTTAATAAACAGAACTCCTCTAGAAAACCAAGATATTAGAGTAATGCTGTCCCAAATGCCATGGACCACCAGGTCAGGCTGATTGGCTGTACCATGCAAAGTTACTTTGCCTACACTTACAGCTGCTACCCCACGCAGATTCCTACGCGCTTGTATGACCTCACAACTACATGGTAATCATGAGACAGCATTGGCAACAGCAGAAGACAGGAAATGCATGGTGCGTAAATAACCTAAATAGAGATGGTGGTGGAGGCACTCAGTGCAACTGCTGCAGCTGTATTTAGCCAATAAGAATGCGAGCTGAGTAAAACCTGCTTTTTCTTAGAAGTTGAAACATTCCTGATTATGAGAGGCAAGAAATATGTAGTTACTATTAAATGAAAGAACATACCAGAGTTAAATCCACTGAGTTAACCGGAAGTGCTCAGACAACAGTAAGTGACTACTGAGTCATCACTGACTACTAACTACTGAGTACTGAGTACTGACTATTGACTAACTACTGACTACTAACTGTATAATGATTACTGTATACTGAGTGAATACTGAGTGAATACTGACTGCGTGAATACTGACTACTGACTGAGTACTGAATAACTATTGACTGACTACTGAGTACTGACTACTAAGTACTTACCCAGTATTCACATCCACCTCCTGCAATGCCTTCTTCAGACGGTTCACCAGAGTCATCTGATTGGTTATCTTCGTGTTGACATTCTCGGGATCAGCGAGCAGTCCGTTGGCGTCGGTGATGTACACCATGCCGTGACTGTCCATGTTGTAGGGCAGGAAAATGTTATCACTGCAGGACAGCTGAAATAGAGCACTTACTCTCTGTACAATGAGGTAGGGGGGCAGTAATGGGAGACTACGCAGAACAGATGTGGGGCTAAAGAACTGCAGCAATCTGCAGAACATGTGAACAGGAAGTGGGTGTAAAGAGTAATCAAGTTTCCACAACAATATCGAATTGTTTTTCTGCCATAGATATTGAAATGTAGTAGTTACCAGGGCTGCGTAGTGCTATAATGTAGGCATTGCAAACTACAAAACTTCAACTATTTTATATAACAAATGAGAATTTCATCAACTGCTGGAATGTGCTGGAAGCTAGTCTTCCAAATGTGACTCTTTCTACAGCCCAAAGTAAAACTCATGAAAGTGGTGTTGAGCTTCCCACTGAGTTATGTAACAATACCATCGAGAGTTAAGATGAGAAATTAAGGAGCAATAATGCTGCCACAGCGTCTCACCTTCATGGAGATAGTCTCTTCAGGGTTCTCATCTCGAAACAGCATAATGTTATCCTTCATGCCAAGACTGTGTCTAACCCCAACCTGGTAGCTGAGGGCAGCCTGACCTTTGGAGGTCACATCCACGATGGCCACGTCAGCATTCGAGAACGTCTCCAGCACAGAGGTTTCGCCGAAATCCAGTTTGTCAAATGGAACAGTTAAAAACTTTCCTTTTTTCCTAAAAGCACAGTATAGTGACTGTTTTATAGTAACGGTAATGATTCAGCAAACACCTTCTATGATAGATAAAACGATAGCAGGCTGCCCGCAGTGAAGAGTATCACATCTGACTAAGTGAATAACTACAGCTAATCTTACTCTTAATCCTATTAACTGGGAAATCATATAAAAACACCAAAACATGGGTATCTACTACAGGCATGCTCTAGAAAGCCATTTGCTAGAAGGAATGCTCTGTATAACCATCTAGATAAGAAACCGGCAATATCAAGATTTGCATTTGGCATTAAACCAAAAGAGAACATTTCAAGTCATTTTTAGTTACAGTGTGAGTTACAGATCAGCTAGTAGTTGTGAAATCTGTGAGTTAGACAACTAGTAGTAGGAGGAGGGGGGCACAGGCCAACATACAATTTGAGAGTGGAGAGACAAAACCTTAGGCTATATTGATATAATATGTACTTGACATAGGATGGAGACACAATACATGTAGCACACTCTATCATAGCAAGCATATAACTCTAGTATTCTATCTAGTATAATAACTGAACAGCATTATCTTTACACCTAGAAGTTGGCCAAGCAGTTCAATGACTCTTGGGACAAAGCTATGACTTGCACATGGCAAAGGAAACAGCGCTGCCTACTTCTAAAGGAACTGTTGATGTTTGTCTACAATCCTCGAGGATAGGAGGGCAGTAAGAGGATAGGAGGATAGTAAGAGGGTAGTGAGAGGATAGGAGGGTAGTAAGAGAATAGGAGGGTAGTAAGAGAATAGGAGGGTAGTAAGAGAATAAGAGGGTAGTGAGAGGATAGGAGGGTAGTAAGAGGATAGGAAGGTAGTAAGAGAATAAGAGGGTAGTGAGAGGATAGGAGGGTAGTAAGAGAATAGGAGGGTAGTAAGAGAATAAGAGGATAGGAGGGTAGTGAGAGGATAGGAGGGTAGTAAGAGAATAGGAGGGTAGTAAGAGAATAGGAGGGTAGTAAGAGAATAGGAGGGTAGTGAGAGGATAGGAGGGTAGTAAGAGGATAGGAAGGTAGTAAGAGAATAAGAGGGTAGTGAGAGGATAGGAGGGTAGTAAGAGAATAGGAGGGTAGTAAGAGAATAAGAGGGTAGGAGAATAGGAGGGTAGTAAGAGGGTAGCAAGAGGATAGGAGGGTAGGTAGCAAGAGGATAGGAGGGTAGTAAGAGGATAGGAAGGTAGTAAGAGAATAAGAGGGTAGTAAGAGGGTAGTAAGAGGATAGGAGGGTAGTGAGAGGGTAGTAAGAGGATAGGAGGGTAGTGAGAGGGTAGTGAGAGGATAGGAGGGTAGTGAGAGGATAGGAGGGTGGTAAGAGGACAGGAGGGTAGTAAGAGAATAAGAGGGTAGTGAGAGAGCTTATTGTAAGGTGATTTGATCTGTTCTGCTAACAGCTTGGACTGAAATTTGATCAACTTCAGTAGCCAAGAAATCACTGAAAATAATTTCATTAGTTTTCCAGGTTATAATAAAATCAATTTGATGATAAACTGTTATCTTAAGAGTGTGAAACTATGGTTGCCTAAAGATAGGCATTCATAACATTGGGTTATAGGATCAAAACCCGATGATTCACATCTCAACTCAACTTGAGTGAGGTTGATGCATCATGGGAACAGAAGAAATGTCATGAGTGGGCGGTCTGCACAGTTCCTCAGCTAAGAACCAACTCTAGGGAAAGCTGCTAAGATTAATCTGGACTGAGCAACTCTTTCATCAAAAAGGTACAAAAAATAGGCCGTCATAGAAAACTAACCTGAAAATATGTTACTACTAAGAAATAGAACATAACTGGTGCTATCAGTATTTGTGCTGAATAATTCAAATCATCATATCCACTGTCAGCAGAGTGAGATGGTGTGTTAATATCGTGTAATACTCAATGGTAAACATTTACAAGATAGCAATCAGTTGTTGAAGTGAAAGAAAATCTATAGCTGTGCTGCAGTTAATTTAATATAAAAACTTATTTTCACACAATGAATGTAGCCTTGAGACATGATGGACTGATAACCTAAGTTTACAGAACCAAACTTATTATATCATATGAGGAGGTAACTCTGTGATATAAACATGATGTAGTCCTGGAAAACTGTTAGAACTGATGAGAATTCTATGACAGAACTGGCTGCACTCGAACCTAGATCTATACTTGAGAAACAGGCGAGTACAATAAGTGGCTAGTGGTATAGATGCTAGTACTAGATGTTGACCCCACATAAAAATCACAGTTCCACCTTGTAGATATGCAGAACAAATTTATCAAATGACAAAGTTAAAGTTGGAGTCAAACTAGATTGAATAGATCTCCGTTTATCAACTAAAATAATATAATTTACCTAATTTTTGAGAGGAGTTATGGATATAATAGAGATGAGTTATATTTAGCAAAGGCAATCAATATGTTCAGCAAAGAGTAGTTATAGTAAAGAGCAAGTGTCTGCAGGTGTCCGGGTTTATTAGGTTAATTTAGTAGCGGTTGTTGATGTCAAATGTCACTATACTATGACACTAGAATACAAAGTGCACGCACCATTCTATTGTTTACATGCGAATATTTTCAGTGCATTGCGACATATATAGTTGTTGTTATTCTGCATTAAAGATAAATAAATGAGTTGACATGAAAGAGTCAATAATAACAATGTAGCTAAAAATAAGGCACAGGTCTTCCACAGTCTTAATTTCAATTACCAATATGATAAATCCTCTCTTCCCTGGAATCTCTGAAAATCATCAACTGCTGGTTGAGAAAGTAAATACTCTTAAGTCTTATTGGCAAATTCCAAGAACACCTCAAACCCTAAACTCAATTTCCTAAATTTCAAAACTTGAACTTTATTTTGCCTGTTGCAGGCTGAGGGTGATAAAATAATTCAGTAAACAACCGTTACTAATCGTATAGCTAGATAGAGATAGCCAGTTACTCTTAGGTATAGTCGAATAGATTAACATATGGCCAGGTACTGGTAGGTATGAGATGCACCATTTTGATTTACTAAAGAGGTTTTCATAAAATCTACTTCTTAAAACTATACAAATGATGAAATAAACCACTCACTCTTCCACTGCTGTTTCAAGGTCTTTGCGTATTTGCACATTCATCTTCTCCTGCTCTCTTTGCTGCTGCATGCTGACATTAGGGCCATGGAAAGGCGCTCCGTCAACAAACACAACCGTAAGTTGGTAGGCATCCTTGTTTCCAAGTAATCCCTTCACACCACCTCCAGACTCTTTCTTTTGATTAGACATGTCCAGATGTTAGTGGTTCATACTAATGGATAATCCAGCTCTAACTTTCTACAATACAAAGTGCAACTGCCTGTCACTAACTACTAAATAATGTGATTACCTCGAAGTCAAATCGCTGGCGTGCCCGGGACGGTGCATTTGACTATGACACCATTACAGCGAGCCAATGATAGCGTAGAATTCCTGCAGAATGAGAGATGCGGTTTGTAAGTGCGCGTTGCGATTGGCTAAATTTTCACGCATGACCGAGCAGAAAAACGAGGCACATGAATGCATTAGGGAAAACTCATCGCTTTATTTGGTTTAACAAATAGATCAGGTATGACTAGATATATTATTTTGGTAGGTGTTGATAATTGAAGTTTTAAAGAGGGAGGCACGAATATCATATAACATAACATGTTGTTAATTTCGCATAGAGCTATATATTTATCAACTGCTATGCAGGACAAAGACAAATAATGTAATCACTGTTGATGAGCGATATTGTGCTTGGGATAGTAGCAAATCTATATTTCTGGTTAAAGTTTGTTGTTATCAGTACTAAGGTTGTGCTGTTGATAATAAAAATTGAAATCATGCAGCTAGAGAGTTGCTGCCAAGTAGTTTATCAGGTAATGGGGTAGACAACTTCTGCAAAAGCTGCTTTCATCTTGCAAAACTTATCACATTTTCAAACCATTTTTAAACTACAGGTAGCTTTGGAAGCTTGCCATTACCAAGAATTTTTATATCATTGAGTTGGAGATTTTTTAAGCATGAATACATCATAGCATCAGAAAAATGAATTTTACGACAAAAGATGCCAAATGACAGCTGGAAGAAGAAAATCTGAAATTTTTCTTCTGTTAAAAACAAGAAACTTACTAAAAATACCTACTGCGTAAATGTTGAGTATTTTTTTGCTTTCTCTTCAATCATATTTTATAAAAGATTAATTCAAATAAACAATTGTTAGTAAATCTTTAAATTTTGCTACATTTTACAGTTATTGGAGTTTACATTTAATATATTTAAAATGTATAGTATTTTATTCTACATTTTATACCAGTAAGTGATTGTGATGCTGAAATCATTGCGAAAAGATAATACGTGTCTTATATTACATAATGGAATTCTTGCTGAAACATCCAGTACGTTTAGTTGCCTTGTGTAAAAGAGTAGACCAGCAATCATATCGCCTTAAATGTATACCTATTTAACCAATTTTGCTTTAGGTAGAGCTTTTTATCAATATGCAATGCATGCACTAAATCTAAATCGCTAAGTTTCAACCATTCTTAGATTACAAAAAAGAAATGGAAGCAGATGACCTCCAAGATTTTCTTCAACTAACCTACGTGCATACAATTAGTAGATTTGTTAGTTTCAACAACAATACGCCTAATTGATGATGACACTCCATCTAACATAATTTATTCAAGTTGAGTAGTATGCTGGACAGCAGCGAATTTAGATTGAGTAGATAATTCTTAAAAATAAAATTATTATCATTAATAGACAGGCCATGCTATACATTCACTAAAGAAAAGCAAAATTTTACCTAATTGCTAATAAACTGAAAACTGTGATACATTGTTACTGAATGAGAACAATTCAGAATATGTAATTTTCAAATTTTGGTTCAAATACTAGTATAACATATACAAACGTTTAAAAAAGTGAAAAGTATAATCTAAATTCTAAAACAATGCTGCTTTTAATTCAATACCAACCAAATGGTAATGCTAGTCATTAATATTGTACATATTATTGAAAATGAACTGGGTTATGTATGCCAACAGTATATCATTACTCATCATTAGCTTTGTATCTAGTAGAAAATGTCACTACAGCCAATAAGGGATAAGATTTCAAATCAGATTGTTACTAGCAATTTTAAGCCTTAAAAATTATATTAAAGGTTTTTCCAAATAGCACAGTCAATGGTTTTGATCCTATAATTTTAAATCTCAAGCCCACAATAACTATACTACCCTGGTGCCCATATCACTAGCTATAATGCAGGAATTAATATCATCATAGCCTAAACAATGCTTCTGAAATCTCAAAGTTGGTGAATGCAAAAAAGGTTTAAGTAAATAACCAATTGCCAAAACTAAGTTTAACCCATAAACCAACATCAACTGGCGAAGTAAGCTTAGTAAACAGTACTGCACTGCAGCACACGCCAAAATATTGTAAACAACCGTGAAAAAATAACTATAAGTAGTCACGGATGAACTTGAACCTAATACTAATAGAGATGTTATGCTATAGCAATAATTATAAAATGCTACAATATTACTATTCTGAAAAAATAGTCTATGACTATCACTATACCTATGGCTATAGCATTACTATAACTATTAGTATTAGTAATACTAATAGTAATGCTGTAATAGTATTACTATTAGTAATGCTAATACTTATACTATCAGTTATCAGTATCATTATCACCATCAGTCTATCAATGGTTAGTGATTACTACTTATCTTTAATAACTTTATTATTAATAATTGCATTTCAAATTCAATTTTATTTTTAATAATAAAATTAATTTGATATAATTAATAAATCACATTTTCATTTTGATTTTATTTTTTATTTTGCACACTAACACTAAGTCTAACAGTAACACTAACAGTAACAGTAACACTTGTCATTATGATTATATGTTATATTAAATATTAATATTTATCAATATACTTATAGTATAACTGAGTTATAGTTATAGCGTTATAGGTAAATTGGTAATAACAATAATAAACACCTATAGTTATATTAAAATTATGAGGGTGTAACTTGTAAATAAAGTTGTAGTGTATATTGGAGTAAAACATTGTCATTGTGATAGTATATCAATTATAATATTTAAAACTCACTCGGGGTCTTCACTGTTATTGTGTTAGGGTCTAGGTACTAGCGAAAATGGCTTGACGCAGCCCTGAGACGGTGTTCACTGGGTACATTGGTTTGAGATCTCGAGTTTAGAGCTGGTGAGTTGGAGTTCAAACAGCTCAGTAACTTTTTAACTCAGCGTTGCTTCTAGCAATATTTGTGCTCAGCTACAAATAGGCCCAGTTCCACAATAAGTTGAAATTGGTGTTCCATTTCTATTTGCTATAAATGGACACATTAACGCTTACTACAGCGCCTACAGTGCAATAAACAGGGCTACAGCACATGTTTCCTGTTTGAGCTATCCACACTTCTAGTTACTGTCTCTGTTGCCTTAGTTTTACTTTCAGTTTTAGTTTAATCTGAAACTAAATGAGTAAATCTATTTACATTTTACAAATTTATTAAATGAATCTTTTCATTTATTGATATATTTGTTTGATTTTTAACTAAAAGCAAAGCTTCTTGTAGGTGAACTTTAGTTTTGAAAATTTATTTCAGCTATTGCTAGCCAGTAGCTGAAAGTGAAAGTGAAAGTCAAAATGGCTAGTTTAGTTTCTAGTGTGTCATGGGTTTCTAGAGGTGTGGCGAAGTCGCGCCCAGAAAAGCTTTCTCTAGAAGTGAATGATTTAGAAAGCGTTATAGAAGAGTTGAAATCTGGTCTTGGGTAAGACTCGATTTAATTAATCATTTTAATGTATATTTCACAGAATGAGAAATGCATGTCCGCTGTTTCATTATGTTTATAATTATAAATCAAAATAGTAAATTATTAATTAATAAATTATAATATTGAATTTAATATATCAAATTCAATATGAATACGTGATACATATTGAAATCACATCTACCTTTTAGTTTTACTATTACATTAGTATTACTATTAGTATAGCTAAAACTAAAAGTCTTAGTTAGTCATTAAGTGATTACTCATTAGTCATTAGTGTTACTATCACTCACTTACTATTTTAGAAAACATAGGTCCTGTGAAACTGAGTTGGCGTATACCGCTAATGAGTTATTTTAAACATAGAACATGGTAGTATAACTGATCTTGTTATTTTGGATTTTAGTAAGGCCTCCTCTGTTAACCATAGAAAACCGTTACAAAAATTATCAATCATTCAATGTATGGTATAAATTACTTGATTTATTTATGGATTGAGCAATTTTTATCTTTTCGAAAGCAGTTTGCAATTGTGGACGATTCATCATATAATGAGGTAAAAGTGATATCTGTTGTACCTCAAGGATCGGTTCTGGGGCCTTTGCTCTTTCTCATCTATATCAACGATTTACCAATAGGTATCGATTCGCAGATCCGATTGTTTGCAGATGATGCATTGCTTTTTGATGTCAGACAAAATAAAAATCAGGTACAACAAGATCTAAATACTGTAGAGAAATGGTCCCATTCCTGGCAGGTGTGTTTTAATGCAGCCAAATGCTCAGTTATATCAGTTGGTAAAAAAGATTCTAATATAATATATACTTTGAGTAATACTAGATTATGTAACATAGATTCATATCCATATTTAGGTATTGAATTTAGTTAGAACATGAAGTGGACTAATCATATAAATAAAATAATAGCCAATGCCTGTAAAAACCTGGAAATGATAAAAAGAGTACTAAAATCTGTAAGCACAAAAACTAAGCTTGTTGCATATTACAGTTTAATGAGGTCAAAGTTGGAATATGGCGGTCAGGTTTGGGATCCTGTTTTAAAAAAGATATTAAAATTATTGAAAAAGTTCAAAATTAAGCATTGCGATTTATTTTTTTTATAAGATCACAAGTAAGCTACAGCAATCTGCTAGAAGTCACAGGAATTAAATCCATAAAAAACCGTTGAAAAGAAATGGGGCAAAAACTATTTTTCAAATGTATAAAAAATAATTTAATAAATCAAGGACATGTCGCTCCACAACCTCCAATTAATATGAGACAACACTTAAAGTTTTTCTTGCCTGCAATATCGTCAAAAGTATAATTTCATTCTTTTTATCCTCGAACTCCTAGAGAGTTGAGAGATGGAATTTAGACTAGAGTGTTGGTTTTTGAGATCCTGTTTACTTACATTTTACTACGAAGCCCTATAACTAAAATATTAAACAAGTAAACGATATACTATCAAAAAGAGTATACACGTATTATATGCATATACATATATGTATATATCGAGTTCCCATGCATTCAATCTCCAGGGGTTCTTAGTGGAAAACTCCCCTAAGCTGAGCTGAACTATTACTATTAATATTACTATTAGTATTGCCATTACTATTAGTATTAGTATAACACTAATACTAAGTATTACTATTAGGCATTAGATTTAGTATAATTTATTATTTATAGTCACTATTAGTATTATTAATATAAATATTAGTTATTAATACTTATACTACTACTTGTCAAGTAGTAAAACTAAAAGTATTAGTATATAATTATACGTAATCGTATGACTAAATGGAAATCAGTAATACTAAATGTAATATACCATAAGTTAATATTAATACTAATAGAGTAATACTAATCAGTAATTAAGTGATACTATTACTAATAACTATTTAATTACTACAATCAGTATTACTAAATCTAATAGTAGTACTAATATTAAGTTGAATTATTTTATTTCTAATTCTTACACTTTTGACTTACTGTTAGTGTTCCTAATTTACTCGAAGCGATATACTCTTAGTCTTACAGTTGGGTTGCTCCTAGTTTAAATTCTATTTTTAAACTTGCAGTTGCTTTCAGTTTCAGTCAAGATTCATGGCTCATAATCATACTGAGTTAGCTGAGAATGGAATTAGTAACGTACTAATTCAGTTACTGTTGGTGTTACTAAGTCTAATGAAATATTTATAGTATAGTAAATACTTGGTCCAACTACAATTACATGTGACGATAATTGGCTAATTCATATCATTATTATTAATATAAATGGTGCAATTCTGTATCTAATATGTAATACCCAATACTGCTAACAGTAATATTGATTCAGTAAGATCCACTTTGCTACCTAATAAATAATTTAAAGTGAATTGATGTTGTTATTTTACTAAACCAATATCGTCATATTGATAATAATAATAATCGGACTTGAATTATTTTCATTCATAAATAACTTTAATTTGGATGGCAACAGCAGCACTATTTCTGCAATTTGTAAGTTATTTATAAGAAGTTAAAATTAGTACATTTCCTAAAATTCTCGCGTCACATCTTAGTCACTAATCAATGGTGTTTAAATGGTCATAGTGATGGTGAGTCCACAGTTGGTGAAGATAACTTGCCAAGGAAGCCTCCTAAGAATGCATCTGTATGTAAGACAGCCAATGGAACTGAAGACAGCGTTGAGAATCCTCCTGGAGAGGACAGCAGTGGAAGTGACGAGGAAGTTGTTGATGAGAACGAAGACCCTGATGACCCGTATAATCTAGCTGCCTACGATGATGAAGACCAAGATGATGGTGAGGTGTTCAGGTTTTGCAGGTTCTGACCACTTCATGCTAAGCTATGCTTTTTGTCTTACATGTACCAAGATTACTAGTTCATGCACATGTTTTCCTGGTGTATGTATTATTCATAGCTAATAATTCTATAAATTTCAAGCTGCTACATTTATGAATTGATTGAATTCATGACTCCTGGTGGGCCTCAGTGAAACTTGCAGTAATTCATAACTTATGTAGATGATAGGTGTTGCTGTACTTGTAGTTTAAGAGTAGTATTGTTTGTGCCATGCTGTAGAGTTGATGTTGGAGTCTACAATTGCTGGGATGACCGTCTACGCTGATAATAAAGATGACCCTTACATCACCCTCCCAGATGAGGTATTCTATTCTATATTTAGCTGAAACTTGTCATCTTCTTAGAGCCAACATACTGTATTCTTATGTCAAATTGTCGTGTGTGATTGTGACCCTCGAAAAGAGTTTTTGCAGTAATCAAACTAACATTCCTATGCTTATGCCCATTTAGATATATAATAGGAGTATAAAGCTCGTGTTCGTATTTGTATAAAGAAAGCCAAAGTTATACTTATTAATTCCTTCAAGTTGGATTTCTTATGCGGAAAGGCATTTATGATCTTTGGTTTAGCACTTGTTAGTTGTTTTCAAGTACAGAGCTAATTAATGTGCAGACACTGTTGAGATGTTTTGATCGGTAGATTTGAAACATGCTAGTTCTATTTTCTGGTGCAAACTCAGGAATATTATTTATTTGTGGAAACATATCATCAGGCATGTGTATCTACTCATATTGTGTGCGAGATTAATTTCTCTAAATACACTCTGTTATAATCAAGTCTAGTTCTGGTGGTTCACTTGATACACGCATGCTGAGAATGCGACAGGTTCTATTAGTACACCTACTATGTGTCCGCAGGTAGACGAAGAAGATGATAAAGCAGACTTTGAAATAAGACCTACAGATAACCTCATAGTGGCTGGCAGAGCAGCCCCGGAGTGTAGTCTTCTGGAGGTCTACGGTGAGCATCTTTTTACGTGTCAATTTCTTCTTCAAAGTGTTTCTGGCTTTTAGTGTTTTGAGTAACTCTATACAGCCTATTTTCATCTTAATATATAACTTGTTGTCATAGTATTATATTGTATTACCTGGTAATTATGTTGTATGACCAGGTAATTATTTAATAGTAACACTTCTAATCAAATCATTTATCTTCTGCAGTTTACAACCAGAAGGATTCTAGTTTATACTGTCACCATGACATTATATTACCTGCTTTCCCATTGGCTGCTTGCTGGATAAACTATGATGTGGAGACGAAATCACCTGGTGAGACCCCCTCTCTATTCACTGGGTGCTATTCTAGACAGGGCGGTAATTTATGTATGCAGAGCCGCCATCTTCTGTACGCTAAGTGAATGTTTCGTGTCCTGCAGGTAACATGGTAGCCGTTGGGTCAATGGAACCAGTGATCTCTATCTGGGAGTTAGACGTTGTAGAGGTCATTGAGCCTGTAGCCACTCTCGGCACCAAACAGTCCGAAAAGTCTACCAAAAAGAAAAAGGTTCTGTTAATAATTATATTTAATTGATAATAAATACTCTGCTGCTTATAATGCAGTGGGCATAAATTGTATAGTTGTGTATTCTCAGCTGTTTAATTCAAGTACATTGCTCCCTCCGTATCTTACTAAGCTACGGGTCTAAAACCTCAATTTGTAACATAGTAAAATACCATATTTAACTCACAGATCCGTTAAATTTGGCTATTTTGTCCACAAGCCACAAAACGAGGCTCCAAGCGCTTCCCGTGATTTAAAGAATATTGTGAGAAATGAAGGAGCCTTGTAATACTATACTTATTGTAGTTTTTCTATCCATATTTATTTTCAGAAAAAGAAATTGAATTTTTGACTGTAAAGTTTAGCAAATGAAAAATGTTTAAAATGTTGTAAACCTCGAAATTGACATTGATTCATTTCTTTGAAGCAGTGATTTTTTGTCAGTAGATGAACTGTCGGTAGCTACAGGCTTGCTGAATGAAAATAATTCAGTTGTAAACTAACGTCTCATACCTCGCAAGACATTTCTGAAGAGTTTTCCAGTTACTATAATTTTGTCTGATGTTTGTATTTATCTTCTCCTGTTATGCTTAGAAAACTAAAGAGAAAAGTTCTGTGGACGGACATACAGATGCTGTTCTAGACATCAGTTGGCACTCAATGGCCCCAACAGCCCTGGCCAGTGCGTCAGCAGATCACACCGCTGCCGTCTGGGACTTGTCTGAGGGTAAACAACTCCTTAGTCTTAGACATGCGGATAAAGTACAGACACTAGACTGGCATCCAAAGGAGTCATCGGTCCTGCTTACCGGTGCTTTCGATCAGTAAGGCAGCACGTGCTATGATATTAGATACTCCACCAGCTTCACTGCTGTCAGCTGTATAAATTCAATAAGTTAGACAAATCATTCTATAAGCAGCGCCGAGTCGGGGGTAACTGAGTGCAATAGTTTGGGATTCTTGGGTTTGGAGTTGGGGTTCCAAGTTTCAACTTAAACCCCAAACTTGAAGCTGCTCATAGAACCATTCAAGTTAGACATAAGTGACTATAAAATATGATTTGAATAAACTGCTGATAGGTTGTGAACTGGGCATCAGTTATTCAAAGTAGTGTTTTTATGTCTGTCAACTCATCAGAGTTATTTGCTCGTGCAACTCAGAACACTATCCTCAATGTGTGGACTTGACTATAAAACTTATCATGCAATGTAATGTGATTAGGAATATTTTATTCTTTTAGTTAACACTTTCTTGTAGTGGTGATAACTTTGTTTTGTGGCTAGTATTTTAAATCAACCTAGTATATGATATTACTATGTAAATAATTATATTTTACAAACTATTTTAGTGTGGTTAGACTTTATGATTGCCGGCAACAGGATAAAACTTGTCTGAAGTGGAAAATCAAAGGAGAAGTAGAAAGAGTGCTCTGGGATAGTTTCTGTCCCTACAATTTCTTTGTAAGTCGAGTTACTTTTGCTCTCTACTATTGAGTGCTACTGACTACCACTGGTACTTTTAAGTACTATCGGCTATTACTTAATACTATTGACTAATAGGACTCAAACTATGCAGTTTCTTGTTCGGCTCTTGTTGAGCTTTAGGCTCGTAATCTGGAGCAAGTATTAGTACAGTGATGATGTATTGTAGTTATCTTCTCATTGATATTCAAGCGTAGATTGTTTTTAACAATTCCTTCAGATTCCCAAGACTTTTGAGTTTTTGTTTAATAACTAAATAGTAGTGGAGATGTGGAAGTTGTGTTCTCGTGTTTATATTTCACTTCCGGAATGGACATCTGTATATGCTCATCAGTGCATGTCATTTCTTTACTCAACTTCTGAGTACAATCTGTCTCTCCCACGTTATGGAAGTAGTCTCGCTGCCATGTGGGTATTTTGGTTAGCAAAGGTTTATTACATAACATCTGTACACTGTATACAGCCTACAGACAGGTACTGGTGATAAATTACACTTCTAAATATAGTAACATTAACCTTGTGTTATAAGTTTAATTGGTTTTAGTTTTTCACCAGCACTGGTTGATGTACGTTGTATATTATTAGTGAGTCAGTGTTTGATGTGTGCTGCTGCAGTGGTCAGACGCCCTCTTTGTTCACTGACAACTAAAAGTTGTTTTTTGTCTTATTTTTCTGTTTTTAATTCATGGAAGTTTCATGGTAATATTATAGTTCAGTCAGGACTTGAAACATTCATGGAAGTTTCATGGTAATATTATAGTCAAGTCAGGACTTGAAACATTCATGGAAGTTTCATGGTAATATTATAGTTCAGTCAGGACTTGAAACAGCTGTGTTCTTCTCAATAACCCAGTGTTTCTAATAACTAAACCGTGTTTCTCCTTTCACTTCCTGTGCAGGCGTCAGATGAATCGGGTCATGTGTTCTATATGGACTCTCGCAAGGAAACTTTGCCCGTGTTCACTCTCCGAGCTCACGACTCCGCAGTAACTGGACTGACGCAGTGCAGAGGTTATGATGGTTGCTTAGCAACTGTTGCTATGGATGCAGCATTGAAAGTGTGGGACACAAGAAAGGGCAACCCCAATTGTGTGCTGGAAAAGAAGTTCAAAGACCAGGTAAGCTCACATAGTGTTAAATATAATGTGTTGAATAGTGTATCTATATAGTTATTGCATTATATTATTGTGAGAAATGATTTTGCAGATCAAAATAGAACTTGTAGTTGTTTGCCATAAAGGTAATAAAACAGTGATATTGTGTATGTGTTGTGTAGGGTGGACTGACGTGTGTAGCCCCTTGTCCTGAGGCTAACTCTATTCTGGTTCTCGGGAGTGAAAAATGTCTAACAATATATGACCTACAGTCGTCCAGTCAAGGTACTCAGTCTATTTTTTTAGTAGAATGATAGGCTGTAAGGAGAAACATATCACTGGTAGCGCAACACCTCCCCCCAACAGTATCAAAGTATTATTCTATGTGAATTGTCATCTTCTCGTAATTCTCGTTACAACATGTTGTTTCTTTTATCAGCTTTATTTTATTTTTGTTGAGTTGTCTTCTCTCCACATATTTTAGTAAAGAAACATTTTGGAGGACCCAAAACACCAGAAACCAACACAAGTGTAGATGAGGCAATGGACGGACTGACTCTAAACACGATGGAGTCCGATAACGACGAACTAAATGAATATTTAGGCAATATCTCAGAAACTGTGGCTAAATCTAAAACAGCATCGTTGTCACAAGTCAATAGAAAGAAAAAGAAAGCTAAGCGAAAGAATAAGAAAGCTGGTGGCTAAATTGTAGCTGTCATTCAGGTGTAGGAGAAGGCAACTGCTTCTTCTACTTCCTGTTTGTCGTAGAGGAATCTTTCTGAACTTCCCAAACAAAGATTTTGAGAACGTTCAAGTCAACATGAAGTTATAGGTGAAAGATATTTTGACTAACTCCTGGCAGGAAATGTGATGGCATGGATTAGTGTTATATTTGTCTTGAGAATAAATTTTATTTGAAAATTTCAATACATTCTTGTGATTTTAGTTCGAATTAGTAAATATTTCATTTACATAACGATTTTATTGAAATAAAACTTATAAAACAATAAATAATGTTGGTAAAATAACAATACAAATAAACATGTTAAAAGTTGTTTTATAAAAGATTAGAAATTAATGACAAAAATGTAAACTGTAGAACTAAATAAGAGTAAGCAGGCCTTCAGCATTGAGAACCAATAGAAATGCTCGAAACACAGCTTAGTCTTCTATTGGTTGTTGAATATCATCTGAATATTCTAACTCCTCAATCTCATGATCATTTGGCTGTACACTGCTTTCACCAGCAGGCTGTGTTGAGTTGCTCAGACGTTCAAATGTATCTTCCTCAGTTACAGCTTGTACCTCCACATTTACACTGATGTCTTCTTCAACTTGTACTGCTGTAAACTCATGTACCTCTCCATCTACACTGATGTCTTCTTCAACTTGAACTGCTGTAAACTCATGTACCTCTCCATCTACATTGATGTCTTCTTCAACTTGAACTGCTGTAAACTCATGTACCTCTACATCTACACTGATGTCTTCTTCAACTTGTACTGCTGTAAACTCATGAACCTCTACATCTACACTGATGTCTTCATCAGGTTGGAATCTTTCAGCTGAATGTGAATTATTATCTCTACTTGAGACATCACTGCAACACAACAAAATATTACCTTACTTCATTGACTAAGTTCACAGTTGATTAGACAAAAGTTTGTTATAAAACAGCTTCTGCTAGCTGTTTTATAACTTCTACATTAATCAAATTTTTGAGGGCAGAGAAAGACTAAAAAATGGATATTCAACCTTAAAATATTTATTATAAACACTTCAATTATTTCTATTAACATTTATTATTTAGTTAGTAAAAGACATCTTTTATCTACAACTTAATAACAAAAACTTTACAATTCTCCAGTGAGCACCCACTTGACAAATTTAGTACATTGGAAAACTGAATAATTAGGCTATGAGTTGAACAACCGAAATGTATTGTGATTTGATATAATTTGAAGTCAGTGAAATATTTATAGTTTAAAGAAACTGTTATACATCTTCTGTTAAGATAAATCAATGCTCTTAAGTTGTGTGAAAATTAGTGAAGTTCTGAGCAAGCTTATGATGACAATAAAAATGCCAAATATAGAAACTTTGTTGCTGATTGCTTAGAAAACTTATTAATATAATAGTAAGAAAGATGGTGTGCTTATGATTATTTAGTGATTGATTCTCTTAGGTTTAAAATGGACAGGCTATTCAAATTTGAAATATTTATAATAAACACTCGGACTATTTCTATAAACAGGTGATGAGCATTCACTTTTAAATCATTTATAGGTTTTATTTATTAAATGTCCATTGCTAAGTTGTGTTACCTTCACAGAGTCTTACCAGGTTAGTATCATATATCCATTTATGGTATACAATATATTCTTTTGTAAAAGTATATATTATGTTAACATTATTAACATATGTAATATATTCTCGATTTACAATATATAATATTATGTTTGTTTATTTTACATAATATTTACATAAATAACAAATATACTTTTTAAATATGAGTTACACTTACAGATTAGTTTGAAGTTGATCTTCCAATTGGGTCAAACTACTTTTTCTTGAAAACATGATGTGAACTCCGCTATAAAAGTTATACAAAACAATTATTATAACATTCTACTTTTAATCAGTTTTAATGAATGTTGTATGAAGACTGTTGAACATTTCAGTACTTTAATTAGCTTCTGCTATGTATAAATATTGTATTTAAAATGATATTTGAAATGATTTTATATACAAGACATAATAATTTCATCAGATAAAGAGTTTAATAATTACAATGGTTTTACAATTATATATCTAATCAACTAAAAATTTTATTGAATTTTGTTTCATACAATGTGTTAAAATATAAATAATAATTGTTTAAAATATGCATATAAACTCATTTAATTATTAACAGTTGTATACTATTTATAGTAGAGAGAAAGACTCACCAAAATGTGAAAGTCTATAACAAAACTTTTTCTCTTTCCAAAGTAATATCTTTAAGGCTGATATCAAGATTTAACTGTGCCATAATCTCAAACCTCTCCTTTTATAGGTAAGGACAGGTATTTTTTGCTTCCACTTATGCAATAATTGTAAATTTTAAAATTTTCTTCAAATTTGCAGATGACTAGAAACTTTGTTACGTCTTCCTTCTTTATTTGTCTACAATAGGCCCATTCATGCATTCATGATTATTTTTATATTCTAATTTCTTCTATTGTATGTGTATCATGGTTTCCTATCAATAGTATGATATATTGGATTATTGTGTAGAAATTGTCATGTCATGTTATGAAATAATTAGTCAACCCTAAACAAACAATAAAAATACATTTTAGAATGAAAATCCAGTTTCTACTAGTCAAAATAAATTCCAATTAAATTTATATGCAAAACTACATTCTACAAAAACCTACATTTTACTACATTTAATATATATGGTCAGTAGACAACAGTGCTTGAGATTCTATGGCATGCCTCGTAAAAAGGTCAGCCATAACTAGTTATTCCCATTAAATTGCATATGCACCAATGCACTCAATGCATCATGCAGTATTTACTAATTGTGTAGTATAATAGGTAATATGTTTATAAATATTTTGAATTAAAGATACATTATGATTATTAATATTTTCAATAGAAATTTACATTGCGGCAAATTTTGCCAGAAAGTTTTGTTTATTTAAAAGCTGATTACTCGTTAGCATTTAATTAAATTTTTTTTGCTGAAGCTGTAAGTTCTTGAAACTATTTCATGAGTATTTCTTGAGGTCTTTGTATAACAAGTATTGCAGTATTTTATTTAAATATCTTGAAACTTTTATTATTTGCACATTAAAATAAAATACTGCAACACATATATTACAAGGGTTGGTTAATACATTATAGCTACCATTAATTAGATAAACATAATGATTGGTGATAGAAACTAAAATTGAATGATCAACAAACAATTTAGGTATGCATTCTAATTCTCTGTGAAATAATGTTTCCAAAATTCAGCAATAACTGAAATCCCACCTTATTGTGTGGTAAATTTACAAGAATAACAAAATGTATTCAAGAAAGGAAGTAGATAGTATTGTCCCATGGAATAACTAACATGCATTCAACAAGGTAATTGAAAATAAACTAGTCCATCAGTAAAAAGACTAAGATCAATTTCATGATGTTCTTGTTCTCCATTAAATAATGTTCTCATATTGCTGTATTAATTGAAATCCCAGCTTATTGTGTAGTAAATTTACAAGAATAACAAAATGTATCTAAGAAAGGAAGTAAATATAAAAAAGGAATATAAACATTACATAATTAGATTGTGGGAACTCAAAGGATATTATGGAAACTAAAACCAAATTATGACACAATTAAAAGCTCCAGTCAGTTGATCCATTGCATGGCATCTAAAAAGATTAATTTATTTCTGATAAACACATTTCATAGCTGGTGTTGCTTTAATTTCTCTGTTGTAAAGTTGCGTGAAAATTTTTTTTATCTTCAATTCCCAAAACTGGATGCAATTTGTTCAAATTATAGTTAGGTCAAAGCATTCATACAACTTTGTGTTATATACCTACATTGATAGAACACTTCTTCAAACATTTATTAAATCTTCTCTCTAAATGGTAATAATTTATTATACAGTGTGTTATTTCTTTCATTCAACAATAACTAGTACTGTTTCATAAATCAACAAAGTTATAAGTACATACATGAAAGTAAAAACTTAATCACATAGCATTCTACAAAACTTGTTCTATGAATATAAAAAAGATTAAAATAGCCTAAATTACTAATAATAACTTAAATCTTGACCATCCATAGTTGACTTTCCTGTATACTTATGATTATTCAATTTGGTTTAGACTGGTTCAATTATTAGTTATATGTCCGTCGACAATTTAGCTATCAGCTAAACAATTAGGAAAAAACATTTAATAACAATAGCAATTAAAATGCAACAACTTTATAGCCATATAACATTTCAAAACTCGATAATGATTAAAAAGGCATTCTAGTTGTTTTTGTGCTATTTTCAGTCTTCTCAATTTGCTATAATCATTTTTATTATGATGTAAATTGATTTCTGTCACAATTCAGTTGCAATGAATTATGTTAGTATAAGAGATTAAGAAGTTTTCATGACAAACTATCATGTGTTCAAGGGGCTAATAGCTGTTTCCAAGTAGTGGGAAAGTCCTAGTCATTAGTCAACAACATTATTTTATGACAATTCTTAAGTCACGCCAACAAAGATATTATCTACCAGCATGATTATTTTTATATTTAATCTGTATAAATAGTAACAATTCGTTATGTCTAGTCAGGTAATGAATCAAAAAGATTCTTTCAAATCCTGTGACTCACCACAAATGGCTTAAAATAGTTTGTTTCATATTTCACACCCACCCAATAAATTGTTTTCATTATAACTTGTGGTTTACAAAATTTCACTGAATCACACAACTTTCATTGTTTTATTATTATGAATGATATCTGAACATCAATTGATTTTTTGGCTATATTATTATATTATAAATACCCCTAAATATTATTAATATATAATACAGAAGAAGTAGTTTTTTTATAGGTAATAGAGTTGCAGGTCAATCATATGAACAGGTGTCATGGAATCATTGGCAACAGAGAGCAGGTGTTTGTCTCATATAACACTTCTTGTATAGCAAATGTCGTTCATTGTTTCTGGCTGCTGCCATTGATGACATCATGGTTTCCGTGAAGCAATGAAACTCTCTGTCACTCAGATGCTTACTGTGGAAAGAGTGAATAGCTTCCGTGAAACATGTCTGGACTTGCCCAAGACAACATACTTGGAAATTTGTTGTTATACCAGGAAGTGACAACTTCCGATAAACATTTGCTATGAAATGGTCTGGTGATATCTAACAGTCTTATTTCTGATTTCACCCTCAAATCACTGCCATATGCACTTAGTTATGTTCATTAAGAAAGCTTGGTAAGTGAATAAAATTATGTCTTGTTGCTTCTGCATAGTAAAAAATTCTTAAAGAAAGCTACACATTAAAATTAAATCCTATTTTATTTAGCTTGAAGTGGGAAGTTTGCCAATTTGTGAATTATTTTGAGTTTAACAACTAAAATCCCAGCTTATTGTGTAGTAAATTTATGAGAATAATACAATGTGTCCAAGAAAGGAAGTAGATATAAAAAGGAATATAAACATTACATAACAATACTGTGGAAACTTAAGGAGCACTGTGGAAAACAAATGAGTAGGACATGGTTAAACCATTTTCAGATGACCCATTAGAGTTACATAATTTTTAAAAAATTATAATTAATAGTTTGTTGTGTTTTGTGAGGAAAACATGGTGTCATTTCTTGTCAAATACAATTCATCACATTTTCATCCCTAATTTGATTTTGTTAAAAACTAACTGCTCTAGTGGAAAATTACTGCTTGAGATTTTACACATTTTAGTATATAAATCAAAGCAGCTGTCAATTTTGTTGTAAAAAAGGCTCAATACCAACTAAATTAATTGCAATAATTTGATTATATGGCAAGAGACATAGTGAATTGATTATATAAATCATGGGAAATCATCAGGTGTAGTAATAAAACAAAAATTTCTTACTGCAATAGTCCTATTCAATCAATTGCTAATTATATATATAAGTACTCCTATTAAATAGTGCAGTTTTCTATAATATATTGCAGTGGACTGTATCGTCCTGCAGTGTTATGTATGAACACGTCTCCATTCTCCTGTTAGAACGCATGTATCTGTTGATCACTGGTGTTTCACTAGCTTGGTTGTCCATATGCTAGTTATTCAATAGTTAACTTAGTTTTGTTAAATCTGCCATGAAATAAAAAGCAAACATCTTCGTTGTTTGACATCATATTAGTCATTATTTAGCCAGGGTTGATTATAAAAGACAGATGTGATGTAAACAGTGTCCAACTGAAAGCCAGCAAGGCATCTACAATTATAATAGCTACATCATTTCATTATATTATATGGCATTATAACTTGCTATAATAACATGTTTTAATTCTGATATATTATATTACAATATGTGATACCATTGTTTTATATTAATTATTGAATTAATAGATGTTATATCATTTTCTTTATTCATATACAGCAAACCATTCCATAACATTTCTAGTAACTCCAGGAAATCATTTTACTTCCTGGTATACTGTAAACCGTTCAAGTTTTGGGCAAGTCCAGACATGTTTCATGGGAACTTTTACATGATTCAGCATGCTGTTTTACATGACGTAAATATTGATACATGCGAGTGATTAAATATAGATGTTAAATATGCTGGTACAGACTTATATGTAAATGTCTACCAGCACATGTTGAATATGCTGGTAGGTATTTACATGTAAACATTTACCAGCATATTATGTTTATATGTAATCTGTGCAATGTTTGTGTTTATATACTCTTTCAAAATAATCATAAAATAATTTTATTGATTTATGACTGGGATTTTCCTACTATTTAGAAACTGCTATAATTCCTTTAAACACGTGATAGTTGTCATAGAAACTTCTTAATATCTCTTATTTGAACATCCAAATTTATTGTACTTACAGTCATAATAACAGTAATAAAGTCAAAATAATTCATTATAATATAATATTAGTCTATAGGTAATACAACTAAACAACTTTATCAACTATATGTATATAATTCAATTAAACATATTCTATTACTACAGTATTTTTCACATGGGATATGTCTAAATTCAGAAATATATTTTCATGAAAATTGGTTGTATTACATTATTTCGGAATCTACAACATAATTAAAGTTTCTATAAGGTTTATAGTAATCTGCTTATAAGTATAATATACTTCTTGTTGAATTGAAACTATATTGACATAGTAATTGAATGCAAAAACATGTAAAAATATATATCGAAAATTCATCTTAGTATGAAAATACGTAGCAGTTATATCACAAATTCACATGTTTCAATAAAATGTAGTTTTTAAATATATACTATAATAGCATTAAATACTTAGTAACTAGATTTAGATATAATACCACTATTGGTTCAAGGTTAATTATTTTATAACATGACAAGTAATCAAGTGTGACTATTCTAGAACATGAATCAGGAAATGATCAGTTGAGTAATTCTGGTTGTTACAGGAAACACCTTCTCTTTAGTGACAAACAGGTGAATGAGTTTGGAGTTCCCTGGAAATTCCCGCAGAAGTATTGTCCCATGGAATAACTAACATGCATTCAACAAGGTAATAGAAAATAAACTAGTCCATCAGTAAAAAGACTAAGTTCAATTTCATGATGTTCTTGTTCTCCATTAAATAATGTTTTCACATTGCTGTATTAATTGAAATTCCAGCTTATTGTGTAGTAAATTTACAAGAATAACAAAATGTATCCAAGAAAGGAATAAATATAAAAAAGGAATATCTCTCTCTTTTTGCTATCCCTCTAAGTAGAGTATGGTATCTGCCTACAGCTGTTTGTGAGTAGCTTGATGACTTCTATGTCCTATCAGTGATCTGCATATGCGGTCACAGCGGAAGCATTTGAGGTCATCACTTGGTGTGTCTGTTGAGCTAAGCCTTCTTGCGGCCAGCTCTAAGTTCGTCTCTGTGTCGCATTCTTTTTTCTTCAAAGATTTGCATGCCTTTATGAACCATAGATCTCCATCTGGTCCTCCTTGCGGCATTCCATTCCCAGGTCTCTGTTCTGATGTGAGAGCGCTTCATACTGTCTTTGAGACAGTCTTTAAAGCGCTTCCTCTGTCCTCCTTGCAATCTTTTACCTATTTGTAGCTCCCCATAAAGGATCTGTTTAGGAAGTCTGTGTCCTTTCATTCTCACTACATGTCCCGACCAAAAAAGTCTGTTCTTGATGATGAGGCTTTCAAGGCTTGGAATCTTTGTTTGTTGGTATACGCTGTTATTAGTGTGCTTGTCAGTCCATTTGATGTCCAGTATTCCTCGCAATTTCCTCATGTGATAACTTTCTAGCTTCTTTATGTTAGTACCGTAGGTAGCCCATGTCTCAGATGCATACAGAAATGTTGGTATGATGACAGCCTTGTACATTTTCAGCTTTGTGGTTACCTGCAGGTTAGAGCTGTCAAAGACTCTCTGCCTCAGCTTGCTGTAAGCAATACTAGCAGCTTGAAGCCGTCTGTCTATCTCTCTCCCCAGATCCGCCTTTGATGACAGGTTGCTTCCTATGTACACAAAATCATCAACAGGGCACAATGTTTCACCCCCAGCAACAATAGTGGGAGGGTCAACAATTTTTCCTGGTTCTTGTTGGCAGATAACTTGTGTCTTCTTTGCATTTAGCTTCAGTCCGAGAGAGTTGTAAGCCTTCTCGAATGCTGTCATAGCAGCTTGAAGATGTTCTTCAGAATCCGCCACTAGAGCATTGTCATCAGCATACTGTGACTCAAGGACTGATGTCTCTGATGTTAGTGTCTTGGCGCGCAGTCTTTGCAGGTTAAACAGGTCCCCGATACGATAGTTTAGTCTGATGCCTGTAGGAAGTTCTTGTTTCACAAGGTACAGCACAGCAAACAAGTAGATGGAGAACAGCGTTGGAGCTATAACACAGCCCTGTTTTACACCAGTTTGCACCCTGAAAGATTCTGATTTTTGGCCATCGATTAGGACAGATGCTTCCATCTGATTATGGAAGAGACGGACCATTGTCACAAACTTCAGGGGACATCCAATCTTTCCAAGTATGGTCCAGAAAGATGTTCTGTCCACAGTATCAAAAGCTTTTGTCAGATCGATGAAGGCCATGTACAGGTCCTAGTGCTGTTCTCTACACTTCTCCTAAATCTGCGTTGCAGCAAAGATCATATTCACTGTGCCTCTACCTGGTCGGAAGCCACACTGAGATTCGGGGAGAATGTCTTCTGCTATGTGTGAAAGTCTTGTACATAGAATTCTGGCTAAGATCTTACCACAGAGTGTCTTATCACCCTTTTTGAAAATAGTCACAATCAGTGCGTCACGTAGATTGTCTGGTATACTCTCAGGTGTCCAGATATGCAAGAAGAGCTTGTGCAGTCTCCTGCTGAGTTCAGAGCCTCCATGAAGATCTCGGCAGGTATTCCAGCAGCACCAGCAGCTTTCCCCCATTTCATCGCTTTTATTGCAGATTTCGATTCCAGAAAAGATGGCTCTTTTGACATCTGGTCATGGTACTGCAGCTGAGGGAGCTTCTGCAGAACTGTATTGTCAACCAAAGAGGTCTGGTTCAAGAGGCACGAAAAATGTTCTTTCCAACATTGCCTGATATCATCCTTATCCTTGTAAAGTACACCGTCCTTGTCCTTGACTGGAGCTGATTCTCGAGACATTGGTCTATACAGCTTCCTGGTTTCTGCAAAAAACTCTCTGGTCTTGTTTTGATCTGCTAAATTCTGCAGTTTCATTGCTTTTTCGGTCCACCAGTCATTTTGCATCTTCTGGATACGTCTCTGCACATCTGCTCTCACTGCATGGTATGTCTGCTTCTTATCTTTATTCCTGAAGTCATCTTGCCATGTTGAAAATTTTACTCGCTTCTGAGCCAGTAGTTGCTCAATTACATGATCATTTTCATTGAACCAGTCCTGGTGGAGTTTCTAGCACAGCTTTACAAGTCTCGGTGATGCAGCTCTTCAGACAGGTCCAATTAGTGTCAACATTTTTGTCCTCGGGTAGGTCTTTCAGTTTTTCGGTAATCTTGCTCTCAAGGTTTTGTCTCACTGCCGGTTGTTGGAGGAGTCTGATATTGAACTGTGGTCGTGGTGTGTGTTTTACTCGGCGGTGTGTGGGCTGAATTGAGAAGCTCAACAAAGCTTTTACAAGTCTGTGGTCTGTCCAGCAGCTGTCTGATGAATCGATAGCCTTCGTAATCTTCACATCAGCCAAGTCTCTGCATCTGGTGATTATGTAGTCTATTAGGTGCCAGTGACCGGAACGTGGGTGTCTCCAGGAAGTTTTATGCCTATTCTTCTGTCTGAACATGGTGTTTGTGATTACAAGTCTAAGTTCTGCACATTTGCTGAGAAGCATCAGACTATTTGCATTCACATTACCAATACCGTCTTTGCGATAACCCCTTTCCAAGTCTCACTGTCAGTACCAACTTTTGCGTTGAAGTCTCCCAGTAGAACAACCTTGTTAGCAATTGGGATCTGTGACAATGCGTGATCAAGAGCTGAGTAGAATAGCTCCTTGTCAGCCTGTTCAGCTAAAAGCGTTGGAGCATGTGCGCTGACCAGGGTAGCTTTCCTGTTATTTCCAATGTTTATCTGCAGAGTCATCAGTCGATCCAAGATTCCAACAGGAAGATGATCCATGTGCTTTACCAGTTCATTCTTGACAGCAAAACCCACTCCATACAGCCTGTGGTCATCTGCCTCCTTTCCTTTCCAATAGAATGTATAGCCGCCACCCACCTCAGTCAACTGACTCTCATTTGCGAGTTTAGTCTCTTGAAGTGCAGCGATATCAATATTCAGTCTTCTGAGTTTACGCGCCACAAATGCAGTATGCCTCTCAGGTCTGTCACTGCTCTTATTGTCCATAAGTGTTCAAACGTTCCATGTTGCCAATGTCATATATTGTTTTCTACCACATGAAGGTGAACCATCTGAATGCGGTATTCCAGCCAGGTTGAGGTTGAACAGACCATGTTTAGGACACATTTTCTAGTTCTTTCCTCGGATTGAGGTGAGCAGGGTGGTCCCTAAGAAGGGCTGCTTAGTCCTGAAAGCCACTACCGAACATCTCTCCTGTCCAATCCAAAAGATGAGCGACTGATAAGCTTTCACCGCCTATGTGCTAGTTGGGAGCTGAGGACTTCCAGGCTTCACTACCCTGTCCCCGTCGCCACCTTCTAATCGCCATAGGGCTTTGTAAGTGTCTGCAGGCAGAATGCTGTGCGTGGATTAAAGTGGTTCTCATGATGCACTGCAGAGAGCCACTGGCTTGGCTTGTCATACCCTGATCCAATGGCAAGGATACCTCGACAATTGGGGATATAATAAGTTGCAATGGACAACCGTTGGTCTGTAGGAGACTCATCTGCCCTTACCAGCTGATGGTATTGCTGTCGGGATTCCATGGGCCTGAGATGCTTCCTGGTGGATATTGTTTTTAGTTTCTCCAGGTCCATCTAAAGAGGAGTTGTCGGTTTAGTTGCCGATGGCCCGACCCATGCAACAGGTAGTACTGGATTACATGGTTACCAGTAGCAGGTTAGCGATCAACCTGACCTGAAAAAAGGAATATAAACATTACATAACTAGATTGTGGGAACTCAAGGGATATTATGGAAACTAAAACCAAATTATGACACAATTAAAAGCTCCAGTCAGTTGATCCATTGCATGGCATTTAAAAAGATTAATTTTTTTCTGATAAACACATTTCATAGCTGGTGTTGCTTTAATTTCTCTGTTGTAAAGTTGTGTGAAAATTTTTTTTATCTTTAATTCCCGAAATTAGATGCAGCTTGTTTAAATTATAGTTAGGTCAAAGCATTCATACAACTTTGTGTTATACATTGATAGAACACTTCTTCAAACAATTATTAAATCTTCTCTCTAAATGTTAATAATTTATTATACAGTGTGTTATTTCTTTCATTCAACAATAACTAGTACTGTTTCATAAATCAACAAAGTTATAAGCACATACATGAAAGTAAAAACTTAATCACATAGCATTCTACAAAACTTGTTCTATGAATATAAAAAAGATTAAAATAGCCTAAATTACTAATAATAACTTAAATCTTGACCATCCATAGTTGACTTTCCTGCATACTTATGATTATTCAATTTGGATTAGACTGGTTCAATTATTAGTTATATGTTCGTGGACAATTTAGCTATCAGCCAAACAATTAGGAAAAAACATTTAATAACAATAGCAATTAAAATGCAACAACTTTATAGCCATATAACATTTCAAAACTCGATAATGATTAAAAAGGCATTCTAGTTGTTTTTGTGCTATTTTCAGTCTTCTCAATTTGCTATAATCATTTTTATTATGATGTAAATTGATTTCTGTCACAATTCAGTTGCAATGAATTATGTTAGTATAAGAGATTAAGGAGTTTTCATGACAAACTATCATGTGTTTAAGGGGCTATTAGCTGTTTCTAAGTAGTGGGAAAGTCCCAGTCATTATTCAACAACATTATTTTATGACAATTCTTAAGTCACGCCAACAAAAATATTATCTACGAGCATTATTATTTTTATATTTAATCTGTATAAATAGTAACAATTCGTCATGTCTAGTCATGTAATGAATCAAAAAGATTCTTTTAAATTCTGTGACTCACCACAAATGGCTTAAAATAGTTTGTTTCATATTTCACGCCCACCCAATAAATTGTTTTCCTTATAACTTGTAGTTTACAAAATTTCACTGAATCACACAACTTTCATTGTTTTATTATTATGAATGATATATGGACATCAATTGATTTTTTGGCTATATTATTATATTATAAATATCCCTAAATATTATTAATATATAATACAGAAAAAGTAGTTTTTTTATAGGTAGGGGTAACGGGGGCACAACAGTCATAGGGGTACAAAAAGCAGGCCAAATTGTGAAAGAACTTATTGACTTAGAGTTGTGATTTTTTTAAGAAAAAGGTATTGACAAAATTATTTAACCTTTGTAGTTTCAACACTTGCGGAACCTACGTGTTAAAAAGGCGAGTAAAAAACTGTTTTTACCTAATTTTTGTAAATTTTTTAAGATGTCGTTAAAGCTTTATAACTTTTTACACTCAAAGGTAACAAGCCTAGATTTTACTGATATTGTTGCCATTGCTTGTCTCTACATTGCTTAACTAGTATAACAGCAAACTCTGAAATAAATTTTCCTTGAGCCACATTTATTTTCAATTTGGCCACACGGGGCACAATGGGCCACGCTGACCGGGGCACAATGGGCCACCTGATTATTGCACCCTGATCATTGTTATTAACTTGTTTGCCCAAAAAGTTGGTTGAAATGTTGCTAAAATCTATAAATATAGCCATTTCTGACTTTTTTGTAAATTATCAAAGACATCATGGTGAGACTACCAAACTATAAGGTGAAGCTCCTCTAATATATACATCTGATGAGGTTATAGCTTTGCCATTTTATACCTACATAATACAAAACACTCTGCTGTTGCTACTAGTGGATAGTCATGATATTCATTATATGTTATATCATTGAGGAAATATACATGTATTTGACTAAAATTAATTGCGATTTGGTTCTCCCCCTCTCCCTTCTGTACTCCAGCCACAAACCGCAGCCATGCACCAATTATCTACAGTTCATAGAAAAAAGTCCACTTGAAATTTTGTAGTACATGTTCCTAACGTTTTTTTCTGATAAGAGTTCCTGTGAAGTGAAAATAAAAAAACATTTTTTTTAGTTCTAAACAGTAACGATAATGGCACCGTAGAAATGAGTGATGTGCGTGTGGTTTTGCCTTCCTCTGCTATCCTTGGTGGCACAAACTTTACAGCTAAAACATGATTTTTGCTGTAGATCTGAAAGAATATGTTTATTTATTTGTAATATTAAATAAATAAAGATCAGATGCAACAAAATCAGCAAAGTTTCAATATATTTGTTGTGTCCCACCCAGTGGTCCATTGTACCCCGGTACCGGGGCAAAATGGGCCGATTTTTTCGTCATGAAAATTTCTTTATTCTGAAAGTTGTGAGAGAGATAGAAACACCAAACTGACACCTGTAATAGACAACAGATGCAGGATTTAGACTAGCGATTATTGAACTAGTAACTTGAAAAACAGACGAATGAGAGCAGAAAATCCAAATTCGCCCGTTGTGCCCCCCCCCCCCCGTTACCCCTAATAGAGTTGCGAATCAATCATATGAACAGGTGTCATGGAATCATTATTGGCAACAGAGAGCAGGTGTTTGTCTCATATAACACTTCTTGTATAGCAGTTGTGGCTCATTGTTTCTGGCTGCTACCATTGATGACATCATGGTTTCTGTGAAGCAATGCAACTCTCTGTCACTCAGATGCTTACTGTGGAAATAGTGAATAGCTTTCGTGAAACATGTCTGGACTTGCCCAAGACAACATACTTGGAAATTTGTTGTTATACCAGGAAGTGACAACTTCCGATAAAAATTTGCTAAAATGCTACGAAATGATCTGGTGATATCTAATAGTCTTATATCTAATTTCACCCTCAAATCACTGCCATATGCAATTAGTTATGTTCATTAATAAAGCTTGATCAGTGAATAAAATTACATCTTGGTTCTTCTTATAGTAATAAATTCTTAAAGAAAGCTACACATTAAAATTCAATCCTATTTCATTTAGCTTGAAGTGGGAAGTTTGCCAATTTGTGAATTATTTTGAGTTTAACAACTAAAATCCCAGCTTATTGTGTAGTGAATTTACAAGAATAATACAATGTGTCCAAGAAAGGAAGTAGATATAAAAAGGAATATGAACATTACATAATTAGATTGTGGGAACTCAATAGATATTACGGAAAATAAACTAAATGACACAAAAGCTTCATCCAGCTGATCCATTTAATAACAACTTAATGTTTCCATGTTGTAGCAATAATTGAAAAACCCAGCTTATTGTGTAGTAAAATATTTATAGCAATATTACAATGTATCTCTCAAACAGGAAGCAGATGTAAAAAGGAAATATAAACATTACATAGCAATACTGCGGAAACTTAAGTAATGTGATAGAAAATTTATATATTCAATATATTTTGCTATACAATCTAACCATTACCATTATAGTAAAATATTTCAATCAGTAAAAGTTATTTCTAAAAATAAATTAGTGCTATTGCTATAAAAACAATATAGTTCTTTATTACTACATTATGTAAAATATAAAATAACCAAACTATGCAAAGTTGTTCATGGTATCTAAAAGGATGCAGTTTATATACTTCAAGCATAGATTTTATTAAAGGGAGTAAAAACTGTTCTTTCTAGAAAGCTGTAGTTACTACTAATTTATATTATGGAAAGGCTATACACACATAGCAAGTTGTCAACACATGATGCGTTACAGTATAGCAATGTTACAGTTTATTGTGTTACAGTATAGTAATGTGCTCAAGTATTATAGTAATGCATTAAACAGTATGATGATTTAGTAATTGTTATAATAGTTACAAACTGGTAATGCTAGTCATAATCACCTGGACAACTATACCATATTCAAGAATACAAGAAATTAATTATATTTTAACAAAAACTTACATGGCCTAATAGTGTTATCAGATGAAATAGAAAATCACAAGAAGATAAATCCAAATTATGCTTTATTAAAATGAGTATATACACAAAATATTTGTGTCATGGTATAATTTGTTCATACTCGTATAATATATGTTCATAAATTTGTTCATACTCAAATATAATTGAAAAAATTAGGCTAGGTTTTATAAAAATGATCATACATATGACTCAGACTTCACAGTAATATATTCAACATAACTATGCAAATAATTTGAAAACTCAAGTTAAAAAAATACTTAGCCAAATAAAATAATGTGGCAGTACTTTGACCGATAGCAATTGTATTTTGAAAATCTTAATTATGGTAATTAAAGGCGACTAGGAAGAAGTTATGCAGTTTGTTCAAACTAAGAAAATATAGAAAAAAAATTAACTCAAGAAAATATAAGAAAATTTTATGATTGCATAATAGTAAATTAGGAGCACCAGATGCCAGTGAGAATTCACTTGTGCGATACTTCATCTATGAAAAAGAAGATGACTCCAAAAATGGGGTTTTCTGGAAGACAATCCGCTTAATAAATTTCCAACCAAAACATACATTATGGAAGACAAAACAACTACGACCCAATATGAAAACTGCATTATTTAGGTTGCTATTTGCAAAATGTATCAAGAAAAATATTAGATTACGAACTCTTTATAAAGACAAATGAGAGTAACTCAATGTTCGGCTCACATTAACACAAGTAAGTGTGTAAAACTACATGCACCTACTATTGACACTTGGTAATTATATTATATAACATGTTTCACTAAAAGAACTTAATTGTATTTTATAGGAGAAAACTTCTAAGAATTTGGCAAGAATAAGGCCACACCCTAAATTAGTGTAAAACATTTATAATAAACACAAGAATTCTGACTAAAGTCACCTTTGAAACACCACAGATAGCTTGTCTATAAGAATTGGACAGACCAGCGACGCTGCGTAATTCAGGTTTCACCAGTTGAGGGAGGAATGAAACCTCACTGCTTCGATGAGCTATTTGAATTTGCACCACGTTTCAATTTCTCGGGATCGTTTGAGGCGAGATGAGTAAAATCTCGGAAGATGTCATTGAATGAGTCATCAGTCAGCGAGCCAGGGTCAGCATCATTCATTTCCTGGCGCAGACTGGCAACTCTAAGTCTAAGAAAACAAGAGCTTCAAATTACTGAACACAATACACGGGACTAGTTGCCAACCAGAGGTTGAGTGTCCATGATTTCTCCCTGTTAGACACCTTTCCTCATAATCCATAACAGTTTCAGCAGATTCAGCTTTTGTACCAGTATTGTAACCTGACTAAAACTGTTGACACTTCTTTCCATTTATAAAAAAATTCAGATATACCAACTCTGTGGGACCGAGCGATGAGTGTAACAACAGAGTAGACAGTACAGGCAACGAATATCATGTATAGTTATATAATAGACAGTTTTCCCTTTCTATACAATAAAATACAGTTCACAAAGCACGCACCTTCACCTTCAGTAAGTCTCAGGTTTGTGAGATACATAAACAGTACAGAATACTAAACAGTCCCGCAGTTACTTACAGAGTCACAATGTCGGCTAACTCTGCCTCCATTGCCAAAGCCAGAGCGTCGCACTGAGAGTTATCCTTATGTTTGAAGTTGGCTCCCCTCTTCAGCAGCTGACAGACCTGCGCCGTGTACCCCTTGATGGTAGCGTGGTGGAGAGGTGGCTGACCTTTATCATCAGCAACTTCCACATCAGCTGAGTTCAACAGCAGAAACTCACAAGTTGCTAATGAACCCTGAAATAGAAGTCATCTCCCTTGTAATACAAGTAGTAGCATTAGTAGCATTAGTATTAATAGTAGTAGTAGTAGTAGTAATAGTAGTAGTAGTAGTAGTAGTAGTAGTAGTAGTACTAGTAGTAGTAGAGTAGTGGTAGTACTAGTAGTACTAGTAGTACTAGTAGTACTACTACTAGTAGTAGTAGTAGTAGTAGTAGTAGTAGTAGTAGTAGTAGTAGTAGTAGTAGTAGTACTAGCTAGTAGTAGTAGTAGTGGTAGTAGTAGTAGTAGTACTAGTAGTGAGTAGAGAACCAACTCACACTTTCCACAGCCTTAGTCAAAGGTGTCTTGTTGGAGTCTGAAGGGTTTCTCCAGTTGATGTCAGCTCTGTTTGCCAGAGCCTGCAGCAACACTGGAATGTTTCTAGCTTCTGCTCCCTGAGACAAGCACAGAGATGGAGAGAATAAACAGATATGCATGTCTCCAACTGGAGAGTACAACAAGTTGGGGATTCTAAGTTGGGAATACCGAGTTAGGGGACACAAGATTTTTGAACCATTTGGCAATCAGTTTTAGTGCAAAATTGTAGCCTCAGTATTGCCAATACTATATCGATTATTTGTAAAAATGTGTTTTTGTTGCTGTTTCAAACTATAGCAATATCACTGAGCAAGATGGCTACCGCATGGAATAACACTGAGCAAGATGGCTACAGCATCGAATAACACTGAGCAATATGGCTACCTTATAGAGCAGAATATTTGGATCTAGTTTATCAACCTCCTCCAAACTGGTGTGAGATCTGGTGTCATCTGAACCTGAGCTACTCTCGTCTTCTGAAGGTATTAAGTCTATTTCTATCTCTACAACAGATAAAAGTTGAAATGAATCTCTCATCACGTCTGCTACAGGCTTTACGGCTGGTTTTAAGTTAATTCAACATAGATTTTTATAAGAAATATTCAACGTATAAATTTAGAATATGAAAACAAAGCGGCTGAATTCACATAATATTGTCCTATACAAATAACAAATGTGAAACACATTCTACCTCCACATCTGTTAATCTACAAGACGCATGCAGTGACAATGTAGCAGTTGCCATGGTGACTGGATGGGTTTCTACTGGAACAGCTACACACAGAGACATACAACACAACAGCTACTATTAGTAATTACTCCCCCCTGCTTCAGCTACACCACACTTACTGTCTATCAACTTGTTTGTTGGAGATCCGAATAACACAACGTCATCTTCACAGAGTCCCAGTTCTGACACGGCAGCATCGGTGGCAGCAGAGGTAGGAGCTGGTGAGTCATCAGCAGATGAACTGCCGACATCTATCATACTATCAGCATTCTCTAATGTACATACAACGTGACATACAATGGCTACGGCTGACCTCATCAATAGCATAGAGCAGACAATTCCTAACTACTGCAACCGTCACAGTGAACCAAAAAGCAACCAAAATCATTCCAATCAGATTCTTTTGATCTAGCAAGTGACAAACTAATGGAATTGGCATCGACAAGAGAACACATAATAGCATTACTAAGTACATCACTCTGACTAAGTCACTCATACTAAGTCACTCTTACTAAGTCACTATTACTAAGTCACTCTTACTAAGTCACTATTACTAAATCACTATTATTAAGTCACTCCTACTAAGTCACTATTACCAAGTCACCCTTAGTAAGTCACTATTACTAAGTCACTATTAATAAGTCACTATTACTAAGTCACTCCTACTAAACACTCTTACTAAGTACATCACTATAGAATCTAGTAACACATAGCAGAGTGCTCCAGGGGATCACAGTGCACCAGTCACCTAGCAAACACGAGCCATTTACATAGTTTAAGCAGATCTTCAAGTGAATGAAGCACTACACTAAATGGGAGAATGGAGGTGATGAGGCGACCCGCAGTCACATGGGGGTACAGAAGCTAGAAGCAGGAGTGGGTGTGGCACTAAACAGTACATACTAGTATAGCAGAGAGTCGCTGACACACACAGACGGCACCTTATGACAGCAAAACTAAAGACAGAAACACTAAAGGCAGCATACAACAGCGTACCGTAGACAGAGTCGGTGAGCAGCAAAGTCTTACGCTGCCTCTTAGCAACAGCCCATCTCTTGAGAGTAGCAGACTTCTCAGGAGGCACCAGTGACTTGACAAACAGAGAGTCAACGTACTTGGCTTTGATAAACACTTCTCTGATAGCACTGTGCAGTAGTATAACATGATAATATAGTACTATAACTCAATAATATAACATGATAATATAATACTATAACTCAATAATATAATATGATGATATAATACTATAACTCAATAATATAACATGATAATATAATACTATAACTCAATAATATAATACAATAATATAATACTATAACTCAATAATATAACATGATGATATAATACTATAACTCAATAATATAACATGATAATATAATACTATAACTCAATAATATAACATGATAATATAATACTATAACTCATTAATATATTATGATAATATAATACTATAACTCAATAGTATAACATGATAATATAATACAATAACTCAATAATATAACATGATAATATAATTCTATAACTCAATAATATAATATAATACTATAACTCAATAATCTAACATGATAATATATTACTATAACAAACCTGGATGAGGAAGAGGTAGGTCGGGGAATGCTCTCACGGCCCACACTCTCATAGTTATGCTCGTATATACCATTGACTATAGCATTGCCGAGTTCAGCCATCACTTTCAGTACTTCAGGTTCCCAAGAGTCAAGAGTAATAGAACGCACCTTGGACACGTGAACACCTAGACTCCTGCAATATGAAGTAATAGAGTAATATAATATGGTAACAGAGTAATATATAATAGTAATAGAGTAACATATATATAATAAAGTAGTAGTATAATAGTAACATATAGTAATATATATAATAGAGTAGTAGTATAATAGTAACATATAGTAATATATATAATAAAGTAGTAGTATAATAGTAACATATAGTAATATATATAATAGAGTAGTAGTATAATAGTAACATATAGTAATATATATAATAAAGTAGTAGTATAATAGTAACATAGTAATATATATAATAGAGTAGTAGTATAATAGTAACATATAGTTATATATAATAGAGTAATAGTATAATAGTAACATATAGTAATATATATAATAGAGTAGTAGTATAATAGTAACATATAGTTATATATAATAGAGTAGTAGTATAATAGTAACATATAGTAATATATATAATAGAGTAGTAATATAATAGTAACATATAGTAATATATATAATAGAGTAGTAGTATAATAGTAACATATAGTAATATATATAATAAAGTAGTAGTATAATAGTAACATATAGTAATATATATAATAGAGTAGTAGTATAATAGTAACATATAGTAATATATATAATAGAGTAGTAGTATAATAGTAACATATAGTAATATATATAATAGAGTAGTAGTATAATAGTAACATATAGTAATATATATAATAGAGTAGTAGTATAATAGTAACATAGTAATATATATAATAGAGTAGTAGTATAATAGTAACATAGTAATATATATAATAGAGTAGTAGTATAATAGTAACATAGTAATATATATAATAAAGTAGTAGTATAATAGTAACATATAGTAATATATATAATAGAGTAGTAGTATAATAGTAACATATAGTAATATATATAATAAAGTAGTAGTATAATAGTAACATATAGTAATATATAATAGAGTAGTAGTATAATAGTAACATATAGTAATATATATCATAAAGTAGTAGTATAATAGTAACATATAGTTATATATAATAGAGTAGTAGTATAATAGTAACATATAGTAATATATATAATAGAGTAGTAATACAATAGTAACATATAGTAATATATATAATAGAGTAGTAGTATAATAGTAACATATAGTAATATATATAATAAAGTAGTAGTATAATAGTAACATATAGTAATATATATAATAGAGTAGTAGTATAATAGTAACATATAGTTATATATAATAGAGTAGTAGTATAATAGTAACATATAGTAATATATATAATAGAGTAGTAGTATAATAGTAACATAGTAATATATATAATAGAGTAGTAGTATAATAGTAACATATAGTAATATATATAATAGAGTAGTAGTATAATAGTAACATATAGTTATATATAATAGAGTAGTAGTATAATAGTAACATATAGTAATATATATAATAAAGTAGTAGTATAATAGTAACATATAGTAATATATATAATAGAGTAGTAGTATAATAGTAACATATAGTAATATATATAATAGAGTAGTAGTATAATAGTAACATATAGTAATATATATAATAGAGTAGTAGTATAATAGTAACATATAGTTATATATAATAGAGTAGTAGTATAATAGTAACATATAGTAATATATATAATAGAGTAGTAGTATAATAGTAACATATAGTAATATATATTATAAAGTAGTAGTATAATAGTAACATATAGTAATATATAGAATAGAGTAGTAGTATAATAGTAACATATAGTAATATATATAATAAAGTAGTAGTATAATAGTAACATATAGTAATATATATAATAGAGCAGTAGTATAATAGTAACATATAGTAATATATATAATAGAGCAGTAGCATAATAGTAACATATAGTAATATATATAATAGAGCAGTAATATAATAGTAACATAGTAATATATATCATAAAGTAGTAGTATAATAGTAACATATAGTAATATATATAATAGAGCAGTAGTATAATAGTAACATATAGTAATATATATAATAAAGTAGTAGTATAACAGTAACAGAGGCAGCACCTGTGAATTCCGGAACATTCTATACAGAGAGTGATGCCGAGGTTAACACTCGCCCAACTTGGGTCCTTAGCATCACAGTCAGCACACACGTCATTCCCTGGCAGTGTATACAGAAGAGTGGCGTGGCTACAAATATTCACAGAACACAGTCTACATTTAGCTTACTGTATCAACATTACTTTTACTAAATGTTGTCATCAACATACTAAACCAGAAAGACAGTGAGCAGAGAAAGTAGAGCATTGAATTTAATTACAGCAATCGGCAAATATCAAAATCCTTTTAAAGTTGATTTGCCAAAAATGCTTTTACAAGAATAATTAAATTGAAAGAGAAGATTACTGGGGACCAAAACTGCAGCTACACCATCATCTCAATGTCATATCATAACGCACTCCATCACATAAAACATATCACATCTACATATATCACAACATAACGAACGTCACACCTTGATCTTTTAGTTGATGACTTTTTGTGATTGTCTAAAACAGGCGCCAATGAAGTCTGTGTGTGTGTAGACTGTGGACCTAGGTGATCTCCGCCAGACAAGGTGCGGGACCTGTCTCTATAAGCTGCCAGCACCCCTTCCTGTATCGCACTGATCCACTCTGAACATTCTTCTTCATCTGTAGCTTGCAGTACATGAGATCTGAGAGAATAGCACTGTGTGAGAGGCTAGTATTTGGAGTGACATTTAATAGTAGTAGTAATAGTAGTAGCAGTAATAGTAGCAGTAATAGTAGTAGTAGTAGTAGTGGTAGTAGTAGTAGTAGTAGTAGTAGTAGTAGTAGTAGTAGAAGTAGTAGTAGTAGTAGTAGTAGTAGTAGTAGCAGCAGCAGCAGAAGTACTAGCAGTAGCAGTAGTAGTTATACTAGTCATACTACTGTGAACAGGCAATAACAAACCCACCTAGTAGGAGATTTAACTTCAAAGCAGAACCTTCGTTCGCTGTCAGTATAAGGCTTGACAGCGCAAAGTCGTAAATCTTCTTCCATGATAGTCCAGCCTTCTGATAACTTCTTTGTGTAGATTAGTTGGTTATTCTCAATGGCAAACCAGCGCCTGCATTCCAATAATCATCAATATACATACATATATAACTCTATGTGACATACATAACTCTGTGTTTGACCTATATAACACTATGTGACATATATAACACATCATATGACCTATATATGACACTGTGTGACATATATAACACAATGACATATATAACACTGTGTGACCTATATAACACTGTGTAGCCTATATAGTATTGCATGACCTATATAATACAGTGTGACATATATAACACAGTGTGACCTATATAACAGTAGGCGACATATAGATATCAACCATTATTTAAAGTAAACGAGCAACTTATATTTAGAAAAAATGAACACATTTTGAAATCGAAGTGGGATAATGATGACATATTTAAGTTCAGCTAATATATCTATCGCACATTTTTAAGCAAGTCTAAGCATAGGAGAGGTGAACTCCTGCTGAAGAGATTGTCTGCCACGGCTGTGTTTCATTGACATCTAGAGGTGTAATCTACATCAGATATTCATGTCTAACCGTAAAGACTGAGAACTAGACTATGGACAACAGTCTACAATGTTTAACGGGCGTCAACTTACCGTACCCACGGCCTAAAACCTTTGGAAGTTCTTCTAAAGAGAAAACCGGATATATTAGCACCATCTTCATTTGACTAAAAGAATATTTCATCAGTTGTATAAAAACATATACAAAACTGAAGTATCTATCAGTACAAGGTATCCAAGTATGGACACACTTACACAAACATTTCAGTGAGTAAAATTTTACTTTATGAATCTCAAGTGAATGAAGTGGGCAAATTCATCTTATGTTTTGCTGCAGATAAATGTTACAGGACAAAGGTGGTGATTTTAGCTGTCCATCTCAAATACTAATTACTTGGAACGTCAATAATAAATGAGGTAAATTACTCAACAGGAATCAAAACAACAAAATGACCCGAGGGAACGACTCTTTGCATACTGTTGCTAATGCGTTTTAATATTAACGCTTTCAAACATACCGTTACAGTTCAAACCCTCCCGACTGCGGTGCGGATAGAACATCGACATAACAAATTAAAAAGACAACTCTTAACTTGAAAGCAAACCTTGTCATCATTGCTATGTACATCATTAGCACCTTTACTACTGTCTGATTTGGTATCACTAAGTTGTTGTAACAACTCATTGCGTCTTCCTTCACTCTGCTTGGATATGGTGGTTGTGAGGTCAGACAACTCTACTAGCTGCAAATATATTCCATAGTGTAAGATAAGACAACTTCACTATATACATGAACGGACCTATAACAACTGTGAGAATAGATATTGCATGAATATACTGGCAATGCAAGTGAAGCAAGCAAATCATTTTAGTTACTGCAGCGCTGTGAAGCTTTTTTCTTTTGCTTTACCGTCCAATTGCATTGAGTGATTCATTTGTAGTATTAATTACAATGCCTGAGCTCATTCAATAAATATAAATTTCATCAGTCAATACTAGCTCTTTCAGTAAGCAGCAAAATTAGTATTACAGTACAGTATTACAGTACAGTATTACAGTATAGTATTACAGTACAGTATTACAGCATAGTATTACAGTATAGTATTACAGTATAGTATTACAGTACAGTATGTGGTATACTGTAATACTGTACTGTAATACTGTACTGTAATACTGTACTGTAATACTATACTGTAATACTGTACTGTAATACTATACTGTAATACTGTACTGTAATACTGTACTGTAATACTATACTGTAATACTGTACTGTAATACTGTACTGTAATACTATACTGTAATACTATACTGTAATACTGTACTGTAATACTGTACTGCAATACTGTACTGCAATACTGTACTGCAATACTGTACTGCAATACTGTACTGTAATACTATACTGTAATACTATACTGTAATACTATACTGTTATACTTTACTGTAATACTATACTGTAATACTATACTGTAATACTATACTGTAATACTTTACTGTTATACTTTACTGTAATACTATACTGTAATACTATACTGTAATACTTTACTGTAATACTGTACTGTAATACTATACTGTAATACTATACTGTAATACTATACTGTAATACTGTACTGTAATACTGTACTGTAATACTATACTGTAATACTGTACTGTAATACTATACTGTAGTACTATACTGTAATACTGTACTGTAATACTGTACTGTAATACTATACTGTAATACTATACTGTAATACTATACTGTTATACTTTACTGTAATACTATACTGTAATACTGTACTGTAATACTATACTGTAATACTGTACTGGAATACTATACTGTAATACTTTACTGTAATACTGTACTGTAATACTTTACTGTAATACTATACTGTAATACTATACTGTAATACTATACTGTTATACTTTACTGTAATACTATACTGTAATACTATACTGTAATACTATACTGTAATACTTTACTGTTATACTTTACTGTAATACTATACTGTAATACTATACTGTAATACTTTACTGTAATACTGTACTGTAATACTATACTGTAATACTATACTGTAATACTATACTGTAATACTATACTGTAATACTGTACTGTAATACTGTACTGTAATACTATACTGTAATACTGTACTGTAATACTATACTGTAGTACTATACTGTAATACTGTACTGTAATACTGTACTGTAATACTATACTGTAATACTATACTGTAATACTATACTGTAATACTGTACTGTAATACTATACTGTAATACTGTACTGTAATACTATACTGCAATACTGTACTGCAATACTGTACTGTAATACTGTACTGCAATACTATACTGTAATACTGTACTGTAATACTGTACTGTAATACTGTACTGTAATACTATACTGTAATACTATACTGTAATACTATACTGTAATACTATACTGTAGTACTGTACTGTAATACTATACTGTAATACTATACTGTAATACTGTACTGTAATACTATACTGTAATACTATACTGTAATACTATACTGTAATACTATACTGTAATACTATACTGCAATACTATACTGCAATACTGTACTGTAATACTATACTGTAGTACTGTACTGTAATACTACACTGTAATACTGTACTGTAATACTATACTGTAGTACTGTACTGTAATACTATACTGCAATACTGTACTGTAATACTGTACTGTAATACTGTACTGTAATACTACACTGTAATACTGTACTGTAATACTGTACTGTAATACTATACTGTAATACTATACTGTAATACTATACTGTAATACTGTACTGTAATACTATACTGCAGGGGTGTCCAACCTTTTCAGACCGAGGGCCAGTCTGCAAGTTTTAACTTGGGCCGAGGGCCACAAAAAATTTTTCTGTTTTTAAAATAAATTTTCAAGATTCATTAAACATCTGCAGGCTATATGTATTATAATTATAAGCATGGCTAGGCTTTGCATGTTTATTAAAATCATAACATATTTAAATAGATATATATATATATATCACTTATGTGTGTGCATGTGCGTATATATGCATTTAATTAAAATAGGTAAACAAGAAACATTTCATTTTTATTACTTTAATAATCAATAATTATATATGCATTTATGTTTGTGCATAAAAAATTATACATATAAAGTATATATTCATGATATTCATGCAAAATTTAAACAAGATATGCCAGTGCTAAGAGTCTGTACTCATACTGGTATAGTTATATTTTACAAGCATAAGTGAGACACTTGTGAGTACACAGTGAGTACTGTTTGCCTTAAACAATTCTGTTAATATCTAGTTTCGTATCAGAACATATAACCCTTAGTTGCTGGACTAAGTGCTGATTAGTGAGTGAAGTGTAGTATCTATTTTTGTGTATTTCATTTGCCTGAAAATTGAAAGTTCAAAGTTCAAACCTTCAAGCCGTTTCAGTGCAGTGCAGCATCTAACAAGCAGTCAAAGGTCAAGGCGATTACAAATCCTAAATCATTTCAGTACATACAAAATTGTTTGGGCATCTAACCTTAAAACAGCATGTAAATGAAAACGAACATATACACAATAATATTTTAGTACTGCATAAGTGAAGTGTGTCAGGGATTCTTCAATTACTTATCTTTCACAATACAATCAATAAAAATTAGATCTTAGTTATACTTTCAAAAAAGTCTTGTCTCTATATATGGCCAGTCCTGATTAAATGTCTTTAAAATATCTGCCTGCACAGGCTAGTTACAGGTAACTTTTTAGCTGCAACTGCCTTGCTGAGGTTTGCGTTGTAACTGTGTAAAAATTCAGTACCAGTAAAAACAATCCCATTTGATTGTAGGCTACTAGAATTAAAATTTAAAAACTATGTTGTGAATCTTATTTTTCATTCTTTTGAAAAAAAACTGCACATCTTTGGCTAATTTTGCCTGAAAAGTTGATTTTTTAGTACCAATAAAATATCTTAGCAGGAAAACATATCTGAATAAAAAAGCAATGACTTTTAGATTTAATATAAATTGTGGATTTATATACTGGAAATGGTATATTTCTTGTTAAGTAGTAAGCACTGTGCATAACTTCACGCTTCAGTGAACGCGTAGAGATGAGCATAATATTATTATAATATTAATATAGCTAACAGACTATATTGACTAGCTTGCTGTTATTGGCTGTAGTTTGATCTCAGGCTAAACAATGACAAGTAGGCAACACGCATGCCACCCACAGAACAATATTGTAGAAGAACTTAAACTACATTTTAATAGGAAATTCTTAGTGGATGCTCTCAACTATCCTATGTGCTGCTGTTTCAGGCTAGTTAGCAAATTTGATGAACAAAAATTTGCAACTTGCTATACCTTGGGGGGGCCACACAAATATAGCTGGAGGGCCGGATGCGGCCCGCGGGCCGCCTGTTGGACAGCCCTGCTATACTGTCATACTGTACTGTAATACTGTACTGTAATACTGTACTGTAATACTGTACTGTAATACTGTACTGTAATACTGTACTGTAATACTGTACTGTAATACTATACTGCAATACTGTACTGCAATACTTTACTGTAATACTATACTGTAATACTATACTGTAATACTATACTGTAATACTGTACTGTAATACTATACTGTAATACTTTACTGTAATACTATACTGTAATACTATACTGTAAGACAGAGAAAAAGAGGATAAACATGTAAATCTCAAAGACATTATGGAGTAAAATTGCACTGACCTTTCCAGCCACTTCTTTCATGAAGTTATCATCTTCCTCAAAGAGATCAAAGCCCTGATGAAAGTAGGTACTGTGTGCTGTGAGGTAGGAGTACATCTGTAAGAATACAGACTATCTGTATGCAGACGTTTCATTGAACAGAGCTGTTAACAGAGCACTGATGCTGCTTTGAAATATACTTATAATATAACCAATTGCGTATAAAATTCAAGCAGAGAGTCTCGCATAAATTTGGCTTGGCTCAGTTATCAAAACAGGAAATACAACTTTATAGCCTGAGCATCGCAGATGTGAGTTACAACTTCTCAAAACTCTCCACACTAAAGCTTTCAGCTAAGGAAGTGCTAAGAGGTTTCTACCAGGAACTTACGGTTTGAAGGATGTCATGCCTCTGCTTCTCGTTGAACATGTTCAGCTACAACACAACCCACAATGAGCCAGAGTGAGTTACAGAGCGAGTTACAGTGTGAGTCAGAGAGTGATGCAGAGCGAGTCTCAGAGTGAGTCAAAGTTAGTCCAAGAGAGTGAGTCAGAGTACACAAGTCACAGTACACAGTGAGTCATAGGACAATCTTGAGTTATTTTACAAAAAGTTTTTATCTGGTATCATAATAGCGGCTCTATCATTCACAAGACCAATGCTATAGCTGAATTGTTTCAACAGCTCAAGATTCGTTTGCAAATAATATAGCAAATGTATCAAGTTTTACATAAACGTCTGGCAAAAAAACATTTGAAAAGTTTTGAGAAACAAATGACATGAAGTTTTCTTGGCATATCATCTCACATTTGGTTCACAAACTCAAGTTGCAAAAAGATAATTCTTAAGACACAAACCTTGTCAACATACTCTAACGACATGGCTGTGAACTTTGACTTTGAGACTAGAAGCTGATTGGCTGATTCTTCACATTCTGCTGCCTTTGCTTTTGGAGCTGACACGTGCTTGTTTAGAGCTGAGTCTAAATCGTCACTAGCTCTGCGAAACTTAGCCTGTGATTCCCGTACAAGCCTCAGATCACTGACAAAAGATCGTATTGTAACAGAGAGCCCGACTAGACAGACTGAGTGAAGAGCTGAGAGTGCATGCAGGTAAAGAAAGAACAGAGTATAACAACAAGTCAGACTATCTGATCACCATAGAAAGAGTATCGGGCATTTAAGAACTCTTACATTAAATTCAATTGTAATGGTACAAGTTAGAATTTTTACAATATTAGCAGAATTGAGAGTGTGGTTAGCGGCAGCCTTCTTGGATTAGAAGTGTTAGTAATAGTGATAGGCCCCAGGCTGGCGTGATACTGCCTTAGGCTAGTGTGATACTGCCTTAGGCTACTGTGATACTGCCTTAGGCTGGCGTGTTGTAATATAATAAACTCGCAGGGAGGCATTTGACGTGACATGTTAGTCTCATGTAAACGTAGTTTGATACAGGAGGTAATAACTCCCCTTCCCAACCAGTATATTCCTTTAGCAGTGAGTTCCACAGGCTATTAGATTATTGTTAGAACACGACATACAGCACATCACAAGACCAACAACACTTCACAATCTAGTAAATCAGATTAAATAATAAAACCAAAAGAGCGTTAAGAGAGAATAAAACAACTGATTGCTAACATATTTCCATCCACACAAACAGCTAAAACTCGCAGTACACAAATTAAAAGTGAATGGAGGCCACTAGTCTGTACAGTAGTAATGAGGTTGACACCATCTTCACTAGTCAGCAATGCTGACACATTAGATAGTGCGAGTTATCGACACATTTAGCATGTCACACTGACATTCTGCGCAAGAGCACTTAGTACCAGCTGAACCAGGTAATTCTTCCTTCAGGGTCTCATATGTGAATTGTTTTCCCTACTGAGTCATATTATGCTAAGAGAGAGAGAGCTGAGTAGTGATTAGTACTAGTCATGAGTAGTAGTCATGTTGAGTTAGAGTCATGAGTACCAGTTATGATTAAACATAATATCTTTAAAAGTTAGTAACTTCATTAAAAAACGAAAAACATCTTTTTTTCAACATTCCATTTATCTAAACTGATAAAGTAAACTTATATTTCAAACACTACTTATCTTAATTTGGGGTTTGGGATTAATTAACTTTGGAGATGGATACAATGGTATCTGAAAGATAAGTTTACTTTATTTATTTAGATAAATAAAGTGATAAACAAAAATATGTTTATTTATTTTTAGTTATGATTACCAGTCATAAGTATTAGTCATGAGTTGAAGTCAAGAGTTTTAGTCATGTTGAGTTAGTCACGAGTACTAGTCACGAGTAGGAGTCACTGACAGTTACAAACACAAGTTTCACATTTAACCAGATATAGTCCATATCTGTAACTCATAAAACTGCTAAATATCAAATATTGATTATAGTAGAGATTTGGGCCAAGAATATACATGGTTGGGAGAGCTAAACACGAGTTACAAGTAGCGCCTAGTCTACAGGTATGAAAAGCACGTGCAATTGCCTTCCTTACCTGCCCATTATATGTTTTATATGTGACAAGATAGAACGCGAGGCTTGGTCTAGAATAATCTATAATCAACACACAATATCTATGTTGAGTGAAAGAGATGACTGCAAATTACAATTTACTTAGGGCTGTTATTTAGACATGTAAGGGGTCGTCTCCTCATAACTAAAACAGTCATTATATACCATAGATTTTCCAATAACAATGGCAGCCATTTTAGCATTCATACATAAAAAGCTAATATATTTCCTGTACATGATTTAGATGAGAACATTTTAAATACTATTTGAAACTTTAGAAATTTTGACAATGAGCTGCTATGCCGTGAAGTTGAAGCCAGCCTACTAGATTACAGCCGAAAAGTTATTTTGAATAAACGACCCACATGGCCACACAAAATAACAGCCCTAGGTAGAGGAAAGGAGAAAATCAGCCATTTACCAACAGAAGAGGTTGAACACACCAGAATTGAGGAAGTGAAAACTTAAATCACTACGAAATAGCTGATTATTCCCCATCCATGATGAAATGAAAAATAGTACAATTGGCGGTTGGATACTACACTTACGTTCTTATTAACCAATTCAGGTCTCGGCTAATAGATTGTGCTAAGTCCACTAGAACCTTGTAACATCATAACAGAAACAATAATTAGCAAAACTACAATATATGGAATCACTAGTAAATTCCATCTGGTAATGATTGTGGAGAAAAAACTTCAAAAATATACTTTTATGCATTAAAACATGGTGCCAATATTTGTTTACCTTTGAAGGCCTGGGTTAATGTGCCATTGGGAGAAATGAAATGTAGGTACAAAATCAACTCATTTCAAGATAACAGCACCAACTACATATCAATGTTGTCACGAGAAGTGTAATTCCAAGAGAAGATGACTCTAAAGTCTAATTAATAGCAGTGACATACCCAAATTATTTATAAAAGTATAGCAGGACAAAAAGATGTTGCTGGCCACAATAAAAATATGACTAGATACTACCCAGTGATGTACTATGAGACTATAACACTGTTACTACCATACTATGGGTACTGTGACTATCATACTATGAGTACTGTGACTATCACACATGAGTACTGCGACTATCACACATGAGTACTGTGACTATCATACTATGACTATCATACTATGAGTATTATGACTATCATACTATGAGTACTGTGACTATCATACTATGAGTACTGTGACTATCATACTATGAGTATTATGACTACCATACTATGAGTACTGTGACTATCACACATGAGTACTGTGACTATCATACTATGAGTACTGTGACTATCATACTATGAGTACTATGACTATCATACTATGAGTACTATGACTATCGTACTATGATTATTATGACTATCATACTATGAGTACTGTGACTATCGCACTATGAGTACTGTGACTATCATACTATGAGTACTCTGACTATCATACTATCAATACTGTGACTATCATACTATGAGTACTATGACTATCGTACTATGAGTATTATGACTATCATACTATGAGTACTGTGACTATCGTACTATGAGTACTGTGACTATCATACTATGAGTACTGTGACTATCATACTATGAGTACTGTGACTATCACACATGAGTACTGTGACTATCATACTATGAGTACTGTGACTATCATACTATGAGTACTGTGACTATCATACTATGAGTACTGTGACTATCATACTATGAGTACTGTGACTACCATACTATCAATACTGTGACTATGGTATAGCTAATTATTATATCCTGTATCTGAGCAGACTTTGCAATGTGGAAATTCTTTCACTAGATAATTCAATTGTTATGCCAAGATAACTGAGCTTCTACATCTCTGTATACAATTCAATGAAGAACTAGCGGAATATTTTAGACATTCTATAAAACAATAACAGCCACAACTTACTGTATGGAAGCTCTGAATTTCTGTGAGAGACTCTGTAAACCGTTTCAGTGCTTTCTGGAAATAAACAAGATAGATAACTCCACTCTCAGAAAGAAACAATGCAGTATAATACAGGGTTGGGTAATTGTAATTTGTAATTGTAATTCATTATATTTTTTCAAGTGATTGAATGTAATTTGTAATTGATGTATAAAAATGTAATTGTAATTAATTACATAGTCAATGTAATTGATTTTTAGATTTACTTTATAATTACATAACAATTACTTGAAATTTTAAAATCTTATAACATTCATACTTTTCCTACCAAGCCTACTGGTTAATAAAATGTTCAGATTAATTAAAGGTGATTTTGCATCACCCTACTAATCACTGTCAAGAACAAAGGAGGTTCTCCGCTGTCAAAATTGCTCTGAATGGTTGGACCCCAGAAGTGAGATTATGTAACTTTTATTTGTGCCTTGTGAGAACAAAAGTAATTGTAATTGTAATTAATTACATCATCATGTAATTGTAATTAATTAGATTAATTTCAACTATAATTATATTTGTAATTGAAATTTACAAATTTTCGTGTAATTGTAATTAATTACATTCACATATAATTGGCCCCAACTCTGGTATAAGAGAAGTGTTACTAGCTGCAATACAAAGTGATGCACTCTGACTAAGATAATTAAGCAAGGAGGCATACATGGTACAGCTGTACCGTTTTAGGCAGCAATCAATCCTATAGCATACCACGCTGCCAAGCAATAAAGATGTAGAAAAACACTGAATTGGTATACAATCTAATTAAATCAACCCTATGTTGACCAACGCTGCTAAAAAACTCCAACATGGAATCACCATTGCTGGTTATTCATTGAATTTAATTCAGTTCTACCTAACTGATGCCTTGTGAGTTGTATAAAGCACCCAGGAAAGAATTGACTGAACTTTGGCTGTTGAAAACAAACTCCTACCTCAAGAATGGGATCTCCGGTGAAGTATGATGTCATATCCTGTATGCCACCAATGAAGGAGCTAAAAGAATATATACATGTTATCCATTAGTGAGCCACCAAACTAAAACATTATCCAGTGAGTAGCTATGGTATGGTCATAATTCAGAGAGCAATACTAAACTTACTGATGTATGGGTATATGTAAAGGTATTATATGTATGGGTATTACATATCTATATATATATATATATATATATATATATATATATATATATATATATATATATATATATATATATATATATATATATATATATATATATATATATATATATATATATATATATAGAGGTATTATATGGTACAGGTAATATATGTGGAAGTATTATAGAGGTAGGTGCAATAATATAATATAATATCTACATACATATATTACCCTTACACAGATTGGAAGTAGGCGCCATAACAGAGAAATTGTGAAAAGCCTGTATTCTAGATTTGAAATGTAGCAAAAGAAGTTACATTCCTGCTAGAATTTCAACTAGCACTCAAGCCAAAAATTTCTCCACTAATGCACCTAAATGACATTAGGCCTACGTATATGTACAGGTACTACACCTACAAGTACTATATGTGCAGGAATGTGAATGTGGTGGATTAAGAAATGGGATGACTAACAGACTGTATGTTGTATCAATCACCATATGATGAGGCTGATTAGTTATGTACTGTTTATCACAGTACAACAATAGAGTAACATATTATTAGACTAGTAATGGTAAGAGGTGAGAGAATGATATGTTAATATACTAATTATACTCAACATGATTAAGAAAGTTTAATAACTGCAGCATATATTCCCAGTAGTAACATACTGTGTAGATATATTGAGTGAAGTACACACAGAGCATGGGTAGGTACAGCTGGTGTGATAACACACACTGTATACTAGTTTACCAAACGTGAGTTACTAGGACAGAGTATAGTGAAATTCTATGATAACAACTATACAACAATACAAGTACTTTGTGGACAGTGTATCAAGTATAGCTCATGAACATCTCATACAACTCCATTTCCCTATACAGTGAGTAAATAAAGGTTACAATAAAACACAATATTATTATTATAAAAGCTTTGACAAAAGATTTCTAACCTGTTTGCATTTCCATAGGATTTTCCAGCATCAATCATAACATTACAGAGCTTGATGACCTGAAGAAGAAGGAAATGCAACAGGAAATGGGATATAAATACTCATCAAAATATAATCCATGTATTCAAATAATGGGATAAACAAATAACAAGCATCAACTTTCAATTTATATTGCCAATACAGAACCAAATCTCTGCAGTGACCTTTTAATAAAGTCACTAAGTTGATTCAACAGGCAATCAGTCAAAGAGTGTCTCAGTCAACTCAAATTTATGGATGAGTCACCATGGATCATCACAACCCACAGAGTTATAGACACTTACTAATCCACCATAATAACATATGATTATGAGTTGCACATATAGTGGTACTGTGCCATGAACTACACAAGGGACATAGCCAGACTACACCTTTTCATGTAATAACTGCAGTCAATGTAAAGCAAACAGCATCTACAGCTCCCCAAACAGATACTGTGGAGGAGCAACTTATTTAGCTTCAAATTAATTCTGCGCAAATTATATATTTTTATCAAATGTAAAACAGCCATCAATAAATTCAACATAGCAGCCACAAAGTGGAAGATGCTTTAATGTTGTTTTAGGTAACATGTACAGTGAGTTTTAACAGAATGCATCTTCAAATTCTGGAGAAGTTAATTAGATGAGAATGCAACACTGGCGAGATTGTAACCGAAGTTCGAGGCAGTTCAGAGCAACTTGAGAATATAGTGTTTGGATAATTTGGTTAGAGAAACGCTGCTGTTGCTGTCATGTATGAACAATTTTGTATGAATTGTTGAGAAATTCTCCCTAAAATCTTCTTGTATTATCTTGAATTTCCAACTGGATACTGGGAACTAAACGCTAACTAGTGCTGTACCCACATCACCATCACATTAACTAATAACTCTTACTATTATGCTAGAAATATACTGTATATCCTGTCATGTGTTTGTTTGATCTTGTTTAGATAGAGTCACAGTATAACAGTACTGAATGGTAAAAGTTACATATATTTTTATATACAAACCTTTTCTAATTTATTTTCTAAGACAGATGTTTTCTGTTCCGCAGCCTCTATTTCAGCTCTACAATATGTAGAAATCATTGCTAGCTACATTTAATTACTGGCAAAGCAAATGTAGACATCATAGCTAATAGGAGACAAACTTGAATTTAGGACACTACATCAAACTATAGACACAGCATATATTTAAACATGTTTATAGATGACAAAACAAAATAAAAATTTAAATTTACAGTTATGGTATATACTTTATGTCATAAGCCTAATTTTTCTAATAAAATAGCACTTGAAACATGACTACGAGATAAAAAATTGTTCACTTCTATCCCATAATCGCTTAACTTCAAAATACAACACATAAACTGTGAGGTTGAGGTAAGACAAAGAGCTAGTAACAGTGATTATATGTAGCATTATGCTGACAATAGCCTGTTCATTTGTTTCACTCCTGCAGCTGAAATAATAACCAATCTTCAAATTCTACAACTCTTACAACCAACAAAATGGAGTAATACCTCACTGCTACCATTGCTAGGCAACACATACAAAGTTCAAAAGTTCAAAGTCCATAGAAAACAGATCATTTTGTGCTATTTTTTATAATTCATGTATCCACAGTGTTTAAAAATACTCGAGATTATCGATTTTAGACCAGCGTATGTGGAAGCAGGCGAAAACACACAGGCCCATAATTACTGTCTACAAATCTCTAGATATTAAAATCTCACCTAAACTTGGGAGAGTCCCTTTTATACTCTTGAATATTCAAATCGATCTTCATTTTGACTATAACTTGACTTTGCAGCAGCGAATAATAAAACAGCTTCTTCTTTATAAAGGGCTCAACTTCGTAAAGACACTAAACCAGACATTATCTAACAACAAAAGTAATTGGTATACTACAATAATATTATCGTAAACCCAAAAACATATACCCATAAATCCATTTTCTAATATGTGCTCAAAGCTGCAGCACTGAGTCAGTCGAAGAATCAAAAATAAGTAATGCTGATTAATATAAATATGCATTTTGTTGTGTGTATGTCATGATTATGAGCCTGTATTAATCCATGCGTAGCTTTTAATAAGAAATTCAATTACTGCAATCAACCAGGATAGCAGTGAAATAATGATCCAATACACATCTTACAACACATTCATCATTTCATACAAATTGTATTTAGATCAATTCCCTTTATTTTGGTAGGTATACAAATAATATATGATTTTATCATTAATAAACTAATTCAAACTGTAAAATGCAAGTCAAAGTGATTAGATTTGGTGAGAAAGTCTTTGAAACTCAAGTTGAAAGTTTTAATGACAAAAACTACCAAGTAATTGCCATTTGTCATAATCTAATAGACAGTAGGTATAGCAGTACCAACAGTAATAGCAGAAGCTACACAACAGCATCCATAGTGACAATCATCAAAAACACATCATGCCTATACTAGATTAGTTTATTAATGTTTCTATTTGTTCTTATTTACAACCATTTTTACAATCACAATGGCTTAATGAACAAATAATGCTCTATTAGTAGCATTAATAGTAAATAATAACTATAATCTACAAGTTACAAGTATCTTGAAATGATTATTGAAAGCGGTACTGATAAAATGAAATTAAAATTTGAAAACTGAACAAAATCACCCTAGGTGATAAACCATAATTGTACAACTTACAGGGCTTAGTCAAACTCATTATGCTATGATACTCAATATCATACACAGTAATAGTAATGCTATCACTATAGGTATCGCTATAAGCATGATCATTAGTATGACTATGAGTATCAGTATGAGTCAGACTGTCAGTATCACTATGATACTCATACTGCCTATGAGCATGAATATGAACATCACAATCACTATCAGTATCACAGACATACTCAGTAAGTGAGTATGACTATGATAGTCGTATGAGTACGAGTATGTTAGTGAATTTGATAATCATAATAATGATGAAATTAAATTATTATAATTATTTTTATTTATATAATTTAAATTATCATGATCTGTGATCATCATCATTATGACAATCATTATAATAATAGTTATTACAAATATAATAATATTAATTAATAACAGTAACTATTAGTATTACTATAACTATTACCAGTAGTATTAGACTTAATATAACTATAAGTTAATGCATAACTATAACTGTATAACTATAAGTATTACAATTATTATTATATTAATCAGATTCAGTGAATTAATATTATTTTATAAAAATAAAATAACAACATTAACTTGAAGTTTTACATAAAATTAAACGATAACCAATGGCAATAAACATAGTGACACTCTGAATCTGATAGTCAATTTAATATCAAATTGAAATTTAATACAAAATCAAAATTAAAATCGAAATGAAAATCAAAATGAACAATAAACAGAAATTACTAAATATAAATAATTGTTGCGATTTAAATAGTTACAATTACAATAGAATTGTAAAATTTGAGAACGATTCAACTAAATAATACATATAACTTGAAATCAACACTCAGCTGCCGAAAGTAATGAAAAATCACATTGAAATTCAAATTAGATTAGCTCAGCTGTAATGAAATCTATCTAGGCAATTATAATGACTAAGAGTAGACAAGTGACCCTCAAGGACGTTGCAATAAACCACGCGGGAGATAACTCTAACCAGTGATGGCAATCACTGTCAAAAAAGCTTCCCGTGCGTGATAATTTGGAACAGAATAATAACTAAACGTCCTGCAAGCTATTGCTACCAAAACAACCAATATAGTATATACGTTGAACATTATCAGGAATGGTGAACTTGCTATCATTACCAATTTTATGGCATGATCTCTGAGCTACGATTTCGCGATGGATGCTTTTAATTGTATACAGTATATTTAACTCATAAGATTTGTCTGCTAATTAAAATCACGTGCTAAACATATGGAGTGACGACAAATTTGCCGACTACCGGTGTGATTGCAGCAGCTTTTCGTTTTCACCTTTAAATAATTATTTATTATGATCATGATAATTATGATAGATATACTTTGTAAAGTTTAAGTAAGAATGAATTGATAATTAGGCGAGGTTGCATAGCATAATTGTAAATCACTAAATGATCATCATAATATAAAATACAAATTAAATAATTCAGTGACACTGACTGTCACTGAGTCACAGTGACACTGACAGTTACTGTTACACTAACACATAGTCTTACTGTTAGTGTTAGTGTTACACTTACTCTTAGTCTTAGTCTTACAGTTAGTCTGAGTTAAACTTGCAGTGTTGGTCAGTTTGAGTTACATTTACTTATACTATAGGTATAACTAAGTAATAAGTATAACATTATGATTATGATTACGTGACGGTGATCAGTTGAAGTTGATGTAAAACTTAAAGCAAATCCAAATGTGAATTGTCCTTTTGATTTTGTATTTCAACTATTATTAATATTATTATTATATTTTAATTTATTCTGTTAAATTTAGTTTTAGTATTTTACATTTACAATTACTGTTAAATTTATTGTAAAACAGTAAAACTAAATGTGTAATTACAAGTACTAGTATAATTATAACTAAATCACAACTGTGGTACTAATACTAATAGTAATAGTAATACTAATATTAACAGTATTAGTCTAATAGCAGTGCTACCAACTCTAAGTCTGATTTCTATTACTATTAGTATTAATTATTACTATTACTAGGGAGCAGCCGTGCTCTAGGGGTTAAAGCGTTTGCTTTGTGAACACGAAGTTGTGGGTTCGAACCCGACAAAGGCCATTGGTGATGTTAGGAAGAGCATCCAGTCATAATTGCTCCTGTGCCTCATTTAAACGAGTCCTTAGCCCGTTCTAGCAAAAACCCTTACCATCAGGGGTTTCTCACAGGGATAGCGACTGTAAACTTGCGTGAGTTTTTTTTATTAGTAATAGTATAAGTATCATGTTTGATATTAGACTCAGGGTCAGTATGACTCTGAGTATAGGTATCACTATCAGTAATAATAATATAATAATTATTATTATAGCGACTATAAGAAAGTGTTATCTGTTTAAGCTAAAAAAAGTTGCTTTTTTCTATTAGTATTATTTTGCTGTTGATTTCTGTATGTTATATTACTCAAGCAGTTTTAGATTTTGTTGCACACTGTTTCAAGCTAATTTCAGGTTTGACCACGCAGTTTTTAAATCGACAAGTGCCACTAAAACCTCTTTTGTAACTGCCAAGATTGCGAGCAACTTCTGAAGTAAAAAAAATAGAAGTTGGTGTTTTCATAAATTCGTTTACTTGTCTTATAAAAGTTTCCAAAAGCTTGCTGTATTTGCACAATATTCTTGTTCTAGATAACTCATCATGTCGATTTCTAAGATCCACGCCCGCCAGATTTTTGATAGTAGAGGAAACCCTACTGTGGAAGTTGACCTTCACACAGACCAAGGTCAGTAGTGTGCAACTTTCCTTGGACTTTGAATCACTACCTAACGGTCTCGCGATTATGTGTATACTGTATAAATATGCACTAAAGCCCACAAACTATAAACCAGTGTTAGTAAAGGATAAGAACCCACCCACTATGAGCAAAGAAATGATCTTATATGCACGTTGTCATCATTTATAATTGCATCAAGTTTGGTATTGACTTCTGAGAGTGAAAAAGACATTTCAATAAATATTTTATTTTTATTCTGCTGTTGAGATCTGTAAAATAAATACTAACAGACTATGTGTTTTTAGATTTGAATTTTAAATTGATGGCCCTTATAATGTAGACCTAGTATGTTGTATATCTTTATCTCCAAAGGAATGTTCCGGGCTGCGGTACCCTCCGGGGCTTCTACGGGTATTTATGAAGCGGTCGAGTTGAGGGACGGGGGCTCAGCGTATCATAAAAAAGGTGTTTCTAAGGCTGTGTCCAATGTGAATGACATCATAGCCCCAGCAATGCTGCAAAAGGGCTTTGACGTGACCCAGCAAAAGGAAATTGATGATTTCATGATTCAGCTGGACGGAACAGACAATAAAGGTACTGTCAGTACTTCACTAGTTGCCCATTGTGCTAGTCTATTTATATTTTACCATACTTGATAGGAAGGTTTTATGTCCACCACTCATTTTTAATATGAATCGCCTGCGTAAAATATTTCAGTTGATTCCGAATGATGTCCTCTGGGTAAACTGCAGGGCAACAAACTGGAAATAATAACATTCTATTTGTCTTCATCATATGTAATATATTCTAAGAGCCATTTCTGTTACAGTAATATGTTTGATTGATTCATAATAGTGCTTATTAAATATATAATTCTTAGAGTTGTACTTGTAGTTTCGTTATCATCTTGCACAGTGTAGTTTCATGTAATTTCTTTCCTACACTCAATGGAGGCTCTGTGAATAAGTATAAGTTGCAAAATTTCCACAAGAAATTCCGTAAAGTTTTCATTAAAACACATTGAAAATATATATGGTTTGCAGATTGTAAGGTCCTGTGAAACGTTTTTAATGTCTAATTCTTTTAATAATTGCTACTCAATTTTTTTTTCGCCTTCTGATGCTATGAGTGAAAGAAGAGTGTATTTTATTTCAGGAAAGTTGGGAGCCAATGCTATACTAGGAGTATCTCTTGCAGTGTGTAAAGCTGGTGCCTCTAAGAAGGTATGCTGTATTGCACTAATTGAATACTGGTATTATAACTCAAGACTGCTTTTCAACTCTTTGTTGAATGGAATTGAAATTGTTTCAATATTATATAACCTTTTTATTAGAAGAATTTGTATATATGTTAGACATGGTGTTTAGAATTAATGCCTTCTGCAGTCATTGAGTTTTTTCAACAGGTCATTGTTTTTAGATTGTGTAGTTATGTTACATTAAGTAGCCTTTTATTGTCTGATTTCCAGGCATACCATTCAACCCTAGAATTTCTCTTGTTGTCTGCAAAGTTAGGTTATCTTAAGGAATTGTGCTCCTTTTTAAGGATTGTGTGTTATTAGGATGTGGTATAATCTAGAATTTCGTTGAATTTCGTTTCAGTTTTAAATTTCTAAATATTTAACAAAACAGGTGACCACTAAACACCAATGAGTCAGGGGTTGGACATCTTGATCATATCATATCATATCCATTCGCATGGACAGTTATTTCCTGTGTAAATTTTGCTTTCCATCCACTCCTTTATGAATGTTGTGTGATATCTTATCTAGGGAACAAGTATCGATATATAGATTAGGGATGCACAGCTTAGCTAATAGACTGACACCCTTCACTACTTTGTCTCATCTGCAGGGCAAACCACTCTACCAGTACATAGCTGAGTTGGCAGGAAAGTCCACTGTGATTCTTCCAGTTCCAGCATTCAATGTGATCAATGGTGGCAGCCACGCAGGTAATGCCCTGGCTATGCAGGAGTTCATGATTCTACCTACAGGAGCTAGCAGCTTCACTGAGGCTATGAGAATGGGCAGTGAGACTTATCACCATCTCAAGGCTGTCATCAAAAAGAAGTACGGGCAAGATGGTGCGTATCACAACTCTGCACTACTACTACTGGTACTGCTACCGCCACCACCACTAGTACTACTACTACTACCACTACCACTAATACTACTACCACTACCACTAATACTACTACTACTACTACCACTAATACTACTACTACTACTACTACTACTACTACTACTACTACTGCTACCATTAATACTACTACCACTACTACTGCTACTGCTACCATTAATACTACTACTACTACTACTACTGCTACCATTGATACTACTACTACTACCACCACCACTACTACTGCTACTACCACTACCACTACTACCACTACCACTACTAGTAGTACTACTACTGCTAATACTACTTGTTTTCAACAATTTATGGGATGCTGCAAAACAATGTTTTAAAGTCAATGTGTACATCACTTAAAGAGAAAGGTAATGTTCATATCTAGCTATGCTGGTACATCCGACTGCATTTGTTGTTTTCTTGTTATCTAGCTTGCAACGTTGGGGATGAGGGCGGCTTCGCCCCCAACATCCTTGACAACTTTGAGGCTTTGAATCTACTAATGGAAGCCATTGAAAAGGCTGGGTACACTGGCAAGATTCAGATCGGCATGGACGTGGCCGCCAGTGAGTTCTGTAAAGATGGCAAGTATGACCTCAACTTCAAGGACAAAGCATCTGATCCGTCAACTTATGTAAGGCTTTCCCTCATTTGCCAGTTACTTGTTGCAGTGTGGGTAGTTTGGTAGAAAGCTTTTTTATATGAGCTTTAAACTACTTCTTTTACCTTGGCATATAATATGGTGGGGATTTTCGTAAATACTAAAATTTGTGTGCAGCATTTATATGCTTTCTATTTCTGCATTCTTTCTAATACAACTAGGATGGCCTTACATTTAGTCCATTACATCAAAGGTAATCTGGAACAAATATTTAAGTTGAAGTGGTTGTAGTGGTACAACTATGTAAATGGGACAAATATTGAAAATTAAAATGGATCTAGTGGTTCCCGTGTATAAATTGCATTTCCCTGTGATAAAACTCTCAAAATCTAGCAAATTTGCTGTCACCAAGTGCAGGGATTTAAACTCTTATAAAATCATAACTTTGCTCTCCAGCTGAGCTCTGACAAGCTAGCAGACGTCTATAAAGACATGGTGGCCAAGTACCCAATAGTGTCCATTGAAGATGCATTCGACCAAGATGATTGGTCGGCTTGGTCAGCGCTGACTGCCGATGTGAATATTCAGATCGTTGGAGATGATTTGACCGTGACAAACCCCAAGCGAGTGCAGCAGGTAAGTGTTCTCTCTGGACTCTGTCTGTCTGTCTGTCTCACGAGAAGCCTATTTTGTAATCATTAGTAATTACTATTGTTTTGCTATAGAAATCGACCATGTGCTATCAGAAACACGAAAGTGAACATAATATCATGTCGTTGGAGTTTTGTCTTTTGTTTAGAGTTTATCAAACATATTCATCTGTTTTAGTCACTAGTTTCTCATAGAATCTTTTCGCTCCGTGCTTTAGGCTGTGGATCAGAAAGCCTGTAACTGTCTGCTACTCAAGGTCAACCAGATTGGCTCAGTCACTGAGGCTATAAATGCCTGTCTTCTCGCTCAGCAGAACGGCTGGGGGGTGATGGTGTCCCACAGATCTGGGGAAACGGAAGACACTTTTATTGGTGACTTGGTGGTCGGCTTGTGCACAGGCCAGGTGGGTGGCGCTCCTTTGCTTTTCTGACAAACAGCTGTGCTGTGTAGTATAAAAGGAATTTATTCATAGTAATTCCAAGGTTGCCAATTTAAGCTGTAGGCAATGTCAAAAGTTATCTGCTTTTCGGCTTCAAGTTTTGGCTGATGCATTTCATGGCCAACTGCTTGTGTGTATTACATCCCTCCGCTTTGTTGTTTTGTAATTCTAGTTTTTGTGTTACATCCCTTGACTTGGTAATTCTAGTTTATAGATGTATTTAATGCCATGTTGTGATAATCTTGAGTTTTGCTCCATATAGCAGTGTCTGGGTTATGCTTTAGATTAAAACTGGAGCTCCATGCCGTTCGGAGAGAGTTGCGAAGTATAATCAGATACTGAGAATTGAAGAGGAGTTGGGAGAAGGAGCCAAGTATGCGGGCACCTCCTTCAGACGCCCTCTGTAGATTTCACTTTTACTTGCTAAGAATCTGACTGTCAAATGACCGGGTGCCTCCGCAGCTGGTTTTATAATAATTAATTTTTAAAAGTAAAACACGACTTCCTGATGTGAAAAAAACAATTTCTATATCTTTGCCACCTTTTGCTGTTGTTTGGTTATTTTGTGCTATTATGGCTGTAGTTATTACTGATTCATGTAATATTATTTTAATGTTTTTTAAATAAAATAGCAATCTATAGTTTTATGTTTTCTCTGAACTTGTAGAAGTTTAATATTTAATAAATAAGAAACATAACCAAAAGTGTTGCAGCTGAAGTTGTATCAATGAAACTCCAGATATGTTTGTGATAACAAGTTTTGAGATATTGAGATTACCCACTCGTCCAGTTGGTATATGAAGTTATTGTGTTGTCAGACTGAAATTATATAATTGATCCGCGATTTTGTTACCAACTTGAGCCCAAATTTGTATAGAATGTAAGCCTTGTAATATTTCAGATAATTTGCAGGTAATGAAATGACCACGAACAGAATTCTATGCTTTAAACGTGTTCCATCTTCCAAATTATATTAGAATTGTTTGCTCCGTATCAATTTAGGCAACGTTAAAACTAAGGAAGTATTTTTAAAAAGCTTTTTAATAAACATTTATATTTAAAATTTTGCAAAAGAATTAGCAATTTCAATTTATATAAAATACTATTAAACAAAAAAAAATAATTATTAAAATTTGTACTTTGTAACCAGCCTTACCATGCGGATTTGTTTACATCGTAATCCGGATGTGAATGGTGTCCTTGGAGCAAATAATTGATTTTATACTCAACAGTTTCAACTCAGTGCTGCAAAATGTTTGTTAACTCTGAATAAGTTGTTATGAGTTTTGTTCAACTGCAAGATAATGAAAAAGTTTGATCTAAAAGGAGTAAAAGGCGTGTTTGCTAATCTACGTGGAGGTGAAAAATCTGCTTCTAAAGGAGAAGTTGAAATTCCAGAAACTTTGCAACCCCACGATTTTTACTGTGGAAAGGTAGATTTTTCATTTTTGCTAAGTTTTATTTTTTAAATAATTATAATGACTGTGAAAACAAGGTCAACTTTGCAACAAGTCAAGTGGTTGATTTGTTCAAGGTATAGTGCAGGCAAAATTTTGCCAAGTCAACTCAATCAAAGTCACCAACAATAACATTAACTGAAAGTGAAAGCGAAGAGAATAAGTATAGTATACTGTATTACTATTAGTATTAGTGTATAGCATTGTCATTATCATTATGATTAGCTTAATAGCTACAAGTTCAGATATAACTAGTGCTATTGGTATGACTATGGTAGTTAAGAACTAGAATTAAAAGATATTCATGTTGAGTCAACTCACCTATAGGCTATAAACTAATTTTAATTTAGATTGGCATGTAATGACCAAAGTTTTATTATACTTATACATACCAATACTTATAGTTAAGTTATAGTTATATATATTAATATATATTTATACTTTATAGTTGTATACCTCAATCTGAAATTGTGAGCAGTAACTGCTCATTTTCTATAGATTACATACACATAATAAAATATAAATTTGCTGAGCATCTTTTATAAAAATAAGTTTGCAGCTTTGGAAATTAATGTTTAGCTATAAGTACATTTAACAAGTATTGGCTGTTTTTTTAGAAAAGTTGTTGTAATTCAGCAAAATGAATGTTATGCTTGCTGAAAGATAAATTTGAATATTTGATACTCAAACTTGTAATTTTTAAATATTTACTATAATGTTTGTAAATTGAGTCAAGCCATTTACTTAAACAAGTGAAGTTGATATGTAAGTAGCAAGCAGACACAACATCTGAGTACTTGTGTTGACATTACTTGCTACCAGCTCTGGTGACTGTTTCATGTAAACAATACAAAACTGTACGATCATTATAACATGCTCATTTATTTTCAAACCTTTTTTTAACTTAGACCAGATTTTCAGGGTGGTAGCAATGATGATAATTGTTATCACTTCTTACTGTTATAAAATTAGATATGAAATTTTAACTAATTTGAATCATTTGAGGGTTGAAGTTAATTAAATTAATCTACACACAAGTGTCTTACTCTAAACACATGTTAACTAATCTAAACATAAGTTACTTACTTTACACATAAGTTACTTACTTTACACATTAGTTACTAATTTTACCCAAAAATTGCTACTAAATGCAAAACATGCTGTTTACCTAACTCTAGTTTCGTCAAAGTGGACTCAAAAGCATACATACACATTTTTAGCTGTTTTCGCTGCTTGCTAGCTAAATTAGGTGAAGTTTCTATGATCATGTTTACTCTTCTTATTTCAAGTTGCATTAATGTCTTGTTCTAGTTTTGATAGAAATGCTAGTCCGTAAGCCTTTTTTTTATCTATTTTATAAATATTATAACTTTCAAACCAATTCATATTGCAAAACATACTGGCCCCATCCATATTAGTTGATTCACCCGATTCAGTATAAAATAAAAGTAAACTATATCTTGTAACTAACTTATGATAGTCATTATGGAAAACAGCAGCTACCAAATAATTTGCTGTGATTTGTTTTGAGGAGTCATTTCTAATCCTTCACAGTGGCCATTACTAAAATAGAACACACGTGTGACTAACCTTGCTATTCTTTACATTAGCTGCATTTTTTACCGCATTAGCTTTACATTCTGCATCGTTATATTGTGCCCAGCATTTAGATTTTGGCACCCAAAATACCATCATTAGATTCAACCATATCACATTAATTGTAGTTTATTATATTGGGATACATTATATAAATAATTATTTATAGTTATGGCAATAACATTGAATGTAGTATTTTATCTTTTGACATTCAGTTTAACCTAGGTTGCTTAGTTCCCTCAACGTTAAATTACTGAAAACTATATTTCTTTATCAAAGGCAAATATATCGTCATATTTTATTCATAGTACCCAAGTTGCACCATAGTCATGTGTACTGCTATCATTCTATGTGTTCTAAGTTCAACAAAGTACGTTGCACCTCTCCTACTACTAAATAGAAGGAAACTTACTGGTAGATTAGGTTTCCATTGGGCATAACTTGCACAACATTATTGATCTTCTAAAGACTCAAACTCCATTCATTAGATCGGTTTGCTTTAAATAGATTGTAAAAGTTGTTAATTTTTAGTATCTATTTGATATAGTATATAGGAATATATTACTAACCTTTCTAGAATGAAATATTTTAGGTTTCAGCTGTGACATGATATTATACCATATATTGGTGACATTATATAGTGATTACTGGTCAGACTTTACCCTGTGGTTAACACACTCTTGCCATATGCAGCTCTTTATAAGACAAGATGCCACATCTGTTCACTATACATGAGTAAATCCCCTATCCCATACTGCCCTACCAGCTGCAGTTTTATGGTAACAACTCATAAAACTTAGAACTTTCTCAATTTTCTTTACAGCTTTCACGACACGGCTTTCCTTTTCAACCAACATGCATAGCCTGGGACCCCATACAGAAACTCCTGGCAGTTGGCACTAAGCGGGGAGATGTTAGAATGTATCCTTTTTCTTGTAGTTATTCTGGGCTCAAGAGCTTTTTGCATTTAGATAAGATTGGGATGCTTTGTTCAATTAATTAAAGGTTAAAGTTGCCCACTCCTGAAAAAGGATGTGAAACTGTGACCTAAGTTAATATTTACTTGTTGCTTAATAATTGTTGAAATCAAACCTATTCATTTAAATTAAGTTGTTTGATAATTTGAGAGCAACTTCTGTCAATTTCTACTTCAAAACTTGTTAACTCAGAAGAAATCTGTATGTAACATGTGACTGTGTACATAACATGTGACTATGTATGTATAACATGTGACAGTGTACGTAATACATGACTGTACATAACATGTGACACTGTACGTAATACATGACTGTACATAACATGTGACTGGGTACATAACAAGTGACTGTGTACATAACATGTGACTGTGTATGTAACATGTTACAGTGTAAAATGAGAAATTGTATATTTTGTGAATTAATTGGGCTTCTCTTTTAAAAGTCCTAATTGAAATTTATTCTTCAAATTAAAGGCTTTTTTTTAGATAAATGTTAACAGTTGTATTACATTTTGTTTTATTCATAAAGCTTTTAAGCTTTAAAAAAAGGGTTTTTATTTGGTTTCAAATACATATAGTATAGTGAAAATTAACTACAGGAATTAAAATCAGTAAGACTAATGGAGACTAATTGTTGATATAATTAGAGTTGGAAGTATGAAGATACAGTGATGTACTGCCTTGTGCTGGTCAGTTGGTTCTTCATCAACTGTATCAATACATGCTAATTGCTAGCTGTTACACTATATTGATTAGCATATATAATATCTCTTTAAAAATATTATCATCTTCGCATAAATACAATAGGCTAGTTGTACTGTTCATTGAACCTTTTCACTTGGCGTTTATTAAAATTGCATTCATATAATCACTTTGACTTTTTACTAGACAGCTTAGTTTTGTCTTAATTTAAAGATTTGGAATAAATTCTGTAGCATTTATTAACTTTCTCATGTAATGTGACAAGTTGCTAAAGAATCAAATTTACTGAAGCATTCTTTCTGAGGGTAACACTGTTGCATTTATCTTTATTATTCAAAGAGCCCATTTTCTGTCCAACTAAAGCAATGCATGTAATTCCTTGACCACTTTTATACTTAGTATTGGAAAGCCAGGGGTGGATGTGGCTATGCAGCATACCTCCCCTACAGTGGTGTTGCATATAAAGTTCCTCATTAATCAGGTGAGAGCAACTCTGCATGTCAAGTGCTTTCATCACGGAGCACCTGTGGGCACTTGGCACTTTAGTCCAGGTTGATCACCTGTCACATGTTGTTACTCTTAATGTATAATAATATAGTGATATGTGTATGATAGTATCTATGCTCAGTATGTTATGAGAGTTGTGAGTTGGTAGTTAGCATATACTAAATGTAGTTGTGAGTTGGTAGTTAGCATATACTAGATGTAGTTGTGAGTTGGTAGTTAGCATATACTAGATGTAGTTGTGAGTTCGTTGTTAGCATATAGTAGATATAGTTGTGAGTTGGTAGTTAGCATATACTAGATGTAGTTGTGAGTTGGTAGTTAGCATATACTAGATGTAGTTGTGAGTTGGTAGTTAGCATATACTAGGTGTAGTTGTGAGTTGGTAGTTAGCATATACTAGATGTAGTTGTGAGTTGGTAGTTAGCATATACTAGATGTAGTTATGAGTTCGTTGTTAGCATATAGTAGATGTAATTGTAAGTTGGTAGTTAGCATGTACTAGATGTAATTGTGAGTTTATAGTTAGCATATAGTAGGTGTAGTTGTGGGTTTATAGTTTGCATATACTAGATGTAGTTGTGAGTTCGTTGTTAGCATATAGTAGATGTAATTGTAAGTTGGTAGTTAGCATATAGTAGGTGTAGTTGTGGGTTTATAGTTAGCATATACTAGCTTACATTTATGTTGTCATAAGTGATGACAGCATATGTGCTAATTGACTATGTATAATATGATGTGAATGCATTGTGGTATGGGATGTTTTCATGTAGAAACCAAATAATCTAGTTGATAATACCAGATACTGCTGGCAGTGAAAATGTATTAGTATTCCTTGTGCACCAGTACTCTATGATGCAATCGAGTGAATATCTCATGATGTAACCTACTCTGTATGTTTGTAGGGTGCTCTCATTACCGCATGCTCTGACGATTCTATCAACCTCTGGTCGTACAGGCAGAAGGTTCCGGAGATAGTTCACTCGCTCAAGTTTTGTCGAGAGAGGTAGCGTTTACTAGCTTAAATAGTCGTCTTCTCTTGTCTCAACTTGTTCATGTCAACTTTCTAATCACTCTGGTGTTGAGAAAACTTTGAGCAGTAGATATATGCGATGCAGCAACGTGGAAGTTGTAATCAAAGTATTGTTAGATACTGTAGTTGACTGATCATACAGAATGTGGAGATTGAGTGAGTGTTTGACCAGGTGAAATAGCATGACTCACTGCACTCTACTCACTCACTCACCGTATTATAAGGGTACTACTGCTAGCGCTAGTGCATGCATAGCTTACAGGATAATGTAATATAGTGTATATTGGAATAATAATAATAGGATATGGTGGTCAAATGTGTCATGGCATAGGTTGTGTGTAGTGTGTTGTTACTACAGTGTGCTGTTTCTACAGTGTGCTGTTTCTACAGTGTGTTGTTACTACAGTATGTTGTTACTACGGTGTAATATGCAACATTACCAGTTTCTTTTCTGTAGATTATGTTTTGAATTTATCATCTGTAAAACTCATCTGTTTCACTCAGTTGTGTAACTTTATGTCTTCCTTCAGAGATTAAGCTCCACCCCCTCAATAGTGATTACATTTCTTTTATTTCAAGTATCTTTAAATGGCTTGGTTGGGGGCGTATCGCCACCCCAAAAACTTGCCAAATTGTGTTGTGAGTTTAACAGCAGACTTGCTATTTGCTGACTGCAGACGACATTGCAGACGTCAGCTGGACGACTTGCTGTTACATCACCGAGCCGTCCACGCATTGATTTCTAGAGTGTGTATCGGCCTACCACTGTTATAATGGCACCGACTTGTCTAATTCACTGCATTCTCGCTGCCTATTCGCTGCTGTATTCAACATTTACGTCAATATCACTCAAGTAGTCTCTGCACTGGACTCATATTTATATATTATGTTTATTGATTGATAATTTAAATCTTCTCTGCATCTGTGTTCTGGTATACAATATGAATGACACGTACCTTACAACACTGACTTAGTCTACACTGATTATGTGACTTCTGTTGATACAAGTCTATTTCCTTGACTACCAGTAAATTCGAAACTACATTCACATGTGACTAGAATGGAATTGCTGTTATGCCTCGAGTGTTTAGTCTGTTGCCGAAAGTTAACTAAAGATATCGATTATTAAAATATTATAATATCTAGTGCTCAGTGACTTACTTAGTTTTTAGAGTTTAGGATAGGTTTTAATGGTGTGGCTTTGTAGTACACTGACAATGCTGTAGGTTTGTGGTACACTAACAATGCTGTAGGTTTGTGGTACACTGACCATGCTGTAGGTTTGTGGTACACTGACAATGCTGTAGGTTTGTATTACACTGACATTGCTGTAGGTTTGTATTACACTGACATTGCTGTAGGTTTGTATTACACTGACAATGCTGTAGGTTTGTGGTACACTGACCATGCTGTAGGTTTGTGGTACACTGACATTGCTGTAGGTTTGTATTACACTGACATTGCTGTAGGTTTGTATTACACTGACAATGCTGTAGGTTTGTGGTACACTGACAATGCTGTAGGTTTGTGGTACACTGACCATGCTGTAGGTTTGTGGTACACTGACCATGCTGTAGGTTTGTGGTACACTGACAATGCTGTAGGTTTGTGGTACACTGACCATGCTGTATGTTTGTGGTACACTGACAATGCTGTAGCTTTGTGGTACACTGACAATGCTGTAGGTTTGTATTACACTGACATTACATTTTGTAGAATCACCTGCCTGTACCTGGCCTACCAGAGCAAATGGCTGTATCTGGGCACAGAAAGAGGAAATGTACATATTGTCAATGTAGAAACATTTACTATCTGTGGTTACATCATCAACTGGAATAAAGCAATAGAGCTGTAAGTTACACTAAAATATTTTTCATAATATTAATTTTCTTATTATTTATATGACTTCAGTAGCTAGTCAAACTTTTATTTGGAAATTATCTCCTCTTTGATTATAGGTCAAGAAAGACCCATCCAGGCCCAGTTGTTCACCTTAGTGATAATCCTATGGACCCAAATAAGGTGTGTTACTACTTTGCTGTGTTCTCTTTAACATACCATCTTTGCTATATCCTCTTTGCTATATCCTCTTTGCTATACTTTCTTTGCTATGCCTCTGCTGTACCTGTACAAATGCAAAGTGTAAGTCTGCATTTCTTCATATACAACTTTTGAATCTCGTTGAAGCTGGAGAGATATTAAATGTATGTCTTCTCAGAGCTAAGAGTTGTCTTTCCATTGCACATGCTGTCCAGCGGCTATACTGTATACTGTTATACTATATTGGACTAGCTGTTAGCATGTAACTATATAGTGTTATGTTTGCAGCTGTTGATAGGGTTTGAGACGGGGCTGACTGTATGCTGGGACCTCCGATGTAAAATGGCCGAGTCTAGATTCAACTCAAACGAGTGTCTCCGAGATGCATGCTGGAGCAATGAAGGTGTGTGCTGTTTAACATTTCAGGAAGTTGCCTGAAATTTCAGTCTTAACCTGTTGCAAGGAGTTGTCTTCTCTTTATATTTACCTAATAGGCATTTGATAGTGTTCAGATAGCAGCCACTGTCTTTATTTTCAAGGATAAATTATCCAGTTAGTTTTGGTCTTCACTTCTGTTCAATTATTTGTGAGCAGAGTTCTCAGGAATGTCAGTTCATTATATCCAGCATTACTTTTTCAGCAGAAATTTTTGACCTAAGAAAAAGAGGACAACTTTGATTGTTGTACAGGAAAAAAACTTTAGTTGAATGGTTTTTGTTAAACTTTGTGCTTAGCTGTGTTTTAAAGATTAAATGTTTTTATTACCATTAAAAGCTGAAACCAGCCACTGATTTTAACCAGTATCCTGTTACCACAGATAGAGTAAAACTGGTGCTTATGGTTACTCTTCCTGCTTGTGCTTAGTTATTAACATTCTTACAGGCAAGATGTTTATGTGCTCCTATGCCGATGGTACGTTGAGTACTTGGAACTGCAAACACCCCTCCAAACCAGTTAGTGTCATGACCCCTCACTCTAAGGCTAACAAGAACGGACAGCTTTCCCCATGTAAACCAATCAACAGGCTGGAATGGAGGGCTGTCAAATCAGGGTAGGTGTTTGTATATCCTCATACTTCTGCTAACACTCATGACATCATGTACGGAACTTCCGCTAACTGCCTGATTGTTTTGCTAAGGATAGTATTTTGGTACAAAAGAATTACTTTTATTCCTCTCACGGCTTAGAGTCTTTGGACTTCGCAGCTACCACTGGCGTTACAGTGGTGGATATGAAGCTAGTGGTGGATACAGACATGCTTAGCACTTGCCACTTTTACTTTACCCAATCATTATTGCATGGAAAGGCTGTGACATTGACTATAGAATAGCCTGTGATCTACATAGCCTGTGCTCTACATAGCCTGTGTTCTACATAGCCTGTGCTCTACATTGCCTGTGCTCTACATTGCCTGTGCTCTACATAGCCTGTGTTCTACATAGCCTGTGCTCTACATTGCCTGTGCTCTACATAGCCTGTGCTCTACATAGCCTGTGCTCTACATAGCCTGTGCTCTACTTAGCCTGTGCTCTGTATTGCCTGTGCTCTACACAGCCTGTGTTTTACAAGCAATTTAATTTGTTTTATTAATAAATGACAATTTTTGCAATATTTTGTCAATTTTTCACGTTGGCTTTATGGGCATTATCAATATTGGAACAAAATTATTTCCAAAGTGTTTCAACATATTCTGGTTCATTATCTGCTTGTGTGCAATTCTTACAGACTTTTCTTTTCATTTTACAGGGAAGGGTAAGCTGGGTTGTGTCGTTTAATCTTATCATTCAAGTGTAGTTTTCTGTAGAATATAACGTTGTTATATAATACTAATATATGTCTCCAGTATTGCCACTCCAGTGTCGTAGCCCGTAGGCAGGAGAATATAGGCTAGTCTGTATTTCTCTGGTTCATATATTGTAACCTTGTTCATAGACGTATACCTAGCTTCATATTGTTCTTCATGTTTTCATAGAAGGTCTTGTCACATTGTTAGCATCAGTTCTTTAACTTTAGAGTGCATTTTTGTCATGCCCCGCATAATTATCCACCTGTAGTGAGTACAACACAACCCTTAGCTGTGACATGATGAAGGTTGTAGTGTGTAGTGTGTAGTAGAAAGAATGTATATCATGTAGTTTGTGTTATATTGTATTCACTGTTTGTGGCGTAGAGAGCCGTACATAATATTCAGTGGCGGAATGTCGTACGAAGCTGGCAGGTCCCCCTGTCTGACTATAATGCATGGCAAAGACGTGACAGTCCTGGAAATGGAACACAAAATACTCGACTTCATCGTCTTGTGTCGCAACGTCTGGTCCTTTGGTAAGAAACATTCAGAGCTACTACCTTAAAGTAATGTATAAGCAAAGTCAATTGTATAAAAGCTACAATGAGAGCAGTTACTAATAGAAAAGCAAAGTTTAAAACTTAACTTGAATAGCTTCAAGTAATCGACAAAGTTTTAGTTAAATACATATATCTTAAAAAGAATAATCATTCCCTTTGACTGTTCACTGAAATCATGTCCAAAATTGATCACAAGCGAGTAATTTTGACGAGTTGCTTTTACAATGCAAGAAAACTTGGGAAAATTGTCCACTCAGCTAAAGTGAATGCACTGTTACTAATCCTTACACACTGAGTATGAACTGGTTCTGTTGGTAGAGTATGATGATCCATACGCTATAGTTGTTCTACTTGCCAGTGACCTTATCTTCATAGACATGACTATTCCAGGGTGAGTGAGTATGGCATAATATAATAAAATACAATATAATATAACATAATGCAATATAATATAATATAATATTTAAATACAATATAATGCAATACAATACAATATAATATACAATATAACATAATATAGTATATGACATAATATAATATAATGCAATATGATATAATATAATACAATTTAATATAGCATAATATAACACAGTATAATATATTATAATACATTATAATATAACTCAATATAATATAACATAATGCTAGATGGTAACACATAATGCAATATAATATACTATGTTGGTCTAGTTGTAGTTAATTTAGGTCAACTGGTCAAACTCACTTATTGTATCCATTTTAGACCATCACTATGTTTAGTGTTCAACATTTCATGTTTCTATGCAAATTTTACTGCCTGTAATATTCTTATTAGTGATTAGGTGTTATATAATCAGATTCTTCTCAAGTATTTTTAGAAAGTAATGCCTACTTTTGTTGTGAATTATCTGTACTTTTTCTCCGAAAAGTCAACTCTATGTTTTATTAATGTTTTGAATTGATTCATGCTCTTCTTTTAACTCAACTCAGGTACCCGTGCTTTCAATGTCCGTACGCCCTTGACCTTCACGAGTCTCCGGTCACCTGTCTCAAGTACATCAGTGATTGCGCAGCTGATCTAATTCCTGCCATATACTCGTGCGGCGCCAAGCAGCTACGGGAAGGTTACAGCAAGACGGTAGAGTTGTCTCTTCTATCTTATCTCAGTGCATGTATTGGCAGTATCACTCTCTGTGTGAAGAATATTCATTATTCCACAGTATTGTCAAATATTGCCTGCGTCTGCTCATAAGTTACTTGCTGAGCAAGATTGTTTAGCACCACTCCGTTAAATTCCAAGTTACTTCTCAGTGAAAATTACCAGAAATTGCTCATTGTCCAGTTTTATGGTATTTGATGATAAAGAGCTTTGGTTGTATAAAATGTGGTAATAAAATCTCTACATGCATTCGGCAGTGTTGAGTTGTTGACGAGTTTATTTCAATGCGTAGGAGTTTCCTGTTAGTGGTGGCGAGTGCACACCCAGTTCTAACAGCTACTCTGAAATACTCATCACTGGACACGCAGATGGCAGCATCAAGTTCTGGGACGTCTCCGGGAGTAAGTTGTACCACCATGCACTACTCGTCTTGTAACTTCCTGTGCAACTATTCAATAGTCCAACACCTTTAATACCCTTTAGGTTTTTCTCAGTTGTAGTCATATCTCATTGCTTTTATTTAGTTGAGCATTTGATTCATATTGAAAATCTATTATTGGGGTTTATGCTCAGCGTGATGTATTCTCAGAACGAGTAGAGTGTCTACAGATAAATCTATAGGCTGTGCATGTCAACCTTCTATTGCTTTCTATTATATGTGTTTTAATTTGATCATTCCACAACATGTTAAGCATCCTAGTTAGCTATTTGTGCTTTGCTGCAGGTACAATATTGTTCCTGTATCGACTAAAATCGAGCAAGCAGTTTGAGAAGATAAAGAGGAAGTATGAAGAGGATGACGACCTGCTGGCCATTCAGCACATCTATCTAGACGAGGAGAGTCGCCATCTGGTGGTGGCCGCTTCTCAGCACGTCATAGTCTATGGCTACAGGAAGAAGGAGCTCTCTTACGATGTGCCAGTACGTGCAGATCTGCTTTATATATCCTTGCTAATAGTTGAATCTAGCTTCAACATATCTACATGTGTTTGACATCCTTGTTACTGAATATTGTGGCAACTGTCTGCAGGTGGTTGAAGTATCTTGTGCCATTAGTCATATATTCTGACAACCCTTTGCAGGTGGTTGAGGTGCCTGCTATCAGTGAGCTGGTAGATGAAGACATAGATAGTCCTTCCTCTCCCAGCAATATAAAAGTTCCTCAGAATATTTCCAATAACGTCACTGGACCTGCAGAGGCAGGCCATGTGACCCGACCCAACGCCGAGAACAAGGTACAACCTCTAATACTTCTGCTCCGCACTGACATAGTTCTAGAACAGTATTGTTAGTATTGTACTTGGCTATTAATCATGCTAAAACATTTGTTAGTATTCACCATTTTATCGGAATTTTAAAAACTGGTGAACTCTAAATTGATTTTTTTTAGTATGTATTTAACTCAAACAATTTGCCAAAAACTTTGATCAAACTCAATGCTCTGCTAAGTCAATTCTGTTGATAGATATGTGAAGTGTATATCTAGTGCGGACATTTTCTATTTTCTAGCCCTTCAAGCTGTATAGGTTGAAATCGGCACCCACCCTTTCCACGTATTCATTTAAGCCGGTAACACTATTCACTAGTTTTTCCCACTGTGTTTCGCTACTTGGCAATATCATTCTAACCTAGCTAGCTTTATGACTTGCCATCTCATTGCCTAATCACTCTAACAAACTGTCCTCTAAATTGTGACATTTCTCATGCCTTTTGCTGATGTTGTGTTTGCCGCTTGATCCAAGTCATTGTACTACTTCACTTAACACAGTTGATTATAACTATATAGTCTGGCAGCTTTCCGATTTCTGAAATTGCCATTGTTTTTCTCCTTGTATGCCGCAATTACTCTAAAGCCTAACAGCTTGAGATCATGATTGTGATTTTGGAGTTGTCAGTTCTATCAAGAGTAGTGTGATTATTAGGTGTAGACAGTTTTCACTTAATGCTTTTGTCCTGTCCGATAAATCTAAACACAATCTTTCTGGGCTTTATTCAAGTGTCCAATTCAATACTTTCTATTTGTCTATTTATGATATATGTCGGATATATAGTATCTTCACTTGTTGAATTTATGGTGAAATTTTTCTCATCTTTGACTTTACACTAGTCTATACTGGAGTTGTATGCTCTGTAATTATAATTTCTACCTTCATGTGTTATTCCCGAAGTGATTGAAACTGGGAAGTCGCCACTTCTTGCTATGGGCAGTAAATCTTTTTCATTCAAATTAAACTATATTGTTGTTGAAGCTTACACCCTCAGCTTAACCTCGGCTTTTAGTTGCCTCTACTGTCCAGGTAAAATGGCAGTATTTGAGCTTTTATAATGTATTGTGGCAGCTTGTATTAATGCAATTTAACAACACATGTTTTCAGCCATTCATGTTATTTGAGTATGTATTGTTATGTAGCTGTAGAAGTTGTCTGTTCTATGTACTTCAATATAAAAGTAATGTTTCCTGCAGCAAATGGATTACTAACCTGTTAACTCCCGTCTGTATAATCTTGCTTATCATACTTACTTCCTGTCCATTTACAGGATGTAAAGACGTCTGTGAAAGCTAAATCAGGTGTGAAAAAGTACAGCGTGGGGTACCAACCAGAGCTGGTGGTACTAGTCCAGTGGTATGAGGGGACGACTCCGCCTATTATAACTTCAGTATGCATAAACTCCTCATATGGAATGTAAGCAGCTATTCTACGTAGGCTTAGCGTTGTGTCATGACACATTAGCCCAACATACTCTCTGTTACCTTTCAACAGTCTCGTATGCTTAACCACACTCGCATCTAATCGATGTCACATAGTTACTCATCTACCAACTTCTGTCAAACCTTCATTATCAAAGTTGATTAATTTTTTTTAATTTTTTCACCATTTTATTTTAACCGCTTTAACCCAGAATATTAAGATTTCTTTGTAATGTCATTGCAAGGTGTACTTTAAACTATCCGATATAATAACCATTCTGATCAGATGGTACTATACTACATGTAGACTTGCAATAAGTTGATATAAGAAATGCTGGGCCCCAGGCTATGTTACTCATCAGTGCTGCTGACCCCCAGGTTGGCTGCCGGCACCACCACTAGTCTGTTTATAATGGATACGGTGCAGAAGACGTGTCTACTCAACATCCACCCAGCAGAACTGTGCAATAGTGAGATAGGGCGACTGGCCACGCCTACTACGACCTCTCCCAAGAAGAGGCTCCCCAGCGCATCTGTCTTGGACCAGGAGAGTGGAGCTGAGGCTAACTCCAGGAGCACTGAGCAGGTAATGAATGTCTACATAGTAATTCCAGTTTCTAGCATGTGTTCTTCTAGATTGTCATGTTTAGTGTAGTTATATAGTACAGAATCATAATCTCAGCACTGATTTTAGAATTTTATACTTTCCTTTATTTCATAGTTTACATACTTCCACTGCACACACTATAATGTTGCGTATAGACTGGCTGCTTTGAACTGTTTTTAATTCATAAATTATTGTTGGACAAGTTATGAAGCTGCAGATTTCTATTTTTGTCTCACAGTATTGTATCGGGGTGACATACGTTGCAAATCTACCTTTTTGTTGGTGAAAGGTCAACAAAGAACTTAATATGAAGTTTTTGTTTATGTGTATTGGCTGTGCTCTGTATGGTTTCTTGATTATTGATACACATTTGCAATATTCCATACTTATCATAGAAAAATACAATAAAGATGCTCAACTAGAAACCTCATTACTTCTATGAATTTGTGACCTTGCGCTAACAAAAATTAATTTTAGAAATTGTACTGCAACATAAAACATAATATTATTAGGCAATTTTGAATAAGTAGTAATCACTACATTCAACTTCAAGTTCAAAGTTCAGCCAGTTTAATTTTGTTAGAGAAGTAAAATCTAAGTAATTGTCTAATGCTATCAGCCTTTGATTTTTGTATGTTTGTGTCATATTTTGTTGGAGTAATACAAAGCCTACTGGATCGCTTTGTGAGTATATACATGCATATATACAGGATGAATAATGGAAATATTGTGTGTTGAAAGCTAATCGCTGCGTAATAAATTAATTGGAAATCAGTTGAAATTTACTGGATTGTCACAAAATGTTAAAATAACTTTTAAGAAAGTTGTAATTTTTGCCAGTCTAACTAAATGCTAAAATTTTGAATCAAAGTAGTTTTTTGACATTGAAAAGACAACTTCAAGAATTTATTAAACCAAGTTATGCTAGTCCTGTGGCTAAGCCCTTGACATGAGAAAATTCTTCTGAGGCTACGTCTTGATCTTTTGTACTGTATTGCAACACATTAGCTTTCAGCATGCATTTTACCACTGGCAGTGGAGCTCTATCCACACTCTGCCAATGTGTGTTGTTCTTGTAATAAAGCCACCTAGTGTAGACATCAAAGAGGAAACACTCAGTGAGATCAGTCAACCTGACCCCGCGTCGTCCGTGGGAGAGAATAAAAGTGGCCCGTCAGATTCTCACAAACCGTTGACTCCGCCTCCCCGACCACCACCACCTATTAAAAATGGTGGTCATAAAAAGCTGTCTAAAACTGTATCAGACCAGAACCAGCTGCACACCGTTGGTCTATCATCCAGTGCTACTCAGCAATTGCCGAGTAAAGCGTCGTGGACCAGGAAGTTCAGCACCAAAGTCGGCTCAATAGCCAGCATCTCTGTCAAGCACAAACATTCAACAAAGTTTAAGTCTTTCACCGCCCTGCCTTCTAGTCAACATGCTCAAGGCTTCTTTTCTGATCAGCAGTCATCAAAGAAGCACCGCGCTGGTAAGACATGTGTGCTCAAGTTGCTCCTGGTCATGCATTCTGGTTTGAGAGAATAACTTTGTGTCTTCTCTTTTAGACTTTCAGCTTCACCAATCGACTAACTATGGGTGAGAACACAGTTGTTATGTGAGATGTTGTGGTCGTCGGTGTTTGTACACCGCAGACGTCTAGGCTCGGTGCCACCGAGAAGGGGGGGGGTTTGGGACGTCCCGGCGTATGCAAACACTGACTGCTATGATATGTCACTGCTCTGCTTCACTCTAACTTAACCGAGCTTCATTTCTAGCAGACTGATGAAGGCTTCCACCTCCATGCTTTCTGTAACTCATCTGAGTTGTTGTTAGCTCTGTGGAGTGTCTATACTTTACTAGGTCTGTCCATGCATTCTCAAGACTTATGCAACTTGTGTGAGACAGCGTGTGAAGTATAGAGACTTATCACAGCTCCAACATTCATCTGTTGTGTTGGCTGCTCTTGGACATTGATAATATGGACAACCAGGACGCCAGACGAATATTTACTCTTCCAATAATCGAACTCTATATTATCAGTGTCCAAGTGTATATCAGCTCTCAAACTAACCACCTATATTTGCTTTTATAGGTTGTGTTTTACCTCTAACTGTCCTTGACCCAACACTCTGTGCTGCCACTTTGCACGGCCCTTACGCATGTTATAACTCGCTCACACTTTCTATTCTTATTGGTTATCATTTTCAGATGCTCAACGGGAGCCCTTCACCAGGGTTTGCTGCCAGACATAAGTTTCGTTGGCAAACTGTGTCTACAGGTACTAGTAGCAAATAGGTCTCGATTCTTTTGGGTTTGACCCTACTCTTCATTCGCTGCCCTCTGGATTCTGGGGATGCCAGCAATTTCATTCTAGGGTTCTATAACTGTCATGGACAAACATAATAAGTCTTTGTCAAAAGCTTTATTTTCAAGAAAAATGCTTCAACACATTTTATTCAAATTTGAAAAATACTTTGTTTTGAGAAATTCCTACATGATGAAATAGCAAAAGTATCTCTCCAGTACTCTGCCCGATGCATCATGTATAAAGGCAAATTTTGCAGGCATTCCCACACCAGGTCTTAGATGTGAAAATCGTCCTCGTAATTTTCCTACTTTTAGTATGCATGAGTTTGTTTGATTTTATGGTTTGTTCATCACTTCCTCTAGAACTTCTCATTACATGTAGATAACCCGTTCACACTGTTACTCACTAACCAAGGATCTACTACTCACTAACCAACAGTTTAATACTCACTGACTGACTATTAACTACTCACTAACTGACTACTAACTACTCACTAACTGATTACTAACCACTCACTAACTACTGACTACTCACTAACTGACTACTACCTACTCACTAACTGGAGACTAACTACTGACTACTCACTAACTGACTACTAGTTACTCTGTCTCATCTTCTATTATTTGTCTGGCTAGGAAGTATACTATAGTCACTAGACTCTTAATGCCAGCACCCTATGTTCCAGTGCTTCTAGTTTAAGACTATCCCAAAGTAGGCTGTGCATAGTCACAACTTGTGACAGGCTACCAGATTTTAAACAGTTGGTAAGCATTCACCTGTCCAACTAACATATCTGTAGCTGTTTTAGTCTGTAGACTTGATGTGTTCAGCTGTCTTTCCAGCCATCAACTAGACTTCACTCACTGCTAATTCTATCCATCATATTTATTTCAATTCTGAAAACTACAAATCACACCATTTTCTATGATTTCAAAGGCTCTGCTAGTTAGCAGTATAGGAACTAAAAATAGACTACTCTATTTTACGTCACAACTTAGTCATTGCTGAGTCGTAGTTAATAGGTCACTCTGTTATTGCACTGTTACCAAAGCAACCTGGCTATTAGCACTTTCACACACCATGCATATTCTGACACAGGCTTGTGTTCATCATCTTCTGCCCCTGTATCTAAATGTATTATGAGTTTACACTCATTACTGTGCATACTGTACAATTATGTTATACTTTGTAGTTGATGTGTTCTTTTATACACTGAATGTATATAATTTCACTGTATAGTTTGTGTTGTCTGCTCCTGCACTAATCAGCATCACACATGTTGTCATTCACGCTGTGTACTTACAGGGTTTTTACCAAAATTCCTTATCAACCTAAATGTTGTCATTTATGTATGATTTCAGGTTTGGTTGCGTTGAAACGATTAACAAAACTAAAACGTAAATAATGCTTCAACTGCATGCATGCCCTTTTGTAATCAAATCGGTGATTGTTATACATTTATAATTGGCTTAAAGAATACTTCTACTAAAACAAGGATTCACTAATTTGAACTTTTAAAGCATGTAATCTGCTCTGTTATATAACCTCCTGCACGTTGTTGTTATAATCCTGTTGATTCGCGTATCTCTAATAAGGCCTGCATATAAGATTAAATATTATGCAAGAGTTATCTTCTCTTTTGTGATGTCAAAATAATTATGATGCCAACTGCAGTCAGTTCTATAGATTTGTGTCATGTTATTCACAATGTTATGCGGAGCCGTAGTGTTGAATTCATGTAAATGAATGAACAACTAACCAGGTCCTGGCGCTGTGTGTAGATAAACCAGATGGGGGCGTGTTCTCGCGATCTCGGTCTCCTAGCAACACCAGTTTAGATGTCTCCACCCACCAACCAGTCGCCGAGGTTCAATTCCTTATGTTCGCTGACAGTTACTCTAGAAAACTCAGTGAAGGTTGGTTGCCTTGTTTGGAGATTATTGTAGTATATATAACATCATTTTATTGTATATCATACAATTATATTATATAGTAGAGTGTGGATTATTGCAGTTTTTATATAATTGCTGATAATTTTTATAGTAAATATAACGCATCTCTATTAATGTGGAAAAATAGAATAGCCTTTCACTTTAAAGAGTAGTCTTTGTAGACGTTCATCATCTACAGCAAACTGTAACTTCATTTATATGGAGTCATCCCCTCCCTGCTCAGCTTTTCCTTGCGTATTGTAAATTTGAGAAGCATAAGCAGAATTTACTCCCTTAACTCCGAGAGTCTAGACAAGCTATTATTGCTCTGTTCAGAGTGTTTGGTCTTTGCCTGGTTACTCGCTTACTTCTCCCAGAACGGATAAGGTACACCAATTGGAAAAGGAGTTGTTTTGTTATAACTAATTGTAATGCAATTTGATTGTAACTGTTTAGGGAAATCTTTGTGGAATAAGGTAGCAAAAGCAGCTCTCAGTAAATCCAAATCACAAGAACTTTCTGGTTTCTCAAAGGCATCAGGCCACAGTGGTGAGACAGGGGGTTGCTTTGTCACGCTTCAGCTTTTAACTGTTTCTTCCGCAAAACTGAAGCTTTATTAGAAGGCAGAACTGTTTGGCAGAGAAAGCTTTTTCCCTGTAGATACATGAGTCCATGAGAGTAGTTTGTAAACCTATACCGGTGGCACCGTGCACTGCCTTAACCTCTAGTTTGTGTCTCATATTATAGTATTATATTATAGTAATATAGTATGTTGGTGTTACAGGTCATGGTTAACTTTGATATTCTATGTATCATTTGTAAACTAATCCGGATTATAGTAGTCACTGCTTTTTCTGTATTCTCATGTTTTGAAGTTGTTGATGTATGTGTAATGCTTGAAATGGTGGTCATGGCAACAGCTGATAGGAGCAGAGTAGGGAGACCATGTTGTTTGTATAAAATGTGTACTAACTGATGGGGAACAATACATTATCTCAAAAACTTATTTGTACTTTACCATCTTCAGTTAGTTGCCATCAGTTGTACTAGCAAATCAGTTTCTCTTCAGCTTCTAACTCCAACTTACATTCTACCACATGAATTTTATTCTAGAATCTGTTCACCTTCCTTTTAGAAAAATCTTTGCTTTTAAATAAATTTGCTACTAGAAAATATAGTAAGATAGAAGCTGACCAAAATTGGTAGTAACTATTCTAACCATTGAAAGCTCCATGTGCCAGAAGCATGAGTAATACAATAATAATCCCAGCGAATGTCTTTTTTAAAACTGGCAGTTCTGAAATGGGCAATTTCAAAAATAGAAATTTATCCAATGAGTATATTTAGGAAATAAAAAATTCATTTAATGATAGTATACTATAGCACCATAATAATCTAATATAATATTGTTATAATTTTCTTACCAATTAGTTATCAGCTAACGGCTCTTGTTATATTTTTAATTTGATAGTATAATGTAATTGTTACTATTGTATTTCTATATAATTATCTATGGATAAAGAATTTACTAAAATCAAATCAAAAAGATTGTGAAAATTTATTTAAATACTTATTCAATTAAAGCAACTGCTGCCACCTTCAGAGCGCTGAGGTGGTAAATATAAGTGAATACATTTGAGTTAACTTGTACCAACTCTGTTGTAATCATGCTTCTGATGAACATTCCTATTCTTTTTACCTTCAACATTTTTGAGTATACATTTTTTCACTTTTTACTTTTACTTTTACATTTTCTGTAACTTAGTAGCAGTTCAAAGTGAAGTATAACTAGAGATATAATAGCAATTCAACTATGACCATAATCATGTTGATAGGTGATTAGTAAAAACACTCTCTTTATTGTTTAATATAATTCTTCACCAAAAGAAAATTTAACTTTCCAAATAACCATTAATTTGATTATTTTCTATTTTTGAAGCCAACTATTTTTGTAATGCCCATGTCTAAACTGCCAGTTTTAAAATGAATATTTGCTATTTGAGATGTTGAAATATTTGTGGGTCCAAATGCATGTAGTCTACTGGCTTTTTATGTCTTAACAATAATATATGTATATCACTATATAATGTGTTGAACATAGCTTATAGGTGTCAAATCTAGCATTATTATGAGTGTGATATGTAAAATATTGAGAACTAGCCATGGTTAATGTATTTCATAGCCTTAGCATTTCATAGCGTCAGCATTTCATAGCGTCAGCATTTCATAGCGTCAGCATTTCATAACCTTAGCATTTCATAGCGTTAGTTTGGTGTTACTTTACAGAAACCATGTCTAGCCTCTGGGTTGGCACCAGTGCAGGTACAATGATGGCCCTAGATGTTATCCCCTACTACTCTGAGAGGGAGACTAAACCTGTCATGTTGGCACATTCAGGTATCCCCCCACCTTACCTGCATGTAGCAGTGGTTAGGGGGCAGCAGTATGCTGTGTTTACACCAAGAGTCAATAGCCACCATAGGGTGCTTTGACAATAAATAAGTTTAGGTTTTGATAGTATCTAGTCTAATTAGGTTTCAGTTTAGCTGGGTTTATATGATTGGCTGATTTCAAAAATAACTTTTTAGCACAGAAATTTATTTCAAAAGTAAAATAGAATGTAATAATGTAATGGCTGCTTTGATCCATCACTGTTCATTAAACTTTGAAATTATGGTTTTCAGGAACAAAACCGGTAGCTAACTTGAGTAGTCTATTATAGAAGTGGTCATATCTAAACCAGTTTTATTAAATCCTTTCATTCTCTTGAGTTTAAATTATCGCTATAACACTTAAATATTGTTGGACAAAGACTAAAATTATAAATAATGAACATAATTTCATTTTTTTAAATAAACGAAAATATGTGTATCCGCAATTTCTGGTTGTATTGCAAACACAATCATAGCTATTCTATCGGTATTGTATATCTGTAATAATCAATTGCCTCAACACGTGACTAAATGCTCATCATGTTGTGTGAATGGGACATAGTATTATATAAGCATTAGCTAGTTCTTAGCTCTGAGGTTAGTTCTGTCAACCAGGTATATTGTTACATAGTGACCTTCATGTATCACCAGGTATTGTTACATTGAAGGTTTGTCTGTGTAATCTATGTTGAAATATTCAACCATGGTTATTGCTGGTTTACAGGTTCCACCTTTCAACTAAAAGGAACAATTCTGGAGTTGTGTTTCCTAAACTACAGAGGTGTTCTTGTACCTGTGGAGGCAGAAATGTGGGGAAACAGCAAAGAGTCAAGTGGAGATAAACGAGGCAAAAGTGAGCTATACTACACTGCAATTATACTACACAGTATATACACAGGATATACTGTATATTATATACTGTATATATTATACAGTGTATAATATATACAGTATGTTATATATGGTATAGTATACACTACATAATATATACAGTATGTAATATACCATATATTATATACTGTATATTATATAATATATACATTATATTATATACGGTATATAACATGTTGCATGTTATATACTGTATAATATGCAGTGTATAATATGCAGTGTATAATATACTGTATATGATATACAGTATATTATACACTGCATATTACATATACTGCATTTATGCTGCATACACCTGGTTTATTAGTCACTACACTTTAGATCCATCTTATGCCCCACTGAAACATTAGGAACTAGTAAATGTGAAAGTTGAGTGTTGAAACTTTAGGGTGAGAATGAGGATCTCCTCTTTATATATAACAATATTTATGGCTGTTGCATCATCTACAGTCATGTTACATCATCCTTCTGTACATCAGACCTATATGATGAAATCACTATTACCATTATAGCTAAAGTCTGGTTGAATCACCACTAATCTCAAACTTTTGGAATTTATAATCTTTTATGACTAGATAAACACATGTTATGTATGAGGAAGTACATCTTAGTTGACTACTAGACTAGTTCATAATGCTTGCTGTGTAATAACTTACAGTTCAATGTATATTAACTTGAGTAATAACTTACAGTATATTATGTGATAACTTACAGTGTATTAAGTATTAACTTACAGTGTATTATGTAAAGACTTACAGTATATCAAGTAATAACTTACAGTATATTATATAATAACTTACAGTATATTATATAATAACTTACAGTATACTATATAATAACTTACAGTATACTATGTAACAACAGGACTGGTAAGCAGGGTCAGCAGGCTATCAATGAGCTGCAGTGAAACTACGAATGAGAAATCTGCTGCCTCAACAGAGCACCAACATATTGCCGTCATGGTGTCTGACAGCGAGATGCGCTCCATAGCACTTCCTGCCCAGACAGTGCTACACAAAGAGAAGTTTCAGGAAGGAATGTTTGTGGTGAAAGCTACTGCCATCATCATGAAAGGTAGAAGTGTTATATGTCTGTTTGTGTAGTTCATGTGAATATATATTCTATTAGTAAACATCATGTATAAACTTATAGTATAGCTACGTAATATATGTATATGCAAGGGCAGTTCTCATTGGGAAGTTGTGTGTGTGTGTCATAACACCATGTAAGCTTAAAAGTGATCACAAATTTTATATTGTATTGTGTATTGTGTTGTTAATTTAAAGCTGGCATCTTAGTTGCAAAATTAAGTAGTTTATTTAAATATTAAAAATATCAGTAAATGATGTTGACATGGCTACTAGTAGCGTGGCTTCCTGACCTGAATAATCCATAAAACATTATGCAATACTGTCTAGTGAGTACAAAAATGGCATATATAAACAGGTTAGCATAAACATAGATTATGTAACAAGAAATGAGTGAATTTCAGTAACTGATTATCTGTTTTCCAAGTAAAATATTTATGATGCACAACTTCATGAGTAGTATGGGAGAGTTTATAGCTTTAAAAATAATCAAAGTTCCAATCAACATCCTCCCAAGTATTTAGTTCTTCTGTTTCGCTAGCAGCACCAGAGGGTTGAGCAATGCTGTTGGCCTTCTCAAGCCGGCGCAGTGTGGTCTGAGTTTGACTTTTAAACTCGTAGGAATCTCTCTTGGCTATCAGAGCCTCATTGCTCCATCCTAGGTTGAGCAGTGGCTGGAGGTATTTTACTATCACTATTTCAGGCATATTGCATAGCTGCGAAGCCATTAGTCCATCCTTGTTGTGTTTGGCAAGAAAGGCTTTCCTTTCTCCTGGTTTAAGGTACTGCAGGACAGCTTCAACGAGCTTTGGTCTATAGAGTAGGGCAGCCAAGTGGAGCACAGTGTTGCCATTGTGGTCTGCGTGGCGTATCATCAGGTTCACATTGACCACCCGCATGCTCTTGAAGAACTTCAGCACAGACACAGTTAGGAAATCCCCCATCATCCTTATACAGGACAAGTGAATGATTGTCCAGCCGAATCGATTTCGGGCTGTCATTAATGGAAATATCATGCCACGAGGTACCCATTTCTCGCTCATCAAACTGTTAACAACATCAATATTTCCTTCAACAAAGGCGATAAGAATTGGAGTATTGTCCTGTTCATCCTTTGAGAGTATCAGTTGCTGGCAGTCGTTGCTGTCAAAGCTAGTGAGAATATCTTTGAATGTGAGGTCTGCCTGCCCTGCAGCTAGATGGAGTGGTGTCGACCCACCAACTTCAGACTTTGTGAGGAAGAAGCTGACTCTGTTATAGTATGGCAGATATTTGAAGAAGGTTTGTAGGACGGGAGAGTTGTTGGAGTGTGCTGCCGCGTGTATAGCCGTGCGGCCTTGCCTGGCATCTCTTGACATGATATATTTGCTCACCTTATCGGCTTCAACTCTTGATAACAGGTTGTCACATAGACCTTTAATATGCTTAGTTTGGTTTCTGAGAGCAGCCAAATAGTAGATGGGTAGGGCGTATTGCTCGTCAACCTTTCTCCTCCACAACAACTCTTTTTCCAATTTTATGGATTTGGCCAAATCAAGCAGCCAAGAGAGGTTCTGGGTTGCGTAAGGCATGGTTTCCTCGGTAAGCTCACCATTGCTCACCAAGCTGTGTAGCAGCGTAGCTTTACACTCTGAAAGTTTGGGAGGGAAAAGAAATTCTTCAATTTTGTTTTGGCGTACAACCATTGGATAGAGCTGTTTGAAAATTTTGTGAGTATTAGAGTTGACTTGCTCCATCAGTTCGTGACCTACTGTTGAGTTGCTGTGATTCATGACAGAGATACCTTGCCACCGCGTCTTGTCATCATGGAGCTGCTTCAGCAGCAAACAGAAGATGTCGCTGGAGCTGTATCTAGCTGCCAAGTGTAAGCAGTTGTCTCCTCTTTGGTTAGTTTTCAGTATTAGCTCAGGACGGTCACTCCGCTTGAAGTTTGCTAAAAGACTTTGTACAAATGATAGTTTGTTGGCAAGGCAAGCATAATGGAGAGCAGTGTTGCCGGCCTCATTTCTTGAGTTTGTCACATCTTGCTTAGTTTTTAAATTCATAAAAATTCTAAATTCTCGAAAAACATTTTCACATTCATTTTGTATAGCCAATTGCAGAAAAGTAGCACCATTTCTAGTTGCAAGTCTTTCTGTTAATATTTGCTTACGTCTATCAGGCTTCATCTCTTCCAAGAAATGTTTTATCAATTGAAAGTTTCCATCTTCTATAGCTGAGAGTAGGATAGCCGAGTCACTGTCATTCATATCTTCAGAGAGAGGGAGGTCTATCTTGGCCACACATTCCTCAACATTGTCGGCTATTCTCTTTGGTTCGCGAAGTTGTTGGATGTAGTTCAGCCTTTTTAATGTTAAATGTCTTTCTCTCCGTATTCCTTTCTCTACTTGACTAGCATAAAGTTCAAACTCGTCATTGTGCAACACTGAGCTTAAGCACCTTCTGTTTGGGGGAGCGATTGTTGTACAGGTAGTTTGCTGTGTATCTTCAAACATGTGTATGGTTGATTCCACTACACTCTTGGGCTTAATTCTGTCCATAGTTGAGATGGAATGTGGCAACTTTCAGCTGCATATGGTCACCAATGCTAAAATAAATAACAAAATTGCTTGTCACTCACATTTCCAATACCTTGAGTTATGTTTCTAGCTTGGACTTACACAATTTGGAGCAAGTGGGAATTAAAACATGCATGGCATAGGAATTGTAGTTATATTAATCTAAAGCCGCCACACTTATATAAACCATTGATGTTGATAGCTCTAACCTACTACTTTATAATCATGTGACATAGCTTCTAATAACTAACTGATTTCACTTTGATTAAGTTTTAGTTTGAGTTTAAGTTAAATCTAGCTGTGTTGTAAATGTACTTTCAACTAAAATTGAAAGCATGTACTACAGGAATGGGTCTCAGCGTGTAGTTATAGTAATGAATTTATAATAAATATTACTAATCTAACTCTGATGTCATAACCACACTGATATTCAAATCTAGTAATACTGAATCCTTGGTTGAATAAACATAATTACTTATATTATCATTAGGGTATTCATATTGATAAAGATAACCATTGTGAATCAATCACCATCAATGAAAGTAGTGTTCACAGTGAATAGTTATGATCATAGACAGAAGTCGGTGCTGACATTTATTTGTAATAAGTTGATTTGCTTCACTAAATCACTGGGGTGGTAGATTGGCTTTCACGTTCAGATTTGCATACTCATAGTCTTGTAAGTTATAACAAATTAAAATAGTAATACTAAATCTGATACTAATACTAATAGTAATGGTTATAGTTGAACTTAATGTTATACTTACGACTTAATTGCATGAATTTTTTACATCAACTTCATCTACTGGTAGTGGTACTACTAGTACTTATACTTATAGTATAACTGAGTTTTACTAATAGTTCTGATTCTTACGTTTAGTTTAGTTTTGCTATAAATCAAAATGTTTAACTATAACTCAAACTGTAAGTGTTCATAACAATAATAACTTAGTGATAGATTCTAAGGGCAAGTCTTGTAATTGTAGTAATATTAATTATAATACTAATAGTAATAGTAATACTAATAGTAATACTAATACTAATAGTAATAGCAATAGCCAATACTGATAGTGATACTGATAATGATACTCACAGTCACTTCCTATTTTCTTACACTAACACTAACAGTGTAACTCATGCTGATGCTGGTGTAACACTAACTCTGACAACGGTCTATTAGTTTCATTCTTTTATGAAATATTTTGTCCTGTTCGTATTACTGGTTACTGACGTTACTCATCTCCAAACAATGTTCAAAGGTCTAATGTGATTACAACAGTGACAACAGAGTGTCAACGTATCTTATATCTATGTTGTAATGTGGGATTGTCCCAAAATTGCTTGCGAAGTTTCGCGTTGACGTCTCCGCGCCTCGCTAGACGTGTCTTCTGTTGATTAGATGTAGTATGAGTGACAGCTCAATGGACCGTTATCATAAGGGGATGTTATCACTTTGAAACCCTGTGCTTATTGAAGCGTAAAGGTACGTGTAGCTGAAGATGGCGCCTTAGATCTATGTGACATTCACGCGCTAACTTGGCCTCTAGTCAAATTATGATGTTTTAACTTGAAAGTTTGACAAGCACACCCTTAATTCTCAAGTATTTATTACAAATCAAATTAAAAGAATAACATAGGATTAATAACAAAAAAACCTGTTAACTGCATAAAACCATATTTAGCTTCAGATACTGTTGTTTATGTAATGAGTATCACTGGCACGATTTACCTGCAATCCAATATCATTTGAAGGAACGTTGATCTTATTCTATTCACTTTATAAATTGTGTGCAACTGTGCAAAACATCGGGTCATATGCAGTACGCATGCACGTTGTGTAACATTCATGTTAATTTCCAGTCTTGCAAGCTTCCAATTATTAACTGCTACTGTAATAACACTGAATAACTTGTAAGTCGTAATAGGGATCGAGAATCCTTTCAATGTCCTCTGTAGTAATTTGCATAATATATAATGAAGATTTGTGCTTTACTTTGCGGTTAAATGTATTTTGGTGTTTGGAAAGGCAGATGAACAAGATTTATTTCATCTGTTGACAAATATTATATAGAATTACTCTTTACAGAGTCGGATAGCATCCAAAAGTTGTTAGTTCACAGTAAACCAAACTACAGCTAAGCTAGCTCTGCTATTAATTTTCAAAAAATATTCTAGCATTTAGAAACATGTGTGGGAAGGAATACATTACATTCCTTGAGACTTGAGTTCTGGCTTTGAAATACTTGAAATATAAACATTGAGACTGTTTATATAACATTGGGTCATATCCAGCATCTAACATATCACAGTATCTCTATTTTCAGCCAACAATCAAAGCAATAAAACATGATTCATCATTGACATACCTTTATAACATTAAGACAATACATGGACTCTAAACCACTGCTATCTTGAACCTTATCTCCTTGCTTGAAGGAAACCATGTCTTGTGCTTCAAGATTTGGAGTTGTTTCACCTTTGCTATACTTCATCTCTGTCCAACACTTGGCACTACAGAAAATCATGTCAAACTGACACTGTTGGCTTATCAATTCATAGTTGCAATAGCATTTGTAACATTGCATACACCTGTTTTTACTTAGGTTTTCAAATTTTGAAAATAGTTTATTAACTTACTATGAATGTTAGGCAGTTTGCAGAGCTGAGTTGAAAATCACATCAAATCAATGCTGTTCAAGTCAAGTCAATCATTTATTTGCGTCTACTTGAGTCAGTTTAAATTGGCTAAATTACATAAGATTCTTAAAACTCAAATTGGTAAATAATTTAAAATTAAAAAAAAAACATTGTAGGCTGATGTCTATTTATCTTAATTTACTAATTTTTAGCAATATTTGATAAATAATAATATATAGTTAAAAGTCACTATAACAATAATGCTTGAACCCCATTATGCTAGCCATCGAATCTCTCAAATACTTAGAGATTATGATGTAACAAATATGTCTAAAATATTGCTATTCAGATCAAGTGCTAAAGACATAAAGAGATACTATTGGGAAATGTCTAATATTTTCTAATTATGTTATATTTTGCAGTAGTTATAATACAAAGGACTAAAAATTCTGACAACATAAAAGTGAGAAATAACTACTATAAGTTGCTGGCTATTGGTGTATATTCAGAGTTGTGTTTCCTCGGTATTAGTTGTGTAGTATAGCCACATCCTGTTCCTATTACAGAGAGTGCATGTTTGACTTGCCTGGGTAGCAATGGTAACCTGATGGTGTATAGCCTGCCTTCTCTAAGACCTCTACTCAACGTCAACTACTTTAGTGATGTTGATATCCGAGTGGTGAGGACCCTAGACTTTAGCAATCACGGCCATGCTATGTACATGTGTACACCGACAGAAATACAGAAGATTACTTTGTCAGCAGACATGTGGTAGGCTGCCTCTAAATATATGCTAACTCAACTGTGTTTTACTACATGATATCCAAATATTATATTATTATGATTAATATATCTATTATTATGATAATGATATAAAAATAGATGTAATAATATGCAATATATATATATAGTATAGTATACATGGATATTTAAATAGTGTGTATTTATCCCCACAGCCGAGCACAAGCCGACACACAATGTGAGCCGTTCCTTCCTAAGGAAAACCCGGAGATGCCAAAACAAAACTTTTTAAAAAGTTTATTTGGATCTGGTCCTTCAGTATTAGATAGAGAAGAGTTGTGTGAGTAGAATGGCTGACTCATTATTAGTCGTAGTTGTAATAATCAATCTGTAGTGAAAATCATGATGTATATTGTAACTATTTACATTGAAAAAAGTAAATATAATATTTAGCAAAATAAACATTGGATTTCAGGGAAATTTTTCCTCTTGAATTTATAATTTTAAAGCTGTCAAATTTGGTAAACATCCATATAAACGTTTATCCTTTTTGGCAATTTTATTTGTCAAAAGAATTAAACTTTTTATTTGAAGTTGTCTGCTCACAATTTCTTAATATTTGTATTGGGTACAGTTGGTGCATCCGGCAAGGCTTCTCACGGAGTGGCTAAATTTGTTCCTGGTGCAGCTCTGCAAGCTGCTCAAGCGGGTGCCTCCGGTGTTGGCGCTGAGTTGGCCAGGACTAGGATGGCCCTAGATGAGCGAGGAGAAAAGCTGGGCCGGCTGGAAGACAGGTGAGTCACAATTCATTGACATCTCACTGTCAGCTCTCCTGGGACCATAGAACTAGCATTAACAAATCTCTGAAGTATTATATGCCGCAATCAACTGCTGATGAAATGTAAATTAATGGGCAGCCAAACTTGTCACAAGGTTCTGGTGTTCTTTCGTAATTTTCTAAGTCATTCTTGGTGATGGTGCTTTCTTTTCAGGTCGGAGGCGATGAAAGATCGTGCTAAAGAATTCTCAGACAGAGCTGCAATGTTAGCAGACAGATATAAAAACCTAAAGTGGTATCAGTTTTGATTGGAGTAGTGGTATTATTTCAATTTAATTTTGTTTTCATATTTATTTATTTATTGGAACTTCACAATATTTTTAGTTGACGATGCAATACATTCAACTAATCTATTCATTAGTAGAAAGAGATTATTAGTTAAATTATGTCATTTTTCACATCAATTTGGATGACATGCTTTAATAAGCAAAGTTTTTTGTGTGATTCATTTGTTTTAGCATTCCTTTATAAAATAACACATTTCTAGTCATAAAAACAATATTGGTAAATCAATCAGTGAACTAATGCTTTGGCAAAGTTATTATGCACTTAAGATAAATATAATTTTGAGATTGTTCTAGAAATATTGACAGGTATAATATAAAACGGTAAACATAATTTAGACTTCTATTTTAAATTAGCTAAGTTGTCATTTGCCCTAAATATGTGATTTAAAATTGTTCTAGCAAAATAATGTATATTTTATTAGTTCTATATTGTTGTAAATTTGTGATACAATGTTGTTTTGTTAACAATACAGAACATTTATTTTCGTCGCAGTGTGTGTATATTCTATAAATTTATAGAGGTGTTAATTCAATTTGTTTTTATTAAATTAACACACTCACACCTAGCTGTGGTACATGTATCAATCTAGTTTAGTCAGAAGAATTTTAATTTGTATATTTTGGTAGAATTGTTGTGACCATAGGTTAGCCTTGATTTTATTATATTTTTTAATTTACACAACTTGTATTTTTAATTCTTATAACTTATTCTTGTATTTATAATACACATCAATATGATCCAATAAATGCATCATAATAATTTTATTAACAAAACAGAACAATTTTTCATCCTATGGAGTTGTCTATTTTTAACAATTCAGATACAGGCTAGAAAATGACTAACAAGTAAAACTAAGTGTTAATTGGGCCTAGACAGTAACAGCAGCTTCAGTCCTGTTTACTAGTTGTACTTTGTAGAGCAGCTAGTCTCTCCAATAAGGGAGGGTGTGAGTAATTCCACATAGAATACATCCAATCAACAACAGGGAACCCCAGATTGTCCTTCTGCAACTTGATGAGTGCCGACTGGAGCAGCTTTGAATAGCCCAGTGCTCGGCCAAACTCATCGGCTTGGAACTCGAACCTTCGACTCAACATCGTCATTAGAAAGCTTTCAATCTGCCAACACAAGGAGTGTGCATGTAACATAACAGCTAGTTGTTTCACAACACAGTGGCTGGTAAACATGGTGTAGTCCAACCATTGCAATATGCAATTACGTTATCACTAATTATTATGTTACGAATGATATGGGGTTAAGAAATTTCATTGTTGATACCAGTATAATTATGAACATGGTTTTACATTACAAACTGCAGGGTTAAACACAATAATATAATATGATGACATCATCAGCTGGTGTTCACAGGAATTGCAATATTTATTGTAAGCTCACAGTATCATGTGATATTAGGAGCTAGAGTTTAGAAGTTGTCTTCCATCTATAAATTGAAGCCAATGATATTGAATATGGAGATGTTGGGCAAGATACTAGCAGAAGTTTATACCTGGTTGTAAGGTGCAAATATGTAGGAGAAGATAATCAATAGCCCTATGAGGATTGGTTGGCCGTCGTAGAAACCAAAGGAAGTGTAGAGCTGCGAGTATTTCAGTAGGTAGGCAAATCCAGCAAAACATACTAAGATGTTAGCCTGCAAACAGAACACATTGTTTTTAGTATGATACACACAATACATTGAGGTGATCATTAATGACTGACAAAAGTGAGTTAGTAAGAGAGTGAGTTAGTAATAGAGTGAGTTAGTAAGAGAGTGAGTTGGTAATAGAGTGAGTTAGTAAGAGAGTGAGTTAGTAAGAGAGGGAGTAAGAGAGTGAGTTAGTAATAGAGTGAGTTAGTGAGAGAGTGAGTTAGTGAGAGAGAGCTAGTAAGAGAGTGAGTTAGTAAGAGAGTGAGTTAGTAATAGAGTGAGAGAGTGAGTTAGTGAGAGAGAGCTAGTAAGAGAGTGAGTTAGTAACAATTGGGTTGAACAACTCCAAAGACAATCCTCCTAAGATGGTATAAAGTTTAGAAAGAACTGCAGACTTACTACAGATCCTAGTGCATTGGTTTAGGGAAGCAAAATTGAAAAGACAAGTTAGACATGAACTGCATGTGAAGCTTGTATTTAATGATTCACACTAGTTACAATGTATAATATCATATTACATTATATTGAGAGATTGAGCTTATAGTACATGGGTTAAAATACAGAGTTACACGCCCATAAAATCTATATCTATAACTTTACATGCATATTATTATATATAGCCAATGGGACACGGTTGAAACCCTTTGCCGTCCCCAATGTATTCATCTTCTGTAATATTGCGCCATGATTCGCGAATCATGAGTTCAAAAGGTCAAGCAAGGTTTTCATTAGCTGCCATTTGAATACCAGAAGCAAGGATGTAAAACGATTGTATTCTAATTATAATATAATTGCTGCCACACTACATGACTATGTACAGCTACCAGTATGTGCACTACATAGTGTGCAATAGCCTACAGTAACAGTATACATTCATTTGACTATTCCAGACTCCCTTGGTCACAGTGTCAGTGTGATTTACTTCAGTTGAGTAAGTATTTCTTGTTACTTTCACTTGAGGCTATAAATTTAAAGCTGCGATTTTCACAGCTATAGTGATACTGATAATCACTAGTCAAAGTTTAGGGGCCTTGCTTAGTTTTAGGAAATATTTTCAGGCTACAATAATTATTATAATTATTTGCTAAAATTTGGGTTTCATTCAAGAGTGTTATATTTTATTGCACTGAAGAGTTGGAATTGGTGTTTCTATAAACATATGGCTATGCTGCTTTATTGAGTTATTCATATCTAGTACCCTAAGAGTAAGTGTGGTTACCATTGAACAAGATGAAGGTTTTGGTTTTGGTAAACTGGGTTTCTCATGTGTAGGATCATACTCATAGACTATAACTATTTACCAACTTGCTTAGCCTTAGGCTTGTATAAGCAGAAAGACCTCAGTCTATTGGTCAACACTTTGACCATTTAGTTTTAGTGTGTACTTAGACATTGATCACTAATTGATGACCAGTTACGTCATTTGTTGTTGATATCATAAATATTTTGTTATAGTAAATGTAATACTTTACCAGCATATTATCACCATTTATTATTGTTATTTGTAGTGCAAGTAGCATTATGATTATTACTTATAATTTTTGTTTATCTGCAAATCAAGTTAAAAATTAAATTAATTAATTAATTGGTTATGTACCTAAACTTGAAGCATTGAAATGATTATAATATGAAGTTAGTGGGAATACAAAAATCATATATTTATAAAACCAAAACCAACCAGTTCTATAAAATACTCAAATCTGCCTTAGCTTTGCCAACTCTAATAATAATCAGAAGATTGCTGAATGAATGACATACCCAGCAGTTCATTAGTTAAAATTATGATTTCTATTATAACATGGGGTTAAGCTAGACTATGTTTTACCAGCTGTGACCCTGAAATGTAATGTTAAAGGGAATGAAGGCTATTCAACATCACTGCTATTTCTGTGTTAATGTAGTACCTTTGCAATAAACTAGTAATGGTGTATGTAGTCAATGCAGGGGGGCAGTGTATATTAGGGCTGGGGATATACAACTCATGATATAAGGAAAGGGAATGATAACTCTAATTTTTAGACTTTGTCTCATAATTGATATATCAGCTCTTCAATTAAAGATAGGTGAGAGTTGTGACATGTTAATTGTGACACATGACATCATAAACATCTATTCATCCCCAAATTTAATAAAAAGAAACTTGTGCTAAAATTGAATAAGTGAATAAATCATATAAAGAAGTTGCCCTCCCTTTTCATTTTGACTGAATAAATCTGAATAATGCTATTTTATTCAATAAAATGAAATTTATTTTGAGATACAATTAAATCAGTTGTTCACTTCATTCCTCCAAAATTTGAATTGTTTCAAGTTAATTTGATTTATTCTTGGAGTAGAAATATCTCTGTGGTAGTTGGTTCAACCACAAAGCAGGCTTATCACAAGCAGAATAACATAACAGAGGAATAGAAGTAAAACCATGTATAGCTGTTGACATGTGCCCTGTCACAGTCCTGGCACATGCCGTATGCTGTCAACACACTTGAACACGTATGAGTCAGAGTTTTATTAGATTATGAGGATACATGAGGGTGTAGAACTGGTATTAATATTACTCTATCTATTGGAATGTGGGTCTATTATATGCTATATGAATAGACGTCACAATAAAGGGATCTTATTGCTCAAGAGGGTAATAGTAACACACTAAATACTCATCATTATAGCCTACGTATGAAGGGGTTCTATTCAGTTTGATTAATGCCACAATTTACTTGTAATCTTTCAGAGGGAGCCAAGACTTCATAGCATCTTGATGTGTGAAGAGTGCTGAGTAGAGAGGTGAGTCTACGTGTATTGAAATTTATGAAGTTAAACATTAACAAGTGGAAGACACACAGACAAGATATAAAGCCTTGGTTAGCAGTACAGTGGAAGTGCATAGTATCGCCAGTCTGGGACATTGAAATCCTTCATCATATGGCCCCATGCTAGCATGTTATATCAAATTATGTGGTGCAGCAGACAATTGAGTAAGATAACAATCTCTGTAGATTGTGATGTGAGTGAAGGTGTTTTAGTAGTGCTACTACTAGCAGCAAGTCGGTGGTTAATTAAAATGTGATTGTGGTGAACACCCAGCTTCTATCAATTAAAAAGTAACGCGGGCATGACTAAGGCATGAATAATTTACAGTAATAGCCGACTTTCTGGTAATTGAGAAATAATGGTGCGTGCAGCTGGAGTGGTGAGAGTTTACAGCCAGAAAGTACAGCTCTAGTGTAAGAGTTGTGGTTCAAATAACCAGCCTGGCCTACGTAGGAGAGGTGATGAGTAAAATCACGGAAAAAATGTTTTGCCTTTGAAAATTTCAAGCTTTACTTCACAACTTTTCACCGATAGTTCAACAATTGTCTTCCCGGAAGAATACAGAAGCAAATTACTCAAACTAAAGTGTTCGCCAAATCCATTTGTTGGGCTGAAAATGTTGTTTATTAGCCATGAATAAGTTTACAGTACATTGACTGGTGTTCCTGAGATAAATTAGCCTTGTTAGTGCTGCGGATTAGCTCTTGGCTGATAGTATGTATATAACAGTTACAGTAATGCAGGAACACCACTCCTAGCAGATATTTATTACTTGTAATTAGCCAGTTCAGATATACAATCAGTGTAGAGAGGTGTTGGTTGTGCGATGGGGGGTCTTAGAGTAGTTGTGAGAATATGAGGGGTTATACAGTAGTTGTTCTCATTTCAGTGAAAATGGAGCACAAAAGAACACCTTCTTCCTTCATCAATGTAGACAGCTTCACCACGCTGCCACGAAAACGAAGAGATCGTCTTCCGTCAGCAGAAGTAAGTTAAACCACTTACAATACATTAGCTCCAATGGGCTGTAAGTGCTGGGGTAAAGTTGTTGAACAGGGCTCAGTTTCGCATGTCAGCAAAATTAAATGCAGAAAGCAAGCTGCAAACTAAAAACTAGAACCCAGAACTAGGTGCATATGCTATGTGAATTCATTTAATTGGTGCCTCAACAGGCTACATGCCAACTAGAGAGAGTAAACATGAAAATGAGGCTGACCAGATTTTTACTAAATAATTGTTCACTTCATGTTTTAAAAATCTATTTGATGGAACCTTCACAACACTAATTGAAAATGAAACGCTTTGGAAGTTGCAAAATGGCAGCTGAGTTTAGCTGGAGTTAAGTCAGAGAGTTCTACAAATCCTTAAAGTAATGTTTAATACTGCTACCATCATCTCTGTATCTGTTAGTTTATCTTCAGCAGTGCTGAAGTATATGTTGAAAACAAATATACAAAAAAGTCAACACGTGTCACCCCACAGGTCAAGCACTGCTGTAATGAAGTAAACATAACACAGTACTGTAGTTTGTACCAGCCTGCACACTCCACCCCCTCCTGGTTCTGCACACTCCACTCCCCCCTGGTTCTGCACACTCCACCCCCTCCTGGTTCTGCACACTCCACTCCCCCCTGGTTCTGCACACTCCACCCCCTTCTGGTTCAGACCTCCTAATTAGTTTATATTACTGTTATTATGCCTGGTAGCTGGCAATTCTTTCTAGGAGAAACTGAAAAATTCCACAGTAAACAAACAGCTAGACACCTTAAATTTGTTTCAACAGTGTGCAATAAGTGTTTACACAAAGGGTTAGGATGTAAGCAAATGACGTTTGTACTATCATAGGTTTGCCAAGAAGGCCCTGTAGTTAGCTAGTTGTCTACCACATGGAATTTCTACTGGCGCTTGTGGCACGTTTCTGCTGCACTGCAGAATATTAGCAACTTTTTCTGGCATAATCAGTCAACCGTGAGCCAGGTACGAGGTAGGCTTGTCTGGCATCAGTTGTCATTATTATTCCTGCTCTGCTGGCCGTGCAAGTTCAGCTGTGTTTTTGTTCGTAACTAAACTTTCTATACTAAAAAGATAATGAATCGCAGAAAGGTTTGTGAATGTCTACTTCATGTGTTGATTTCTGTACAAAGTATGGTCATCATTCATAACTCGTGTTCTTTGGTGTATGTATAACTCTAGCAAAAGTATAACTAATCAATCTAATAGATTATATATTTTTTATTGATGAATAGCCAATTGTTGTACGTAAGCTATTGTAAAATATATTGTATTGTGAAATGTATTATATTGTGAAATAAATATCCGGTCCATCTTTCATTGCTTGTTATGAATTTGCTTATTTATTATTGTCAACTTACTCATAATGCTTTTATCAGTAACACTCATGCCAAACACTATCAGTCAAGGGTCAAGTGATGTTATCACTATTATTAATTGTAGGAATTGGAGGAGATGAGTTTAGAGCGAAGGCTAGCAACACTAAACATCACTCAGTCACGACCAGTGCCTCCGCCAAGACTGAAACGATACCAGAAGCGATCAGAATCTTGTCAAAGTAGTATGACTTCTCCACCAAATAGAGTTAACCAGTTCTACAAAGGCAGTGCTTATAGCTTCGACGAAAGCATCAAGAAAGATTTGCTCAATGAAGATCAACTAACTTACGGCTACTCAACCAGACAATACGAACCGACTTATCACAAATATGAGATGACGAGAAAAGACACTCTAAAGGATTTAAGTAAATTAACATACTACGAAGAAAAACAACCCATGTGCGACATCATTGAGAGCTCTCAGCAATCTTTTGAGCACAACGAATACATGGTAAGACCAGACATTCTTAGAGGCAGCTTTAATGCTGACCTGGAGTCAAAGAATACAACTCGTTCAGCTCAACTTGATTCATATCATAGAGGCAAGTCATTGCGAGACACTGGAAACTATTCACAAAATGCTGGAACCAGCAGCAAAAACCTTGATACCTCAAATAGAAGCAGCAAGGCATACCAACAAAGGAAACTAGACCATCATGTCCCTAAAGCAACTAGCACTCCAAATAAAGGGAATAATGGATCAAGCAACCGATTCATGTTTTATCGGCCCAAAACTGACAAACCTCTGAAGCCAAACAGTGCTGTTGGATTAGCAGGAATGGGTGAAGTGAGCTATGATGGTGGGTGTTTAATACCCTCACCAGAAGGGTCTTTTGTCAATCCCGCCTTTGATATTGCTGACCGTGATGACAGGAAATCAGTCTCAAGATCTGGATCAAGGGTCACGCCTATTTCGGCAACACCTAAGCTAGTTTACTCAACCTTGGGATCTTCTTTCTCAGCTCGAGCCTGTACACCTTCCCCTCCGAGTCAAAGATTCCGTAATTCTAAACCACCAATACTGTCTCCAGAACCAGAGATATCTCCCATAAAATCTCATCAACCACCATCACTTAAACCAATGCTATCGAAAAAGCAAATAGAGACCTCATTAAAGCAATATTCCTCACAAACTGGACTAAATACTAGTGAAATGTGTTCACCCCAAGCTTTAGAAAACATGATGAAGTATTATAACATGTCTTCCACTAGTAATGAGTCACAGTCCGAGTCGCCTCCTCCGCCACCCATGAAACTAAGTAAGAATAAGAAGAATGAGTCACCATACTCATCAACTGGAAGTCTCAATATCTACGGAGATAGCATCGACAGTATACTGAGAAGGAAGAAAAAGGTAAGCCTTCATTTGTCACTGCAGTCTGATAGTAATAAAATTTTAATGTTCAGCATTCCAGTACTTAGAGCAATAATTTATCTTATTCAGAAATTTTCCTATTATTTAAATTTTATCAGCATAATAAAGGCTCTGCAAAGGCATTCACATATATCATGTAAAATGACAGTATAACCAGCTTCTGTGATAACCACCCTAGTACAAGACTGAGCATCAGCCTGGACATTGTAAAGGCTACCAGTTGTGCATAAAAAGTTGTTAATTGGTTCAACAGTTTCAGCTCTGCATGCTCATTAGTTAATTGCTGAATCTTTGTTCAGTTACTATGGGCTTCAAAAACAAAAAAAGGTTATAAAAATAGCAGGTAAAGTAACAGCTCATTTAATTATAAGGAGCCTTTGATTTACTCTTATTAAGCCTGTTTATCCCCACTCTCGGTCAAGAGGTATAGATTACTTTGAAGAGAACATATTTACAAAGCTGGTTTCATAGTATCATAGGCCGTAGGTCTTCTGTTGTGAAATCTTGGTGAACAGTTTCAGAATAGTGAGGGCAGAGCAACTAAATGTCAACTCCCCAATTAACTTCAGTGAGAAAGTTTAGTTTTTGGTGGTTCCAGCTAGCTCAGGACTCGAGCATGTGGTTATTGGGAGTCACTTTTATAGCTAATACTTGACCTTAGCACATAGGCTACTTGGGTGACAAAGCCGAATAACACTCTTCTGTATATTCTAAATTGAGTAAAAACAACTCACTCAAAACTTTTGTATATTTCATATAACTGATATTGGCTCAAATACTTTCATCTCATAAGGAATTAATAATGTAATCTGGCAAAGAATTCCATTATTCTCAGCTCCATGAGATTATGGACTGTTGTAATAAAAGTAATGCTCTCAACTGAAAAAAACATACGTTTTTCCTGCTCAGTAAAACAAATCCTGTAATCCATTTCAGGTAAAAATTAGACCCCCAAGTTTCTCCTCTGAAGATGACATCGTCAAAAGAGTCTCCTTGGAAATCAATTTGACGCCAAACACAAATCAATCAAGTGAACTCAACACCACATCACAAAGTTTCGACGCAGAGTAAGTATTAACCTCTAAGCCCGACATCTTATTTCAGTAGAGAAAAGTTGCTGAGTCATAAAATGAGATTAAAGTTATAGATGGCGGATTTCACCCACAATATGGAGGCAGAGATTAACTTTCTAATCAACGCTAGCAGAGTTGGCATAAAGTACTGCCAGAAGGCCTTACAGGGTATTGGAAGTACTGCAGTGTATTTATTGGCACTGTAGTAACTTCTACCTCACACACTAATCCTGCTGTAGGTAAAAGGTTTAACATATTTTCTTAATTAATGTTGACACTTTGGGTTTTGGCTGGTAAGTTTGTTATTGAAGGCAAACTCTGTTCTCCCAGGAAGTAAGGTTGGAATGCAGACATCTGATTGACAGCAAGCTTCCAGTGAGCACTGGGGCATTTATAACTATAATATAATGTATATTTTCAGAGGTAGCAAAGAATTCCCGATCAGCAAATCACTTTCGATGAGTCAGACATCACTGAACCAAGTAGAAAAACTTGAACTGGATGACTTAACCTCTACAGAAGCTGCCCGACTCCTCAGGAAGCAGTTTGCCAAGTTGAAGGTCAAGGCCAACTCACTGAAGGTGAAGGACACGGAGCTGAAGCAGAGATTCGCTCACTTGCAGAGTCAGAGGGGGAGGGTGTGCGGTCATGGAGGAAATATCAACAAGACAAAGCTCAGAAATTCCGCCATACTTCTGTAGGCAGCTAGGATATCTGTATCAGCTAAATAACTAGTAGTCATGTACTGCTAGTATACAACTGAGTAGTATTATTTTGTGTACTAAAACTAAACAAGAGAATGCCTTTTTTATGTGCAACTTGTATCATTTTGTACATATATGTAATTATTTCTGTCAATATTTATTATATATTTACTTTACACTCCTATAACTATGTGAGAATCTATTCTAAACGGAATATTTTATATAAATAAAACTATTTGGTATGAAACAGAAATAAAATTGAAGTGAATTCTATGTTGATCAATTCTAATTTGGAGAAGGTTCAACAATTAACTTCTTACAACTCAATAAGAAGTATGCAACAATTAAGCAAAACTCACTGAAATTAAAAGAAGTTATTTTTATTATGACTATTATAAACAGAAATAATTTTTTGAAAAAATGTGACACAGAATTTTTTTTTTCAAATGAAGTTAGCTGATAACTTAGGATTTATGATTGATTTACTAGCTAGTTGTGCTACTGTGCTATGTAAGTTATCTGTCATTAAACAAACACTGGTAGAATCATCTGACACTGAGCACTCACTTAGCCTGCAGATATGCATGCATTTGTTAGCACAGATTGTTTATTGCAGTGTCTACATTCAGTTCTGGGAAAGTAATTTACAATTTATATTCTGGATAATTCAATGTTAGATATAGGCATATAGAGAATATAAAGGCACATGCAGTCTGTCTGTCTATATTAGAGTGTAACACTCACTGACTTTGCTCTACTAATGCTCAGACTTGGTCCTAATCTCCTACACATGTTATATCATCAATTAAGATAATAACCCCTTCTAACACTATGAGGCTGGTATTTGAAGAGTAATATATTATGCCCTGACATTATCTGTTTATAGTAGTGTTGGATATGGTGGCGTTTCCTAGAGCTTGCAGTCTCTACATGCAATGTATGTATATCTATGTAATACCTACTTTAGCATTATTATTACTACTGCTGAGAGAAACACGGTCTGTACTCAAGTTATGGATGCACAACTCCAAAATAAACCTTAATATGAGCTCCAACAAGCTAACTGACCTCTACACACAACCACAGAGCTACAGGTTATGCTGGGAAGCAAATACCAATTGCACTAAGTTATTTATATATCAAATTCTATGGTAGAATTAAACGTGTGAATTTTATAAGTTCTGGCATTCAAAGCAACAGAAAAACAAAACTTCGAGTAGTTACATAAAAAATAAAGGAATTGTGGATAAAAAGTATTTACTGTACAGCCTACACCACCTAATGTTCCATATACCTGGAGCAAAGATTATGAAACTCTTTGAATGAAACCAAATCCAGCTGCATCTCAACTACCGTTGCCCTGAATGATGATAGCCTTGGATAGTAGTACTATGCTTTATGGTGAGTAATTTCATTTCAATTACTGAAATTATGGGAGTTGCTTTCTCACTAAGTTACTAGTATTTATCTCCTCCTACATAGCTAGCATGCTTCTATTGCTATCAACGTTTATATGACACCTGTTATGTTACACTGCTACATGACCCAATCAACTTCTATACAGTACAGACTCAGGAATATACAGTACAGACTCAAGAATATACAGTACAGATTTGTAAATATACAGTACAGACTCAAGAATATACAGTACAGATTTGTAAATATACAGTACAGGCTCAGGAATATACAGTACAGACTTGGGAATATACAGTGCAGACTTGGGAATATACAGTGCAGACTCGGGAACACACTTGTATACAGAAAATTTACCTGCATACAGAACAGTTACCTGTAAACAGACATACCTGGCCAATAAAGAAGTTCTTAAAGACATGGTTGAGATACCAGTGACCGAGTTCATGAGACAGAACGGCTACAACCTCGTCATCTGTACATCCTTTCTTTGGCTCTACCTTCTCCTCCGCCTTGCTTTCTTTCACTTCCTCTGTAGTCTGTAAAACCTATCCAACATGAAGGTCTAAATGTTGTAGCATAGCACACATCCAACAGCTTCAGTTTATTCTAGCTTCTACTTGGGACAAGTCAATAGAAAATTGGCAAAAACCAATTGGGACAAATCATCACTTGGTTCAAGACAATCTAATCTAATAGATAACTCTATTAAGATTATGTAAATTCACAATTTACATTTTATAAGTTTGTTGTAGCACATTCCTAAATATTTCAGCTCATTTTGGTGCAAATTATCATTGAATCTGAAAGTTCTCTACTCAAGACTTTCAAATATAGCTGAGAGAGATGCTAGTATGACACAGCATCCATCTAATATATCTATCCTCAGCGTATATAATCCTCCTCCCCTCAGCCTAACTATAAGTCACTGATGAGGCCAAGAATCCCCTTCCTACTATATGAACCATGGAACTCCATGTAGGAGTTATCAGCCCACAAACCCAGGATCTCTCAATAATACAGTGTTCCCTCCGTATCTCACTAAGCTGTGGGTCCGGAAACCTCAATTTGTGACATAGTTGAATACCAGATTCCACTCACGGATTTGTTAAATTAGCCATTTTGTCCCTATACACTATATATAAGCTGCAAAATGGGGTCCAAGCCCTTCTCGTGATCTATGGAAATGAACTGCGAGATATGGAGGGAGCACTGCATTTTACTGAAATACGAGTACACTTGGAATGTAAGGCACAGAAAGTAGTGATTCTACCTCTTCATCCTGAGAGTCTCCCGCTGCTGCCGACTCCTTGTCCTTCTCGCTCTCGTCTTTGGGAGGTTTGTAGTTCTCCAGCAGCGTGTCAAACAGCACGATACGCTTGTTCTTGAAGAAGCCGTAGAAATAAGCGTTGCTGTGACTGGATCTCTTAGAACCTGAAGACATCACGGCACGATGTGCAAGTTTCTATATTATAAATACATATTACATTTATGACTATAAAGAGTTACTTACCTTTAACTCCAAATAGCACGGTAAAGAGGAAATACTTACCTTCAACTCCAAATAGCATGGTGAAGAAGAAATCCTTACTTCAACTCCAAAGAGCATGGTGAAGAAGAAATACTTACCTTCAACTCCAAAGAGCACGGTGAAGAGGAAGACTTACCTTCGACTACGTAGAGCTTGGTGAGAGGAAACTTGATGCTAGCAGCGAGTTTTTCAATCTCTGTCTTCAGATCTCCTTCCGGAAGGGGTGTGAACTTGTCGAACAGTGGTGCAATGTAGTCTGGGTAAATGGTTATCATTACCTGCAATATGACTGAACAGATAATAACCATTACCTACGGTATAGTCTGAGTAGACAGTAACTATTACCTGCCGCATAGTCTGAGTAGAAACGTAAGCATTACCTATGGTATATTTAGAGTAGATAGATAGTAACTATTACCTACAGTATAGTTTGAGTAGATAGTAGCCATTACCTATGTCCTACAGTATAGTCTGAGTAGATAGTAATTATACCTACAGTATAGTCTGAGTAGATAGTAATTATACCTACAGTATAGTCTGAGTAGATAGTAATTATACCTACAGTATAGTCTGAGTAGATAGTAATTATACCTACAGTATAGTCTGAGTAGATAGTAATTATACCTACGGTATAGTCTGAGTAGATAGTAATTATACCTACGCCATACGATACAGTTTGAGTAGATAGTAGCCATTACCTATGTCCTACAGTATAGTCTGAGTAGATAGTAATATTACCTACAGTATAGTCTGAGTAGATAGTAATTATACCTACAGTATAGGCCACTCACCAGAGATACAACTATGACAAACGCCCAGCAGTAGATAAAGAAGTAGTCTCCCCCTACTTTGATAATATAAATCAAGCCAGACATTATAACCAGGGTGATGGACTGGAAGATGATAAAAGACTTGATCTGGTCTTTGATGAAGAATGACATGGTCTACAAAACATACACGGTAGAATTACTGTTCTGTCAGTTACAATGTGGATTACCTCCAGTTTCTCTAGTTTAGCCTCTACAGCAGCACTAGCAACAACCGCTATAGCCAGAAAGTGCCGGGACATTTGTAAAATTTGTAGTAAAATTTAAAAACTTCTCTAAAGTTCTTCCTACATTTATTAGAATTCTACAAGGCACCAAGTTTTACTTGATGTTATGAATTTTCTATGATTAGATAGAAAGAGATGTGGATGCTACGTATGCTGGCACTGTAGATTTACTCTTAAATAACATAACATCGGCCATTGACACAGATTTCAGTTAAGCAGAAAGAGCTGCATGAAAATGAATTGCGATGAAACAGTAAGTTAAGGATTGTCTTCTAAGGAAGCCTTAGTACTGACAAGCCAGTCATATATCTTTATGATAAAATAATAGTATGTAGATATGTAAGTTTTCATGTACAGTTATCAACCTAAAATAAAACATTAGCGTAATTGAATGAAGGAGTGAGTCACAAAGTGTAACAGTAAGATGTATTTCAATTAAATACAGTTTAAAAGCATAGGTGTGGGTTCTGTAAGTCTATTCTCAATATATATGACAGCTCTTTTATGACCCTCATTTAGCCTAGTATAACTTTCTAACCTGATATAAAACACAAATCAGAGTGTTGACAAAATAATGCTGTAAATATTGAATCATAGAATTACTAGTGTTAAGTTTCTTACATTAATTAATAACCAACAATCATATGTTCAACTGTCGAACTATTTTCAGCATTCATCAGCAAAGTAAACTCGTCTGCACTCTTATCTAGCAGTATTTATTCATCATGGAAGCATTTCAAATACTGCCCTGCATAATTGCAGAATTGAAAAATACACCTTTTCAATTTCACATGCATTATTTCAATTTCATGTAATGCCTTAAACTCCTTATTTTGCCCATTTAATTTTATGTTGTAATTTTAAAGATCAATTTTATAGAATAATGCATTTTCTGCTTGCAAACTTTTATTTAAATTTTCACCACTTTACACACTGGAGTGGTAGCCACAAAATCAACAGGAAATAACAAGTAGGAGTTGCCAGGCAACACAGCAAACATTGATAGCAGCAAGATTGTTGCCACACTGCAGATGATAGAGCTAGTGATAGTAATTTCACCTGTTTATTAAAGCCATGCCTCTCCTCAATGACAAAAGTGCTGTATACTGTCCAAGGCAGGCTCGTGACTGTTCCATATATAGCAGCAAGAAACAAGAAGACCAGCGAGTGGGTAATCTACAAGAGAAAGGTATCAACAGCAGTGAATACACCTGCTGACACCATTACATGCTGACTCTATCACATACTGACATTATCACATACTGACACCATCACCTGCTGACACTATCACATGCTGACTCTATCACATGCTGACTCTATCACATGCTGACACTATCACATGCCGACACTATCACATACTGACACTATCACCTGCTGACTCTATCACCATGCTGACACTATCACCTGCTGACACTATCACCTGCTGACACTATCACATACTGACATTATCACATACTGACACTATCACATGCTGACACTATCACATGCTGACACTGTCACCTGTTGACACTATCACCTGTTGACACTATCACATGCTGACACTATCACATACTGACACTATCACCTGCTGACACTATCACATACTGACATTATCACATACTGACACTATCACATACTGACACTATCACCTGCTGACACTATCACATGCTGACTATACACTAAACACTATGAGATTCTATTCAGTAGCATTTCAAATCTATTACTCTAGTATCTCTAATTAGAACAAAAAGTTTAACATGAAATGCACCTGAACCAATGAAGATATTATAGGCCACCGTAATATTAAATATAATATAGTTTGAGTATACCGGGCAAAGAGAAAACAACTTCCTGTATAGAAGTTGGGTCAAGAGCTAAAGTATTGCTGTTGATGTTTTTATGAATTTCTATCATGTATAGAATAGAGAGATGATTGAGGAAGACTAGAGAATACCTCGTAATCTTCTGCTGCATAACCAAAGGATCTTAGGATATCCCCCGACACTCCCCATATGTAAGGCAGACCGCCAAATGTTAGTACCACCTACAACACAGCAAACTTGCAACAATACTAAACTATAAAAGTAGAATCAGCAAACTCCACATTACAATCAATTGGTTGTTATCAGCTTCGAAATTTAAATTGTACTGTAAAAAGAAACTTTAACATAACTAACAGCAGTTTCTATCTGGTTGAAGACTCCATGAACAAGGCCAAAGTTAGTCTTGTCCAGTTGATAGCGTCTAGATTTGTCGTAAGTTTCCTGGTCCATGATTGACTCTATTTCAGCTGGCACAGACTTTGCATTCGTGTATATAGATCTCTGATAACAAAGAGAACAAGTGCAGCACAATGATGTTAGTTGTCTATTAGCAGAACATCTACTCATGCAACCCTAGAGAAAAACTTAGTATAGAAATATTCTAAGGACCGAAAAGCAGATAAAATGGCGAATATTCTTACATATATACATAAAACCTGAGCCTGTGAGTAGAAAAGAGAACAGGATTACATCTTTCAGTACACAATTTAAACTTCATAAAATTCTCTTCAAAAACAAGTTGAACCACATTTTTTCAATCACATAAAACTTATATTAATTTTATAGCCTCAACTTGCTAATGCCAAGTTTGAACAAATTAAATTGAAGATTCTACTTTGCATGTTTATTTTTCTTTCAACAAATCATGAGTAACAAAGTCATGTTATTTGGTTGAAGAAAATTATTGAATATGTTTAAGAGCTTTTGAAGAATACCCTGAACTTAGGACTACTCACTAATAGAACTGTATTAGTTATTAGTAATGGCTGCTTAAATAGTACCTTATCATAAAAATCAAATAAGTAAAACATATACATCTCTTATTGGCTCATGACTTGAACTATAGGTTTAGTTTCATTTACTATTAGAAAGTATCATTCAACCTATACTTATATTCACTTTGAATTTAACTAGAATATAAATATATAATTAGCTCTGTAGTGCCTCGAACACTGAGCCTAACAGCAACTTTATCAACAAGTGAGCATCACTCACTCACACAAGTCTATAGTCGCCATCCCTGTATGAAACCCTTGATGGAAAGGACTTTTAGGTAAATCGGGCTAAGGACTTATTCAGATGGGGCACAGGAGCAGTTATGACTAGATGCTCTTCCTAACATCACCAACGGCCTTTGTCGGGTTTGAACCCATAACTTCGTACTTCCTAGGCAAACACTCTAACCCCTAAACCACGATCAACAAGTGAGCCATCAGTGAGAATTAATAAACCCTTTTCAGAGGTCCGCAATATTTCTCTTAAAATTAAGAGTTGTGCCCTCCCATAATGAAAATTGTTGAACAAAATAAACTTGAACAAATTTTTATGGTTTTAGTTTCTGAGCAATGCTGAAGTGGCACTTCAGCATTGCTCAGCAACCAAAACTACAAAAATGCTTTCAAGTTTATTTTTTCCAAAATTTTTTATGAAAAATTATTTTTAAAACTGTTTTTTAACTGCTAATATGTGTGCTTATACCAAAATATCTATCTCCTAAAAGAACAATTCTATAGAATTAGAATTTTAAGTGGCATCCACACTTTAAATTTTTAATGAGTTTGCTCTTTATACAAAGGTTCAACCTAATCATTTTGGGAGGACACAACTCTTAATTGTCAAGGGGTAATCAGTGGCCCCTGAAAAGGGTCTATTGAAGACATGTATGTATAGCATTTCTTGTAAAACAAACATTCTTGGGCTTACTGCGCTGAAGTTGTATTTAACTGATAGCCAAGACATATGTGACTAACATAACACTGCATAAAAATACTGACAAATAAATAACTTATACTATTACTTAGTCTTATAAGTCATACTAAGTCTAATAGTAAAACTTCAACTTAGCCTCATAGTATTACATTAGTATCAGTAATAGTCATACTTATACTTATACTTATAGCTATACAGTATACTTATACTAAAATACTTACAGAACTACACTATACTAATATTTATAGTTTTACTTTTACTTTTTGTACTGACATTGACAGTACTAGTATCAATACAAAAATATCAAGTAGGGCTAATAGTTCCATAGTAGAAGTAATACTGATAGTACGACTACTATAACATTAACTATAAGACTACGAAGGAAGTATAAGTATTACTATTACTATTAGTACTACTATCACAGTATTAGAATAAATATTAGTATTACAGTATTAGCATAACTAAATTATTAGTATTACTCTTAGTATAAGTATTACTATTAATATTAGTATTACGATTACTGCATGGTACGGTGCCTGGTAAAAATGACACAGGTAATAATGGCACAAATAGAAAAGTAGGTAAAAACAGCACATTTTTAATACTGGGGTTAGGGATGGGTGATTGGGATTTGGGATGGAGGGCTTAGGTTTGGGGATGAGGGTTTGGGTTTGGGGTTTTAGGTATGGATTTGTTGGTTTGGGAAAATTTAACATCAGTGTGCCACTTGTACCTACTTTTTCATTTGTGCCATTATTCCCTGTGCAATTTTTATCTAAAGTCGCATGGTACTAATAGTAATTAGTAATTGCTGTTAATTAGTAGTACCATATCGATATTCATTATGATTATGATTATCATAACCATTATCAGCTACAGCATCACTATTACTATTAGTATTGGTATGTCTATTAGTATGACTATCAGTATCACCATCACTGTGAGTATCACTATCACTATCAGTGTGAGTTATGAGTATGAGTGATACTGATAGTATCAGTATGATAATGACCATGAGATTAAGTATAGGTGAGTAAAAGCGAAACTTTAGCCTTAGGACTTACAGTTACAGTAAGTGTAACTGTTACTGTTTTACACTTAGTCTTACTCACATACAGTTACACTTATTATAAATATAAGATTAAGTCAAACTCAAGAAAAACTGAAAATAAAACTCTTCAACTTTAAGTTTATCAATATCAATATGAATATGAATATCTAAATCTTAATCTAAATCTAAATCTAAATCTTACCTGTCTCCAAGTAAGGTAAGTTTCCCATAAATAAGTCAGCCAAATGAATGCTAACACAGTCCATAATATGTAATTATCATCCAACTCAACTATTCCAGGCTTCATCTTTTAGTGAAAACTGTAACCGTAATGCGTTCCCAAATGATAAAATTAGGGACAAAATTTCTCTTCTATTCTCAACAACTCCTACTACTACTAGTACTACCAGAATCGTAGTTGCGTTTGTATGAAAAAATTTCTTGCGTTTATTCCCAAAGACTGCGTATTCCTTCCTTCTGCATGTAAAAGTTGGTTGACTAATTACGCGCCGTGAAATGCATACTAAAAATCTATTTTGAAAAACCGTTGCCGCACACGAACTGTGTTATAACAACTGCACAGCTATGACATGTAGAATGCAAGTTGCCTAGTCTCAAATGGTATCTTGGCAACTCTGCCTGATATGCAGTATGACTATAATGTTATAATTGTACGGACATGTTAGCAAAATCTCGAACTCGTAGATCATGTACGCATTGTAAAACTGAATTGTTAACTTCTTTTTTATTATAATACAGTACGTTTGATTTAAAATTATTGAGGTAAGCTATTGGACACAATTTAAATTATGTTAAAATAATAGAATCTCACAATCTAGATAATTTTACGATAGCCACAATGACCATAGGGCATAGTTCATACGTTATTCAGTGTACTTGTAGCTAGTAAGTAGTAATTACGACTATCCTACCAATACTTACTCTTAGTCTTATTTTGTATAGTTCATAAAAAACAAGATGTATATTTTTTTTATAGATTTATATTATTTATACAAAATTGTTTGTGGCTAAAATCATACAAGAATCTTGTGTTCAACTGTTTTTGGCATTTCTTGCCTTCTGTGTAAATTCTAAGCTAACAGTAACTGATAATATTGATTATGTTGAATTAAAAAATTTACAGTGTTTTATTCTTTATTTCTACAAGCAGTTTTTGTTGCTATTGAGATTAGGTTTAGTATTAGATGAGTTAGGCGTTTGGTTGAAGTAAATGATTAATTTTTCATGTTGCACATCAAGAAAGAAAGTGCTTTAAGTGCCTGTATAAATAGAAAAGGAGACAATAGCATGCTGTATGAACTACAAGCAGAAGTGAAGAATTAAGCCTAACTGTTAAATTGGGTTTCTGCCATTTTGGCTGATTGCCAGTGACAATGTGACTATTTTACTTTCAACTACACTTTTCTTCTGTATTATAAATACTGTAGATGTAGTTAAAAATAATGTTTTATTTGAACCCGTGTGAAAGATATACAAATGTAAAAAAGTTATAGCTAGTTATCTTTGAGATAATTATGATTTGTCTTTCCATGGCCAATTTTTTATCAGTTGGTTGCATTTTTATTCTAGATCATTTTTAAACTGTATTCACTTGAAAACATAATATGAGATTAGAGCAGCATGCTCAGATATAAGATTCGAAACATCAAATATCGTTTGTTTGTGTTAAATTTTACAATCAGTTAATAATTTTTTACATTAAATGTAATTGTAATAACTTGCTAATTTGAAAGGTGAAGATGGCTGGAGAACCAACTCTCTTTGACGATGTGTCAGAACGGAATGTCATCTTCCTCATTGATACATCTGGTAGCATGTACTGCAGGCTTGCTATTGTCAAGCAACATCTAAAAGAATATCTTCAAAAGATGGCTTTTAGAGGTATTTTAGTTTTGTATGACATTCAAATAAAGTCTTCATAAAGTTGGCTATTGTGCTTTATTACCTATATAATGCTATGTATTGTATGTTATATATGTTATGTAAAGGTGTTGTATAATATATAAACATCATGGCTTTGAAGAAAATAATATTTCAAACACACATGTTCAAAAACTTGTATGCTTAAACTTTAAAGCATGTTATTATAAATAATGGGTATTCTGCAAGCTAGCAATATATATTTTAAATATCATATACAATAGTATGGCACCATGCACATACTTACAATTAGGAACTTTGTTGTTACAAGGGTATAACTTTGTAAAATGTGCATCACATGTACACACGTTTCAATATATTATATATAAGTTAATTCAACATATTTCTATCTGAAGGTGGCTGCAAATTCAACATGGTGGAGTTTAGTACTGATGTGACCCAGTGGTCAAATGAGATGGTGCAATGTCTGCCAGAAACTGTCACAGTAGCCTGTGATTGGATCAACCAACTTGAAGCTAAGACGGGTACTAACACAGAGTCCGCACTGCTAGCCGCCTACAATGATGATGATTGTGAGGCTGTGTATTTAATAACAGATGGATTGCCTGATTCTAAACCCAGTGAAATCTTAGACAGAGTAGCGTACGTGTGCCGTGGCCGACCCTGCCACTGTATCTACCTTACTGGGGCTACGGTTGATAAGGCAGCCACCAACTTCCTGCAAGATTTGGCCACGGATACTTACGGCTCCTTTATGATAGCTACTGTCACTAGTCATGGCTCCATAGAGAGGATAACCCCTGTTTACAAGGCTTCTCACGGCGCAGGCGCCGTCATACGCACTACTAGTAATCAAGTGTACGCAGGGAATCATAAGCAATGCAGTGTTACATCCACACTGGACCATCCTCCACCTGTTACTACGGTCCTGCAAGGCACTACACCAACCGGTATTGTGTATCCGTATGCCGCAACTGTTGTACCCCCTGGCATGCCCTCCTGTGTACCCCCGGTATCCGCAGTCAGAGCTCCTCATCCTGGGGTCATCTACCCTCATCCTCTTAGCTTTATACCTGGCCCTCGGGTTTTCACTGATGATGAGGGGCGTGTACTTAAGGTGCCATACTTTAGCCATGCATGGGCTCAGTGGTACCAACCCTATCTTTGGGCAAGATACAGAACAGCAAGGTGAGAAAATTACAAAATTAAATTCTAGGAATATTGCAGTTCAAATAAATCTTCGTAATCTCTTATAATTTCATGTAGTCTGGGATTCTATTAGAATTCATTCTTATATTACACAAATAGAATTCTTATTCTATAAAGCAGTAGTTTTCAATCTGGTTCGCTTGCCAGATGAGCTTTACACATATAGAAAATTGTTAGGAGTTGTCTCCCTTTTCTATGATGTGAAAAAATGTAATTCTGCACATATTCATGTATGCCAGCAACTTGTAGTAGTAACATTGCCTCATCCGTAGCCTGTATACCTACATGTCATCCTTAGCCTGTGTATCTACATGTCATCCTTGATGATCTCTACACCAGGTCATGGCTGAAGTTGTCTAATGACTTAGACGGAGCTCTCTCGAGTATGCACGTCTCTCCAGCAGCCGGTTCCCTCCTCATAGACCGACCAGTTCTGGCGAGGAGAACATCTGATGGTGTTTACTATAGAGCTAATGTTAAATCGCAGGTAAATAAATATTTCAAGGTGAATGTTAAATGTTTACAGATCCTACACAGAATCAGTAGGTCCATTTTTAATTTTACCAAGGATTGTGGGAAAGTTTCTACTATTTTATTAAAGTATTTGGAAGTGACTGTTGAATTGTGTCTGCTAGAAATTAGTAATTGTGAGCTGCAATACGCTATAGTACTTATACTGGACTATTCTCACTGTGTTACAATGATTAATACTCATACCAACAACACCAGTGTGCTGTATTAGCTGAGTGAATTGTGTACAAGTATATCAGAATTAATTCTCTTGAGTGGCGGTGTAATTATTTCATTTCTATTTTATGTATATTCTTTAAATGAGTATGTATTAAGTATATAATATTTCTTATATAGTGCTGTTGTTGGAAGTAAAGTTTCAACATAATATGAGGTTGAATAATCAACCATCTTCATGTACCGCTGAGTAAATAAAATACAGCAAACAACTCGTGGGAAAGCCTTCTATATAATAAATATGTCAGCCGAAGATAGTAATATGCATTTTGAAATAGCTAGTATGTGGGTTGTCTAATTGATTGAAGCAATATTATATCATTTATTAGAACTATGATATATTTCAAAATTATGATATATGCAAAATTGCTAGTTTATAATCAACTATTACCTTCAAAATCTTTAAAGTTTAGATGTTTCTATTCAGTTATTGAAAGTTGAAGCACATATTATCTAAGTATCCCAACCTTTACCTAAAGCAGCAAATGTTTGTAGATAAGTGACGACCGTTTCCTAGTAGAGTTTGCGCCATGCTCCAGGAACGGATTCAGCGACACCACTTACCAGGAGACATTTGTTTTTGACATCGTACAACTCGACGACGGAAAGAGACACTCCATTATGAAAGGGGACAAGGTTCTCGCGCCAACTGAGATCGGTAGTGACCTCTATGAGCCCGGCACTGTCATTGATGGTCAAGAACGAAGAGACAGTAACAATGGTGTGCCAATAAAATCTTTATTTTATTATTTGAAATAAAGTATAGATAAATGTTTTACTTTTTTAGAGTCAGAGTATGAGAGTGACACTTTGATTCCAAATATTAAAACTGTGAATGATTTATTTTATGAGCAGCAAATACTGTTAATGTCATTTGTCTTTCTCACAAATTAAAATTTAAAAAGATGTTTGTTAGAGATAGTAAATATCTACTACCGATGTACTCCTGCATGGCTAACATCATGTAAATTAATACAGTTGCCATTTGAATACATTAGTTGCCATATTGTCATACACTAAAACTGTTCATACACTTCTAGAACATATCTGCCTATGACTTCTCATATAACGTATACAACTGTATACAGAACAATGCTGATGTTGTAGACTTTGAAGACAAAAAGCTGGTAGTGATGTTTGCGACTGGTAAAAGTACAGACGTGGATGCAGGGCAAGCCGTGTGGATAGACCAACTGTTGTATGACAGAACGGCATTTGAACTGAAACTACCCAGGAAGACAAGAGAGCAGATAGTCGACACCGTGGCTCGGTATCCTGAAGATAGCTTCCCAGGGTACCCAGTCTCTGGGGCAGATAAAGACCCTGTAGCCTGGGAACTGCCTAGAAAGTTTCATACAGTTGGTCGGGATGCCACCTTTCAACCCCATAACGGTAATGCCATGTCTCACAGAACTTTTATAATACATTATTATTTCCTCTAAGTTTTGTTTGTAACAAAACAGGTTAAAGACTGTTCACTAATTCATAAAATTGTAATGCATAGGAGCTGAATGAGATAAATGCAAACTGCTTGGCTTGTATGACTTTTTTAGCATTGAGTAATGTGATAGTTTATTGATAGTTACAGCAACGTTACTCAAAAATTTTAACTAAAATGTGTTGTAATTTATTGAACAAAAACTTCCCGTAATGATATTGTACCAAACTAATATGTTCCATATAACCTAAAGGGCTGGCCATTCACAAAGAAAGCTACGAAGACTACCGGCCGTATGTGAAAGATTTCTCTCAGACTTCCTATACAACTAAAGAGGAAGTAGAGAGGAAAATTCCAGGAACCAACCTCACTCAGTTGGAGTTGGAGGAGAAGGTGGGGGCTCAGCTTGATGCCCACAGATATGACCTTGAAGAGCATGATCTCAGGCTTCAACGTCAAAGGCAAGTTCAGTGTAAATAGAATCTTTTGGCTATATGGCTGACTTCCCGTTGTTTATTTCTAGTTCAGTGTGTTGAGTCAACTTCTACTTTTTATGCATCATCCTATAAATTGTCCTTTGCAGATAGACTTCTGGTTACAGTTAATCTTGTGTAGTATCTTACTAAAGTGGCCTATTTTAATTTATACAATACTGACTAAGACACAAATCATCAACCATTCTCGACAATTTTATTTCATTTATAGATAAGAATTGTAAAGGGTCATTAGCGAATAGCATTTTGTGGTTGGTTTTAGGCATCTAGAAGACAAAAAGAGACAATGGAAAAATAGGCAGCAAAATAAAAATGAGAGTAGGGAAGAAATTGACCGAGACATATCAATACTAGAAGCTGAATTGAAATATAAAATGAAACTAAGAGAAAAGGCAATTGATCGAAAAAGACAAGAAATCGATGACGAAATTGAAATCAAAATTCAAGAAAGAGACCAACTGATGGAAGATAGAAGGTTGATTTGTGGTTACCCTCAAGAAACAAGACTATCCAGAGAACGAGAGCGAGCTCGGCACCTAGACTCTTCCCATTCTTACAGACGATCTCTTGAAAGATCTCAGTCTAGGGAGCTTTCATATCGTCGCAGATCAAGGTCAAGATCATTTTCTACTGAGCGTGCTCCGTCATTCGGACACGTTTCACCTCGATCACCGAGAAACAGGCGTCACTCATGGTCTCCAGAGCGATCGGTCAATTTTGATGAAAGTTTGAACAGTCACCACCATTATTACTATAACAACCCATTTTTAACCTCGGACAGTGGGTTTGGTGAGGAACTTAGTTACACTAAGGATTCAGCAACCAACACCCCAGTTATTAGGAATGGAAGAAAGTTATCTTTAAAGAAAACCAAAGAAGAAAGGCCGCCATGGAAATACTGGAAGGGGGAATCTGTACCTGATTTGATCGAGCCTCCTTTCCACGAACCTTACAGTCAGTCTGCTGTAGCTGAACCTCTGGAACTGAGAAGTGCCACTGTCAAGTCTGGAGGTATTGCAGTCTAGTGCATGCTTGGCTTTGTTTATGGCTTCTTTTTATTGAAAACATTTTGAAGAGTTGTGGCCATGCTATGTTTTATGCAAGTCTATGAAATAGATGCTGTGTAAAGCTTTGTATTCAATGAGTAAAAAATTTAATATACGAAATACTTTGAAAGTTGTTGTTGTTTATCACTTGTTCTGTATAGCTATATTACACTAGCCATGCAACTCGGTTATACAGTTGCTTAAATTCTGTAAAAATTGTAAATGATTCCAGATGTTCAATTTGTAAAAACCATTTATTTCAGCAGTTGTTTAAATATTTACTTCAACTGCCTGTTTTAGACTTGCATAACAGACTTTTACATAGTTTACTGTCTCGTTTGTTTACTTGAAATATTTTTTCAAACTACCAATATTTGAATAATAGTTTTAGAATGGGGTGATGCTCATTTCAACAAAGTTGTACCAAATGGAAGGACCAACTATTGTCAGAGGTATGTTAAGACAGCTCCTGCAGGAATGAAGTCGGTTTCCTTCCAGGATAATCCTCAGGTACATGTAGCGCGAGGTTCCAACCTAGTCACGCATGCTTCGCGCGAGGAAAAGAAGCTACTACTCAGACAGAATGAATCCCAGAGCAGGTTAAAGTCTCTTGACCCCTCTGTCTATTACAGATACGGGGACGGTGTAGGGGAGTCTATGCAGGTGATTATTCAATTCAATGAGTTCATGTCAGCATACAAAGGCTGTAGTTGGTAACTGGTGTTTTACCTGGTTTTTTAATTTCATCATTTCAGTAACTAAAACTGTAAGTTCAAAATTTGCTAGCCTGTCATCTTTTTTGTTTATAGGTAATAATTTTTGTTAATAATCTTTCAGGATTTTCACCGAGAGCGTGTTGCAGCTCAGTTGGATAGAGAAAGGCCTTCCTCCAGTTACTCCCGGCAGGTAATGTTATCATTTTAAAGTAGCCGTAGAATACGAGAAAGTCGTATATTGAAAAAGAATAAATACCTGTCTAAATGTTAAAATATGATGACTGCTGGCTTTGAGCTTGTTGTGTCATACAAGTAAATTGAATTCTCGACTATGAATATTGACCATTTCAGTGGACACCTGAAATTAGCCAATAATTGCTTCACTTCCCTCACGCACTGTTGCTGGCCAGAACTTGGTAGGTGGTGTGTGATGCTCCGTAACGGCTGACTTATCAGTTGATGACATCACCAACTTGTTTTCTCTCATCACTCTGGCATTTAGTTTCAATGAAGTTATTTTCAGTATTTCTCTCAGGGCGTGTTTGTTTGCTGCACATAAATGAAAACAGCAGTATGACTTTTTAAATAGAAAAGCTTTGCTTATACTGTATAACATACTTGTCAATAAGGATTATACCAACTATAACACTGTGCTCTTAAAAACCATTGTCTTCTGATATTTTCTTAAGATTGACGATTTTTTATTTTGTTTGACATTTTCAGGTTAGTTCTATAATAAAGTTCTTGCTTTAACTTTGTTGGTTTTCTAAGTGCACGTTCAAAAATTCAATATAACAGGGTAACTGAACTTTTCATAAAAATAAATGATTTAAAATATGCTGTGGACTTTTAGTAAATTAAATAGACAACATCTACAAAATATCACTTTTGACCTGTATAAGCCTAGATATTTTTCTCTTTATACCTAGTGTCTCAAATTGTTTTTACTTTGTGATTTACTTCTACAACAGGTCGAAGCGACTTCTTCTGCACCCACCAATTATAATCATAAGCACCGAGCTTCAGCAGACACATATCAGAAAGAGTTGAATGCTACCTCCTACAAACGAGAAGTTGAAAGCAGGAATCAGACAACAGCGCATTTGTCTCGAGATCAGCAGCGTATCAGAGCGATGACAGCGAGGAGAGAAGAGAGGGACATGCTACAAGCTGCTAAACTACAGCAGCAGCAGAACCAGGCTAGGAGAAGTGTGGTAAGTGACTGCAGTCACTATGCTGAGAATTATGGGTATTTTATATCCAACGGTGTTGTCAATAGTACTAAGACATATTTAGTAATTGCGAATAATATATCTTCATGTCTTAACAGGAAATGAAAAAAGACCGGGCAGTAGAGAGAGATGCGACTGTGACAGCAGCCTTGAGGTCTGAGATAGCAAAAGAACGGGCAATGACTGCTTTACCATCAGCTTAGTTTCAATTCCTTCAATGTCTATTTAGTGTCAACATGCTTTCTCAATTTTTATTTTTTCTTAGCACATTCTAGAAGTAGTGAATTTTGCCAGTTATAGTTTTATTAGATAAAATTAGCAAATTATAGCCTTTAACACATAAAATCAACCAGTTACAGCTTTTGATACATTAATTTATTTAAGATGATTTGTTGCATACTCTTCACCAATTACTTTCATGTTACAAAAACTATTTATTAAGAAACCAATGCTAAATTCCTGTAAACCTCAGGCTAATAGTCTTATGCTATCCATTGTTTAATTGATGTTGTTCTTTTTTTAGTATAGCCTAGTACACCTGTCATAGTTTATCTACATGTCAATTTTCTCTGTTACCTTAACTTAGGATACATGACTATACAGAAATATGTATCAAACTATATGTTAACACATTATTTATATTAAAATTGTTTTCAATATATTTTTCTAATTACTGTGTGACAAGTTATTGCATTCTATAAATAGAATAGCTGGAATATCTAATATTTATCTGTTTCCATAATTTTTTTGCAAAGCAAATCTCAGCTTGAAGCTATTTCGATACTTTTGAAATCATGAATGTTGGCCATATTTATTTGCTAAACTTCGTTATACTTTCTACTTTATAGCATAGTGCTCTGATTACATGTTTTACACCTTTGCAACTATAATTTTTTAATTTACTCTTCCAACTGCCAAATAAATAAGTCATATAGCAAAATCATCCTGTAGGCTTTTTGTTACGTCACTTCATTTCCATTACATTGCATTACTCGAATGGGTGCGGCTTGCATGAACCCATGGCTGTGGTTTCATTCAATATAACTGTTTCCAAACATCCATTTGCATAATGCAAAGCTGGGATATGCATGCAGTGTATATCAAATAAATTATATTATATACTTTTTACAGCTAGCTTGTATGTTTGAAAGAGACTTTGCTCAAACATACACAGTATGGTTGCAATATTATCTCATACAATCTACCGTACCAACACACAGGAATATATTTTTTTTGATACCACTTTTTATATTGGATTAATTTTCTTGTTCACATTTTGAACTGCTTACACTAGCTGTAATAGTAGTATATTATAAATCCTCAAAGTGATAGCAATGTTACACTAGCGTTACATTGCATAATTATATGATGCTTCCTTTATAACCTATACACATTAAGTTGATCTCAACATGCACACATGTATTTGCTGGATGAATATTTTTCAAGTTGCTTGAATTTTCTGGAAATACATTCTGTACAGTAAATTATCATAGTGACTATATGCATTTTCTAGAAAAAACTAAAATTGAGTTTGTATTTTTGATATTATTGGTAGACATACTAGTCAATAAAGGCTATTGCTAACATGGCTATTTACTACTATCAAGATTCAAGACTATTGAAACTTCGATATTATAGGAGACATCACTTTGGACTTGCCTTATTAAACAAGTTGTAATGCTAGAAAAACATTATCAGTCAGTTCTTGAGTGGTGCAGTGTGGTTCCCTTGAACTATGTGGTATGGTTTAGACTCTAGCTGGTAAAAGTAATTGAAATTAATGCTGTTGTATAGGTACGATAAAGAGTATATGAATGTTGTACTATATGATTTCAACTGCATGCTTTTACAGGAGATAAAAAATATAACAACTTGCTACTTGTCAGTTTGTTACAAAGTTTGACATTGTTCTTGTAAAATTTTGCAAGATGAATTATATTTAAGAATTGTATTCTCTTTTTTTAATTTATATCCCCTTGCTATAACGGGGACATCGAGCAGCAGCACGATAACAATATTGCTGTGTTGTTCGCAAACCATTTATCGAGCTGGGCGTTTGAAGGGGATTCCCCAGTAAATGGCAACACCTTTGCAAGATGACGGGCCCTTCCGCTTTCCGGGCATTTGAGTTTTAGGGCAACTTAGTTACCAATTGATTAATCATAATAATAATCAGAATGGCAGACATTCTCAATCATAGTCTGAGTTAAACTCATAATAATAGCGATGCTGATAAGTAATCGTTATAGTAAATAACTATAGGTAATACTAATAGTTAAACGCACGCTGACATTCACAGCGATCATTACACTTACACTTACAGTGAGTGTAACACATGAACTGAAGCTATTACCAATACTCAATACCTGTTAGTTCATAGTTGTTAGTGTTACCATCATCATGAATGGCCAAGGGCATGTCCATTATTACTGATAATCATTATCTTTATGATTATCATTATGACTATGAGTATGAGTATGACTATCACTATGACTAATCAGTTTATGTATCAGTTATTACTTATTACTATCAGTATCACATAGTCATATGCGTTGTAGTTCACTGTGACTATCACTATGAGTATGCCCAACTATCATCTATGGCAAAGTGAATCATAATGATTATAATAAGGTAACCATATACTTAAAGTTAATCTTATACTTATACTTATAGTTATGCTTATACTTGTAGTTATACTAATACTCAATATTATGGCACTATTCTCCGTAAAGGTAATTACTAATAAGTAAGGATGAAAATTGAACTTGTGAATTGAATTAAACTTCTTAGTTTGTGCATTAGTTTACACTTGATGACTTAGTCTTATGCTACTGCTACTACTACTACTTTAAATTAATTTTACTATTTCTAATTCTAGTATTAATATTTAACTGACAATTGTTAAGTTTGAAAGAAGGGTTTCTTTTTTTAAAACATAATACCTTAGTAACTTTTACTTTTCACTTAGTTTGTGGCTTATAGTTATAGTTGTACTTCAAATCAAAAAGAATAATAATAGTATATATTAAATTTTTTCTTATTTAAGTATACCTATTGACTTTAAGATTACCTGGTTAAAAATATTTGATTTCCTAGAATATTACTATTGGTATTATTATTAACATATTTTTGCTAAAAAGTTACTGTGAAGCTTTTAATTTCGGTTTGAGTTTCAGTGTTACTTTTATTTTGCAAAACAATAATTATGCCTTCATTAACTTACTGCACCACCGCTTTTTAAAGTTATTTGCTGAGGTTTTTGTAAATATTTTAAAACTTTTAGATAAATATGGCTGAAGCAGAATCTAAGGAAGTTGAGTGTGGATTTTGTTTGCTTAGAGATGGTCTAGAAAGTCCAAAATTGCTACCTTGTGGTCATGTACACTGTTCAGTTTGTCTGACTAAAAATGTCAATGTTAACGACCTGATCAGGTGTCCTTGGTGCAGGTTAGTTCTATAGTAATAGTGTTTATTACTTGTATGTAATAATAGTTGCTCCATTGTGTCACTGTTGGCTACTCCCTTTTTCATGTTTATATACTGTGTTTTTATGGTTCCTCTATTGATCTGTTATGTTGTAGGGAAGTATTTAATGTAAACATAGACAGTCTGCCTTCTGCTAATACAGAAGACAACTCTCTATCATGTGACGTCTGCACAAAGAAAAAGTTGAATGATGTACCAGCAGTCATCTATTGTACTATATGCCGTAAGCTCTTCTGTAGGAAGCATGATGAGGTATGTATTTGAGTTAATTTCAATAGTATTATAATATTGTTTCTCTTCTAGTCATGTTATAATCATAAAATGAACACTTTCGTTATGATGAGTTATAATTTATTGTAACATATTTAGTCACATGATGATACCAATGATGACCACCAGAAGATGACCATCTCTGACTACAGAATACAAGCTAAGAGACTGGAAAGAAGGGTTTGCCCTAAACATACAGACCATCAGATCTGCCAAGGGTGCAGCGTCTGTGTTCAACTGTTCTGTGTGCAGTGCATGTCTCAGACTAACTTGTGTGTTGGAGGTAATGTATTCTTGTAACTGATTCTATTGATTAAATGACTATAATTTGGTTTGTAGCAGGTGTCTTAGTAATCATTTATCTGTTTGTGCTTGGCTTTTGCATTATACTCTGTTTCCATCTTTCTTAGTTTATGGTTCATTCTGTTATACATATTCTATATACACAGGTTTGGCACACAAAACCGTCAGTCTAGACAATCTGATTCAAGAACTAATCGGTCTTGATAAACTGACTGATAGAGAAGATAAGGTGGCTGATCTCTATAAACAGATTTCTAAAACTATCTCCGACTTTGAAATTGAGACATTGGAGTTGTTATCCCTTCTCCACACACATCGAGATGAACAGGTGGGATTAGTAATAGACAGTCTGAACATTATTTAGTTTGTGTAGACAGTCTGTACTCTATTTAGTTTGTGGAGGAGGTAGTATTTTGAGTAAAGGCCTGGCCACACACTCATGAGAATGACGCAATAGTCGTGTGAATATATTTATGAGTTATTCTCTAGTTATGACCAGCTACACGTTCGTCAGAGGAAACACATAATAAATATGGGTCCTGCACCAGATAATAATAGCAGAAGATTGCCAGTCACAGAAAAACTAAAATAAAAACTGTTGCTAAAATTCTATTGACTAATCAAGTGGTGTTTATCTTCAATTGCGTTCTTTCGTTCTTAGTCTTCTGTGGTTGCACTCAGTGAACACGATTTTGTATGAACTCTTTCAAAATTGAGTTTTCGTGTAAAATAACCGATTTCGTGTGATTCTTATGAGTGTGTGACCAGGCCTTAATACTGTAACTATCATGCACTTATAGAGAAGTATACACGTGTTGTATGTTTGTTTATTGCCTGTTTTCTGTCTGTCATACTATACTCATACTTTATATAATATAATACATGCTTTAGCTGACTGAAATAAGACTAAAGTATGAAGTACTTGAGGAGAAATTCTTAGCTAGTAGAAAGAAGACTAAAGAAGCACTTGATGCGTACATGGAGAGAGAAGTTGGAACTGTTTTGTCTGAACTGAGTAAAAGTAGAATGAAGATAGAAGCTCAACTCAAACAAAGCCACCAGGTAAGGGAATTTTCTCAAATGGGAGAAACACCTGTAAACACTTCTTGGGCCATCAATTGAAATCATATCAGCTAAATTGGTGGACACACACGTGTCTACTTTGAGGTGCACTATAACATCTATATTAGAAGTATAGAGTGGGTAGTAAATATACAAAAGAGCACTCGTAAGTGGTTGGTAAAGGCATTGGTTACCGCCTTTCAACTAGTTAAGTTACTGTTGGGACTTTACATAAGCTGGGAAAGCTTTTCTCTAATTCATGACAGCTTTTCACATACCATCTCAGCTATGCCAGCTATATAATGCTTTTTCTACACTTATTATGACTAACCTTTTTGACTAGTATAAAAACCAAGCATTTTCACTTATCTTGTTACACACTTGTAACTTTCAACTTATAACTTATGATATAACCTTTTTCACATTGCTACTTTCTTTCAGTCTGCGACAATAAATATTTCTATACATTAAAACACAACCTTGATCTTTGCATAGTTTTGTTGCTAGTCACTAGTCTAGCTTTGTTATTGATGGGCACAACCGTTCCTTAATTTGGAAATTGTGTGCTCACATTATTTCATTGCTTGCTGTGGTGAAAATTCCATTTCTGCCAAATATGTGATGCCATAGGTTCATCTGCGGTAAGAAAGGAAGTCTTTTTGATAATCACTCATTTGTTAGTAAAAGTCATGAGCTCAACTTTACAACTTGTTATCTGAGGGTTTGAGTGTTGATATACTGATATCTGATTGATGTATCTAATTAATAGAATAACTCAGTCATACTCAGTAGTGTGTGGGAGTTGGGTGCTCATGTGTATATGATCCTCTATAGTACTTCTATGTTGTTACACAGGTTGACCTGATTGAAGGACACACAGAAATAGAAGATAAAATACAAAGACATTTAGTTGAGATACCTAAATTAGAGCTGTGTGATATCATATCTCTAGAGGTCAAAGGTTAGTCAGCATATTAAACTTAAATTGCGGATTATCATGTTTATAAATGTTGAAGGCTAATTAGCTGTTTAAACAGGAGTAGTGTGAATTCATGTAGATAATGGTATAACGTGTTTTTTTATCAACTATATTATGTTAGTATACTAGTGTGTATATTTATAGGATAACAAATATCACATGACTTCTTATGTATTTTACAGAAAAGAAGAGAGATGTAGAGGTAGATGTCGTGTCTGCAGCAGATGCATCTATTAGCTTAAACCGAGGAGTGACAACCTCCACTTTCCCAAAATCTGTCAAGCTCTTGCAATCAATTGATGTTGATAGCTCTTGTTTTTCTGTTTGTAAATATAAGGGCAACACTTACGCAGGTCTATGTTATAGGGTGGACAGAGTCGATGAAAGCTATAATGTTACTAAATCTTTTCTTAGTACTAATGAATTTGTATATGGCATCGCAGTTTGCAATGATCAGCTGTTCACCTTAGTAGGCTACAGTAACTGGAAGGTGCATGTGTATGATCTCAATGGGAATCAGGTGACCAGCTGGTCCCATCGTGATAGTTGCGGAAAAAGGAACAAACTCGCTATTCTGGATGATCAGGTTGTAGTCCCCAACAGACAAAGTAAGAAACTAACACTCTACTCTCTTACTGGAGAGGTAATAAAACACGTCCCTTGCTCTACACTGGGTAAAAATGATGTAGCTGTATGTGCAGCAGACAGACATTGTGTAGTAGTTTCTGATACGGGTTCCTCTCAAGTACTTAAGTTAGACTTGACAACAGAGAAAGTCATCTGGACATGTAAGGATGTGTCTGAGCCACAAGGTGTGACCTGCTATAGAAATAGATACATTCTTGTGACCAACCGGAGCAGTAAAACCACCATCTGGATACTGGATGTAGAAACAGGTCAGTGGCTATACTTTACCTTGCGTGAAATTCTTGTTTTTTTAGTCTAGCATCATTTTCTCAAGTGGAGATTGTTGTGTGACATATTTGACGATTGCGTTTTGGTAACTCACTAATGTAGGGTTAAGGTTGCAGTCTTTAACAGCAACGGGTTAGGATAGGTGATGTTAATGCCAACTGTCTCACTAAACTTACATCTGAAACTCCTGGGTGGTGTATCTTAAGTATAGCAAATTTAACTATAGATAGAAATTAAGAATTTTAGGAAGCATTTCACTAGTATAATAAAACAGTTTTTCATTACATATTATGGGCTCCATCTACATATATGTCTTTATGCAGTGAAAGGACTTTTAGTCTAGACTAGAATATGTAAATTTACTTGCATTTCTGTTCACCACATCACTCCCTGTTGCAGGTAAACAACTGCATAAGATAGAAGATGCTACTGAGAGAAGTCTCAGTGAAGTACTAGACCTACATCTGTATGAAGACACTCTGATTGTGCCCAGACGTAATGAACATAAGGTTCTGTTTTACCAGCTAAACAGGTATTTAACTCATAATATATACACTATAGTATATACTCATAATACACTCACTAGATGTATATTATATACTCATAATATACACTAGATGTATAGTATATACTCATAATATGCAGTATATGTATAGCTTAGAAAGACTTGGTCACTCTCCTATCAGAAGTGTCGGCCTGTCGTCTGCTATCAAGTATCAACTCACCTGCATATGTCTGTCACTTCTATCTTGGAAAGAGGTGAACAAAGAACAATCTCAAGTCAACACATTACACATACATGGTCTTCAACACATTGTAACTGTATATTTTTATGTTTTAGATAATGTGGAAAGACTAAGTTCTCTACTACTTAAGTTACTGATGGTATGAAAGGGCTGCACTACTTATCAAACTGACTTTCACTTACCAGCTCACCCTCTGGTATTGCTATAACATTGTCTGTAACATGTTGCATGTGTATAAAGCCAATACGTACTATATGGCCTCCTATTACATGTCTATTAGTTTCAACTAACATACGATATATTATATTCAAAGCTAGTTTCAAATCTGATCACAGACTGTGGTCCCTGTGTTCAATATGATTCAATCACCAATATTGTGAGTTCCTAACATTTTATTTGTTTGAAAAATATCTTTCTTTTCTGGTTTGCTTCTTACAATTCTAGTATTTATGCCTTTCCTATGCTATTACAATTAAATATCATTTTCAGAATTTTATAAATGTTTATTGTCACTGCATAATTGTCTGCCTTATGTCATACATCGTTAATAAAATATATTTCATAAACAAATTTTGAGTTTCTTACCCAAGTTCTTTGTTGATAGTATACTTAGTGTTTATGATTTACAGCCTCCTGTCCACAGTTCATGTTTTGTTCAACGAACTTTGATTTACAAGCTGCATGACCCTTAGATAGTGTCATACAACTATAATTATGTGTATAGCCTATGTGTGTGTGCGAGAGCGCGTGTGTGTATATGTATATACATATATGTGTATATGTATATGTGTGTATATATATATATATATATATATATATATATATATATAATAATTGTATCGTGAGATTTTTAAAAAACAGCGGATAAAAAAGTGCTCAAATTATTATGTGTATAATAATGAGCAATTATATTATTGAGGAAAAGAGCAATTTAATTATATAGATGTTGTTTTATTGCACTACTAATAGTTTCATGCCTCTTCGGCACTCCTCAGGCACAATATTGACGAATTTAAATTTTTACATTAAGAAAATCAAAATTTGATTTTCTTAATGTAAAAATTTAAATTCGTCAATATTGTGCCTGAGGAGTGCCGAAGAGGCATGAAACTATTAGTAGTGCAATAAAACAACATCTATATGATTAAATTGCTCTTTTCCTCAAGAATATATATATATATATATATATATATACATATATATATCTCAATCTGTGGACAGCAGCTGTTTCGGGATTTGTCCCCTCATCAGCACAGAACAGAGTACCATGGCCCATATATATATATGTATATATATTGTATATATATATATATATATATGTGTGTGTGTATATATGTGTATATATGTATATATATATGTGTGTGTGTGCGTGTGTGTGTATACATATATATACACACACACACATATACACATATTCAGATTGACAGCTGATTTAGGAAAGATTTACATTATAAAAGAAAGGCATTTTCAAATTTTTTTATTTCTCAAATCTAATGAGATTTACTACTACAAAATCATCAAAATTTGAATGGTGCTAAAACAGAAAATACTGAACAAGTACATGTAGCACCATTATACAGAAGTACCAATAACAATATTATGTTTATAGACAAGAACTGTGAAAACATAAATAATAAACAAGAGTATAACAAATACAAGTCCATAAACAGAGATTAAATTTCGTGCTATTAGAATAAAATTCAACATTGAGTTTGCGTATTCAAACAATAATTATGGAGCCTGCGCTTAGTACAATAAATATCATGGAATGTTGTGTGAACTGTGCAGTCCGAGATTCATAAAACATGACGAAGTAAAGTTACTTCTTTAAACAACGATACAGACGGCCGGGTTAGTTGCAGACGTACTAAACTAGTAGGCCTATACAATATGAAATAGCCAAAAACATTTCGAGATTCACAATTGTGTGTTAAACCTTTAAACTTTGGCAAACTTGGACATCATTTTAAGAATTTGCTATAAAAATGAGTTTCAACTAGCGTTTTAATAAAGCTATATTGGAAAATTTCTTTATAAGTTCTAAAAGATTAAGGTTGCGTTGCTAACACTTTACCGATTTAGATAAGGTTCTAGCTGCTACTCATCATCATCTGTGGCAGACTCCGACACGCCCCGACTTTGAGCACTGAGTATTTCATCAATAGAAGAATTGCTGCTGGCCATTTGTTTACCGTTGCCATTTCTGAGAGGCAAGTTGGCTGGATGATCGGCTACACTCTTGCCACTCAAGGGATTGCCGTCATGGGTAGCGATCTCCTTCCTCACTTCCTCCAAGGGTATGTAATCACTATTTTCATTGCAGACCGGAGAATTACAACTAGGATAGAGCTTTCGGTAGTTGACCTTGAGTTTGTGGTGAAGAGAAGCTGGTGGGTTTTCTCCAACATCTAAGCCAGTGCTATGAGCCAATGACGGACCTCTGCTGTTGTCTCTATCCAGGTCGTCTACGCCAGCAAAACGCACGGTCTCTTTAGCTGACTTGTGAAAAGTTGCAGAAGTAGATGCTCGTACGCTGCCACCTGGTGCCAGATGTGCGGCAATGATCTCCGACTTGCTGTTTGGGAGCGACTTCTCACCATTTCTGCTGCTAAAATCACCCACTTCCTCAGCTTTAGCATCTGCTATCGCCTTGATCGGCAATTCAATGCTATCCAACATGGCGTCCACTTCGCTTTCATATTCAAATCTTACACTTCGGCTAATCAGTTCATCATCACAGCTACGCTGTTTAGATAACCTACAATTTCAAGCATACAGAATAGTAACTGACAGCTACTTAAAACTTATACTGCAAAGTACAAGTACACACATCAAGTGCAGTTACTAAAAGTTAAACATTCAAATAATCCGTGTTGATAGTACTCAATAAATATAGGTTAAAAGAGGAAGTAGTAGACAGGAAGTAGTATACAAGAAGTAGTAGACAGGAAGTAGTACACAGGAAGTAGTATACAGGAAGTAGTATACAAGAAGTAGTAGACAGGAAGTAGTATACAGGAAGCAGTAGACAGGAAGTAGTAGACAGGAAGCAGCAGACAGGAAGTACCTGGCTCTTGGAGCTGAACAGGGATTCTTCAGTGACACACAACGTCTGTGGAAGCAACTAGTAGAGGGCTCACGTTGAGAAGGAATGCCATTTGATAGATACAGCACTATGTGACCACAGTTGGTGCATAGTGATCTACTGGAATGGTGCTTATTCTCTGCGGCCTCTTCTCCACTTCCTCCTAACCAATCACAGACATGCATTCTTTTATGAAGTTCCCTAGCACTTTGAGCATGTCTATATATACATAGGATATACCCATGCCATTGTTAACCATATGCTTAATGCCAATATTATACAGTAACAAACTACCATTAAATGTTTATATATATATATTATACCACATGATTGTTATTTTAAATGATGAAAATAAGCACATGCATATTGTTTATTTATTTAAAAATGTTTATATTACTTTATAGCATGACTATGAAGTTCTTGTACCTTTTGCATGTGTGGCTATATTATATAGTTGGGTAGCAAATCAAGGGTAAATAGGCTTATATCACATACTGTATGCTTATACTGCATACTGTATGCCTATCTTACATACTGCATGCATATATTACATAACTGTAAGCTTGTATTACATAACTGTAAGCTTATATTACATACTGTAAGCTTATATTACATACTGTATGCTTATATAATATACTGTATGCATATATTACATACTGTATACTTATATAGTTATATTACACGGTGTATGCTTATATTACATGTTGTATGCTCACATTACATACTGTATGCTTATACTACATACTATATGCTTATATTACGAACCCAAGTGATTCAAACAGCTGTGAGAGAAACACGACTCCTCGCTGGAAATCTCCCACATGCGCTGTGATAAGGAACAACTCAGCTCCAAGTCAGTCTGGCAGCCAACAGCTCTGTAAGTAAAACTTCATGATATTCGGCTTTGACTTTAAACAAAGCATTTCATTGGACAAGATGTTTCGATTAGAACTGTGTATGACAACATAACATATTCTATAATTCAAGACATATTCCTATAAGGGACTGCCAAGTATACAATAAATCTGCCCAATAATCACAGTTTGAGAATAGAAAAGCGAAAGAATAAAAATGTGCTTAATAAGCTTTAGGAGGAGAGGGAGGCTTTTTATAGTATATATGAATCAATACACTTTTCAATCAATACAATATACCATAACATAACACCTTGATTACAAGAAAATATAGTTTGGTTAGAAGTATAACCCAGTTATATGTAATCTCATGTAAAACTGGCTATGATTACAGAATGACGTTTACTGTTAAATTAGTTGATTGTTAGAAGTTGAGATGCACACACACACTCACCAACACACTGAGTAAAGGAAGGTTTTCAACTTATTACATATTAACTAGTCATACTATACCTGGTAAAAAGTTTACCTGGTAAAAAGTTTACCTGGTAGCCTTAGGTTTACAGTAGTGCGATGTCTTGCCATTGCGGGGCTGCTTGTTAGCCCTCACAATAGTCTCACCAAAAGATGCGAGAGTTCCAGCATCGTCTGTCTTAGTGCAGCTGTGTTTAGACTCTGTCGTCATCATCGTGTACCTTAGAAGTACATGGAGTGATTAAATGAAGTAAAACTTCACACAGTAGAACTTTATGAAACTAGGAGGGAGAGGCTGGAGTAGAGGAAAACGTATTTAAAGCAACAACTTAGCAGGATGAGAAACAATTGAGATAGAAAGCGTCAGTTAACTAAAAACAGGTAACACAGTTTCTCTTATAAAAGAAAAAGGAGAGACTGATAACAGAGCCAAACAGAGCTAAATAAGTTGAATGTAAGTTCTTTGGTGAAAATGAAGCATAGTAAAATATCATGTGTCCGTGAATGAAATTTGAAGCGAAAATTTATAAAAATGCATAAGACAAATTTTCAACAGAATGGGTTCACTAAAACTCTAATAATCAAAAATAAAATTGAATGAACAAATCAAGGAAAGAGGTGGGGCAGTAGTGTTATGTATGAAAAGAACCATGGAATCAAGCCAAGTTTGTCTATTGAGGATAATCGAGGGTTGCTGATTGGCCGGAGGAAGTTGAATTAGTTATGGATTAGCATAGGTTAACCGTGGTGAACGTCCACTCAATATACCTGCTTGATTTAAACACCGTGAAAGGCATCCGAGAAGATTCTGTCGCAATTTGATCAACTTGTCTATCAAAATGAGAGAAGATAACTTCTTAGTGTAAGACAACAATGATGATTAAAATTAATAAAACAATTCATTTAAAACATTCCATCTTTTCAACAGTAGCCTACATACAATACATAGTTTTCATTACTTACTAAATTGAAACACCTAGCAGTCATACAGAAGATATTACAGAGGTTCTGTGGTACAGACACAAAGCATAAGTGTCAGAAAGACACGGCGAGGAAAATGAAACATTTCGATTATAAATAGCATATAATAATAATCAAGCATAAGAAATGACATGTAGAAAGGGGAGGGGCAGCATTTCAATAAATACAAATACTAGACAGAAGTTGTTAGACTATAGTGAGTACTGTGGTTACGTGAGAAGTGGTTAGAAGTATAGTTAGATACAGTGGTAAACAACTTTTAGGGGTTTGATGACTTACAACCCAATTATAGCTGGAAATGTTAATGCAATGCTCCCTGCGTATCTCACGGTCCAGTTCTCGTGAAATTCCATAGGTCACAAGAAAAAGGCTTGGACCCCATTTTGTGTGTATAAAGCCAAAATGGCCAAATTGAGCAAATCTGTGAGTTAAATCTGGTACTCTAATTTTTCACGAATTGAGGTTTTGGGACCCACAGCTTAGTGAGATACGGAGGGGGCACTGTACTTAATCAAATTGATTAAAGGCCGTTACATCCTATCAGAATACCTGTCAGAAATGAGCTGTGCAAAACTGATAAAAGTAATTAAATATTTTGCTCTTGTTGAAATAAATTTTTAATCTTGAAGAGACAGCACTTCTACTGTAAGTATGTATAAACTATTCACTTAAACTGTAAGTATGTATAAACTGGTCACTCACACTGTAAGTATGTATAAACTATTCACTTACACTGTAAGTATGTGTCAACTATTTGCACTATCTAACACAACAAAATGCACATTGCTTCTACGTAAAGAAACAATCTCAACTCTACTTGAAGCAAAACAAATCAAAGCATTGCGTTTACCTTCGAGTCTTTGATTTAAGACGCTGAAATACACTCCTGGAATATCAGATATAAAACTCTAAGGCTATACCTACTAATTTCATACAAATAAGTAGGGTAACAGTGAAATTGCCTGGAGTAACTAGAGAGTGTGCTGACTATATGAAAATAGAGACCTTCTTAAATAGGAGAACATAAGGTGGCTTACAAATAATATGTTCAACTGAAAAAGTAGTCCAATATTTCAGAATTGATTTGGTGAGGACTTTGTGTACAACCAAGTGTAGGAATTTAAGTTTTTCTTTACACAGGAGAGTACTAGGCACCAGAAAACGTTTAATGCAAGAATAATATAACTGACTGTAACACAAGAAACAAAAAATCGAAGAATTTTAAAAGTAAAAATTAATGCAATTGCATTAACAGACGTTAATTGGTGCACAGAGGCCATCTTAACTCCGAGTAAAATTGTTAAGAAACAAGTGAAAGCTGGTTACCAGTAGAAAAGTTTCAATTGAAATTAGATTAGCATTGGTTTTTATTACAGAAGAAGAGGTGACTTGAGTTGTTAATTTAATTGCATGTTAAGACAAGCACAAGGCACTAGGAGTTAATGAAAGTAACCAATGCCAATGTCATAGATAACTTACGAGTATTTCGAGCTGGGACTCTTATTGGAGTTGAACGTCTTCCCTACGTGACACCGGATTTCCTTAGTCGTAGTAAACTCACGCCTGGTGTTCCTCTCCGGGTGCCAAACAATGATGTAAGTCTTGGGCCAGAAGAGGAAAATTAAGGACACGGTAGCGCTGATTGATATACACAAGGTGAAGGTCAGTATCTGCAAAACATAAGAAAATTTTCATCTTTTACATCATCTTCATGATTACTGACTACAGTTCTATTAGTATTGCCAATCGAAATTGTAAAATGTTCTGCTGTTTGTTATTTAAAATCAATAATGCAAAAGTTAAATTAACTTTCTTTTTTGTTTAGCATTTTTAGTCAAAGATCAGCTTAAAAAATGAAAACACTATAATTAGGAGAAACCAGGTTATTATGGTGAATAAACTTTTTCATTTCCTCTTTCCTTTTGGGAAGCCGGTGGTGACCCACCTTAAACTCAGTAGCAAAGTAGAGCGGAATGAAGGCTATCCATATGACGCACGTGACGTACATACTAAAGCCAATAAACTTTGCTTCATTAAAGTTGGCTGGAACATTCCTAGCGTTGACAGCATAGAAAGTGCATATAGAGATCAGGAAGAAGACAAATCCGAATGGACCAAGGATACCATAAGTGGAAACTTTGCAACTCAACTCTGCGGTGTTGAATGTAGGGTAGGTTACCTGAAAATACACTCAAACCGTGTCACATCACAATAACTGTGACAATACTGCTGTTTATAGCTGTAGCATGGCTGCTTTAGTGCAAGTCATTTAACATTTATGCTCTCATCGATCGGCCTTTCTAAAGTACTTTAATAATAATAAAATTACACGTTTGCAAGAAACAGAGTGCAATAAGATGTCTAAGCAATACTGTAATAATAAAATTGAAACACTCCAAGTTGGAATCAGTTGCTATAATTTAGTAGTTCCAACTCTGCAGGGCTTTGTGCACACGACTATTCTATGAATGCTGCCTCTGCCAACTCACTTCAGCTGCCGCAGGATCCCAAACAAGCATTGAAATGATGATGGCCAATTCAACTGCAATCAGCAGCACTGTGATGGAAACCAGTGACCAGGTTTTCATGCAGTGCATCTTCTTTGCCAGAATTTTCTTCTTTCCTCTGGCCAGGATTCTAGCTATCCTGTTGGTTTTAGTTAGTACAGCACCATAAATCATAGAGAATGAAAAGCCGGGCAGTATCCTCGTAATGTAGCATGTCACTGTTGTTGGCTTCAGAACAAAGGCTATAGTTGATCTAAACAACACAATAATTTTATAGTTTAGATAAGAACTTGATCATTATAGTCAAAAGAACTTGCATAGGTATTCCTAAAACTCCTTTAAATTTAGCTGTTCCAACAACTACGAATAAAAACTGTCGGCAAGAACTGTTGTATAATAAATAACAATAACCGCTTCTGAATCATCCAATCAGATTGGCTAGCCAATCATAACAGCAAATAGATAAGGTAGATTATATAAACCAATCATAAGTTTGCTTACAAGTAGGCAAGTAATATTCCGGTTAGGATGAGGTAACTAAGTTCACGACTTGAGGCTTTCATGATTGGCGTATCGTTGTGCCTAGCCGCTATGCACAGGGTTCCCACAGCTAAGGTGATGCCGATGACAGCACATGCCACTGGAAGGACAAAGTTGACCTCATGCCATTTCAAGTAATCTACTTCTATGAACACGCAGCCTGTAGAACAGCACATTTCACAGGAAATCTCAGTGACATATATACTGATGTTACAAGTTGTAAATCTTCTAAGAGATAAATGACCAAACAATGTTGGTACATATCGATAGGTAAATTATAGTTAGTCAATGAATTGAAATAGTGAGATAAGTAAATGAGTCATAGCCAATTCTCAGTTCCTACTTCAATATATTAGTAAGTGCCAAGAGTTAAATGAACAACCTATATAAAGAATCATTCTAGTAAATTACTAAGTAAATAATAACTGTTGAGTTACGATTTAGTACTACTGGTGTCCGGTAAAATAGGTACAGTTAAAAATGGCACAGGTAATAATGGTACAAATGAAAAAGTAGGTAAAATTGGTACATTTTTAATATTGGGGTTTGGGGTTAAGAGTTTGGAATGGGGGTTTGAGCTTGAGGGTTTGGTTGTAATGGTTGAGGGTGGGGCTCGAAAGGCTGGGGATTTGCGGTCGAGGGCTTCAAGGGTTGGTGGTTTGGGGCTGGGAAAATTTAACACCAGTGTGCCAATCTTACCTACTTTTCCATTTGTGGCAATCTTACCTGTGCCATTTTTAACTGTGCCCCTTTTACCTAAAGTCAGTGCTACTACTTACTAATAACTAGTGATATAGTCATAACTACTAACTACCAAATGTACATAAGAGCTATCTACCTGTGAGGTTGGTATTGGGTCGCCAGCCCTGGTCACATTTCTCACATAGTTCACTGGAGTTTAGAAACTCCTCAGCTTCACACTTCTCGCACCTCCAGCAACAAGTTGACCCATCAGCGAAGATCTTTCAAAGACAAATACAACTATTTGTAAGATCACACAACTTTACTAAGGATATTTTGGAGTTGGCCTCTCTTTCACAACTGATCAGGTTTGAACTGGGCATTACACTTGAGGCTTCCACAATGCAAGCTGAGACAAGTTAATGTTTGATACGATTGAAGAACTAAAGCTAAGTGGAAGTAATCTTATAAATAATTACTTGGATATTGCAGTGCAACTGTACTACTAAATGTACTACCAGCTGTACTACCATTAGCTGTACCAGCGACTGTCACAGCGACTGCACCACTTTTTTGTGTGCAACAAAAGACTTATTGCCACTTTTGTTACTGACCTTTGCATAGCCTTTGGTACATTCTTCACTACAGATAGATGTTGGGGGCTGCCCAGTCGTCCCCTTCCACTGAATAGTTGAGTTCTCCATGACGAGAGAACCTCTTTCAAATGCTGCTACTTGGACATATTCATAAGTTCCGTTAATTTGTTGCTGGAAGTTCATTATTTGGTAACTGCATACAAGAATATAAAATATATTATAATTATTATAATGAATGATAAAATTAGAAATATTATATCACAATTAGTATAACAAATTGTATAATATAGTAATATTATATAATTAGTGTAATAAATTATATAATATAGCAATACGATATAATTAGTAAAATAAATTATATATTATAACTTCAATTGATTGCTTGCTATGCAATTTCTTTCACAATGTTACAGTGAAGGGTGACTCACTTGTACGGAGGGTTTCCATTTTCATCAAAGTATAGCTGTTTATTGCTGAACGTCGTGAAGTTCACTTCCTTTAAGTAAGTGAGATATTGCTCACCGTCAAGTGGCATCAGAGCTGGACATAACGTCTGCAAAACAAACAGCCGTGAGGTCTTGGCTGTGAAGTTTTGGCTGTGAAGTTTTGGCTGCTCTTATCAGTTTTTATGACAAACTAATGAACTAATTTTAGTTCAGCAGCTGCTATTAGAAATACAGAATAATGTAAGTTACAGATTTTTCAAAACAACACATAAAGTACTTACCTCATCAGGGCAGTGGTCACGGATCATGTCATGAAGGCCGTGAGCCGCTAGATACAGCGCGTCTGCGACGAAACCGATCTTACCATCAAGGTTAAAGTTGAAGGATAGATCTTCTCTGCCTGTATCACATGTCGTAAACACAATATAATTAACTACATAACCAGTGGACAGCTGTAACGTGCACTTATACATGATAAATAACTCCTGCATCCATAACTAGCCATTATACCAATGCAGCAGTTTGCATTCCTACTGTTTTTTTCTGCAGGTTCTACTCTTTTAAAATGACGACTGCTCTCTTGAAAAACGCCAACCCTGACTTAGAAAAGACAACTCTTAAGGTTGTGAACCATTTGTTGAGCTCTAGTAGCCTAGTTAGATCAATCACAACGAGAAGCTCACCTGTGCACAAACGTGATCCTGCGGCAGCACTGAAAGTGCAGTTAAACTTATGCTGCCAGAGCTCGTTGAACCACGGGTTGTTAGAGTTAGTGGAGGGTTTGAGGGAGAGATAATGGTCCTCAAAGGAGGGGTAGGGGTCGGACTTCAGACTGATGGAGAAGCTGCCTTGAGCTGCGTCTTCAATACCTTCCACAACATCTGATCTGGTGTTCCACCCGTCACTGGAACATATCAAATAGTGTTCACACAAATCTCTTTAATTGTTTGTAGTGTTCACTTCTATAACATTGAAAGTTTGCACCGAGGACGTTTGTGAGCAGGAGTATGTCAGAATGACACGGAAATGTACATTATATACAAAACCAACAATAAGTAGTTAGAATAAATTTAAAGAAAAACAAATAAAAAAAATACTATTAAAAACCTTCCGTGTTATAATAAGACCACGGGTTGTAATATAGTCATATGAACTATATACTATAGATGGGCTAAAAGCATTGTGAGAGTGTAATATAGCGCATGCTGAGGATAGGTAAGATTGGTGGCAAAACTGCAGCCAAAAATCAGCTTTTACTTCTAAACATTAATTATAGTTACATAAACCTCAAAAATAAATGACATCAAAATACAATATCTGCCTGCAGTTTACTATGTCCCACAAAAGAAGACAACTCCGGTTAGAGTCACTAGCAAATGCATTAATTACTTTCGCTGAGTAGTTACATTTGATTAAGACTAGAATTACATATTATAATGCAGTTGATTAAAACGGTATGATATAATAATCTTTATTCTGTGATGGCCATTTTCAGACAACCAACTAGCACAATAATGTGCAACTGGTATAAGGGTTGAATCTTAAAATTTGACCACCATATATTTTTATAATTAGACAGAATTATGTTTTTTAATTTATTAGTATTGATATTAGCATGCATCAACCGTCCACGGAACTATTTCACCAGAACATATCTCCTCAACGCCCGAACCCCACCCCCCAAGACTATTTTCTTTATACACTTTATACCTTCCGACGACAGTGAACTGGTGGTGGAGGTTTTGTTTCCGGAGGGCAGCGATCAACAGCCTCGTGTGTTCACCGTGACAGAAGCAAACAATGACACTGGCAGCCTTGTTGTCAACAAGCAGTTGGATTGCGTCATCCAGGTCATCGGCAGCGGTCTCCATCATGTACTCTGCCCCGACACACACCCCTTTCTTGTCAGCCTCGTCCTTGAAATGGTTAATACCTTTCAGTCCGTATGCACCTGTAAATAGAACATATGCAACACTAATATGCAACACTACTATGTAATATCTTGTAATGATGGTGGGCTAGTAACACAGCGCATCATGTATATACATTTTAGGAAATTCCACTTTTCAAATAAAATTGATCCAAATTTCAATTAAATCTTTCAACTTCTAGAAAAGAATCAAAACTAAAAACTGAATCCAGATTTGGTCAAACCTTGTAAGATTGCAACAGACTATTTAACAACTTTTATCTATTTGTACATCTCTTGAAACCCTAGAGGAAGCAACTCCTATTATGAATGTGAGTTTTCACTTTATACTTATGTCCACAGGAAAAACATAATAACAACCATCCTCTCTAAAGGTATTCAAGCAGTTAGTTAGTTACATTTACCACCAGAGCAACTCCACATATGAATAAATCAACATTCTACGTTCACTATTACAATTTATATACATTTATTTGCTTCAATCAAATTTTTAAGCTAAACATTGTCACAATTTATGCTAATCATGTTTTATTGGCCCTATTTGATATAATAGGTAATAATTAACAATTATATTTATAAAAAATTAGCAAGACCTAAAGAATTTTACTTTCACTCATCACACTTGAAAGTAGCTATTATTATACACTGGTCATTGGCCACAGCAATTAAGGCAATATTGCGAGTTAAAATTAAAAACTGGTAATCTAGTAATTGCCAACACCATTTCTTTTGATTAACTAACGGTCGTTGCTGTGACAAAACATGGTTGAGTTGGTAATTTAGATTTGGTCATCAACGGTCATCGTGGTCAGCATTGCCAAAAGAGGCGCTAAGCTCAATACATCAGCTGATTATACAAGTGCTGTCATTACCACGCTGTGATGCACACGTAACAACACTTGAGAAATTGAATTAGGTACGATGGCCATTCATTCAACTAACTGCAACCACTTGGAGTAATTGAGTTGAAAAACAGGGTGTTTGTAACTTTGCCTTTTGGTTGTCAACTAAAATAGTTATAGTTATGCTCTTTCTAAAACTCATTAGCAGCGAATGCAGAATGCACACAAGCTTTTACCAGAGCACTCCTTATGTATTGGACAAGTATCTTTAAAAGGTCAAGGTTGTTTTATAGACTTTAGCAACCCTACTGTCTACTGTATGCAAGCTGAACTTGGTGTGATTCTAGCATCAAATAAAAGATGTCAAATGCATTGAAGGATAAAAGTGGCTACAGTATTTATTGCTTTTTTCACTCCTTCCAAAGCAAGAATTACAAATTTTGCATGATGTATATAAGGTGTTTTGGTAGCTATGAGAAGAAATAAACTGAAAACGAAGCTATAGTTGGTGCTGTTGTTACACTGAGTTGCTCCACAAGTCATCTAACCACTTCTCAAGCTCTAAGGTTGCCCAATAAGTCAACAGTTTGAAGCAGTACCAGAAAGTTACATTAATTTAGACTAAAATCTGCAGAAATATCTTGGTTACGACTAAAACAAGACTTTCAAATCGTACACCCAACTAAATTGTTCACTTGTATCTTCCATGAACCCACCAACAACCTGATTGCAACATTGAGTTTTGAAAATAGACCATCACAATTTTTTCATTGTTTGATATCTCTCAATATATGTAAGAAAGTACTTTATGCTTTCAACTTAGCTGTACAAATACTTTTAGGAAATGTTTCAAGAGTTTATATTATCCTATTTATTAATCTGCTTATTAAGCAGGTAAGAATAACATAACCAAAATAGCAATAATTATTCATAATGAAATCAACTAAACTCATTAATAGGCGAGATGAAATCATTGAAGGTAAGTGCACACAAACCCTAAAGTGTACTTAGCTCTGAAGTCTAATCCAAGTTAGCTCTAGAAACTTCATTACTGCACAATACAAATAGTCAGATTTGATTATTTAACATGAGCTGAAAAGAAAAGAATGTAATTGGAAAAGGAAATCGTGTGAACAAATGTAAGCTATTAATCAAAAAACCATTTTTATACAAATTATGTTTTACATTTTTCATATTTTTCCTAAAAACATAACTAGTACGTAAATTTCATTGGCCGGTTTAGGAGTGTCGATTGAAAAGTAGAAAATTTTATTATTTAAATAATTGAAGATGTATTTACCATCTTCTCTCCCAAAACACATACTAAAAGTACATTCTAAAATAAATACACCCGACCAACTGCGGTAGTTTTACATGTCTACAGCAATTTCAAACCTTTTTAAATGTGAGGAAAATAACTAGAGGCTAAGACTTTTGCCCTCCACACTATCAATAGTAAAACAACCAGAAATAAATGTTAATAGATGCCACACTTTCTTACCTTCAGAGTACAAAGCCGACACGTATCGCCACCCTGAAGCATAGATAAACTCTACGAGGGCCTTTGCTTGCTCGCTATCTGGAGCAACCACTCTGAGGAAGTAAGGGTACAACTTGGTGTCGCTCAGCGTGGTGGACGTCGCGCTGTACCCTATTTCAGGAATCTGGAACTGTGCCAACATGTTCTGGACATCTTCAGTGAGAGAAGAGCTGCCTGGACCAATCACACCTGTAAGAAGTGGCAGCTACAGCGTATCTACATTATACATCTACACTCTACACCTACACTCTACATTATACATTTACACTATGCATTATACATCTACACTCTACATTATACATCTACAATGTACATTAGACATCTACACTCTACATTATACATCTACACTCTACATTATACATCTAAAATGTACATTAGACATCTACACTCTACATTATACACCTATAACACTCTACATTATACACCTACACTATACATTATACACCTACACTCTACATTATACACCTACACTCTACATTATACATCTACACTCTACATTATACATCTACACTCTACATTATAGTGTTGTAGTTTTCTTTACTAATAGTACAATAGTTCCAACCATTATCATGCTATGTATATTATTGTGTTAGATATCTTTATATTAGGTATATGCTGTCTATCAACTATGCTTATTTGCAGCTCATAAAGTTATGAGCCAAGCTTTAAGAAGGGGGGGGGGATTAATGAGCCTCCCACAGCCAGAGCTATGAAACTCCGGCTATACTCTAGAGTCTAGAGTATAGAGTATAGCAGAACTGACCTGCAATAGGCTTTGTATAGTTGAGACCATCACATATGAGCTCTTGAGAGCTAAAGAAGGAGCTGCGAATAAATGCCTTAGTCTCTCTTAGAGCTTTAGGGGGGTACCAGCACGAGTCCCGTATATCACAGCCAAGTTTCACCTTGGGCAGAAGTGTCTTGTCCTCATTTATCTGCTGGAGTATGAAGAGAAAAGCTTCTATACGCTGGATACCATACTCCTCCCATATAGAGCCACACTCCGCAGGGCCATCCTATAGCAAAGGGAATAGTAACGAGTCAAATATCTTGCTTTTTTACCACTGCCATGTCACAACTAAAGCCTAACAATTAGTATTATTGAGTGGAAATATATAATTAGTTTGCATAGGAGCAGCACCAACAAGTTGGAATTTTGTTTTTAATCAAATTTCAAACTGTCTACAAGGTGTTTTTGTATATCAAGGCTAAATGCTTCATAATTAATCTAATTGTGCTATGTTTCATTATCAACTGTTTTAATTTCTTTTATTCATAAAAAGTAAAATATTTAAAGTTTAACTGCATGAAAATGCTTGTCTATAACGGAGCAGTAGCTAGTTGATAGAGAGAGTAACTTTGTGGAATTTCTTAGTAAACTCGTCTCTTTTGAGGGCTAGTAGCTGACCACCCACACTATGGTACTGCAAGCATTTCAGTATCTGTATCTACACAACTACAAACACACTCCAACTAAACCATATTGAATGTCATAGAATCAATCTAATAACTCTTCACCACGGCTAATTCTAATCTTCCCCAAACATGTGTCTAGAATATGCATTATTAATCATCTTCCAATATTAAATTAATGCACTATTTTTATTCATTATTTGATCACAGACAATCTTTATTTAGAGATTGCTTGGAACACTAAATTCATTGATTCAGGTTGCGATAATTACTTGAGAATATACTACCTTAGCCAACAATAAACGTACAATATGTAAGTATACCAGCTGTGGTCTAGGGGTTAGAGCGTTCGCCTTGTGAACACGAAGTTGTGGGTTGTGGGTTCAAACCCCGACAAAGGCCATTGGTGATGTTAGGAAGATCATCCAGTCATAATTGCTCCTGTGCCTCATTTGAACATGTCCTTAGCCCGTTCTAACAAAAACCCTTTCTATCAGGGGTTTCTCACAGGGATAGCGACTATAAACTTGCGTGAGTTTTTTTTTATGTAAGTATACCAGTACATAATGTAAGTATACCAGTACATAATGTGAGTATACCAGTACATAATGTAAGTATACCAGTACATAATGTAAGTATACCAGTGCATAATGTAAGTATACCAGTACATAATGTAAGTATACCAGTGCATAATGTAAGTATACCAGTACATAATGTAAGTATACCAGTGCATAATGTAAGTATACCAGTGCATAATGTAAGTATACCAGTACATAATGTAAGTATACCAGTACATAATGTAAGTATACCAGTACATAATGTAAGTATACCAGTGCATAATGTAAGTATACCAGTGCATAATGTAAGTATACCAGTACATAATGTAAGTATACCAGTACATAATGTAAGTATACCAGTGCATAATGTAAGTATACCAGTACATAATGTAAGTATACCAGTGCATAATGTAAGTATAACAGTACATAATGTAAGTATACCAGTAGATAATGTAAGTATACCAGTACATAATGTAAATGTTATATACACTACATACACGTTAATCAACAGTAGACCATCTATTTGGGGTTATACGTATTGCTGCAAAGGTCTGAAGAAAATCAGCAAACAAAATCTGTCAACTCAACTTTGCATTAAAGCTGCAAATTTAATCCTTCAAAACCAAATTTGCATATTTTTTCCAATACATTTATGTAAGCTGAATATATGAAAGCAAGAAAATGTAGCATTGTATATAGAGCAATGATGTTTTATACAATGCTGCATTTTCTTATATTCATGTAAGAACACACAAATAACATAAAATAAATCAATAAACACAGAAATGAAACTAAACATTGCCTAGAAAGAGACATGTTCATATGAAATACAGCAGCCAGTTGTTAAGATTAAGCTAAGTTTAATCAAAGCAGTATTTTCAAATGATGTACATTAGCTAGTTTCAGCAGAGCACCATAAATTCTAATATTATGCAAAATTACAACTATGGACACTAGTTACTAGTACAAGCACCAGATGACAGTAACTGGGTGCCTCCAAGCCGAGCTCAACTGGAATTCCAGGTATAGTAAGTAACAAACACTAGACAATATAGAAGCAGCAAAATCTCACTTAAAAGATAAAACAACTCCAAAAAAACACCTATGTTCTTGAATTATTATCTTAAAGCCTAAATTTTGGGACATTCAACACTTGAAATATTCAACACTTTAGATATTCAACATTTCAGCCACTCAACAGTTAATTCATTCAACAGTTGATTCATTCAATCTAAAGTCATTTTTATTGAGGAATCTCAAGTATTGTGAATATCAAAAATGGTTTGACGCAGGGGTGACAATGTCCGCAGAATACGACAGATAAATGACACACCTTGCGATGAGCAGGAAACAGAGCTCCTATGATGACATCACCATCAACGTATATCCTGTCAGCACTGAGTGTCGGTACGAGGCATGCTACAAGTATATGAACTATACACTACAAGTATACAAACTATACACTACAAGTATACGAACTATACACTACAGGTATACGAACTATACATTACAATTATACGAACTATACACTATAATTATATTAATCACACTGGGCCTAATATTAAAAATCTTACATCAAATTTTAATTTTTACCAATATTTTCTAGTTACAATGCATAAACTATTGTTTTCATTACAAATTTGCTATTTATATTGTCACTATGGCTATTTATAGTAGTATAAACAGCCATAGTTGCGTTATAAATATATGACAAAATAAATAAGTATTCATGCTTGACATTATTTTGGCTTCTCTTTTGAACATAAAAATAGACTCATAAAATCATAAACAAAACATGGAGCAAAACTTTTAACACTTTTGAGGTGAAAATTGCATCCCCTTTCACTGCACAAAAATTAGTTTGTTATATACCTACTATTGCAGTATTACGGTGCACTACACATGTAAAGTGTAAGAATACCATTCACAATAAAAATGAACATAAAACAACAAGTTATGTCTTACAATTACTAGTTAGACTTGGCATAACTAACAGCAAAACTGCCATAGAGCATTCCATAGAAAGTTGGCATTTTATATTAAATTTCGTTTTGTGTCTTTTGCAAAACATATCAAAATTTATATGCACTGAAATGACTCAATATTATGTTATATTGTAACACATACAATTCTTTAATAGTATTGAACAAAACTTACTGCCAAGAAAAAGTAACATTTTATGAGTGGGCTAAATTAACTGCAAAGGTTTAATTAAATCAGTGCAACAGTGTTAATTAACATACACAAGTAATACACAACTGGCAGCAGTAACACATCTTAGCTAATTGGTGTCAGCTTTAGAAATATAAAAATTGTACTTTGGATAAAAGCAGATTAGGTAATGAAAAAATATGAAATATTGAAGACTAAATTTCGCCTGCTTTGCAATCAAGTTAAGAGCCGTCATAATTTGCGTTGACAACAGTTTGGGTTGACTCGTAGGAATGAAAAAAGTTGAACCTCTAAATGCATTTATGCCACAAATTTGAACAGATGATGAATATAACAATCTGTGGGGACGAGACTGTTATTATGAGAATATTCACTTTAAATACTGAAAACTTACCTAACAAAACAGTTGCCAAGAGCTGCATTATGGAGAAGAATTTGAATTTAACAACTGTCACTCTTTGATTGCAACTTGATTTCACGGACAGCCATAGCGTTGCCTTCTACAAAGGCACACACACCACAAAGTTATCGTGAGACTAGTGTTGTTTAGTGCAATAATTATATAATAATCTCTCAAGTCATAGGCTGCTTGCTGCCGCATTAATAATTGACAAGTGTTTATTGACTGACTAATTAGTAGATGAAGACGTGTCTAGTGAAAGCAGCGAGTGAACAGCAATGAGAATGAAATGTGCACAAGACTAAAAATAAATTCAGCGGTTATTTTGACGTGCTTTTATAATGAGAAATTAATGCTCCAAATAAAACAAGATCTTTACAATAAAGGTAGAGAGACGCCATCGGGTTGCATAGGAATTGAACTCTCTGGTTAGGAATACTATTTTTAATTTGGTGACAACTCAATTCTATACTTGAATCTATGAAAAATTGATTCCGGACTTGAATTTTAAAACATGACTTCATATTTATGCAAACTTACAGCTACAAATGAGCTTCAGGGCTCTTCGTCAAAGTTTACAGCTAATAAAATTACAAGACTTCTTGCAGATAGCAACCAAGTTGAAGCAGAGCACATCTAAACAAATTACGTCTGTTCATTATTTTATCTAGCATACGTTTTCAGCTTCTACTAACAAAACAAGAACTGACGAGAAATTTAGAACCCACCGGTTACTCACCATACATTGTTTCCAGATTTTTCACTAACAGTTTCAAAGTGCAAAGTGTTACCTGTTTTATGTTTTCTTAATGAGCAAGCACAACAAACTCTATGTTTTCTACTAGATGTTTACCTGTATAAGACTAAGCCTTTTAGTGTCAGTTTGTAGCTTTTACACTCTTCTCTCCTTCAGTCAAATGCCGGGAGCAAATGCAACTTCGTTATCTGTGTCCTGTATTTATATACTCACCAAGAAGCATCCTCAACGTGCTGAAAGGCCAGGCATTGGCCAACCAGCATTGCATATGATTACCTTTTCTACATGCACCAACAGCATGTTATGTGATTTTCAAGCCAATAAATGGGCGGTGACCATAACACCATGTACACTTGCTGGGGACACAAAACATGTCACGTGACATTATAGCAGCACGGCAACCGATAAAACCCCCAGCAGCAAGCTTGCTGATGAAACTTGAGAAATCACAGCTTAGTAGCAGTTATACAAATACCTATAGTAGATGTCCAGAATTTACAACTATTGTCACCAAAAAAAATACATATTTCATAAAATAATGTCACTTAATGTAGATATGCTGTATGTACATACATGACAGATAGTACGCATATACAGTACATACATTGAGAAATAACACTATAAATACTTACAGTAACTGATATAACTTAGTGGAAGACAGAAGTGATTATCAAGATGCATACAAAAAATTACCTAGACATTGGAAACAATCACACCATGCAGTTTATGACAAGGACAAGCATGTGCGGTATATGAATATTGTAATGGCATTGCCATACTAGAATTAATGTCAACAACTGAGTTACCACAACTCTACAATCATCACCAGCTTTCTTTAAATAACTTAGCTTGTAAACTCTGCACTAACCATGATTCATGAGGTGAGGTGCCGAGAGAACCCAAATTATATGAAAGATTTGAGGCTAGATAATGGTTAGAGACTACTTTCAATATAAAACTTGCAGGTAGTAATAATGCTTGCCAATTTACCTGCGAGTGAGCATTAGTTCACAGTAACTATTCAGATTACAGTAGCTTAGACTATAAACAAAAATACAACAGCTTATATTGAGTAATAAGGAAACGCCAACTACAACTATACATAGAAGAAAGTGCTGATGTGTTGTATAAATAATGTATACAACGCAATCAATGGAGAGTGGCTTGTACAGATTGTATTTTACATCTATAATGAGAATGCTAATCATTACTAGCTTCTTAAGAGATCAGTGATAATACCTCTACAAACTTATAATAAATTAGAAGAGAGGTCCTTGTTTAACTCTTGACTTCTAAAGCATTCTGGCTCGCACAGGGAATCAGATTAAAATTTACAACTTCAGTTTCATAGCTTTAGCTTAGTAAAAAAATTTATGTAAGAAATCACCTAATTTAAATTGCATTTTTGATGATTGATTTATCACATATCACAGACATTTAGCGTAAACGAACTGATAATAGAAGTCATTTTTATTTTTAAACATTATTCTAGTAGTGATATTAAATGCAGTTGTTTTCGTGACAGTAGCAATAAGATGAAGTAAACCAATCAGAGATGCTCCCTCTTGAGCCAATAAAAAATAACCAGCCAGTACATATAAGTTTCCAAGCAATGATCTTTTACTAAGGCATTGTAATAAAGTTAGTTAACAAATTTATTTAAAATATTTTGTCCATGCGGCCAACTATAGAGGTATAATCAGCTAAAAATATGACTTTCCTTACAAGAGCCCAGATTAGTTGGCTAATTTCAAAAAATTGAGTATGTGTAAGAGGGCATAGGGTAGCTATCAGGTACTGTCCAATTACAGGATCGGGCTAAGTTATCTATCTGAATTTGATTGGCTAGAATCAATCAATTTTTTAACCAAAAATGAACTTAACACAATTACATGGTCATTGAAAATCTACTTGTCACATAAATTTTGTCCATCACATCCAAAATACATGGATTGTCCAATTCTCACTCATACAAGGAAAAAGAACAAATGTTACTTCAGGAAGAGGATTGTCTCTGTTTAATTATGTCTGCCAATATTTTGATGTTCTCAGCTTGCAGCAGGGAAGGCTTGTCTATCATTTGGTCATCAAATACGAAGGCACCCTGGAACAGGTAGCGCAACATATGCATACCATGACGGCACTAGTAATGTAACGTATTGTTGGAAATTGAAAACACAACATTTTCCAATTCACAAACGCCACAAACAAATGTGCACCAATCCTACATAATACATCCATTGCATTTTATGACCCTACACACACAGACACCCACACACACTGCACCTTACACAAACACTGTACTACACACAACACCAACACTGCAGATTTGTAGAACCTACTTTGCCCTCCAAACTATGATGATGGAAGGCGGCCATTAAATCAGTTGCCCATTTCACTTTAGATTCAGATGGGGCAAAGCATTCATGTGCTGGCTGAACTTGATTTGGATGAATAACCTGTTTGCCTACAGAAAACCGATTTTAGTTATAAATGGCACAGTAAAAATAACACAGGTAATAATGGCAAAAATGGAAAAGTAGGTAATATGGCACAATATAGTGTTAAATTTTCCTAAACCAAAACTCTCACCCCCAAACCTAAACCCCCATCCCCAAACCCAATACCACCAAACCTCAATATTACACATGTGCCACTTTTTACCTACTTTTCCATTTGTGCCATTTTTACCTGTGCCATTATTATACATATACATATGTGTATGTGTATGTGTATGTGTATGTGTATGTGTATGTGTATGTGTATGTGTATGTGTATGTGTATGTGTATGTGTATGTGTATGTGTATGTGTATATGTATATATATATGTATATGTATATGTATATGTATATATATATAGACAGACAGACACAAACAAACAGACAGACACACACAGACAGACACACAGACAGATAGACAGACAGACACACATGTACATATATATACACAAGAAAGGGCGTGTGAGCGCAAGCGCTTTAGCCCCAACACACATTCCACTCCTCTGCGCAGACTCACAGTCGTACAGAAGTAGACTCGGACTCAGAGTGAGTATGAGAGTGAATATGAGACTTGATTAGCATCTTTCATTTTCTTTAAAAACTATATTTTACTAAACTTAAATGCGATGATGAAGTATTTTACTACTTGATTACTTTTTAAATTAATTTACATTTTTATTTTAATTTCAACATAATAAATTTTATTTCAAAATACTAACTAAAAATAAATATTCCAAGTAGCCAACAGGCAACAAGCGAAAGCATTGGTCTTATCGAAAGGTCAAACTTGAAGGCATTTATCAAGCAAGATTAAATCAAATTAGTTCCCTTCCAGTTTATCAAACTTTTGAAAGTAAATTTCAATTTATTTTAGATTTTAAATTACCTAAACACCGAGTTGCAGTAAACTGAAAGCAACATGCCTCATTTACTCATTAATAAGTCAAAATGACCACAGCCAAGTCAGTAGAGTGCTCATTAAATCATAAATCCCAGGTTTAGGTTTAATCTGTATAACTCAACTCTGAAGACAGCTATTGCTAACAAGTAATAACATAAGCCTTAATAATAATATAAGTTGATGTATTATAATAGTAAGTAAGTATTATAAAGATGGAGCTGTAAATACCCGAGTAACTAACAGAAATAAATAGTATACTAATACCGGCCATTTGAAGAAGTTAGTCGAATACTAACTTCTTCAAATGCTTTTACCAACTTTAGTAAAATAAGTAATACAAGTACAGCTCTAAAAAAGCAATCTCAGTTCATAAAGGTAGCGTGCATGAACGATCGAAATGGAATAGGAGGAAAAAGAGATGAAAGAATAAAATTTTTACATTAAAATATTGATATGCCGACAATATCAAAACCTATTGAAAGGGAGGTGATAATCAAAGTAATAAGTTTAGAGACAGCAGAACAGTACAAGTCTTGGTGCTAAATAATGTAAAAATGATGAAAATCTCTATAGCTAAAATTCTGCAAAAGACGAGTACAGATACAGAATAGATAAGAAGAGCAGAGAAAAAAAAAGGAGCCCTGACTAGAAGATATAAACATAAAATCCATCAAGGTCTGACAGAGAACAATATTTTTTATTTTTGATGACCTTCACCTAAGGAGAGAAGAGTTGATGACAAAGTGTGTATGGATCTTTACCATTACAAAAATAGTACAGGTCCAGAAGTGATGATTTCAAGAAATCTATTGAAATAAACCAATATATTCTTGATCAGTTCCATGACTACTGTCTTCACAGAGAACTGTAAGAGACAGACTGGAAAGATTTGTAAAGTTTGAGAAGAAAATGAAAGGCCAAGAAATGAAAAGTAAGAGATCATGAGATGTAGAACAACATTTTCATACTGAAATGCAGCCGGAGTAGACAAACTGACTCCTTGGTGACCAAGTCTGACTACAGACTCACAGACCTCCAGGAGGATGGAGCTGTTACACTGAATAATGGGATTAGAAGACTACACTACTGTCATTGCTATTCATGACATTAGAAAATCATATTTAATTCATGTATCTGCTAAATTTGGCCATTCTGTCCCTATACATAAGCCACAAAGCAGGCCCATGAAATTTCGTGGGACAGGGAGCACTTTAGTAGTTAGAAATTGGGGTCTAATAAATCTTAAAATAGATTTATTACATATCACAGACATGAAAACTTGTTGTGACATTCAGTGTAAATACTGATACTAATAAGTAGGCATGAACAAAATTGGAAAAATAGTCAGAACTCTGTTGGATTATTTGAAATAAAAAATCATTCAAAGTATTTACAAAGTTATCTCTGCCCCATGCTCCTCCGTATTTGATATTTTAATATCTTCCAGAGGGGCAGTGACTCAAGAACTCATTAATGAAATGGTCATTGGCAACTATATATTTGATTGCAAGTGCTTTAGTAAATTTCTGAATATGCAAATCGATGTCATGATACTCAATACCAAATTTAAAGCAGTCTTTGAAAATCTTTCCGATAGCCTTTTTATCACTGGCATAGATACAAGTGAAAATAATAGGTCGACAATAGCAGATGAGAGATATAATGAAATTTTTTAATAAAATATTTGCTAGAGGTTTAGAACTAAAATAAACAAAATTCTTCAAAATATAGGATGGAGCCATTACACTAAATAATAAGGTTAGAAGAATACACTACATTGTCTACACAGCCATTGCTGCCACTCGCTGTTGTGGCAAGGTTCTACTGATTAGAATGAGGCTTGGACAGAAAGAGGTGATACTTCATTGAAAGAAAGTGAAAGACACTCTGAAAAGTAAACAAAATTTGAAACAGCAGAATTGAACTCTGGAAGTAGACAGAAAGACTAGGAAATCACTTTAAATACAAACCTATGGCAAGAGATGAGATGTGACAAGGGCGGACAAGTCATAATATCCCTGATGGAATGGGTACAGAATAATTAGACTACAGTCAACTGCAAAGAGTTGAATTCATAAGTAAGGTCACAGTTGAGATCATGGTATCGCTTCAAGTAATACAGGATCAGAAGATGAAAAAGAAAAGAAAGAGGAAATATGCAACGTGAGAGAAAAATCAAAAGCAATGAAAGCCAGTAGATATTGCTACATCAATATTTAGGTATTGAAACTAAAAATATAAGATGATAAGACAATACAAAGAAATAAAACCCTCAAATAGCAAAAGAGAAAATGTTTGAATGTTGGCAAGTTTTCTCCACAGATCAAACAACTCCAGCAATGATTATAATGAAGAAAATTATGTCTACCAACAACATTGAAACTACTATTAAGATAACATAATATAGTAGTGACAGTAATATTAAAAATATTCATGAAACTGTTCCATTATACCAAATAAAATAATATGATCATCATGTATATGATTAAATACTACAGTATATATTATTAAGCTACATGCTATATGATGAAGAGTATATACACTTTCATATAACAACATACCTGTAAATACACTCTAATATAACAACATACCTGTGAAGCCCATAGCAGCTCCTTCTTTGGCATACTTTCTGAAACTTTCAATATCTGTAAAAGACACAAATCAAACTATTACAGTTTGAGATAGTCTTACCACGTTGGTACACAGGAAGCTAGATTATCAGATAACAGGAGACTGTGTTACACGTAGGCAGAGGAGAGCATGGTGGGGTCCTTTTATAGCATCTTCATAGACTTCACCAGATATTAATCTAATGCTAAAACTTGGAAGACAATAAGCCACAGTTCTACTGCACAAGGATGGAAGCTGACGACTTAAATTTTAAGCACTTTTGTTGGTAGGGCAGACAACTCTATTTCAGACACACTCCTCCAAGAGAAAACTTTTATTAAAACACACTTATATGCTCGAATATAACTTTTACATGAGGTTATCGTCATCTTAAGTGAGTTAATTGGCGATTCCATGATAAAGGAAGTGAACGCTGATGCAGTGATTGTCTGACGGAATATTTTATAACACCAGAAACAAGTATTTTCAATATTACCTGACCCAAGAGAGGGAAATACACAGTTAACATAACTCCAAATTTTACAGAAATTGAACCACTAACATAAACATTCCAAAGTTCTACAGAGAAGAAATCCTAAAACGTTTTTATTATGCAATAATTGCATGCTAAAAAATAAATTAATAACTGCACGTTGAGAAATAAACTAATTTGTATGTATAAATTACGAAATATCACAATTAGACTTGCAACAACTCGTAAGGCGTTGTTGGCCACTTTTGAAGTTGTCTTGTCGTGTTATTAGAGCTCAAATGACGAATAAATGAATCAGATTATAGAGAGCAGAGCATAGACAGTAAGGAACCACACTAACCCTTGAAGTTAATGTCTACCATGTCAATGGCTTGAAGTTTAAATGCTTTGGCTATGGTCACAATCTTCTGTCTGGCATACATCAGCTCCCAGCCACCAGGAGATCTGGTGCAGCCTGCAAAATACTATAAATACTACACTAAAACATACCACAGTGCATACATACTACACTATAGTATACCACTATACTACAGTGCATACAGAGTGCATACTACAGTAAATCATAATTCATACAATATACTGCAGTATACCTGATTCATATACTGTACACTACACTAGAGTGTACCGAATTCATATACTATACTATATTAACTACACAACGGACCTATACTACATACTCGACACATTACACCAAATACCTATAACCTATATCATATATACATACACTAAAATACAAACACCACAGACCTATGATATACTATATAGTCCTGGGGTGTCCGACTTTTTCAGATCAAGGGCAACTATAAAGGGATTATTTCATGGCGTAGGCCACATTAAAAGCTTTAGCTCGCTCTGGGGGGGGGGGGGGGGCACGGCATCAGCATTGCTCAAATTACTTCATTCCAAATTCTTATGAATCATTACACCATAAAGTCCCAATAATTACTGCAGGCTGCATGTTATACAGCATGAAAATAAATACGACATTTAAAAGTTGGTTTGTCACTCCAATTCATGTATAAGTGTGAGAAATAATTTTAATTTTATGCCACATAAATGTAGACTGAGGACCACATCCGGCCCCGAGGCTGCCTGTTGAACAGCCCTGCTATATACGCTACCCCGCATACCTATACTAGCACAGAAGTCATCAGAACCAAAGATCACAGCTGCAAGGCTAGTGTTAGATTCGGCGAGACCGTCTTGCAGGGTGCAGCAGATGTCTCTGAAGTTGATCAATCCTTCTGCAGATTCAACCTGCGTTATCAGCTGGAGCTCACGTGGAACTGACTTTACTTTCTCTATCAGCTGCAACGTATAAACAAAATGGTAAGCTTTGGAAGCAACATGCATATACTAACAATTTTTGAAAGTTTGTACGTTTTCGCTGGTGTTTGCAACAAGAATTTTTGAAATAATGTCTTAGTAAAACAGTTTTAGGAAAAGAGTTCCTTTTTAAGGGACTGAATTGTCAAGCATTTTCAACAAGGTTGATGCAGTTTGCAGCAGAGTACTCTTTTTATGGCTTCTCATGTTTTGAAATAAGTTTATCTGTTATCAACTTTCATTGGGGCTGGTGTTTATCAAATACACTTGCTTTTGTCAGATGAAAAAAGTTATTTCTATAAAGCCAAATGACAATTAGCAAGAATACTTGAAAATAATAAAGGATGACATCAAGCACTGCTCGAATCCTATTGATTATAAATTGTAGATGCCATTACTTGAATATTGAGTGTATAACCAATAAAAATGATTAGTACTAAAAACCCCCGCCCATAAATAACTGGGCACAGTTTACAGGCTGATTTTAACCAGGAAAATATCATAAGCTATCGAAAAGTATCCACCCGGCATTGCACACTCACGGAATTGAAATTATGTGAAAACAACTGAAACTCTTGAGCAAGATATAAAGAGGGAGTCGTGTCAGTTCTCGTTCTCACAAAAATAGCCATTGGTATCATGTCTTTCCTAGAGACACTCACTACTAAATAGCTTCATAAATCATCAAAACAAAATTTAAATTTGCGCCTATGAGTAAAAGTTAGGTTTCATCAGACCACAACTTTCAACTACTACAGTGCTCCGTTTTGTAGCTTATGTATGCGTGCAGAGGGACAAAATGGCCAAATTCAACATATCCATCAATTAAATATGATTTTCTAATGTTATGAATAAAGGTTTTGAAACCTGGCTAGTCCTTTACTTTGCTCTATTTTGTACTCGTCTTTTGCAGAATTTTAGCTAAAGAGATTTTCATCATTTTTACATTATTTAGCACCAAGACTTGTACTGTTCTGTTGTCTCTAAACTTATTACTTTGATTTACCACCTCCCTTTCAATAGGTTTTGTATTGTCGGCATATAAATATTTTAATATAAAAATTATGTTATTTCATCTCTTTTCCTTCCTCTTCCATTTTGATCGTTCATGCATGCTACCTTTATGAACTGAGATTGCTTTTTAGAGTTGTACTTGTATTATTTATTTTACTAAAGTTGGTAAAATCATTTGAAGATGCTAGTATTCGACTAACTTTTTTCAATGGCCGGTATATTATTTATTTTTTGTTTGTTACCCAAGCAGTCAAGTGTTTAGAGTTCTATCTTCATAATACTTACCCTTATAATACTTCAACTTATATTATTATCAATTTAAAGGCTTAAGTTATTACCTGTTAGCAATAGCTGACTTCAGAGCTGAGTTATACAGATTAAACCTTAAACCTGGGGTTTATGGTTTAATGAGCACTCTGCTGACTTGGCTGTGGTCATTTTGACTTATTAATGAGGCTTGTTGCTTTCGGTTTACACGCAATTTGGTGTTTAGGCAATTTAAAACCTAAAATAAATTGAAATTTACTTTAAAAAGTTTGATAAACTGAAAGAAAACTAATTCAATTCAATCTTGCTTGATAAATGCTTACAATTTTGACCTTTCCATAAGACCAATGCTTTCTTTTGCTAGCAACTTGAAATATTTTTTTTTAGTTTTGAGTTGGTATTTTAAAAATTAAATTTCATTATGTTGAATTTAAAATAAAAATTTAAATTAGTTTAAAAAATAATCAGGTAGTAAAATACTTCATCAACACATTCAAGTTTAGTTTTATGCTGTAAGTAAGATATAGTTTTTTTAAAAAAAAGGGGCTAATCAAGTCTCATACTCACTCTCAGTCGGGGTCTAAGCTTACTTCTGTAAAACTGTGAGTCTGCGCAGAGGAGTGATATATGTGTGTGTGTTGGGGCTAAAGCGCTTGCGCTCTCACGCTTTCTCTTGTGTATATATATGTGTATTTCTATTTTTAGTTTTATATGTGAAACTTATGATAATGCCTAAAATAATATTATATTTATATTGTATACATTTTTTACAATACCGTTAGTTAGATTTATCCATATTATCATTATTGCTGTAGATTACCACTTGTTTCCATCTTTTAGTTAAAACCAATTGATTACATTTTAGATGTTCAAAGTTTCCACAGGCGTTAAATTTGAATTCATATCCCCAACTAAAATTTTGGCCGGTGAATACACACGTGTTTCACCCAATTGAAGTTCAAGGTTATTTCAATCAAACCAATCATCTGGTTATATGATTGACTATTTATATGAAATAAAATCAGCGTGTGGGGACAACGCCAGTTGCGTTCATAGATCTAAACACTCCATAAAATGTTTATGAACTACCAACCTAGCCTTTATTTTCAAGTATTATAATTTGATAAAACTTGCCAACATCAAATCTCAACTAATTTGTAACTAATCAGCTTATAACAAGCCAATGTATATATATTATATAACTAATAGCTACCAAGCCAAGTAATTATACTAAAGCCTGCTAAGCCAAAAATTTGTAGTTAAAAGCAAATGAAGGCAACATTTGCCCGTCAACTACCATTAAATCTACTTTAAAAATTTTTTATTAGTAAGTATTTTCCGTACATTAAAATAAATCGCCATGAGATAATTAAAAAATGCATAGCTGAGGAAAGTAAATTAAATTAATAGCAGTAGTAAATATTAGTTTTGCTTGTATGCACGAGGGTTGGGGTAATTGTAATTTGTAATTGTAATTAATTACATTTTTTCAAGTAATTGAATGTAATTTGTAATTGATGCATACAAATGTAATTGTAATTGATTACATTGCTAACGTAATTGAATTTTACAATTACTTTATAATTACATAACAATTACTTCAAATTTTAAATCTTATAAAGTTCATATTTTTCCTGCCGCGCCTACTGTTTAATAAAAAGTTTAAAATTTTTTAATGTCGTATTTATCATCCTACTCCTTACTGTTAAGAACAAGGAAGGTTTTCCGTTGTCAGAACTGCCCTAGGTAGTTTGACTCCAGAAGTGAGATTATATAACTTTTATTTGTCTCATGTAATTAATTACATTTATTCCAACTGTAATTATAATTGTAATTGTAATTGACAAACTCTCATGTAATTGTAATTAATTACATTCATATGCAATTGACCCCAACCCTGGTGTGCACTATCATATTATTTTTTTCTTAAGATAATGTACTGTTCTGTGGGAAACATGTTTGTTTTTTAGTGTAATTGTTACTGAGCTTGCATCAATCTGGCACTTTACCACAGACTGATTAGCCTGAGATCAAACCAGGTTTGAGTTGAACAGTCCAACTGTCTCAGAAATCAGACTTTGACCGGCTTCTATGTATCCTACTGACCGACAGCACACTGAGATCGACACATGATAAATTGTGTATGATTTTTAAGGCCGGGCAAAAATAAAGGAAATGTCAAGTGTCCACCTTTTTCACAAATGTCAGAGCTTATTGGAGAGAAAAACATTTTAAGCCCAAGATTAGGTAAGTTTTATGCCACCTTATTAGATATGCCTGTCTAATAAGATGATGTAATGTCAGTATTTTAACAGCTTTTCTGTCACTTAGGTTTTCTGTAACTTTTAATGCTTATTCAAATTACGCAATTCCATGTCGGCAGAAAACTAAGGAAGAAATTAAAGTTTTCAGTCTCTACTACTGCTCCTAAATGCTCCAAGAAATGTTTAAGCTATTACAGCCATAACTAAAATATTTTCATGATCTGTTTGTCAACATTGCTTCAAGAACATTTAGGAGGTTTTTCTATTTTATTTAAATCTCCATATTTGGCAAATATGTTTTCAGAGAAGATTGTTGATAGCTGTTACTATGTGAATATTGAAACTTTTACGTTACACTTTAGAAAAAATTTGCATAGTTTTGACTGGTTGAGATTTAAAATAGTTTAAAATACTGATACTGACAGCTAGTTTTTACCTATGTTTCTATTACCCGGAAATTTCATTTTAGCTTTATAATTTAAACTTAGTATCTAATAACTCAAGTAGCTATTAAGTAGCTTTAAAATCAGCCTCTCATCCACTGCACAATTTAAACTTAGCAGCTTATTCTGTACAAGAAACTCAATGCTCTGACTACCTATAGACCTATAGTTAAGGCAAGAGTAAGTAAGCTGAACTTGGTAAAGGTGGTAGACTAGCTAAGTGTGAGGTGTTATGTATGAGGGTGTTAAAGTTTGCGTGAGAACAGCAAGCAGTCTGCATGCGTGTGAGAAGGCAATAATTGTTTAGGATTTGCAAGATTTGTAATAATATTGATCAAGAAGCTGATAAAAATTATCACGTCTGCTAGATGTCTCCGTTTGTGACAAAATTTATAATAATGACTTCAACTTTTCAACTAATTTAGTGTAGGCAGTCAAATATTGAATATGTTGAGGTGATTTATTTATTATAAAGTCTGTTTGTTTCATAATATTATACTATGTTTCAATTTACTTTATGTAACAATTCATGCTGTTTAGTAATTTTTTTCTCAAAATACATTAGTGCCATTATAGAATACTATAGTCTCAATAATGTGTAGTTATGTTTGGAAGATTTTTGATAAAAAAAAGAATATTTTGGAGACCTAACATAGATTCTTGGATTTTAGGTAAAAATGGCACAGGTAAAAATGGCACAAATAGAAAGGTAAATAAAAAGGCACACTGATGTTGAATTTTCCCAAACCCCTAAGCCCCAAACGCCCTCCCCAAACCTAAACCCCCCTTATTCCAAACTCACCCCAAACCCCAATATTGAAAATGTATTATTTTACCTACTTTGCAATTTGTCCCATTATCACCTGTGCCATTCTAACCTGTGCCCTTTTTACCGGTGCCAGTTTTACAGGGCACCAAATTCTTGTAGCACCCTATAGGTTATTTGAACAAAGTCAAAATATGTAGTATTAATAAGAGAGCATTATTGCTGAGCGAATGGATCATCATAGATTAGTTTATTACTGCTGGTTAAAAAATTGAGCATAATAATTTATTCATCCAAATTTCATGACTGACCTTATCAAAAAACTTTTAAAATTTTAGGAAAGCGCTAAGTATAAAATTACTATTTTTATGGCATTCAAACCTGAAGTAGGTGCAGTATTAGAGAAATTGAGAAAAGCTTGTGTTTGAGGCAAGAAATGTAGAAGCTATGTTCTCAAAAGAACTTTAACCTAGGACCCAAACTAAATTTAAATAAGAAACCTAAAGAAATTAAACTATTGAGATTTCTCTACTACTGCAACATCTGTAAAACAATGATTGCCGCTGGTGAATATTTAATTTAGTAAGTTGTTCTAATAAAAGTAAAGCATTGATTACAACTTCGCAATCTTCTTGTTGTCCTTATCTTTCAGAAATTACTGAACTAATTTTACCTAGATATTCATTAATATCTTTACAGCATTTACTAGTATCTGAAGCATTGTTGAAAAAAGTCAATAAAAAAATCAGATTTACGCAGATCCTTGTGTAACTACACTATATTATAGAAAATTCTACAACGAAGTTTTAAGATTAAAGGAGGTCAGCCTAAAGATCCTCAACAAGAGCTTGCAAATAGATGTGTACGAAAATGTTCTACATAATCAACTTGATTGGGTTTGCAAATTTTCCGTATTGCAAATCTAGTAACTGATGATAATGTTGCATGTTTCACAGTAAAAAAAATATGATGCATGTGAACTGCAGAAGTTATTTCCCCCACATAACTATTTTAGGGTTTTGTAACCGAGCCAAGCAAGTAGGAGTAAAGTTAATTATAATTGACTAAACATTTTGCCATAAAACAAATTAGTACAAAATCTGATGAAAAATTTTGGAACAAAAAGTAGATACTGTAATTCCTCCTATAATTGGCTAGCTGCTTAGACAACAGTCAATTGTTTTTTCTTTCTTGATGCTTTTTTTCACTTACCAGCAAACAACATTGCTTTCAAATTTCTGGCAAAAATAGTTCAAAATTTTGGTGAATTGAACCAAATTAGCTATAAATTTTACCATAGAAAAGCTTTCTCTTGATTTGAAGTTTCTTTACAAAAATAGATTTGGGCTCAAATTTTCTGGAAATAGTAGCAAATGGTATTAATCGTAATGGTAATTTTTGAATTTATATGTTTAGGTTCCTACCAAAAACTTGCAGATTTATATGAATAAGAGGTAATAACTTAATTTTTCATGAGTTTTTGCCCTTTTTCAAAATAAATAAGATGCACACACCAAAAGCTGATCAATGATTAATACAATTAATGTGCAACTTTGTCTGGATGCTAGAAAATGAAATATTAGCCATACAATTAAGTGGAAAATTGGAGTGAATGTTTAATCATGCAGCAAAAGATTATCATTCAAAAACTTGCCTCCTCAAACTATACTTTAACTTGTGTAGATCGAGCTATTTATTGCTAAACACGAGGAAAAATTTACAACAACCCGCACACCAAAAGATATCGTTAAAGTTTGTTACTTTAGACAATAATTTATCATGTCATTTTAATCTTTTCACTATTTTTACATATATTTATATATGCTCCACGACATGCCTCATTATTTTGCATCAATTGATAAGACTGCTTTTTATCTCCTAGCACTTCAATCATAAAAATTGCAATGTTTTGATATATGTTGTACAAAGCAAATGGTCCTAGCAACTGCAGTATTACACCATCTATAAGTTATTTACAATAACTATAAACTTGTATGAATATGTACACTGCAACTATTTTGCAACAGCAAGCTTTGCTAACACGTAAAGTTTCCTTTACACTAATTTGTTTCAACATTTACTTATAGAAAGTGATCTTATGGTAGAATCATGTTATATAAAACAGAACCTAGAAGATGGAATTTTGTGTACAACACAAGCCTTTGTAAAGAAACGCACACGAAAAAAGAGTGAAGCTGTCTGGTGTTTCTGCAACAAATTCGATACCTCTAAGAAAAAAATACTCATAAGATTGCGTGAACGAAAAGTGGTGTAAGGTATTTGACATTCAATGTGAGTATAATTTTTGCAGATACACATTTGTATAGTGTTTTATGCAGTGGCCTTCATGAAGGAGTAAAAGATAGAACAGCACAGTTAACTAAAAGCATTTTAAAAACTGAAAGTCTAGCCAATACTAAATAACTGCAAAGCATAGGGACCACAAGTGAGATTCCTTTCAAAATGACAATAGTTTTGATTCTCAGTGATTCCCTTTGTAAATAGAATTTCTAACAGGCTGCTGATTTATTAGTGGAAAAAGAGTTGCAAACATAGTAATGCTGATAATGCTGCATTGCACTGTCAATTTCAATTTAGCAGTATATATCTAGAACTAAGCCTGTCAAACTTTTAAAAATTGCACAATTAGAAAACAATTTTTTTTTCAGATTTCAATGGACCCACAAAATCCAAGGTAATTGAAGTCATATTGCCAAGGACCTGCGTGTCAAATGTCCAGTCTATTAAATTGCATCCCAACAAAAAGAAAACATTTTGGTGCATCCTAAAAATGCTTAGTGTCATATATGAAACGACAAGGAAAATTGTTGAAGAATTTGTAGAGTTGAATAGCATTATAGTGTATCAGCACCAGCTGCAGAAACATAAGGTAAAGTCATCGTCCTTGTAGCTTGTTTTGCAGGTATTAAATGTACAGAATAATTCTACTTTCTGAAAGTCCATCAACTTTCAAAGTGAGGTTAATGATTGCTTTTTTAATTTTTCAAATTGGCTGATTTCAGCTCCTACAAAATAAATTTGCTTGATTCCATGCTTTTAAATTAAAGTGAATGCGCATGCAACTGTTTTTACAATGCTGATGTGTGAAACGCTACACTGTAGAACCATTAGGATGTGCTATTGCACATTGTACAACACCTGTATGATACATATATGTGAACATGACACTCATGCTCTATGTTAAGGTGTTTTTATTATGTTGCAGACAACAAGGTGCGCCATTACAAATTGAAATTTTTTAATAATCATATCAACTAGATTAACAAACTTTCACGGAATAAATTGGTGTTTAATTTTATCCCAATTACCGAACAGATGATTCTTGTGAGCTGACGGCTAGAACAGAAAAATCAAATTAAAACCTTGTTAAACTTCTTTTTTAGCAACAGCTAGTAAGAGTTATTTTATATCGCTAAAAACTACATGCTTGGTAAATAGAACATGATGAACTTAAATAGAAGTCCATGTGGCGTTTTATGCCCACAGACCTTGAAAGACAAAACTTTCAACACATCTACACTAAGCTTATATGTTGTTTCCTATTATGAGCAATTTTCTTATACAATTTTTCCATTATTGTTGTCAAAATTAAACAACTGATCCAACATTATTTGAACTAACTTTTTCGATCGAGAAATTGACCATCTTTCGTTTGTAATTTTATTAACTATGCCAATCAGCACAAAAATGTTTCAAGCTTCATTTTGAGAAAGTTATTTAATTGTTTATGGTTTATAGATAAGGCTAGAAGAGATAGGATTGAGGTAACAAATAATGTAATAGCAAAGTCGAGCTGGAGTCAGTGACACTTTACCTCAGTGTTTGCTGACTCTCATTACTTAAAATTTCCTGATTCTAGTAGATTTTCTAGTCACTGACTTTGCCAGTATGTTTAAATGAAAAGTTTTTATCGATTCGATCAGAAAATTTTAATTAAATTACTGCATGTTTAAAGATGCTGAACTATTCATTGTTCTATCTTTTAGTGTCAGCTAGGTCATTGGAACTGGCGATTTAAAATGGTTTTGGCAAATTAACTAAAATATTCAAGCTGTCAACTATCATTTGAATTTGAACCAGTACCTGTAGTAACATTATGGCTCTGGATGCAGTAGATTATATTTTGAACACGAGCAAGTATAGTATTTAAGATGGCGATGAGTTTACTGAACTGAAGGCAACCTTGACCTATTGAAAGCGTAACATTGTAGCGAGTACATTATAATACAACACCTGTGACAATGAGCCGCTGCAGTTAGAAAAATTTTATTTATTTTGAAAAATGTCAGGCTAAAGAGCAATGTAATTGAATTTAGCCACTAATATTAACATTTTAATCAATTTTTTTGCTGTCTACAGAAAACAGAAAAAAAGGTTTAAAATCAATGGAGAACAAAATGTCTCATAGAAACGATCTTTGAAGTATTGCTGCAAATGATGCCACTTTTGACTTTTGAAAGTCACAACTTGAAGAAAATTAATTATGGGAAACTATACAAAGATTACACCATATAAACTTGCAATTACTTAAGTTAACAGCTGTTACTTTAGCTCTAACTATTTTCATGCAACTGAATGCTAATTAACAAATATATTTGATTTTATGAAACATGCAACACAAAATATGTGTTATGATTGATATCAGCAAGCAGCAAAACATTATAAAGTTGAAATATAATTTCAGCAAATCCTCATGGCATTTAGTTGTCTGTCCAACAAATGTTTTTTTGACCTAACCACCTTGTATGTTTGAGTTTCTTAGCTAACAACTCACAACACAATTTTGAAAATATATATGTAGTCTTAAACCTACTTCGAAATTGTATTGTCAAATTCTAGATTGAATAAGACAAGTAAACTTGAAGCTAACAGAGCAACAACAATATAAGTATAGTTGTTCATACAATAGCCTATTTTACGACTTCTCCAAAGATAATGGTTTCAAGCTTGCAAGCACTTTAGTAATATTTATATTATTAATTTGGGGTTTCCGGCATGAAAAATTTCTAAGCCAGGTTTAGAGTATAATGAAATTGATTTTAGGTGTTCACAATTAAATAATCTGTTCCATCCATGAAGATGGAAATATGTAAAAATTTATTTGTACCCTTAACACCAGGAATGTCATTGTATCATGTAGTATTCTATAACTTTTTTACAATGTGAGAATCCTTATACAGGAAAAACTATTTCAAATGTAGCGTCTCATTTACAGATTTTCCAAAACTACTTTATATGTTAAACTATGCTATTGCAAATTTTTGTCTACAGGTATACAGTCTACAGTTGAATAGAGCTTGACTTGTAAGATGCTAATGGCAAAAATGCAAAAGGGTGTCAATAGAGCAGCCCTGTACACCCAGGGACTATGGGAACAATGCACGATGGTTCTTCCACCACAAAACATCTGATCATCCGATCTTACCAGTCAATCAAAACTGCCATGCTGTGTCTGTGTAAAAAATGGCTATACAGAAATGGTTTACAGCTTGGTGAATGTTTTGAAGAGCCTGAAATACAAAGATGGCTACATGAAGCGAACAGACTGGTGTAGCATTGGGGATTCATGGTATATATATTCTTTCTAGCTTTCCAGGTTTAGTTACAGCATTCTAATTTTATTCATAAAATTGCCAAAAGGTTTCTATTCACAAAAAGTTCTATTAAATTTTATGGGTTCACTTTTACATATTTTGAACTCTGTTTGGACAAATTTACTAAAGGTGTAGCAGACACATTTTCATAATTAACTAGCATTTCAATAAGTGTGAACTACTGTCTCGTATTGATTTAATAATAACTTTGTGCCTCTTAACAAGAACTGTCTTACGTTAACTAGCATTAGTTATAATTTTCATAATGGTTTGAGACGGTCTGCTAATTGATATATGACTTAGCCAAATTAGAACAGGTGTCCAGTTTTCACTTAATGTAATGAAACATTTTACTCTTCTAAACTCATCAACAGCTTTAATTCCTTTAATGCTTTTTGGCCGATTGTGATTCAAAGAAACTTGTCCTATTTACAAGAATTGCACTACATGAATAGTGTGTAGTCTGAGCTGAGATTTAGCATCAGCAGCCTCAGTATTTGTGTTTAGTTTTAATGCCACTGGATATTTCATAAAAGCCGAAGAACAATAATATTATACATTATGTCACTTGATGTGGTTGCAAATGCATCCACTAGCTGTAGTTTTGTAGTACAATGTTCAGGCAACTAGTTCCAAGTTTCATGTAAATGGGGCGATAAAGCAATTAATTTCCTTCCAAGAATACAATATTGTTTTTTCAACTTTAACCTGATTTTTATATATGTTATAAATCAAGGCCGAACTAATCTTTACTTAACTAAGTTTTCCTTGGTAAACTACTCCTTTAAAACTTGAATTTAAAAGTATCAATATTTGATTCCAGGTTTTTGTTTTTAGTAGCAACCAACACAAAAAAACAAACAATAAAAGTAAAACAGGTATGAATAAAATAGGATATATACATTTGAAAAGGCAAATGAAACTACACAGAGCAAAAATATAGAACTAAACGATAGGCGCAGCAATGGAAAGATTGAGAAATGGTTTTGTCCTAGATATGAAAGTTAGCATAAGTTATATTTGCGAAAAAGATTTAATGAGTGCTCTAAATTACAATTCATTGAAGACTAAAAATTTTTGAAATTTCAATATTAAAACTAAATTCATACATATAACTTTAATGAAAATTTCATCTTTTTAATTTGTGTATATGTTACTTATAAGTAGAGTACAAGGAGTTTTTTTCAGAGGATGCATGTTCATTGTCAGACAACTCTGAACTCTGTGTCCTACGCAATTTACTATTTCCTGCGTGTTCTTGCTTATTTTATTGAGTCTCCTACCCTTTTGACCAATACAGCAGCCTCTTGCATTTACGTATGTTTTAGTGGTTTTGTATCTTTCAGATAAATACTAAAACCGAACCTGCCAGTGTAGATGTTTAGAATAGATACCATAAGACTCATGGGTAAGTTTGCTATTGCATTGTAGAGTTCTGTAAATAACCAAGTGTAATTACAATAATTAATTAATATTTCAACTTGAAAATTTCATTAAACAGAGCTTGAACCTTGAAAATATAGGCCAAGTTACTTGAGATTAAAAACAATACACACCAGCTAGATATATCAAGGTTAAATCGAACACATCAGTTTATTAACCTCCATTACAGTAAATTGTAGCTTCAAACACACTGATTTTGTTTTATACAAATTTACAAAGTAATAGTGGTCTTGAAAAGATTCATTGCAAAAAATTGGAAGTATTCACTATTTTACAAAATCGCTTGCTTAACAAGCCGGTTTTTAATGTGCTTTCTAAGTGACAAAGTTAGAGTTGTCACAACTCAAAATATCTTAACGAGAGAATTTTGACTCTTCTAGTATAATCTTCATATATGCTTCAGTTACCCGTTGTTTTCAGTTAGCAGCCACCTTTTGTACACATGCAGCACTAGGATTATCGGCGTTTCTTGTTGCACTTTGAGTTTTATACCAAATATGGTTGAAAAATGCAAACAGCACTTCCTGTAAAGTTTTGTCTCCTATCTCACAAACCAATCACCAAAGGATTTAAAATTACAGAAAGGTAATATTTTATAAATCTGAACAGGAATAACATGTATATGAAATGTTTCAATAGAATACCTGGCAATAAATTCTACATATATTAGAACTTACCAAATGCTTACTGACCACATGGATGGTTAAAAGAAGAGCATTTTTATCAGAATTATACTTCCAGATTGTGTTACTTGTACTTTTTTCATCTGCAGTGAATCATATTATAAGAACAGGAGGTAGTTAATCAAAATATTGATATAATTACTTTGATTTCTCTGTTGAAAAAGTAAATCATTTCTTGCTGCGAAGTATTAGTACTACTGATGCGACTACAATCATAAACATAATTATCAATAAAATTGAAGGAATCAAAAATAAAGAAGGCCCTTTAATATTTTGGAAGAAAGGTCAATAAATTTAGTTTGGTACTAAAATAATATATTTCTTAGCATTTATTCTATTTTTAATTTAAATTAAACTTTGAAGAAAATAAGTATAGTGGGTACAATTTTTAAATTTAAAATTTATGTTAAATCATACTCTTATTGATAATTATAGTACTACTACAGCTGTTACTACTGCTACTAGTACTACTGCTGTTGCTACTACTGCTGTTACTACTACTGCTACTACTGCTGCTGTTATTACTGCTGCTGTCATTACTGAAAAATATCTAATATGTAATAAAGGCATTAATGATTGTATCAACAATGAGTTCACAAATAATTTCTCACCTTCAACATAATTTTTGGGAATTATTTACTAAACCACCTAACGATTGAAGGGTTGTTTGGTGTCCATTCATTCGCTCAAAATCAAAGACAATGTGCACACATGTTTTAAGTTTTAAATAAATTACTAAATTCATTCTATGGAGTTGTCTTCTACATTTTCCATTCCTGTTCTTAGCTTTTCTAAATCCATTATCGGCGATTTAACATACGTAGTTCGGCAAGTGCAATATATGTTTATTGTCATATACGTAGGTTGAGAGCAACAGCTCCACTTAGTTGCTAAAACCAAATATTAGAAAATTTAGTTTTAGCGAGATAACTTCTAACTAGTAACTGATCAGACCGACTGCTGACAGTACAGCAGTTTGGAGTTATGACCTCATTGGCGATTGTCGTTCTAGTTGGTGACTGCTGTCCTTGTAAGTGAGTGTTAGTAATAAAACAACTCTCATTTTAGGGTGGGTGGTTGTAATTAAATTGATTTTAAATTCCCAAAAATGTTTTCCGATACTAATTTTTTCACTAGAGAAGCCAACTCTCATAGTGTTTTGAAGAATGACTAATAGACAAAATTTCAATACTAAAACTCATTTTCAGCATTGTGAAAACTTCAACCTTCACCCAATGTTTTTGAGTCAAGTACAAAATTTGTATTTTAGAAAAACCATGGTTTTGGTTGCAACCATTAGAAAAAGAAGTTGTCTCCCCTTTAAAGAAAATACAAACTAAATGGCAAAAAGAGTTTTTTTTGTCAATAAGTTATTTATAGTAGCAACAAACTTGAAAGCACGATTTTACTCATGTATGCTGGTGCGCTTAAGTCCTCAAGTTTCTTTAACTTTGATTGCAGTTTCCTTTTTAGAGCATTACAGAATGCTTTTGTACAATCACACTACTTGAAATTTTGAGTAGTGTATACTGTAGAAAGGGATTCTGTGATGCCTAGTGACTATTCAGTCGCATAAGTTGAAGTATACCCAAACTCTCATAATTATGCATATACATGGCAGAGTTTATTTAAGCTACAAAATTTGAAACACTTAGTGAATAAGCTTATTTATCAATACAAAATAAATTCAGAAGTCTGCACCCTCACCCATTTAGCTTCATCCACTGTGTCCACTTTAGGTACAACAAGAGATGAGGGCAAGGTGGGTGCTGATAGAATACAAGAAAGGTCTTCTTCAGCCAAACCACTGGATATGGAGTTGACACGTACAGCAACATCTGACACCCCAAAGTCAGTACCTCTACCCAGTACCTTCACTATAGTATCTCTAGCAATCTCCTGTGAACAGCAGATATCGAGTTCATTGTGTAGATAGAAACGGTAAGCATTCAACAAGGGAAATTTAAATTAAGCTTAAAGTCAAAGTTTTTCATATTTTATGCAACCCAAACATATTTCAAACTTAGCCAATTACAAAATCAAGCAATTTTGTGTTGAAATACTAAACAGCCAACTACAATCGTATGGAATCTAAGTTTCAAAAATGGGCGTGTCAATAAAAAGAAGTTGAAAAGGTGCCCAGCAGAAATATTATCTTTAAAAGTTAGCAATCCTATCTCCATGCTAACTGTTTGTTATATTAACAAATTTCACAAGTTGTTAAAACTTATGACAAATAAAAGTACAGAAGTTGGCATTTCTACTAAAAATTTATAAACATGAGCAACTTCAACATAAAGTGCGTTTCTAACTTCAGGTTTCATTGTTGAAATGCAAAAAGGCTAAAACTTAGATAGCTGCACTTTTCCTATATATGATTTTTGTAAATCGTAATTCCATCAGATAGCATAAAATTTTAACGACTCTCATTGATACTGTATTTTTTTTCACTTGTACCAGTTTATTTGTTACATTAAATCAGGGACATAATTTTGCCTGCAATTTGTCAAACATTAAATTAAAACATATCCAGTACCACTTATTGCCAACATGTAGAAAAAAACCTGACATTTTTGCTTTTAGTTGTTTCTTGGTTGACAAATGATGATAGCTAACCGGAAGGCACAGCATCTTCAAGCTAAATGTTACCTTTGAGTTGATTGATACTCCATCCTCAATATCCAGGCAAATAGAATCAGCATTTAGTTTTGCTGCTTTCTCAATTTTACGAAGACTATCACCTATAGAATTTAAAAACAACAGCTTAAAACAAAGTGACCATAGCTTTCTTTTAATGAGTTTCGGCATAGGTTTTTGATTGCTACAAACACAGACAACTTGTTCGAATTTTATGGCTTCTTCTTAATATATATTTTTGTTATTTTATTCTCCAATAGCTCTTAATTGCTTGTTTTAATACTCTTGAAAACAAACAAAAATGTGCTCGATTTGTTTTGCTAAACTTTGAATTAACTATAAAAAAGTTTGAAATTTAGTAAATTAAAGATAGGAAATTGTTTTTTTAGTAACAACTTTTGCACTTGCATGCTATTAGACTGTATTAACTGCTTTGCTAGGCAAAAATCTCTGAATCCGCCATAGTGGACTCTAAGATAATGAGGTTTATCTAGTCAAGTATTCTGACGCTTCAAAAGCAATTATCAAGTTTTTCAATAATGGTTATTCCAAGATTAGTGCGAAGACTCTGAACTGTAAAATGAGGCCCTATTTCTTGCATACTGTTCAAATAATTTAACTTTAATTTCAAAAAGTTTAAATTTTTTATTTCATTAGCAGAAATGTATTGACTACAAGATAAGTGAGGTTTACGAACTACCAAATAAAAATGCGCCACAAAATACTGCTTAAGTTTTATTCTATTGTTTGCTTACACTTGGACTTTTTATCCACAGTATAAACATTTTTAGTAAAGTCCTAGAGAAGTTAACATATTGATAACTATATTTTGAAGTTTTACCTGGTACATACAGGAAAGCTCTCCTGGGAATTTGTTTCATAATCTTATTGTGCACTGAAAAAGGCTTGGTGGACTTTGCTGTTATTTTTAGACTTGAAACAACTAATTGTAGAACTGGTTGGTTAATCTTAACACTCGCATTGTTCATGTTGGTCAATCTTCAATTTAGATAACTGGAACTATAACATGTACAACTATCAGTTTTCTACTAGTGCTAGTACTAATGAATTCCAGTACTAGTACTTGTACAGCGTACTGCCCTTGAAGTATTACAATAACAGTAAGGCACTACTAACTAATGACTAGTCATTAGATACATCAGGATCAGTTTGAGTGGTAATACAGATGTTAATTCTAACTACATCAGTAATTACATTCAATTTGACTTTTAACTTCATTAATTTAGTCTTGACAATCATAGCAATTGAATCTAGTATGACAATCAAATTTAATTATTTAACTTTAATGATCAATAAAAGTGAGATGTTATTATGAATTGCACAGAGGTGTAGGCATTACCATTTTTATTACTATTAGCAAATTAATATAAATATTGCAATTGGAATTTCTTTTAGAGTAACTAAAAGGCTTACATTCACAGTGGCTGTAAGATTAGGTGCAACTCATAATAAATTGTAATTTCAATAAATGAAGTAAAAGTTCTTTTACTAACTCAGTACTATCTACTCACTATCCCATGCTAATACTCACTATCATGGTGATACTGATAGTATTACTATTAGTGAAAAGCTTAGTACAAATACTAAGAGTTTTAATTTAATAGTATAAAATTAGAAAATGATTACATTTAATGTAATTTTATAATCAGTTCTTTATTTATTACTATAGCCTGAAACCACAACTATAACTCTACCAATACTATAAGTATAAGATTAGTCATTATAATTATGATAATCAACATCATAAACATAATGATTAGATATAATTTTATTGAGCAATAATAAGTATAACACTTGAAGTTATCAACTGAAGTATATACTTATACTATTGCTATTATTAGTGTTACAATTATACTTATAGTTATATTGCCAAATTAGAAATTGAGAAGGCTAATACAAAAATTTAGAGGCAAATACTTTAAAATTATTATTTCAGCATACTCTTACTAATACTAATAGTGTAAGTTATACTCATCGTTGACTCATATTGATAGTGATACACCCCAAGGCCAAACACTTAGAGTTAGTGTTACTCTAACCCTTAGTCTAACTATAAGTCTTACACTAACAATAACAGTATGAGTAACTGTACTGAGTGTAAGTGTAACACTTACAGTTACTGTAACTGTTACTCTTACTCTTAGAGTTAAAGTTAGTCATGTAGTTATAGTAATGTTACACTTGAAGCTTAAAAAATATTTCTAATTTTTTATTAGCATAGATTCTTTTTGGTATATAGCTTTGTGAATGTTTCCATATTATTAATATCATCATTAGACACTGGCTTGATGATTTATTCATTGGAGGTGAAGCTCAACCTACAGTGTATTGTAGCATGAGGTTTTGCAGAGGTAGGAAAGCACGCCGGTTTATTTTGTTGTTCACAAACACATGTCCGAGCTTCTCAATAACAGCAATTTAACTGCACTACTATCATAACAAGTTGACAAACTTTTGAGCATTATAACAAAATATTTATTTGACTAAAATATAAAAATTGTTTTGAAATTATGCTGTTAAAATTTGTCTTGATTACTCAAGGCTGGATTAATTGCTGATTTTATAATACCCCAACTAAACTCAACCGAGTAATATCCTGTTTTTCATTCAATTATTTTCATTTAGCACTTGAAGTTAAAGTTTTTATTCATTCACTTTGAGTTTGGCTGAAATAATCATGATAATTTTTGTGGTATTTATACTAATACTATATTTTAAAAGTTGGAGCGTTTGAAACTTTTTATGTGACACTGACTGCCGTTGTTTTTATTGATATAAGTTCATGGTGATACACACATCATTATTATAATTATTTCGAGTTTCATTTATTTTTTATTTCGAAATTAATTTTAAAACTAAATTTACTTCAATGGCAAAATACTAGTTCAGTAGTTGAAGTACTGAGTCTTGGTTTAAAGTACTAGTAATACTACTAGTACATAGTGGCACTACTACAGTACTAGTAGTTTAAGTCTTCTACACCTACTAACAGTAACTCTAAGACTAAAAGTAAGAGTAACTCAAAGTCAAGCTGTAACTGTAAGTGTGGTGTCATCCCAAATAGCCGCTTCCCAGTTAGACGATAGACTAAATTTCCCACCTAGACATTTCCCACTTGGACGCTTCCCAATTAGACACAACTTATTTATTTTGGTACAATATATATTCTATGTGCAATTTATTTGAATATTTTTGAAATAATGTATATTTAAATAAAACTGGATCAGTTGCTTGTTATTTAGCACATATAAATAAATTCCTATGATCTGCATTAACTTCTTAATTTTGCATTTCTTGTTGTTTGAAAAGATATTTTGTTGATAGTATCGATTAATGATCATATCTATTATTAATTTATTACTGATTTTTTTCATACACACATTCATAAAAATGGGAATATTATCCCAGATAATTAATATTAGCTATTATAAGCTATAGCTATTTAGTAATCAATGCAACATTTATACAGGTATGTTATTATATGTAATTGCACCAAAATAAAAAATATCGTCTAACTGGGAAGCATCTAAGTGGGAATTTAGTCTATAGTCTAACTGGGAAGCGTCTATCTGGAATGAAACCGTAACTGTAGCTATAGAATTAGGTGTAAGTACTGGTTTAGGTGGCAGCTTACTTTTAAGTTTTAAGTTTAAGTTTTTCTATTATCTAATCTAGGTTGATGTTGTACAGCTTCTATTAGTCACTTAGTGTTACTGTTAGTTTAGCTTTCAGTATTTTAGCTTTGAAGTCTTACTTCGAACTAATGTTTTAATTTTTGAATCTAGGAATATCAGGAATATTTAACCAACAATTCTTCAATAATTTGAACTCTCTGGTTTAGTTGACTTACTCCAATTGAGCTTAACTTTATGTTTCCTTAGTCGTTACCTTAAACTACAAATAAAATTTGTATTAGAGCTCATTCACATTTTTAATGGTCATCGTTATAATCACACTTGTTCCCAACTACTATTGATGCTACTATTTTAAGTACCAGTCTAATTGTATGACCAATTAGTTTTTTAATTAGAATATATGTTTTTATCATTATTTATTATCAATTTCAATCAACTGCTAGACAGAGACTGAACTACTCTCACAATATCTGCATTTTTAAGGCTGAATTTACATTCTCTTCAATCTCCGCACTCAATATGTTGTGAAAATGCTGTTTATAAACAAGTGGAAGTTTGTTTAAATTATATACATGAGTTTGATCATCAGAAATATTTTTTCAAACTTACTCTTTCAATCTGTTTAATAGGCTAAAGTGAGCATTTTCAGTTTTTCGATACGTAGTGGTATTAAAATTATTTGCATTATGTAAAAACATAAATGTATTTTTTGCTTAACCTGATCACATGAAACTCTCACAGAGTTGGTTTATATTGTGATATATTCTTTGTAAACTCATTTTTGGAAGCATCTCAAATTTCTAACTTTTTGAATGAGACTAATTGAGCTGCAGAATACCTTTTTGACCAGTAAAGTTTATTAGATACACTAATGTAGCTTGAAATTATAACTATATTTTGCAGTTTCATTATGGGCCAACATTACGGGTGGTGATATGACATCCATTATTAAATTCACTGCTCTACAAGGAGCTCTGGATGAAGGACCTCTGGCTTACCATCTCCAGGTATTGCTCGGCTATGTTCTACTATTGATAGTGATAAATGTAACCTTCTGTTGCTAGACTCAATTCATGTTATTTTCATGGATTGGCTGTGTTTTAGATTGATGACTTTAATTTATTGCTGGATTGTGGGTGGGATGAGGATTTTACAGAAGAAAAGCTTCAGCCTCTAATCAGGTTTGATTAATAAATACAAAGTTTCTGGACACCATGCTTGTTTTCTAAAGTACAAACTGAGTTTTTAACTTGTTGCATTTTGGAGTTTATTTTCATTTGTGTATTAAGCTCTTACTATATTAAGAATAATATACCAAACTAAAATGATACCATATTGTACTCAAGCGTATGTTATACTACACTAAGATTAATATTATGCTGTTGCTGCTGCTGCTGCTGCTGCTGCTGCTGCTGCTAATAAATTAGTAGTAACGCAATGCTGACCTAGGAGTGTATTTGGGAATAGTTTTATCCACATCTCTGAGGAAATATTTGTTTTAATAGGTCTAACTCTACCATCAACGTTGTAACTTTACCATGTACCTGTACTAACACTAAACTAACACTGCACTTGCATTCTGCTAATACTGTAAGAGAATGGAACAAAATATGAAACATATTTTTTAACTAATTAGTTTATTTTACTTTCTAACTTAGCCAACCGTTTCTATAAGAATTGACTAGGCATTTCTACAGGTAGCATTATATTATATCGCTGCACATGTTAACAGTATCTGCGGGAAACTGGATGCGGTGCTACTCACCTACCCTGACCTGTACCACCTGGGAGCCATACCTTACCTAGTTGGTAAGGGTCATCTAACATGCCCAGTGTATGCCACTATGCCTGTCAACAAGATGGGACAACTCTTCATGTATGACCTCTACCTAGTGAGTAATGTAGCTGTCTAATATCTCTGTTTATTTTAATATGATTAGCATTTACATTCAATCGGTATATATTTTCAGTAAAATAAATTACTTTAGTAATGTATACTACACCGTTTGAAACCACCAAGATAATTACTCTTTCACCAATTACTTCACAGATATTTACTTTTTCATTTCCATTTTATGTAAACTGATTTGATAAATGATAAGTTCTTCATTTGATTTCATTTTTTATGTAGCAAATACGTAGTTGCTTTTAATAGTAGTTTATTGCTAATTTATATTGCTTTGAATAAGTTGTGGTATAATATTTTGATATGCTGTCTTATTTTGCACTGTTGTAACAGCTGCACTTTTCTCTAGTCAAACAACTTCTATAACTTTTGTAAAGATCACTGTAGCACTTGTAACTCTTGCAACTATAACTCTTATAACTATAACTCTTGCAACTATAACTCTTATAACTATAACTCTTATAACTATAACTCTTGCAACTATAACTCTTGCAACTATAACTCTTGCAACTATAACTCTTATAACTATAACTCTTGCAACTATAACTCTTATAACTATAACTCTTGCAACTATAACTCTTGCAACTATAACTCTTGCAACTATAACTCTTGCAACTATAACTCTTGCAACTATAGCTGTAACTTTTTTTGACTCTGATGCTACTTCATTGGTAAACGTTCATGGTTGGGCGTCAATCTAATGCCAGATAAACTTCCAGAGATGGTTTCTTGTTCAATATTGATGTTTCTTGGAAACCCAAAGGATCCTTCCTCTAACATAGTGACTTGTTATAATTGTAATAAGTATGTATGTTAACCCAGTCATCATATTCTTATAATGTGGGTGCCAATCTGTTTCAGTCTCGTCACAATTACGAGGAGTTTGACCTGTTTACGCTGGATGACATTGACAATGCCTTCGACAAGATGGTAACCTTGAAGTACTCCCAGACAGTCTCTTTCTCTGGTAAGTTGAGTTGATGTTATCTACTTCTGCTACTGTTACTGTTACTAGGTGCTGTTACTTACTGTTACTAGGTGCTGTTACTTACTGTTGCTAAGTGCTGTTATTTACTGTTGCTAGGTACTGTTACTTACTGTTGCTAGGTACTGGCCAGGGTATCAGGGCCATCCCTCTGGCTGCTGGTCACATGATTGGCGGAGCTATATGGAGAATCGTGAAGGATGGAGATGAAGATATAGTGTACGCTGTAGACTTCAATCATAAGAAAGAAAGGTAATGTACATGTTGCAGCCTGATATCTGTAGTAATATACAAACATGACGCTGGTTACACCTTAGAGAATATATCATAGCTGAAAGTGAAGACATTCGGTATCTGCTGTGTGACATCATCCGTTCTAAAGTTGCTTGTTTACGTATTATGGCAAGTAAGCATTACAACAACTAATTTATAATGATGGGACTTTTCAAACCAATATATTATATACTAATACTTTATGACCAGATATGCAAGGTGAAAGCAGTATTGAAGTTGTCTCCTCATAGTTAAGTGACTGCTAGTGTGTTATATGTTAGTATGTTGGTGTATGTGTAGTGGGTCTACTATTATTACTGTTAGTATGTTGGTGTATTTGTTGTGGGTTTACTGTTATCACTGTTTGTTGTCAGACATCTGAATGGATGCTCCTTTGACGCTCTCTCTCGGCCATCTCTACTCATCACAGATGCTTTTAATGCTAATGTTCAGCAGGAGAAACGGAGAGACAAAGATGGCCGACTTCTAAGTATGTATTCTAATTTTATTCCCAATTCTTAGTCTTGTGCAATTTTTGGGAATTTGTCTAACTGCCTGTAATATTAACAAAAGACCAACATCTGTCTTATTCTCCATCTGGTTATTCGTCTGCTTGTTCTTCTGTCTGTTTGTCCATCTGTCTGCTTGTCCATCTATTTGTATATCTGTCTGTTTGTCCTTCTGTCTGCTTGTCCTTCTCCTTGTCCATTTGCTGTGTTGTTGTCTACTTAGCATGCCGGTTGCTGTTTGCATGGCTGTGGTGAAACATCCCTTTATAAAGCCAAGTATTGGAAACTAATAAGTGTTGCTTTGTGTAACCTTGTGATTTCTTAGCTAGATATGTCTTTTCCTGACTGTTAATGAACATACTTGTTGGTGGACAAGAGTGTGTCTAACTAGTGTGCCTACGGGTCATGCGCTAGCAACTCAAGAGCACCCATTACTAGTTACTCTGCGTAAGTTAAGGAGTTGTCCTCTTTCAGGTCTCGAGTTGACAACTACTGAATGTATAAAATATGTTTATTTTTTTGTTATAATTTCTGCTAATATCACCATTGCTAGGCATCACATGCTTTTAGCGAGCGAAGTAATTTTTTGTGAAATTCCTTTGAAGAGCTAAATGTGTTGGTACCACGTTGAGGGCTCTTTTGTGTAATCACAATATCTGTTTTTAGCTGAAATGATTCAAGCTTTGAGGAGGAAAGGAAATGTTTTGGTTGCCGTGGATACAGCCGGTAGATCTCTAGAGTTGATACAGCTGTTGGTAAGGGCGTAGGTATAAGGGCTAAGTAATGTGCGTTGGTAAGGGCATCGATGTAACGGCTAAGTGTAGTATAGTAGTAATATATATATATATATATATATATATATATATATATATATATATATATATATATATATATATATATATATATATATATATATATATATATATATATATATATATATATATATATACACACAGCATTGCTTTCAAGGAAAGCTTCACTGTAAAGCAAATATTCTTATTATCTGCCCAAAAACAATTAGACCTTTTGATAGTTATTTTTCCTGTTTATGTTGAGTCAGGTGAAGGCTGCACCAAAATGGGGATAAATTTAATTGGTTATTTGATTATATAATAAAGAATTTTCTGTAATTTTGTTGAAAATTGAAACCAAGCTGGAGTAAATAAAATATTGTTTCTTTTCTAGATCTCCACCATAAAACCGCTTGGTTAAAATATCATTTTCTTCTACTTTATATGAATCTACATGAGACGAATGCAATCTATTTTTAGGCACTTGTCTGATTGGTAGTTGTATTGTTTAGCTGTTGACTTTAGCCTGTGTGTTATGAAATGTGTGTAGGAGACGCTGTGGAGAAACCCAGAGTCTGGACTAATGGTGTATAGCATAGCTCTACTAAACAATGTCTGCTACAATGTACTGGAGTTTGCCAAGTCACAGGTATGAGAGGGTGTGAGAGGGTAACTCCAAACAACATTCTTACTTTTTTGGGATCCATATGGGCATGTTTAATATATACTGTAGTAATATGTGACACTATATAGTAATGTGTGGTAATGTGTAGTAATGTATAGGATTCATGGTAATGTGTGGTAACATATAGTAATGTATATTAATGTGAGGTAATGTGTGATAATGTATAGTGACATATAGTAATGCGTGGTAATCTGTAGTAATGTATAGGATTTGTGGTAATGTGTAGTAATGTGTAGTAACATATAGTAATATATAGTAATGTGTGGTAATGTGTGATAAGGTATAGTGACATATAGTAATGCGTGGTAATCTGTAGTAATGCTTAGTAATTTTTAGTTTGCAATAACTCAGTGAGTATACACCAAGTATCTATCTCTCTGCAGATGGAGTGGATGAGTGATAAAATAATTCGGTCCTTTGAAGATAAGAGGAATAATCCCTTCAACTTCCGACACATCAAATGCTGCCATACTATGGCTGATGTCGACCAGCTGCCTGAGCCAAAGGTACATTCTTATCAGTATATGACAAGCAATGATACAGTATCTGCAGACCTGTATAGTATAACATAGTATAGTATAACATAGTATAGTATAACATAGTATAGTATAACATAGTATAGTATAACATAGTATAGTATAACATAGGATAGTATAACATAGTATAGTATAACATAGTATAGTATAACATAGTATAGTATAACATAGTATAGTATAACATAGTATAGTATAACATAGTATAGTATAACATAGTATAGTATAGTATAACATAGTATAGTATAGCATAGTATAGTATAACATAGTATAGTATAACATAGTATGGTATAACATAGTATAGTATAGTATAGTATAACATGGTATAGTATAACATAGTATATCATAATATAGTATAACATAGCATAGTATAGCATAGTATAGTATAACATAGTATAGTATAACATAGTATAGTATAACATAGCATAGTATAACATAGCATAGTATAACATAGTATAGTATAACATAGTATAGTATAGTATAACATAGTATAGTATAACATAGTATAGTATAACATAGTATAGTATAGTATAACATAGTATAGTATAACATAGTATAGTATAACATAGTATAGTATAACATAGTATAGTATAACATAGTATAGTATAACATAGTATAACATAGTATAGTATAGTATAGTATAACATAGTATAGTATAACATAGTATAGTATAATATAGTATAGTATAACATAGTATAGTATAACATAGTATAGTATAACATAGTATAGTATAACATAGTATAGTATAACATAGTATAGTATATAACATAGTATAGTATAACATAGTATAGTATAACATAGTATAGTATAACATAGTATAGTATAGCATAGTATAGTATAACATAGTATAGTATAACATAGTATAGTATAACATAGTATAGTATAACATAGTATAGTATAACATAGTATAGTATAACATAGTATAGTATAGTATAGCATAGTATAGTATAACATAGTATAGTATAACATAGTATAGTATAACATAGTATAGTATAACATAGTATAGTATAGCATAGTATAGTATACCATAGTATAGTATAACATAGTATAGTATAACATAGTATAGTATAACATAGTATAGTATAACATAGTATAGTATAGTATAGCATAGTATAGTATAACATAGTATAGTATAACATAGTATAGTATAACATAGTATAGTATAACATAGTATAGTATAACATAGTATAGTATAACATAGTATAGTATAGTATAGCATAGTATAGTATAACATAGTATAGTATAACATAGTATAGTATAACATAGTATAGTATAACATAGTATAGTATAGCATAGTATAGTATACCATAGTATAGTATAACATAGTATAGTATAACATAGTATAGTATAACATAGTATAGTATAACATAGTATAGTATAGTATAGCATAGTATAGTATAACATAGTATAGTATAACATAGTATAGTATAACATAGTATAGTATAACATAGTATAGTATAGCATAGTATAGTATACCATAGTATAGTATAACATAGTATAGTATAACATAGTATAGTATAACATAGTATAGTATAACATAGTATAGTATATCATAGTATAGTATAACATAGTATAGTATAACATAGTATAGTATAACATAGTATAGTATAACATAGTATAGTATAACATAGTATAGTATAACATAGTATAGTATAACATAGTATAGTATAGTATAGTATAGTATAACATAGTATAGTATAACATAGTATAGTATAACATAGTATAATATAACATAGTGTAGCATAGTGTAGTATAACATAGTATAGTATAACATAGTATAGTATACCATAGTATAGTATAACATAGTATAGTATAACATAGTATAGTATAACATAGTATAGTATAACATAGTATAGTATATCATAGTATAGTATAACATAGTATAGTATAACATAGTATAGTATAGTATAGTATAGTATAGTATAACATAGTATAGTATAACATAGTATAATATAACATAGTATAGCATAGTATAGTATAACATAGTATAGTATAACATAGTATAGTATAACATAGTATAGTATATAACATAGTATAGTATACCATAGTATAGTATAACATAGTATAGTATAACATAGTATAGTATAACATAGTATAGTATATCATAGTATAGTATAACATAGTATAGTATAACATAGTATAGTATAGTATAGTATAGTATAGTATAACATAGTATAGTATAACATAGTATAGTATAACATAGTATAGTATAACATAGTATAGTATAACATAGTATAGTATAACATAGTATAGTATAACATAGTATAGTATAGTATAGCATAGTATAGTATAACATAGTATAGTATAACATAGTATAGTATAACATAGTATAGTATAACATAGTATAGTATAGCATAGTATAGTATACCATAGTATAGTATAACATAGTATAGTATAACATAGTATAGTATAACATAGTATAGTATAACATAGTATAGTATAGTATAGCATAGTATAGTATAACATAGTATAGTATAACATAGTATAGTATAACATAGTATAGTATAACATAGTATAGTATAGCATAGTATAGTATACCATAGTATAGTATAACATAGTATAGTATAACATAGTATAGTATAACATAGTATAGTATAACATAGTATAGTATATCATAGTATAGTATAACATAGTATAGTATAACATAGTATAGTATAACATAGTATAGTATAACATAGTATAGTATAACATAGTATAGTATAACATAGTATAGTATAACATAGTATAGTATAGTATAGTATAGTATAACATAGTATAGTATAACATAGTATAGTATAACATAGTATAATATAACATAGTGTAGCATAGTGTAGTATAACATAGTATAGTATAACATAGTATAGTATATCATAGTATAGTATAACATAGTATAGTATAACATAGTATAGTATAGTATAGTATAGTATAGTATAACATAGTATAGTATAACATAGTATAGTATAACATAGTATAATATAGTATAGTATATCATAGTATAGTATAACATAGTATAGTATAACATAGTATAGCATAACATAGTATAGTATAACATAGTATAGTATATAACATAGTATAGTATAGCATAGTATAGTATATCATAGTATAGTATAACATAGTATAGTATAACATAGTATAATATAGTATAGTATAACATAGTATAGTATAACATAGTATAGTATAACATAGTATAGTATAACATAGTATAGTATAACATAGTATAGTATATCATAGTATAATATAGTATAACATAGCATAGTATAGCATAGTATAGTATAACATAGTATAGTATAACATAGTATAGTATAACATAGTATAGTATAGTATAACATAGTATAGTATAACATAGTATAGTATAACATAGTATAGTATAACATAGTATAGTATAACATAGTATAGTATAACATAGTATAGTATAACATAGTATAGTATAACATAGTATAACATAGTATAGTATAGTATAGTATAGTATAACATAGTATAGTATAACATAGTATAGTATAATATAGTATAGTATAACATAGTATAGTATAACATAGTATAGTATAACATAGTATAGTATAACATAGTATAGTATAACATAGTATAGTATATAACATAGTATAGTATACCATAGTATAGTATAACATAGTATAGTATAACATAGTATAGTATAGCATAGTATAGTATAACATAGTATAGTATAACATAGTATAGTATAACATAGTATAGTATAACATAGTATAGTATAACATAGTATAGTATAACATAGTATAGTATAGTATAGCATAGTATAGTATAACATAGTATAGTATAACATAGTATAGTATAACATAGTATAGTATATAACATAGTATAGTATACCATAGTATAGTATAACATAGTATAGTATAACATAGTATAGTATAACATAGTATAGTATAACATAGTATAGTATATCATAGTATAGTATAACATAGTATAGTATAACATAGTATAGTATAACATAGTATAGTATAGTATAGTATAGTATAGTATAACATAGTATAGTATAACATAGTATAGTATAACATAGTATAATATAACATAGTATAGCATAGTATAGTATAACATAGTATAGTATAACATAGTATAGTATATAACATAGTATAGTATACCATAGTATAGTATAACATAGTATAGTATAACATAGTATAGTATAACATAGTATAGTATAACATAGTATAGTATATCATAGTATAGTATAACATAGTATAGTATAACATAGTATAGTATAGTATAGTATAGTATAGTATAACATAGTATAGTATAACATAGTATAGTATAACATAGTATAATATAACATAGTATAGCATAGTATAGTATAACATAGTATAGTATAACATAGTATAGTATAACATAGTATAGTATAACATAGTATAGTATAACATAGTATAGTATATAACATAGTATAGTATACCATAGTATAGTATAACATAGTATAGTATAACATAGTATAGTATAGCATAGTATAGTATAACATAGTATAGTATAACATAGTATAGTATAACATAGTATAGTATAACATAGTATAGTATAACATAGTATAGTATAACATAGTATAGTATAGTATAGCATAGTATAGTATAACATAGTATAGTATAACATAGTATAGTATAACATAGTATAGTATATAACATAGTATAGTATACCATAGTATAGTATAACATAGTATAGTATAACATAGTATAGTATAACATAGTATAGTATAACATAGTATAGTATATCATAGTATAGTATAACATAGTATAGTATAACATAGTATAGTATAGTATAGTATAGTATAGTATAACATAGTATAGTATAACATAGTATAATATAACATAGTATAGCATAGTATAGCATAACATAGTATAGTATAACATAGTATAGTATAACATAGTATAGTATATAACATAGTATAGTATACCATAGTATAGTATAACATAGTATAGTATAACATAGTATAGTATAACATAGTATAGTATATCATAGTATAGTATAACATAGTATAGTATAACATAGTATAGTATAGTATAGTATAGTATAGTATAACATAGTATAGTATAACATAGTATAGTATAACATAGTATAATATAACATAGCGTAGCATAGTGTAGTGCAACATAGTATAGCATGGTAGGATTTTACTCTCGGTTGTGATAATGCACCACAATCTCAACATAATGGTTTTTCTTTTGACCTGGAAAGGGTCTTGTTTTATTAACGACTCTTAATATTTCAGTTCTGACTTACTGCACCCTAAAAATAACTGACACTTTATGGAATAATCTGTTTACTCCACATAATGTTGATATCACTACATGGCTAGTTTCAGTTGTGAATGTTTTGTTCCAAGTTTGTTTCAAGACGCTAGAAGATAAAAGAGCCAGCTACTCTAAAGCTGCGACACTCATCAGATTAATTCAAAATAGACTTAAAACACGCGAGATCTGATATATTAGATTTTAGTTATGTTATCTGTGTAAAGCATTGTACAGCAAAACATATTATAAAGAATAAAGGAATACGAAGGATGTATTGGTTAAAGTGAAATATAATTGTCACAAGCTACGTACTATCAACAGTTGTGTAAAAGGAGAGTTGTTTCATCTCAAAGGGATAAATAGTGATATTCTAATGTGTGGAGTAGTGTTTTACTGTCTAGTGTCAGCTTTAGTCCAAATACAGTTGAAAAACTTGCCCCCAGGAGTCATGGCAGTCATTAAATTATAACTCTTTAGCACGGAGCTGTAGGTGGACATTGTCTTTACACCCGGTGCTGATGTATACTAGCATGGGTTTGAGTTTTATACTCTGAGTTTTGCCTCCTAATCACTAACTGGAGAACAACTGGCTTTTCAAACTGATAATGTGACTGCCACTGTTTTCAGTTATACAGAGTTGACTGACAGTGGGCATCAGTTATACAGAGTTGACTGACAGTGGGCATCAGTTATACAGAGTTGACTGACAGTGGGCATCAGTTATACAGAGTTGACTGACAGTGGGCATTAGTTATACAGAGTTGACTGACAGTGGGCATCAGTTATACAGAGTTGACTGACAGTATGTTTCAGTTATACAGAGGGGTGCCGTGGGTAGAGTCCTGCTTTTCTGGTTTTAGTTTCCCATTCTGGAGCAGAGGGACATCTTCCATCTGGTTGCTATTATTTCTAGTTTCTTGTCTGTTGGCTTCCACTTCACTCTGGTTTGGTGTCTACAATGTCGCAGCATTGTTACATGTCCGATTTGATTACAGCATTTAAAGGCTACATTACCAACATACATTCTTGGAATATAATATACGAGACAGAAGAAGCGTCTAAAGTGTCACCCATTCTGCATTTTGCATTCATAGAATATTTTAACTCATTTGCACCGTCATATATAGTTCATATTGCACATTTTTGTAAGCACAGCCGTGTTCAAGTCATATTAACCTAAACTTACTGAGTACTTGAAGAATTTTGATTTACTTTTTCAAGTTGTTGAAGTTTGAACAAGTCAAAATTATAAGCTATAATTTAAGTTGTATGTTAGCTTGTATATTTAGGGCCTATATTTTCTTATTCGTTAAATCTAACTAATTTAACAGCATTCTAAGAAAAATTCTTAGACTCATATTAGCAATAAACTATAATCTCAATCTTCAGAAATTGACAGTTTATTTTTGATTAATTAGTAGTTTTTTTATTTTATTAACACTGCTTAATGTAATTATTTTAATATAGCTAAACCTAGGCATATCCATCGTGTTTTTGTATGTTGGCTGCTAAACACAAGTAACTATTGCCAATTTCTATTAATTCTACTTAAACTTATATGAGTTCAGATTAATCAAGTCGTTGGGTAATCTACTTAGACTTGGCATGGTTAGTTCTTGACTTAGACCCAGCTATGTCTAGGTAAACTCAGGTAGTCTCAGGCACTTTGGTGGCCTAACACTCAACTGCCTTTGGTTTAGTTTGAATGCTGCTTCAACATACCATGTGATTTGCTGACATCTGCGGCTGCTCACCAAAGTTTTCAGCGATTTGCCTTGGTACCGTCTCTAACTCAACACCTGTTGTTTTGTCTGCCAGTGTGCCCTACAAGTTTTGTTATTGACACAAATAAGGAATTTGTGATGTCAAATATCCCCTCCTCAACAAAAAGGAAATTACCCACAATTCTATGCATGTGTTCTGATGCGAGCTTCCATTTTTCACTGTCAAAATTGGTAAATTTTAAAATATATTCATGTACTGAAACGTAACCCTGATTCATAAATCATAGCTAGCTGATATTTATCTCACAGCCTCAATCCAATAGCTGTAAAGATTCAGTGTCCTTATACCATAACAACTAAATTTCAAGGGACCCATTTTTAATTAATAAATTATGATATGGAAATGTTGATGATGAATTTCATTGTTAACAATTGTAATAGTTTAGTAATTATAAAATAAGTATAGATGATAAATATTACACAGGAGAATATTCAGTGTAACCACTGTGACTCCCAGTTGGTGTTTCGCAAGTTTTGATAAATTTTATTATTTGTCTTTGATATTTTATCACAACTGTTCTGATTGTTGTACTGATGTAGTATCATCTTTGTGTTAGAAATTCAATTTAGTTTTATAGAGATGGAAAAATTAATTCCATTTAATTCCAGTTTCAAAATTACAATAACTTGTGTTGACATGTTTTGGCTAGGCGAACTAATTGTCTATAACCTGTCTCAAAACTAAATGCAGTAAATACACAAAACTATCCTAAACTTTTTTTTCAAAAAAAAGTTACAAAGCTTAAAGATTATTAGCCTGACTCTTTTTTAAATATTCGAATGTAGTTGTAAATCTTGCAGCAAACCATTGCATTAACTCATCCATATATACATTTTACATTAGATTTAAAGCATAGCCAATTCATAAATTATTAGCATTAGGCTAAATTCCTACCGTTTTCAGAATGTTCTGAACACATCTTGGCCATTTGCATGTCTCCATCAGCTGTGAGGCTTCTTTACGGAAGGCTCTATTTAGCCACCCGTAAAATACTGGGTTTATACAGGATGAGCATATGGCTACCAACTTTAGATAAATGTTTATCTTGGCTACCTACAAGTAAAAACTCTTTCAGTTGCATAGACCATTAAATAAATATATTTATTATAAAGTTAAACAAATCTCAATTTAAAGCCAAAATACTAATTTTGTGAACATAATTAAAAGTTTATATCTGAACTGAGAAAAACTGAGTTTAACAGCGAGTTGCCTCGGTTCTCTGGCTGTACTGTGTGGGTGGGAGTAATGACCCACCTTGTCTGTTGGTATGATACTTGGTCTGATGTCTAGTATTATCAAGAATATACTCAGGGGGCTCCAGCACAGGATAAAGACCAACACTATGCTGAAGAGGGTCTGAGCAGCTGTCCTGTTCTTTTTGCAGGTTTTTCTTGCTCTAATTTCCGCTGCACTATTGCCTAGTGTATGTCTGGACGTGTGTTGTGTCATAGATCTTCGGCTTATCTCTAATCTAACAATACAACTAGAGAGGTTCTCATATATGCAGAAGTATTCTTTTTGCGTATTGCTAAGCTTTCAAATTTTTTTTCTTCTTTTTGTTTTTCAACATGGTGGAATTAGTTCCGACTAAATGATGACCCGATAGTACTGAAGAGCACTAGGGTTAAGTTCTCTAGCATTTTGGACACTGTGTGTCAGCATTATACTATGGTTATCAATAGCTCTTGCATGATGATGACACTTGATTATATGGCTGTTGTTGCAAGATAATGAAAATAATAATTGTTGACAGTTTGATTAAAATTTGCAACATAATATAGCCTAATTAGTAATGGAATGACCCAGTAAAACATGCAGGATCTCAATAATTTGATAAGTATGCTTGTAGTCTGTACCTTTTGTTGAGGACTATATATATTAAGATGTGCAGAGTGACTGTAAGTGTAGTTGGTAATATAAACAGTGTAGACATGATAATGATTCCATACACAGCTTTGTCTTGCTTCCCAGGCCATTTTTCCATACACCGTACCGTATCATGCTAAAATTGTTGAATTATTGCTTTATAGTGAATTCAATTTATCTTGAATATAAAAACCTGTAAATGCTACAAGACACACATAGTGTATACAGAACATGTAGACAAAGTTACTGCTGCATGTTTGTGCTGAAATGCATATAAAATAGTGAAACATTGTGCTGCAATGCTATATACTATACTGCTCTAATATTGCAAAACACTTTACTAACAATTGAAAAAAAATTAATTCACTTTTTCTGCATAAATATGCTTAAAAACTTTAAGGCTCAGTTTGCCTTTTAAAATTATTAAGTGCTCTATCATCAAGTACACAAGTATGCAGTCATCAAGTAGGCAGTCAATTAGTACTCAAGTACACTGTCAGCATGACTTAGCACCACTTTGTTGTATAATGTGGCAGCATGAGTTGATGACACATTATACTTACCTTGAACTTGATGACACCTGGTAGCAGATCAGATGATCTCTGGTACTTGGTGTACAGCATTAGTGGTATGGCCAGCATAATGGAGAAGAACAATACAGCCGTTATCATCAGCACTGACTAGAATAGTAAAATAGAATACCTCATGCTACACAAGTTTAAAGGCAGATCAGAGAATTTAAAGTGCTTTTGAGTTTGAACTTGGTTCAATTCAATACATGATGTGTGATAACTCAAGTAGTTGGGAGTCATTTTCACCAGGAGTTGCTATGCACAAAGGTTGTTGGCACTGGTTTTTCTTCAGGCTAACATTAGGATTGTGCTAAGATTATTGCAGATGAGTTTTCAGCTAGGATAACATTCTTGCTGCCATTAACCATGGTTGATGATCAGGTGTTATTAACCAATCAGATTATATGTCGTTATCCAATTAAATCAGGTTAGTTAGTATTAGCCAATCACCACTGTGTACACTATACAGTATCAGGTTTGATGATAGTAAACCTCACCTTATTTCTAGCCATCGGTCTGCTGTGGTTATTGGTGACGTGAGTGGCTTTATATCGCTCAACCGAAATGAGTGTGATGGTCCAACTGGACACGTAGACTGGCAGAGTGAAAATGGGCATCAATATATGGCACAGTGCTTTACCAAATATCCAATTATTAAACATCAAATAATGCAGTCCAACTGGTGTATTCAGCACTAACATGATGACGTCTGATATAGCCAGTATCAGAATAAACACAAACATCGGCTACAAAACATCAACTAGTATTTATAACCTGACTAACTTGACAATTTATATACATATAGATTCTCTATACTTCATCAGACGTGATCTTCTTATGATACAGTCATAAGTAGTCTTTAGTTTTGTTTTTTATAAAAAAGCTTTTCTATAGCATTACTTGTTGGTGTTAATAAGGGTTACTGATCGTGCCTATATAGTTCTAAAACGTGGTACTGCTAGTTTATTATTGTAAGTCAGTAAAATTTGGTAAAAGCATTCCAAAAAACTTGAGCTCTTTCACTTTTTTGCTACAGAAGAAAATTTATGGCTAAAACATTGATGCTCAACATTATGATGGTATACGAAATTTTATTTTTAAAAGTTAATTCTGTAACCTTGAGTCAGCAGAGATTGTTCTGTGGGGCAGACTGGGATGTATATTATAGGGAAGTGTTTATTGCAGTATATGCCTTTAGGAATGATGATTATGCTTAGCAGAAGTCAATGTTTTAGAGGTAATTGTGAAAGAAATCATTTAGTAGTGAATATACTCAGTCACAGTTTAATTTTGTTATTAATTTTAATTTTAAAACAAGGTTGTCATATACAGCAGTAATGATGTCTGTTAACCTAATTACTGTTTAGTATTCAATCTGGTTTCAAGGGTTTACTATAAATAGCTTATCATCAGCAATTATTGATTTGTTCACTTTCGCTAGCTAACATCCTGAATTCGCCCAGCATTTACCTGCACAGTCTGGTGTGTGCATATGGATTGTTTATAAATAAAGTTTATGAACTTTCAGTTTTGTGATATATCTTTAATATTAATGTAAATTATGTAATTAACAATACAATGAATAATTTTATTGCAACTATGGGCAGAAGAGCATATGGTAGATAATAATTAATTACCTAAATTTACTAGCTATGATATAGTGGCTATATTAACATTAATCCTAAAACTCCCAATGTAATGTTAAAATTTAACGTAAGGTTTCAGTTTTTTAGGTTTCTAATAGTAAATCTTTTTTTTAATTTTACATATTTTTCAGTTGAGTTTATGTGAAGAAATAGACATGTTATGTATGCTACAATTACGTAGCATAATACTGCAATATCTGGTTTACCTGCAGACTTCTTCCAACGTTCAATTTAAAAAACATTCAAATATAACTTCTATGCATGTAATAAAATAAAATTCGTAAGCTGTATTTAATAAAAAAAACACACTGCAGTTTTAACTGGGCTTTAGATATAATTCGTTAAAACCTCCTACCTTTTTTTGAAGGCTGTTTTTCAGAATAACTACTATAATGAAGATGTTCATAATCAAGCCAATGAAAATGAGTGGAGCACATAGCGCAACCATTATAACCTTTTCTGTGCTTGCAATGCCCGAGCCAAACCTATCTCTCCAGCCTACAACATGAGTATATGGAGTATATTATGTACATGTGTATGAATCTTTAGGGCAATGCTCTCATGTTGTAAATAAAACTCAAAACTTATTCTGATTAACAAACTTTTTTCTACTTTGCTTGGTACATGAACTATTTTGCAGCTGAAGTGTACTAGAAAATATAATTTAATTTTTCAATCAAGAAACAAATAGCAAGAATTAGTGATTCTCAGTAATTCAGGTTATAAGCCTATAGTTAGAAATTGGATTTTGCTACTTTATGCAATAAGGCTATTGAATACTGCCTAAAATGATTTTAAATCCAATATCCTTTCTGCAGTATTGGTAGCAGAAAGAGTCGAGAAAATATGGCCTAAGAAATGGAATTAACTTCTTTAACTTGGCGTAGCTAAGGTATCTCACTATTGCAATAGTCAAAGGAGCACTTTTCGCCACCTGATCAGTATTAGAGAAGGTAGCAAGTGCAAGGGCTTCTACAATTTCTGCATCAATCTTAAAATTGCCATTTACATTTGAAGCAAATTTAAGTTATTGTGAGGGCTGCAGTTTTTGTAGTTAGTAGAATCAACCTGTAAGTTCATCAGATTCTGATTTAAAAACTCCGAATATGAATTTTGTTTCCTGAAATTTTTGTTCTTTTATTCTTTCTTGTAAATAGTTTTTACAAATAAGTTAGGAAACAAAAAGATGGGGTGAACATGCTCGGCTATTGACCTGTAAGCTGGTTGAATGCATGGTTCAATCAACTGATACACATACGTCCAGTTCTCAACTAGTGAAATTTAATTAAAATCAACAGAAAATGAACTCATTATGACATTTTCACTTTAATTGATAAATTTGAAAACATGTATTTAGAGGTGCATTGACCTGGAGCTACAGTTTTTATAGCAAAGAAATACAATATTTAATTAAGTCATTCGAACAGTGCTGAAAACCTTGCTGCTGTTAAGTATATGACTGAAAGAAGTGGCATGTTAATTCGTAAAAAATAATCGATACAATACTGTTTAGCTCCCCAAATGCATGCTAAAACTTGTAAAATACGATGTCAAAATTGACATATAAAATCTGCAGCTTTCAAAGATGGTTGTCTTGTAACATTGGCAATTTATTCCAAGATTTATGATATTGTTCTGGTAAATTTAACCTATGAGTGAATTTCTGATCATCAAAAAATAATGTTAAAACTTACAAGTCTGCCAACATAGTTTTCAACAAATAAAAAACACCTCATGCTTTTTTTAAGCATTTGTAGATAACAAGAATTTCAGCAATAAACAGCAAATTTTATGGAAGTCTGAAATTGGACATAGTATGCACAATGTGACACTAATGATTGAAATCATGAAATTTAGTCACTGGGTCAAAATTTCTGACCGGGCTGTATTGTAAACATCACTTGTTATTGCTCAAATATTTTGTGCTTCAACTAAAGTAAAAGTGAGCTAGTAAACAAACTCTGAAACTTACTGTAGAAGTATTATTTGCATTTCAACTGTAAAATCTCATATATAACTCGAAGCTGCAAGTTCTCCATTAACATTGCTGCTGCGTCAATGTTTTCAAATCAAAAATTCAGTTTCCATTGATTTTAAATCTGTTTAATTGCAGCACAAAAGTTTACTCTAGAATTTACCTGGTAAACTCTCTACACATCGCATGTTGAGAGTAAAGTCCAGTGTGACATTCTCCGTTGTGTTGAGTTCTGTGATTTCAATACAGTCGTCTATGTTGTTGATCATTTTGGTAAATGGTGAGCAGGTCTAGTTCTTGGTCATAGTTTCCTTCTTATAAAATACGTGCAAGAGAAGCCAAGTTAGCTTCGTTGGGACTCTCTGATCAACTACTATACGTGTAGAACTGCTCTTGTTGGGTTATTGATTTTCTATGCTGCTTTAAAAATAATTAATAGTTTTAAATTAAATTATGACACAATGACAAGCTCCTAAATGGCAGTGACTCTGTGACTAGATGACATGCAAATGAAATGCAGATAAGAGCTGCTATTCGATTCCAATAATTGTTAATGGATGAGTATAATCGTGCTCTTTTGAAGGTCGACAAGTGAGAAAATGTTTACAGCATCACAATTTACAATTTAAAAAGACCTTTATACAACCGTATTTATGGACTTGTATGCCAAAAATTACGTGCAATCATGAAGACAGTGTTTCGGTGTAATGGTATTATTTCAATAAATTAGAAGTTGATACTTCAGTAGGTACCCCGTTTCTGTTTAGTTTGTCCCTTTAAAAAGTTAGAAGTAAGAATGAGATATAGAAAACTTCCAGCCTTTAGGACACTTTTTCTCATCCGTAGTTATTTAATTTGAGTACTTGTAAAAACTTCCCTTTAATTTTTCTAATTTAAATAATTTAGCTACGTTCTTACCAAATTCCCCAGTTTGATTATCTGAACAAATACTCTACCTGCAAACCTTAATACTGATAAAATGAAACCTAAAACACCCTCTAGTTAGACTTTTCTTTTCTGCTACTCTGGTTTTATCTAATTATTGAATGTTTCAGTGGTGTAGCAGCAAGCTGATATTTCTAAGGGGTTCCATGACGGATTAAAACCCTCCTCCCTGACAATTTATCTTGAATAATTTGGTTTTAAAGCAGTGAAGTTATACTTTTTGAAAATTAATTTAGAAGTGGGTACATATTTTAATTCGATTTATAAATTTTGCAGTGTGTATTTATGACTTACTAACTCCATCTTAACTTATAGTGAGCTTAGTTAACTTACCATGTTTATTATTTGTTAGGTAGAATACAATTCCAGTAATGCTAGTATATTCCACTGTATGAGTTTAATTAATTAGATAGATGCTGATTGATACCTCCTCTGTTTGTCTGTAATTCCTCAATTATTTCATCATTATCTAACTATTAGCATGCTGAGTGATTAAGAACCTTGGTAAAGTATAACAGTACTTATTATGATATAATGATTGCTATTCCATGGCATGATGTCAGTTACATGTTCTGCAGTAATGAAGAAACTTCAATAGACTCTATTATTTAATTTTCCTTATGAATTATGGTGCAATGCAATATCTAGTATTATAGTGCTGGAAGACAATGTATTATTTAGTATTATAATACTAGAAGATAATATATTATATATTATTATTGTTTGAAGATTCAAATTGAGTGCTATTGGTAGCATTGCGACACAACAGCATAAACTGATTGTTAGTAAAGCATTGATTTGCAAGCATAATTTCTCATTTTACTAGCAGGTATTTTTATTCAAGCTTTGAGATGTTTGTAGAATTTTCTTTTCCTTTCTGTTAGCATATGCCAATATAATGCCAATATATCCTTTTGCAAAATCAACTTTAGTTACGTTCCTAATGGGTTCGGTGTTTTCTTTATACTTGGGAGGCTAGGATGTTACTGCCATTTTCCTACGGGCGTGGGCGTGGCATTTATTTCCCATGTTGAAATTATTATTGACAGCCCTTATTCAAGTAAATATTATGTGTAATGGATTCCTTTAAACGAATGGATCAATTATTTGTCTGCCATTCATTCTAGTAACTTTAATCAGAATATGTTTGGTGGTGATGTAATAAACTTAAGTTAGCAAGCGACATTTTCCCTTGGTAATAAGAACACATCAACTAGTGCCTAACAATTTTATACTGGTTGAAGAGGCATTTGTAGCATTTACCCGTAGCCTGCTCCTAACTCTCCATGTATCTTCCAGGTGGTATTGACGAGTGTCCCAGATCTGCAGTCAGGGTTCTCCCGCGAGCTGTTTGTCCGGTGGTGTGAGAATCCTCAAAACAGCATCATTTTGACGTCTCAAACTTCGAGCAGCACCCTCTCTCGGCAGCTCATTGACAGCCCTTCAGTCAAACAGCTGCACATCAATGTGAGTTGAGTTAGACATCAAGTAGATGAGTACATGTAGTGGGCTCTTGAAAAGTGGTAATGCTTATGCTGCGCCTTCATACACCTAGCAAACATCATATTGGGTGATAGCTTTAGTTGCATAGCTTCAGTTCTACATAATGATGACTGGAGTTGTCTCATGTGAATGCTTACAGTCTGTGTGTTTAGCAAAACATAGCATTACAACTGAATAGGTTGATGTACCGATTTGTTTTCCTTTATAGTATGCGTTTCAGTCTTAACATCAGTGGGCGACAGGAACTGAACGGTATGTCTGGTTTTTTCTTGTAGGTAAAGTCTAGGGTGAAGCTTGATGGGGAGGAGTTGGCAGAATATCACAAAAAGAAGATGGAAGAGAAGATGGAAGAAGAAAGATTGCGAGTTGAGCACGAGGACCAGGAGTATGTGTTGTTCTCTACTCTGTATACTCTGTATACTCTGTATACTCTGTATACTCTGTATACTCTGTATACTCTGTATACTCTGTATACTCTGTATACTCTGTATACTCTGTATACTCTGTATACTCTGTATACTCTGTATACTCTGTATACTCTGTATACTCTGTATACCCTGTATACCCTGTATACCCTGTATACACTGTCTACTCCACACTGTCTACACTATATCACGTCTTCTCTCAGAGATTCAGAGTCGGAACTGTCTGACGAGGAACCTGAAGCACATATTCCGGGAGAGAAGCAAGACCAGCATGACCTGCTGCTCACCAACACCCACACCAAGTCCAGGTCTGGTTTCTTCAAGCAAGCCAAGAAGATGTTCCCGATGTTCCCCTACGTGGAGGAGGTGTTAAAGTGGGATGAATATGGAGAAATAATCAAGTGAGTTCCCATTAGCTTTCATTCATTAAATCTCTTTAAAATCTGGCCTATTGGTTCTTTCAGAAATGTGTTTTTGCATTGAACTTTATTTTAACTGTTTTTGTTTCACCATGACTGACTGTTGTTGGCAAGCTCTTGTAATTTATACTTACTCTTACAACTAATATATCAACTGCCATTCAGTTTATTAATAACTATTCATATTACACAGCTATTCATTATCTAGTCTTTTGAGTGTGTTCAGGAAAGTCGGTCACTGAGTTGGCCTGCAGCTGAAACACTCAAGTTCCGTAGACTAACTCGTATACTCATAATAATATACAATTATGATCAGCTCAAGGCAACAGATGTTCACAAGTGCCGTCTCTCAATGTTAACTTGTTAGCTGAGTGTGGCTAGTGTCGGGAGTGACAGTGGTCACTACGGGCTCTACCGCAACACCCCTCACTATGTTATTTAGTTGGTATAAATTTTAGGATGGAGAACTTTCAGTTTTCTGAAGTGAAACTGGTAGATCCACCGCTGCAGATGGCACCTAGTTTAGAGCTGGAGCCAGGAAGAGCTGAGGAGATCATGGAAGTTGACGAAGATGTCGCCGGAGTAGAGGAAGATAATGTAAGACTTCATTTTGTGTTTCACTGCAGGCGCTTTCGATAGAATATCTAGTTTGAAGGGAGGTCTTTTAGAAGCATGATAATCGTAATCCAAGGGTTTGTGAAATGAACATTTTTTGAATGGAAATTCTAAGCCAGTTCGAAATATCTGTTTCCCATGTATTTTGATCTGAAGTTGACTGCAGTCAGTTTCATTAAGCTTTTATATTCTCTCTCACCAATGTGTTTGAGACTGTTGCAAACATTCCCTGCTTTCAGATACCCACCAAATGTGTGTCTACGCCCAGGACGCTAAATATCGCTGCCAAAATTGTATATATAGACTTTGAGGGCAGGTCAGACAATAAGAGTGTGAAAGAATTGCTGGAGAAGATGAAGCCTCGTCAACTGGTTAGATAATATTTGGAATATGCCATATGTAGATGTAGTTTAGAATATGCTATATGTTATGTTTAGAATAACCCTTTGTAGAACATATTAAAAACTACATGCATATTATGTCATTTTAATTTATATGAAGTATTGACATAATGATATATTCACATTCTCTTGAATATTCTATAATCTATATTATGCGAATGTGATTCAAAAATTATTAGGACATGATGTGTGGTTTTAAGCAGTTTTTTTCAAAAACTTACATAGTATAGTCATATATTGAGTTATATAGTCATATATTGGGTAATATTCTCATATACTGAGTAATATAGTCATATATTATATAATATGATCATAGATTGAGAAATATAATTACAACAGAATTATGTCATAAAGTGTATCTTGTGTATATTGAGTAAAGAAAGAAACTAGCAGCCTGTTTGACGTAAAACTACTAGGTATAGCATGTTACTATGTAATACTAGGTGTAGGATGTTACTATGTAATACTAGATCTAGGATGTTACTATGTAATACTAGGTGTAGGATGTTACTATGTAATACTAGATCTAGGATGTTACTATGTAATACTAGGTGTAGGATGTTACTATGTAATACTAGGTATAGGATGTTACTATGTAATACTAGGTGTAGGATGTTACTATGTAATACTAGGTGTAGGATGTTATTTCTAGATACTAATTCACGGTACACAAGATTCCACGATGTCTCTAGCCAAGTACTGTAGAGATAATGAAGTGTGTCTAGGAGAGATCTTTACTCCTAGAGTCGGGGAGTCACTAGACGCCACCACAGAAAGTCACATATTCCAGGTGACTTCTTGGGCTATACTATACTATGTTATACTATACTATGTTATACTATACTATGTTATACTATACTATACTATGTTATACTATACTATACTATGTTATACTATGCTATACTATGTTATAATATACTATGCTATACTATACTATGTTATACTATACTATGTTATACTATACTATGTTATACTATACTATGTTATACTATACTATGTTATACTATACTATGTTATACTATACTATGTTATACTATACTATGTTATACTATACTATGTTATACTATACTATGTTATACTATACTATGTTATACTATACTATGTTATACTATACTATACTATGTTATACTATACTATACTATACTATACTATGTTATACTATACTATACTATGTTATAATATACTATGTTATACTATACTATACTATACTATACTATGTTATACTATACTATACTATGTTATAATATACTATGTTATACTATACTATGTTATACTATACCATGTTATACTATACCATGTTATACTGCAGGTCAAGTTGATGGATTCGCTGGTCTCACAGTTGAACTTTGCTAAGACTCCCATAGCTGAATTATCTTGGCTAGACGGTGAAGTGAGTTCCGACTCTGTATTTACTCTTTGTCAATCTTGTTCACTGATTGGTCGTTTCCTTGATGATGTCATGGTACTAATAAGAAAACAATACCAGCTATACTGGTGGTTAAATCATTTGAGAGATCATCTTGCTATATGTGCTACTTCTATAACTGTATGACTTCCATTATCTGTCGTCAGTTTAGAGCTGCTCGTTTAAAATACCATGGAGCTAACTTCTCATAGAGTGCTGCTTCAGTATATACTCAATTTACTTTACGCATAAAGCTAATTTAGGTTAGACTTGGCGCAATGTTTAGGTCTGCTGCTTGCCGCTTGAATAGACCCTTTGCAGAGGTCTCCAATGTCCCCTTACAATTAAGAGTTGTGTCCTCCCAAAATGAAAGTTGAACTCATTTTTGTGATTTTGGTTGCTGAGCAATGCTGAAGTGCCACTTCAGTATTTCTCAGTAACCAAAACCACATACATGCTTTTAAGTTTATTTTCTTTAATATTCTTCATGAAGAAATATTTTTAATTTTTTGTCAACTGCTAATATGTGTGCTTATACCAAAATATCTATCTCCTAAAAAAACAATTCTACAGCATAATTAGAATTTTAAGTAGCAGCCAATCCTTAAATTTTTAACGAGTTTGCTCTTTACTCAAAGGTTCAACCTATTCACTTTGGGAAGACACAACTCCTAGTTGTAAAGGAGATATGCAGGGCTTCTGAAAAGGGTCTATTGTGATTTTTTCCGCAATTTGTCAACAAAGGAAACTAAGTAATGTGCATCTAATATAATGTGTGTTCACTAATATATCTACGTTGGTACATCAGTTCCCATTAGTTGGTGTGTAGTAACAGGCAGCTAACAGTATGTCTACTATTCAAACATGAGCTAGATAATCTCATCTTAAACAATGCAACTCACAACTCTGTCAGTAGACTAAAGCTGTATAGTGTAGGGCATAGGAGAACAACTACCAAAATATGTATCGCGTGGTTACTCATTGGTTGTGAATCATAATATATTTCTGCCAATGACTTTGTAGATAAAACTGCCAGAGTTAGAGCTGCCCAAGAGTTCCATAGAAGACGGCGATGAATTGCCAGAGGAAAATAAAGAAGAGCGAGAGGCTGAGAAGTTGAAGGCACTGGGTGGGTTTTATTTGCAGCTCAAGTGGTTTTAGCTGCCGTGAGTCACAAGTCTTGAAAAGGAAGATAACTCTATTATTTATTTGGAACAAAATTTGGTCGGAAACTGGCATTGTTCTTTATTGTATTGTCTCAGTATTGCTGATGTGTTATTTAGACTGTTTGAATTGATTTCTCCCAAATACCAACTTGTCCTATCTCTTTCTCAGCTCAACAGGAAACTGCCCTCAAGGCGGGGCACATCCCCTCCCTGCACCGCATGCATGCTTCTAGAATACCACCCCACAAGGCTATCTTCTTCAATGAGCCTAAACTCTCCGACCTCAAGCAGGTCATGATGAAAGCCGGCTTCCAAGCAGAGTTTAATAAAGGAGTCCTGGTTGTGGATGATAAAATCGCTGTTAGAAAGGTACTATTAATGGGCTGTTTAATATTGAAATACTTATTTGCTATAATACAAGTTGTGCACTTCACCTTATGTTCCAAAGAACTTCTTGTTAAATTTGTTTATTGTATAAAAGTTTCCATGTCAGAACATCTAATAATTATTAAGATTTTGAGGCGTGTGCATACAGTGCTGATAGTGGTTGATACTGTGTTTGTAGACTGTGGCTGGTATAATACAGTTGGAGGGGTGCATCAGTGAGGAGTACTATAAAGTCCGAAGTCTGCTGTATGATCAGTATGCTATCGTGTAACTTTAACTAGGGAATAGGAGGTGGAAGAGGCTCAATTATTACTTTTATTGTAATAAAAACAGTCTAGCTGTAAATAATCATTTGTGTAATTAAAATCATTGTATAATTTTTATAAAAATTCATGAAGAAAATATAAACCATACAAATACTTTTAAATTGAGCTCTTTGATTTAGTTAGTATATTTATGCCAACACTTCGTCCACCACTCGCTTTTTCATCTTAACTTTACCCATGTTTCTTTAGAACAGCTCTATTGAACTGAATACATGTGTTTTAGCAGAGGTTGCATAACTCCAAGTTGCTGCCTTATTGTCACAATGTCAGTAAATCATACAATAAAAAATTGTGAACTTAAATTTGTTAGCAAGCTGGCATTTCAAAACTCATTTACTCATGAAACACAGGCTTTAAAATATTAGAATCAACTTCAAACATCAAAAGTCAAATCTGAATTAAATTTCAGTTAATAATTAAAAGCATAATATAATAAATACCTTGAAGTATAAATAATAACCTAAAGTCAAAATCACATTGGCTAGGAATGGCGCCCTGCTCTCTCGAGATGACGGTTTTGGTCGGATATCTGGAGAGTGTAAGCAGGATTATAGCTGATGACACCGTTGCTATCTGTAGACCTCAATGCAGGATTAACATGTGTATTCTCTACACTACCCAGCGAGGTGTAGCCCATATCGTACAGACTACAGTATGGAAGGTTGAGAGACCTTAGCAATTCCCACACATCATTGTAGGAGAAGTTGAGTATGGGATTGACTCTCATCAGCTCTGGCCAATCACCATCGGTCATCTGAAACAAGTCCATATCGCCGTGCGGGTCGGTGGAGCGGGTGCCCATAATAACTGCTTTGATACCCGGGTGCTGCTGCTTCATTTGCGCAAGCTGGTCCTTTATTCCCCCGTCAAACCTCATCATCTTCAGCTTGTACCTATACAATGCAAATACCATCATAAACTTACTCATAGTGCTAAAAATACACACCCAGTATGAGCTGAGAGTACACTACTTGATACTTAATCAAAACTACTCGGCTAACAACTGGAATGGTCAAAATTGTTATGGTGCTCTAGCAGCAGAGATGGACTCGCAACTCAGTCGTTAAGTTGGTTGCAGCAAACATTTGTAGAGTAGGAAATCGCTTTCGAATGAAGCTAATTCAAAAGTAAAAAAGTTTTTCACTGGACAGTTTTGTTCTCGTTATTTCTTCTAATAATATCTTTAAAGTGAAATCTTTCTAGATGTAACATGATGAAGTATCTACCAACCTTACAACACTCTGCTCTATGAAGAGCTCCACCTCAGGAAACGGTGTTTTACTCTTGATATAAAGTGTCTTCAGCTCAGATGAGTTGCTATCAAAACCTGGATGTTGGCTAACCACAGCGTACCTGAAAACAAGAACATCTGAGGAATTTGGTCATCATTATCCCTCATGAAAAAACTAAAAACATTTCCAAGAAAATTATTATCCTACCATAAGTGTAAAAGAGCTGTACAATCTTTGCCACCATTAAATCCTATGCAAACTTCATCCAAAGTGTAACGACTTAGTGTTTCACTGCACACTGCCAAAGCCTCCGTCAATGGTGAGCATATTTCACTTGTCTTCTGCAATTTCTCCAGTTTCTTCATTGGTTCAGACAATGGATCTACATCATAGTCTACAAAGCGATCAGATGGGAGACGATTCCTAATTGCAGCTTCACATTTGTCTAGATCAGCGGCGTCACTCGACTCTAACACTATCTTCACCTTAAAGTAATTGTTATGCCACTCCGGATATGAGCCAATTGTAACAGTAGAAGAAAACTCTTGGTTTATCAAAGTCAATTTCTCAGCTATGCTCATTTCATCTGTATTTAAATAAAGCATGCGAACTTTTCTTGACAAAGACGGATTTCCTACCAAATCTTCCAGAGACAGAAAAGCCAGTTTTAAAAATTTAGGAACTCCTGGCAAAATGAAAACATTTTCGATGTTCACTACAGGAAACTTTCCTTTACTACCTCGAATGAGTGATGCTGCATCGGGAATAGTAGCTAACTTTTTGTGAGTTTCAGTGTACTTTTCTTTAAAATAACCTTTATACATGGCTTCTAATTCCCCATTAACTTTAACAGGCATATTGAAAGCTGCGGCTACAGCCTCGTATGTGATATCATCATGGGTTGGTCCAATGCCACCCGTTGTAATCACATGTGTAAAAGTTGCGGAGAACTCTTTAACACACTCTCCGATAGCATTGACATCGTCAGGGATTGTCACCACTTTCTTTACAACTGCACCCAGTTGATGAAATCTGCCACATAAATAAAACGAATTGCAATCCTGAACTTGCCCTTTCACAATCTCATCTCCAATAACTATAATACCAACAGTTGTTGTATTCATCCTCATTTGCCCAATCACTTGTGAAGTTTGCAACTTTACTAAGTTAGAAGCCAGAAACCCTCCAAGTTTGCTTTGATGTATAGAGTACCGTTTAACATGGGATAATATTGACTTCATCTCAGTATAGCTGTCACAAATAATACTAAGTTCTTACAAGCCATTTCCTGTAACATATTCATTATTTGCCATTATTACAACATTATAGCTCCTATTGTTCACATTTTAAAACTATATTAATTAAAATTGTTGGGAAACTTAAAATTTTATAGTATATGTGAAGAAACCTTTGCTTCATAACTTATTTGAGGCAGCACTAGAAACGAATTTGTAAATAATTACAGGAATTAAATTTTGAAATCAAGTCATACATTAAATTAAAAAATAACAGAAATAATCAATATATATTTGAACAATTATAAAAACAATTACAATAATGATTATTTAACAATAAATTGAGCGTCAAATTAAGAGTGAGTGTTATACTTGAGACTTGAGTCACTATTACTATATAATTATACTAATTATAGTTAATTCAAATCTAATACTTGTAGTTATACTTTTATAGTTTTACTCTAAGTCTTACTCGTATACTTTCACTTTTACAATAATACTAATAGTATAGTATTTTACTATTGCTATTACTATTAGTATAGGCATTATCATTATGATTAGCATAAACTGAGAAAACCAAACATTAGGTTTATAAAGAAAATGTTGCTGTAACAGAGTCAATATTATTATTATTAGGTCAACTATTAAGCTTACTGAAAGTAAATAACTGTGACACATAATAAACATAGCTATAATAAACTAATGCTAATAGTAATATATTGTAATCTGCAATATAATCACTATTAACCATAATGATAATGTAATGAAAATGTTAATACTTATAGTTGTACTATTACCAATACTGTAAAAGTAATTAATGAATAGTTTAGTGTTAATTCAACAATATAAATGTAATCTTCTAATAGCAATTAGTATACAGTACATATAAATACAATTTACTAATTAGTAATTACTATTACTATTAGTATTACAGTATTACATTTAGTGATTTACTATTACTATTACTATTAGTATTACCGTATTAGTATCATAGTTATACTCGTAGTTTTACAGTGTTTGTTTTACTTAAATTTGATAGCTAAGCCTAAGGCTAATAGTAATACTCTATTAGTATTACTATTACAGTTACTATAACTATTACAATCGCCTATTAGTCTTGTCCTTGGGGCTTGCCGGCTTGGACTTGAGTGAAAATTTAAATAAAATTTTTCTTTCAGTCTGAGTCTGTTACACTAACTGTAAGTTTAGAATCATCAATAATTAACTTTATTCAAAAAATATATCAGTCAATGTCACTAAGTACAACAGTTTCAGTTAATTTTAACGTTTTACTAAATGTAATAATATAATATATATTTAGTAGTAGTAACAGTAACAGCAGCAACTAGAAAAAATTAGGGTTTTACTGGAGGAAATAACTTAAACTGGACGTAATCCGGCAAAACAATATAAATGTGTGGCAAAGGTTCGTAATGCATATTTGCGGAAAAGGTTTTTACGTTCCAATTTCTATCGGCTCATATATATCAGTTTTTAGATGTTCTTTTTAGAGTATGATAGACGATATTAGGTAGCGAGCTGAGTAATTTATTTTGTAACTGAGAAGTCGAATTTCGATTCACTCAATTTGAATTTACTGAATAAAGTTAATCAGGGTTTACTGTTAACCTAAATTATTCACTTTCAGATTTTATGAAAAATCAAGTTTAAATAAAATCAGTCAATGGCATAAATTGATTCATTTTCTATATTATTTTATTTTAATTCAGGTTATAATCAGTTTATAAAATAAAAATAACTAAAACTTGGAGTTGGTCTTGAAGTTTCAGTTTGACTTGGCATTCACTGATTCAGCATTGGCTTACTTGCTTGCTTGCTTGACTTACTTGAAGATGCAATCACGTTAGACCACTCAATTAGTGTAAACGACGTGCCTCGTTTGGTGAACAGAATTATTAAATGTAGTTAATACTTTTATCACCAAAGTCCTAAACAGAACTGCACCTATGAAGAGCAAGATCACATAGGTGCAGTTCTGTTTAGGACTTTGGTGTCAGTACCGAGCTTTAGGCTTATGAGGCCTGTCTGTGAGCAGCATTTGGTGTTATTTTCATATCAATAAATTGAATATAATCATGATCGTAATGATAACCATAATTATATTAATCACTTTGACTTTAAATCAACAATAATGATAAATTAATATTGGTTTTTATTGAAAACAAATCTGCTAATGCTATTGACTCTGCTATTCAATTTTTTAGATCAGTATGACTATGAGCATCACTATGAATAACACAGTGTGGTATCCCGGTATGAGCCTCCACTTGAGAGCATTAGTTAATTTATTAAGATAGCTTAAGTTCTCTAGTTTTATTTTTAAATTTTGTTTTGGGGCACGGGTTGAAATTCTTGCGAGACCACAACTTTTTTTACTCCATTTTTATTTTCAATCACAGACTTTTCTCAAGTTCTTCATTACTACACCTACATGGGTATTACCATCAGTCAGTATCAGTATGAGATGATCATGATTGTCATTGTGAGCATGCTTATTACTATGATAATGATAGTGATACTGATAGTCATAGTGACTAATCTAACTATTGCGAGTATGATGGTCAGTATTAGAAGGATAGTAAAGCTGAATATCAATATGAATATAAGCAACTGTAAGTGTAGTACTTATGATGATGCTGCTAGAAATAGTATCAGTGTGATGATTATTATTATGATTCGAATTAGTATGATTATGATTTATACCTAATGAGAGTTAGTCTTATAGTTATCGTCAATCTATTAGCATGTGGTACTAAATTTATTTTATTTCTTGCTATAAAATTAAATTCTGAAAGTGAAAGCTAAATTAACTAATTGATCAGCTTTGAACTTTCAGACTCCATTTAACTTGTAAATTTTAATTTATTGTGAAGTCAATGTTGGTAGCAAGTTGACTTTGGTCAAATAATTTTAAGCACTTTACTCAGCTCTGCTTTTAGTGTTTTGTTTTTTATTAGTTTGACTTTATTTCAGTTTGGATTTGATTTTAAGGTTTACTATACTTCAGCTCAAGTGCTGAAGTTTATCTCGTTAACCAACTTGAAGTTGAACTTGAAGCCACACTTAAGATGTCACTGAGGCCAAAGATGCTAGCGTCTAGGTAAGCATAAAATCAATCTATAATTGTTGTTACATGCTAAAGACTCAAGAATTTGAATTGGAAATTTAATATCCTTGTGTTCAATATTTAAATGTTTCAAATAATTTTATTGGAAACAAAAATTGCCATTGAAAAACCAACTTTTTATAATGAGGTTGTAAAAGAATTGTCCATTCGTTTAATGCGATTTCTTTGTTGGTGTTTATGAGAGAATACTTATTAGTATGAACATTCATATGTGTCAACGCCATTGTATAAGCGCATGTGTTTATAAGCACTCGTCTTGTGTGAAAACATGTGTAAGAACTCACTTGTCCTGTCAGTATGAAGACGAGCGCCACTGTGCAGTGCCAGAAATGCCAAGAGAAAGGTCACTGGACGTACGAATGCAAGAATGAGAGGAAGTACTTATACAGACCTTCACGCACCAAAGAAATGGAGAAAAATCTCAAACGGAAGCAGTTGCAGAAAGTGATGGATGCAAAGTGAGTGTTTTATTTGTTACCTGCCACTATACCTTGGTTTTAGTGGAATAATGAAATATATTTAGAGTTGGAAAGTATATCCTCTTTTAATTCTTGAGGTAAAAAGTTGGGTTCTATAGCAGATAAATTGTCTTTCATATGAAATATCTCTATTTATTTTACTCTGATTTGTTGCAGGAAACAAAAACATTCTAGTAAAGATTCTCAAAAGAAGAGAAAGCGTAAAAGGTTTGTACTGTAACTGCCATACAAATTATAGAGTACATAGAGTAGTGCTGGTAGTCTGTCTAGATTGGGTTTGGATTTGTTTTTCTATGCGCTGTATCTTGTTAATTGCTTCCTATTCGGGTTACAGTTGCAACAAATCTATAGTAGCTGTTGATGAGGGAACAGCTTGTGTCCCTCTCACCTGGTTACCTGACTCTCTCGGTGCCTGTAGACAGCTCAGCTGATGATGATATTGACAATGTTCCCCTTAAGTATTTTATTATTCAAGGAAAAATTACACAAAGCTACATGCCTCTCCCTTCTCTCTATGTAACTCCCCTCCAGCTATGTGACCCCCTCCCCATCCAGCTGCAAGGCTCTCAACTACATTATATGCTGCATGCTATCTCTTGGTTACTGATAAACATTTATCTGCTGAAAGATCTGATCAACATGTTGCAGTCTTGAAGACATTATTTCTATTGGTTTCTGTGATTAGTTAATATCATGTAATTGGACAGACAGACAGTATAATGCTGAGTTCTTAAAACATTCCAGTCTCAGTTTGACAAATATAGGGATAAGTTTTTTTCCAAGCTTAAAATTGTATTGTCTAGCCCCGGCCTTAGTGGTATGAGTTTTGTGTTTTGTAGCCATTTAAAATATTAGTCTATACAGGTAATGGGTGTTGAATTTTCTTCATATACTCGAAACTACATTGAAATATAAATAGAAAAGCCTATTACTATGGGAAACTGCTGATTGTTTACTCTGAATGTTCATATAAACACTTCATCAAATAACTTGCTAGCATCGTAAAATATGGCAGCTTTATTGTTATTCTCTATTTTAGTTGAAATTTCATGTTCTGGTTTCGGCCAAAGAAGACAACTCCCAATATGTTGGGACTAGTTTCCATAAAGTCTACAATAGTGCCCTTATTAGCCAACAGCTTTATACTTGCTCATTCGGTTTTCAAGTCAATTCGAAGTTTGCAGAGCTACACTGTCACTATCTGACTGTGTATTCATTTAATTCAACTTCTAAGGCGTTGTCTTATTTCATTGTTCTAAAAGTTTTGTTTGTGGTCCCCACACAGTAGAAATGTCTCATAAAACTTGAAATTATTTAGGAGGTCCTCTTCAAGTAGCAGCAGCAGCAGCTCTTCAAGTAGTTCTTCAAGTCAGTCAGACTCCGGTGACTCTAGCAGCTCCTCTGACTCAAGTAGTGCTGGCTCTTCCTCAAGTACTGACTCGAGTAGTTCAAGTAGTGAAGATGAAAGTCCCAAGAAGAAGCGCAAGAGATAGAGACCTCTACTCAATATTATTGTACATATTCAGCCTGCATGGACACTTTCTCAGTCTTATTTATTGTTTAATACAATTTCACTTGAATGCCCACAACATGCACTACTCTATGTCATACGATCTTAAGACATTTTGTATCATAACTATTTGTTAAATTGTTTTATTGGAAAAACTGATTTTTATTAATAAAATGTTTTAAATATGCAAATGATTTTTGTGTTAACCAAATCTTATGTTGTATTAAAGAAATTAAACTAACAACTAGTTTTATATTGAGACGCAGGTTGAAGTTGGTGATAGTCAACTAATTTGTAGCACAGCTGCTACTGTTTGTAAGCCTTTAAATTTCTCAACAAAATATATTGAGCCAATGCATTGAATATTTACAGTATAAAAATATTTTCACGTCCGCTTGAGGTTAAAAAGCTCTTAACTTCAACCATTTATATATGAAATACACTTATTACATTAAAGAAAATAATTCCTAAGTATATCTGTAAAGATAGTGCATAAAAAACAATAGTTGTCCACATTGCTCTAAGTAAGCTAGATTCAAAACAAAATTATTATATTATATTTATTTTGAGTGCATAGAAATATTATATATATACTCAGTATGTGTGTAGTATATCAAATTTACCTCCAAAGTGAAACTAATAAATTCACTTCTACAGCTGAACTGAAGTTACCTATGGATTTCTTTTATAGTTACAGAGACTTTATTCTAGAAAATTATAATTATAGAACGTTAATTATTTTTATAGAAATCACCAGCTGGTTTGTGAGCATATATTCTATATTAGGTACAGAAATATTAGTAAAATATATCATTTCAGTGACTGTGAACTGCAGCTGCTATAAGAACAGTGTAAAGCAATAGAAAATTTAGCAACAGTAGTGGAGACGCCATACAATATTTGCTCCAACAGTGACATATTTTTGAGAAACTGTCAGACAAAAGTTGCTTCTATGTCTTTTACCACGTCTACTTTTTTGCGATTAGAATGTTTCACCAACTTGCTGTTAGTTGTCGCTGGAACTGGTTGGCGAATGGCCTGCTGTTGAGGTGGCTCATCTCTCAGGCTAGCAGCAAAGTTTTCCAGAGAATGTATTCGCTTAGTCTTGCGCCCGAAAGTCCAATTAGTATTGTTGTCGTAGCTGCCGTCATTACCACTTTGTTTAGTGTCAGTGTCTATGATGTCATTAAATATCGGAGTATTATTGAACGTGACTGTGTGGCCACTGGACCCACTATGTCTCTGCTCCTGTTCGGGCTCGTCTGGTATGTGATTGAGACTGGTAACAAAGTTATGAGAAGTTATCTCACTGGTTTTATCCTTAAATAGGCTCATCCCGCTAGCCGGTATCAGATATGAGTCCACTTTAGGGAGAGAAGGTTTCTCTTTGCTCCTCTCTATTGGTGGGCTCTGCGGTGGGTGGTCCCTGTGGGTGGCCCGTGTTGGTAGCTCAGGTAGTGGTTTATTAACAGAAGAAAAGGAGTACAGCCTTGATCTGAACCCTGGTGGCGGAAGGCTGTTAAAGTTCGCCATATCATCAAAAGAATTTCTATTTGGGGTTTCAATGTCAAATGCTATTGAGTTTTTTCTTAACTGCTTATGACTTGGCAATCGTTTGGGGAGTGATTTTGAGTTATAGGGCTTTATCAGCGTGTTGTGGTTGGAAGGAATGGGAAATAGTTGTGTGGTGGAGGTTGAAGGTAAGCTCTTACTTACTTTTTTGACTCGGTTCTCTCTTGCATACAGAACGCTTAGAATAAGGATTATCAACAATAATGGTAGGCCAACAGCTGCTCCTATTACTAGAAATAAAACACTTTGTGTGAATAGGTTGAAACATTTTTATCCCATTGACCAATTAAAACAACAAATATTATGCATTATATTTGACATAAATACAACAATTTCCACTCTTATATGATTATCTATACTATGTTGTTATGACCATAATGATGTCATCTGAACTTACAAATTTCTTTCTGAATATAGCAATCGGGAAAATCTGAGATCTTGTTGCCAAGTTCGGTCCACAAAAGTGACCCATCAGTTTTTATTGCACAGGAAACTGACCCATTCTTAGAGCCATCTTCTCTAACATAACCAGCTCTGCATTTAAAAGTGTAGATCAGCTCGTCGTTGTGACCAACGTGAGAAAGCTGGTACCGAGAATTTCTAGCTGTCGGCAAGTAGCACAGCTCACCTGGAAGTCACGAGTACACCATATTGAATTACAGTACACAATGGGTCAAAGTGGTTTTCTTAAGTTACCATATTATACAGATAATAATCTAAGTACCTTATTATAAGCCAAACACATGCATCATCTAAATCTTGCATAAGAAACAAAAAATAAAACATTAAATTTTAAATAATCTGATACTAGGATAAGCACAACACTGAAGAATACTCACGACAAAATCGTGGTCAGTGTAAATAAAGTAAATGTATTCTACCTTCTATTTTGTTGGTGAAATCTGCGCCTGTTGTTGAATTGTTTGAGACTTCACTGGTAGACATTTTGATAGTCAGTAGAAATCTATTGCTATCATTTTTAAAATAGATTCACCTGTCTAACAGTTTGAGTGCCAATGGCTAGCTCTGAGCTCTATAATGAGGTTTTGCTAGTGAATGATTTACTTGTTGAGAGTAAATTTCATAGTCTCCCCGAATGCTATTGGCTAACGAGCACTATTCATGAACACAACCTGTGTCAACACCAAGAAGGAAGTTAAGGTGCTTAACGTGATTATATAACTATAGTAAATTCAGTAGCTTAGACCTGATTCACTCTCATTCAGAGTTTGAATAAAAAGTTCGATTTGAATGCACGTCTTACCTATTAACCATTGTCATGTTTAAAAACTAGTGAGTTTGATTATTGGACCATACTAAAAGGCCTGATTTGTGTAAACATGTATTATTATGCTCCTCAATAGGAATAATTTTATAGTTAGAACTCAATTTGACCTACTAAAGTATAGTAACTGCACTAATTACGGATGTAACTACATTTGTAGCTTGAAACAGAAATGTTGTCTGAACATATACACCTGTGAATACATATTAAACCATTCTTGTGTTAAAGGTATAATGTTGACGTATATTCATGAGTTATTTATGAAAGTGGAGACATATTACTGCAAGTTTGTAGCGCACGTTTATAAGCCAAATGGACTTATCGGATGTATTTTAGCTGAGCCTAGCAATAGCCAGTAGCACATAAGCTAAAGAGAATGGTAGTGCTATTGTGTTATTATAGAACATGTCAAGGTCAATCAGCAGCAACTACATGCTGACCACATGTTGATAAGTGACATGGTACTCTACGTGTTCTACCTGATACAAGCACAATTTGTTTTGTATTTTTATTTTTAATAAAATAAGAATATTAAGGACAAGATTTGAAGGCATATCAAACTAATACTCTTTATTTACAGGTTGCTTAGATATGACTTCACATAAATATCAACAGTTAAAAATAGCGCAAATATTATATTAAACACTAGCTGTCTCAATATACGATATTTTGTTCAAGATTTATATATCAAAACATTAAAGCATTATAGAGATGCCCAGCCTTTCATAAATGCTTCATAGCTTTATGCACAGGATCACCAGCTTTGTCAAAAAACTTTCTTATTCTCATTTATGAGGCAATGTAACTATGTTTGTGTGATAAAAGCGCCCATATACTTGGTTATAGAATTATTTTGTTAAGTATATTGTTACATACACTACATCTCAGCCAGATACAAGCAGCTCAGCATTAGATTGGATATTTTTGTTAAAAACCGAAGGCTATATTGAAGTGGTTTGAGAAGCTTCCAGTTTCAAGAATTGCTAAATTTTTGCTGTTTCCCATGGAATTGCTAGCTGAACTTTGACCTCTGAGCTCTTGGTAGCCTTTCATTTTTACTTTGTTGGTGTAGAGGATCTGGCAGTGAGGACTGTACTTTTGGTGCATATGTTGCGAGACCGCGCTGGGATCTGGTACTCTGTGGCGAGTGACCCGTGATGATGATGTCCGGAGGTGGTAGCCTACCACCACTCTCGCTCTCAAACTCTTTTGTGTCAGCTGTAGAATACTCGTCTTCTCTATCTGGGTCAGAATACTTATGAGCTGAGGATATGGAGCTGATCTGATTGGCTAAGAGTTGAGACTCTCTGGTGTACCTCAGCACGCTCTCATTGCTTACTGACCCTCGAGACCTGTGAGGGAACTCTTTCTCGTGTTGTCTGTTTTTGCGTCTCAGTCTCAGGTATAGAATCAACATGATGATGGCGACTATAACCAGAGGTACTCCAACACCCAACCCTATAACTACATGTGGAACAATAGTTAGTATTTCATTGTTAGTTAAGATCTCTCTATCTATCTGTCTATCTATCTATCTATCTATCTATCTATCTATCTACCTATCTTTCTTTCTGTCTATCTATCTATCTATCTATCTTTCTATCTATCTATATCTATCTATCTATCTATCTATCTACCTATTTGTCTATCTATCTATCTATCTATCTATCTATCTATCTATCTGTCTATCTATCTATCTATCTATTTATCTATCCATCTATCTATCTATTTATTTATCTGTCTAACTATCTGTCTAACTATCTAACTATCTATCTATCTAACTATCTATCTATCTATCTATAACCACCTATATATTTCTCTTAGCCATTAGGCTAAGTAGTTTTGTTATATTTAGCATGACAAAGAGCTTTTTTAATAGTAAAAAATTATGGCACTGTACCTAGAAGTGCACTGAGCTCTACCATTTATAACGGCAAAGTTATTGATCTCTTTACTCACTGATTTCTTGCATAAAAGTGCATTCTGGGAGATCTTCTTCAAACTGAATCTTGCCATTGACTTCAAAGCAAACCAGCCGCCCTTTGTCTGATCCGATTCTGTTGGTGAACCCAGGCAGGCACTCGTATCCCAGCAGATGTCTACCTGGTTCAATATCGTATATGTCTCTAATCTTCCCATTCTTCAGTGTGTACTCTGAGCAGTATTCACCAAACCTAATATCTGTCACTATGAAAAGAGCTAATAAAATTACACTCACGAGCAACAATATTAATGACAAGTTTTTTGCAAAGAGTTTGGAACATACACATAGAAACAGTACTCTACTGAACTTAGGATAACAAGCAGTTGCCTTCTCCTAATCCAGAGCTCAACATATGCTCTACCAAACAGACTTTCATATCATCTTAAAGCGTTACAGTCCACATAACACTGATTGTATATATAATATTTTTTAAATTACTGTAGAGATAATAATCTATGTGGTAGTATTCTAATAGGCTATGCAGAGCTTAGGAATGAGTTGAATACAACGGTGACTAATATCTTCGACGTAGTATAACATATATAATAAAATTATGCTCTCAGCTATCATTTTAATTTCTACTACACAATATAATAGCTGTTCTAATCAACAAGAGACAGAAATGTGTTATGAGTAAACTTAAATGGAAACGCTAGGGTACTTTATACTACAAATTAACTTATAGCTCTTAATTCCTTTTGTTAATACTTACCAATTTCGATTTCTGTTTTAGTGGACTGCATAGTTTTATTTACACGGATGTAAAACTCAAAGCACTATCAGATATTGACTCTAATGTTGATATATTGCGGGTTTTTACTTAGGTCTTTTTGTAGCAGCTAGTGTACACAGTGTACAGTGTGCTGTGTCTAAACCTCTATGTATAGTGTAAGTCTTATTTGTGTAATCTGAATGACCTATTGTACAAACTTAGCTCAGTTCCTTTCATCAAACTAGTGAATAGTAAGACTCATTACCATTGCCTTTCTCATCAGTAGATATTCAGTGAAAATTTACAACTACATTATGAATCTACAGATTGTCATACAAAGGAGTTGTGTCCCCTATAGCACTTGGCAAAACAATAATATAATTATATTTATAATTATATTTATAATTATATTCAAGTCTAACCTTTATGAAACAATTATATTTTGAAAGAAAATGATGCCGTGACAATCACAAACCTTTCAAGTAAGCTCTAGTATACTTAAATAAAAGTACCGCCTTGGTAAATTGCTGCCACGTGTATCACTGATATAATACTCTTCGTTTAAAGATCTCCTATAAACAAAAGTATCAGTCAAGAATATACAAAACATGAGCTATAGAGATAAGGGTGGGCAACATAAACACACGGTGTGTGCAATCAACAAAGAAAGTACACTTCAAACTTTATGCTTGACTAACTTTATTTTTCATACTTGTACGACTATTGATTACCTTTTTGTAGATGTTCTGTTATATTCTAATACATTATATCATTCTATTTTATATCATAATATTTTATATTTTATTTAATTGATAAACAATTTAATGGAATAGTAAGAATACAAAATATAGCTTATATTACTACAATGAACATTTGAAGTTTGAAAAAAATTTATTTACTTTTGTTTACAAAACCTTAACTTAAATAACTTTGCTAGACGAACAGACCTCCAGTTGTAGAGAGTGCAATCTGTATATCACTCTGAGAGTTGTCCTCTCTCAGAAACATCATTGAGAGACAACTCCATTACTCAGCAAGTCACACAAGCATATAAAGTACTTATATTTGTTGTATGTTAAAAGCACTTTACATAAATTATACTTGAATATAGAAATTTCTAACTTGAGTAACTTTGACAACATGCACCCCAGTTTTGGTTTACAAATATTCTAAAGATAACATATAAAAATAAAAGTTTAAAAAATAACTCAATATAAACATAATATAACTATAGAGATGAACTTAGCATATTTTGCCTGCAGGTAATTACAAATTTACAGAATTGTACAGCTTTTCTTTCGCTTCTTTTGTTTTACTGTTTCAAGTTTCCGATCGTTTTCATGAAACTTTTTTATCAGCCTGGCCACGTCAAAGTAAGCTTGTTCCACGTGTAGACCACTCTTGGCACTAGCTTCTACATAGTGCAGCCTCAGCTCCAGGGCAAGGGCTCTACCTTGATCACCTCTCACCTAAATCACACCAACAAGTGTACATTTCTCATACTAACGAGTCTAACACTTTATGATCTAAAGTCTATGTTTAAAATGTAATTTTGTCTTTAAAAGATTTGACGAACATTTTTTTTAAATTTTAAATTTTTCAAGTTTTTAGTTACTGTGAATTGCAGTGTTTGTTACGTTAAAATTTAAATATTAATGTTTCAAAACTCAGGTGTAGGAAAGCTGTAGGCTGTGTAGCCTGAGGTCTATACACTCACAGCTCTATAATCACCGGGTAGGTCACATTTGTTGCCAACCAACACCATTGGAGTATTGTCTCTATCCTTCACTCTCAGTATCTGTTTGTGGAAGGATCTCACCAAGTTTAAACTGTAATAAAGTCATGAAGTATATGGGAAAAGTACATGCAAACATGTTAGATGTAAATATAATTATACATATGATAATAAATATTATAGTAACTTTTATGCACAAATACAGCTATAGTATTTTTATATTTTATATTAATTATATACTATAGTGCTAAAATTTTATATATATTTATTAATTTCTACTATATCAGTGATTTAAAAGCTGGTTTTCTAGCCTAATGGCCAAGTTTTACATGTACAGAATAATAGCATAATTTTAACAGCGATGAAATGCCCGTTTTCGTTCAACAGCTAGATGTGTTTTGTTGGAGTTGTCTGCACTAAGAATGTGACCCACAGTTGGAATTATCTACTTGGTAAAATGCCTTCAGTATTCCAAGTATTCAGTGTTTAAACAATAGTAAAGAGTAAGTACCATGAAGTACTTTGTAATGCTGTCATAACATTTTGTTAGATTGCTTGAAGAGTTTAACTCTAACTTGATGATGGCAGCAAGAGTATCAAAATAATATAATTGCTTCTGTGCACCACAGTATACACTTTCTCTAGGGGGGAGGGGGGTGGCTCTTATAGCAATGGTGACTTTAAGATGGATACATGAATTTTTACAGTAATATGTACTAATACCATAATAATATTTTTGGTAAATCTGTTGAATTATATTTGATTACATAAAAAGCAGGTATTTTAGCAAGGTTTCCTCCCCTCCTCCCCCTTATTAAATATAATTAATTTCTTTCACTCCAGAAGCTGTTAGATTGCAATGCACATAATTTGCCAGTGACACTGACAGTGCCCTGTTCTAGCATCATATCCTGTGAGAGTCACCAGTTTGAGTCATCACTATGAGTCACTACTATGAGTCATTACTATGAGTCACTACTATGAGTCACCACACATTAATTATAATCCCACCAACCTGTGTCTGTCTGAGAAGGAAAAGACTAGAAGGAATCCATCAGAAGACTTGATGAATGTATCTCTTATTGCATGGAATTCTTCCTGACCTGCTGTGTCTAGCACTATACGAGATATATACAAGAGATATACGAGAAATATACAAGAGATATACATGAGATATACATGAGATATACATGAGATATACGAGAGATATACATTAGATATACATAAAGCATACATGGCATATACAAATTGTTTACACTACTATCTGCAGTATTTAATGTGAACATGTATCTGTAATAAATATATTATATAAATCTAACTAACAATTGTTACCTGCTAACACTGCATAGTCCTCATCAACCCACACTAGCATTGCATTGTTATGCTCATAATTTTCAAAACATATCAGTTCATTTTCCCATTTTCAACAAGATAGTTTAGTTTAAATAATACTTCATACTTGTAATACTTGTATTACTGGTCAGTTATAGATGAATATTTCGTAATATATCCCATGTATATTACTATACACAAGTACATTTACAAATACAGCATATAAAAATGGTTATAGACACAGTCTATAGATACAGCTTGTAGACTATAAATATAGTCTATAAATTAGCCATGTGACAGATGATACAAGGTTATAGCCACTTGTATATACAATAATTTACTCCATGGGTTTAGTTACATAGTGTTACATAAGATATAGTGTGTAGCAGAGTAACCCCTGCACTATTTATGTTGCTGCCTCTATTTAATTCTCCTAACAGGACACATGTTTGTAAGTTAAACCCTGGAGAAGTTAGCTAATTAAATGTCTGTAAGCACTTAATTCACACCAACCTTGTCAACTCTCTGTTTACTTTAAAAAATTTTTGCTGCAAGCTGAGGAATAAACACAGTAACTAGTCTTAAATTGATTTCCTTATAAATAACTTCTAAACTAATTGTTAACTGGTGCATTGACACTCTAATGTAGATCATATTATATCAGAATATTCAACTTTGTTATCTATTAGGTGCTCACAAACCTGTTTCACATCAATGACTAGCCAATTAAGCTATCAATTTGTTTGACCAAGGCGTTTTTATACACTAATAAAAGTTTTTAAAACTGTAAACATTGAATAACAAGCCCAGAGTATGTTACGAGTAGTCACTAGAATATACAATGTTCACTTTAATAATAAAGTATTATGAAAATAGAGAGTTGTCTTCCTTTTTAACTTACCACACAGCTTGCACTGTTGCCCGTCTATTGTACAGACTTTAGCATAGCTGTCTTCTATCGTCGGATCATATTCGTTGACAAAGTAACCCTGGAACAGTTAATAATAAGTTTACTATAAAACTATATAATTTCTTGCATAAAACATTGTGTTTTACTGGGCTCGATGAAATTGAGACTTGGGGTATATATACGAGTATATACATGTGTGCGCACGTGCGTGCGCGCGTGCGCACATGTAAATTACAAAACAACAAAGTAAGTAAATTTATTCAGCATATAAATACAGAAAGTTCATCGCTAAATACAACTTAGATGCATCAGTATAGCCTGCACTGTGTTTTATATACAAAAACATGGATATTCCCTGCATTCACTGGATTGCATTCCTATTAAGTAACTCACTCCAATCATAAGAACTTCTTTCATCATTAACTGGTTCTTATAAATAGTTAAGCTTGATATTTTATGTTATTATAATTCTCTAAGAATGATTTTTTGCAATTTCATTGCATTCATTGTTTATAAAATATACTTGGACAAAAAGTAATAAATAAGATGCTTAGAGGTATTAATAAACTATGATTTATGTAGAAAGTATAAAATTATTATATAGGTAACATTAAACACTTTAGCAGGTGATCTAAATGTACAATTTATCTGTGAGTTGATATAAGATTATGAGGAGATTATACAATAGCATCATATAATAGATATCGGTTACACTGATTGTAGCTGGTCCCAAGAGTAATAACTAAAATATTGACATTTACTATTTATGTTCTACTAAAATACTTCTCACAGTGCTGAGATGGTCTTAGCTCAAGGAGATGGAGAAATACTGTATGATCTATGAATTATACAATATTCATACTTGGCTTTACTAATGTTATAAGGATATCAGTACTTGACTATAGCTTAACATGGTTATGACTTCATGTACCTAACCATTGTCTTTTAATTTATATAAGATATGTATATTATATTTACAGGTCGGTGCAGAAATAAAGATTAATTTTCAACAATTACATAAAATATGTCTATCTACACTCTATACTCTATACTTTACTCTCTACACTCTATACTCTCTACACTCTATACTCTATACTCTATACTTTCTACACTCTATACTCTATACTCTATACTTTCTACACTCTATACTCTATACTCTATAATCTATACTCTACACTCTATACTCTATACTTTCTACACTCTATACTCTATACTCTATACTCTACACTCTACACTCTACACTCTATACTCTATACTCTATACCCTATACTCTATAATTTACACTCTATACTCTATACTTTACTCTCTACACTCTATACTCTATACTCTATACTTTACTCTATACACTCTATAATCTATCCTCCACACTATGCACTCTATACTCTATTCTCTACGTTATGAGAGGAGAGGGGAGGAGAGGGGGGAGGAGGAGGGGGGGGTTCAAACTGAGTTTGTAGGAGAAGATTGAAAGTGAATCACTTGCATTTCAACTTGTAAGTAATTAGCAGCTATCCTAAATCATTACATTTTTAGGATTTTGGTCTATTATATATGGGAAACACAGGCTAAGTTGTGTAGTAAACAAGGATCTGATTGAAAAATTTATAAACAGTGCAATGTTTATGTTTCCACATGTTTTTGCTACCAGTTAGTTACTAATTATCAATTAGTCCATTGTCAACAGTTCATTGAATGAATGAAATTAATTTAACTGATTACACATTCAGCATGTGTGAAACTTGCCTATTGAAATAAACACCAACTGCTGTTTTATGGTGCAATAATGCTCTACATTTTATACTTATTTATAAAAAGATAAAGCTTAGGTGCTGGCAATAAACAGCCTAAGTTCTGTATTTCATCACAATAGCAGTTGGAGATTTACCCTGGAAGTTGTCGCCACATTGTCAAAGCTTCTGCCATTTAGAATAGATTATTACACTATCTGTATATACACTGCTGCTGTCGTTGCTGTTGGGATGCTCAAATGCCGGAATAGAATATCATGAGTATAAGTTGAATAATATGAAAATATTTTGAACCTATAACCATATTTCTTACTGTAGATTTAGTGAAATTGAGTTTGAAGCTCCAACTAATGCTAGAGCCATTTGATAATACTAATGCTCCAATTCTGCACCCACAGAAAGGAAAGTATGGGGGCCCCTCTGTATGCACATCTAACAAATGCCAGCAAATGGTGTTAATAATATTACGTAGTTGTGCTAGAAACATATTTTTTATTTATTCTTTCAGCAAAGGTTTGCGGTGCCTTCAGAGAAACACTCAATATGTATTGTAAATCAAATTTTGCTGTATATACAAAACATAACACTGCTTTAATCTCAAAATGGTAAAACCACTTGCTGGATTGTTACTAATAGACAAAGTTTATCTCAACAGTCTAAGTAAACACGCAAATTTTCGTGTAGTATTTTCATCTTGAATTAGGCCAGATGTGTTTTTCTCCAGGATCCAATTTTCAGCAAGCATTGCATAAAACCGTGAGGGTTGTCAACAGACTGCAAGAATTTTAAGAATAGTGTAGCAGCTTAATTAGAGCGCTGCCCTAGTAAACAAGAGGTCAGCGGTTGAGTCTAAACGCGCGGAATGTTAGGAAGAACATTCAGTCATAATTGCTCCTGAGCCACATCGAAAAAGTCCTTAGCCGCTTTAAAAAAACCTTTCAATCAGGGGTTTCTCACAAGAAGTGTTTAGCTGTTTGATTCCAGAAACAAACTTTCTCAGTTGGCGACTTTTACAGCCACTGAGTCAGTAGAGGTAGAGTCAGCAGAGCAGCACTGCTGACTGTAGGTAATGGTTTCATGGTTTCATAGATTATGAAGAGTGTATATTAGTGATTGTATCATCAGGAGACTTAGTAGTATATATAACTTTAGTACTGTATAGGTTTAGTACAGTATAACTTTAGTACAGTATAACTTTAGTACTGTATAACTTTAGTACAGTATAACTTTAGTACAGTATAACTTTAGTACTGTAAAAATTTGATACAGAGAACTTCTGGTGACATAACTTTAATTATAGTAAATACTAGTCTCTTTGTTCTACCAGTGCAGGTACTTTTGTTGCACTAAAAAGCAAACAATTACTACTACTAAACAAATAAAATGACTCATTTAAATGACTATCAGGCTGAGGAAATGGCGAGATATCGGTGTGTGTGTGTGTGTGTGTGTGTGTGTATACAAGAGTGAAAGAGATATCTTTGTGTAGAGCAGTGTGTTAGAGTGATGTAATGATAGGAGAAGCTAGCGGTGGCCAGATCAACTTCTTAGGAGTTGATATCATCACAAAGGCTTTTTGTTGCTATGAAACACGAAACTAGATTCACAATAAAAAGTGCAGTTAGTTATAATATGACTAACGGAGACGTGATGAATGTAATACAACACTGCAGCAGCTTCTCGCAGCCTAAATAAATGAAAGGAAGTGGAAATTACAGCAGCATTTTTATGCCTGTTTAAATGGGTTTCTTGGTTTATGGAATCAATGATCTAGGTCCAGAGAAAACACATTCTAAACTTAGGAAGTGGATCGAAAACATGTTCAACGAATGAAAGTAAAGACTGTTGAGCTACACTGAAATAAGCTAGTTTCCGTGACTTAGCATAGATATAAGATATTAAACCTATCGCACTCGTATAGGCTATTTGTAGAACATCATATAATAATTTAAGTGCATATATAACGAACTAAGTTAAAATATGCAAAAGTGAAGCCTGCGTTCATCAGCTAATTGCTGGGTGATTACAGGGAAACCCACTCTCCTAGGGAAATCTCAGTCTATGCTCCATTATCTAATCTGCATTAGCTAACGCAGACCTTGTTTACCCTCCTACTTGTAATGACTAGAATGTGTACTGAGGGCTAATAAGTATGCTGGCAGATAAGGAATATCTATATTCATGTAGTCTGTATATAGTAAGTGTGCTGCACACAAGAAAACCTAGCATAGCTCCCTGGATACACCCAGCTCTGTAGAAGATGCAGTTTTGCATCGCATCTGCCCACCACTCCCTATCTGCTTAGGTCAACATGCACTTGTTTTCAAGTTCAGCTACTAGATATACTAAAATATGTAAATTGTTGTGAAAAGGAGTTTTATTGAATGGTTTTGCTTTTATTCGATATTCTATGTTCATAGTTATGTCAGGTGATGCTAAAACCCATGTGGACATAATTTTGTTGAAATTGGTATGTTTTACCATAATTGATGAGTAAGTACACAAATAGCAAGCATGTATTGCAAGGAAACAGAAGAAATGATAGACACTATCATACGCATATGAACAATAAATTATGTATTATTATGCACGCCATATGTAAATAGGTTATTCTATTACACATCATACTGGAAATAGTAGAGTTATCCCTCTTGGCTAGAACACATGGTATTATAAACTGAAATGTATAGCTTTGATTAGACTGACGCAATTTAAACTACTCAATAACAAGCTGTATCCTCCAGAGAGAAATGCTAATTATAATAGTATTTGCTCACACGTAACATAAGATTTATAAAATAAATGACAACCCACACTCTTCCTGCAAGCCACTGCAGTATAACAAGAATATGCTGTGTAGCTAACAGCTCGTTGTCTAGTTTTGATTATTGTCCCACTGAAACAATTACTTAGACAAAACTTTGTTTTGAATATTTTTGTACAAAACATCATTTAATCAACTTTCAATTCAACCCATCAACGCATGTATACAATCATAACATTTGTTGCTACAATCAACTCTCTTATCCCCTTAGCCTCCTGATTACACGGTGACATGGCACATCAGAATAATCATAAAATCATGGAGCCCAAATTCAGCCTAACCGGGTTGGCGCTGAGACAGTTGGCTGGTGAGTGTGATTGCGTTGAGCTGAAAGAAGATGTGTATAGTGATGATATAGAATAAAGATAATTAGTGATAAAATGAGCATTTTTGGAATTTTTGCATTGTGTTATCTACAATATATATATCTATATGTTTATATGCTCTAAATTCTTTCTACATCGTATTGCGGTATATGCCCAGTGACTTTCTAAACACATGCTTGACTTCCCCCAAACATTTTGTAACACGCTACTGTGGCAAACACCTATGTGTATTATTGCTTGGTTATCATATAATATTTTCCTCTCTTCCCTCATAACCCTTCTCTCACCTCACCCCCTAGCTCTTCCCTTGTCCTCCCCTCTCTCCCCATAAACCTTTTGTGTATAAAAATATCCCTATTTATAGTCATTGCATATTTAATGTTGTAACAAAATTCTACATAGTTTTAGGTAGCATCTATTATTAGCATGTCTAAGAGCAAACAGGAAGAAATGATATTACTGCAACTTTTACTAGTTAGTAGCCATGACGATGTGGACTAATCATTGTACAATCTATACATTTATACAATACAGTAATTTACTCATCCTATCCTAATGTATATTAATGTACCATCATTATATTACCAGCAGCATACCATACTACGTAGTAATACCTACATTTTCATACCTTGTTATACACTGTAGCAACTAAATGATACAACCTATAATCTATGTAGGTAGTTTTATTAAACATCAGTTTCTACTTTATAGAATATAGACTACCACCATATTCAGTGCTTCAGTTCTACCTTGTGAAATTTCTTGTTGCAACTCATAATGCTACATTCTATACTCTCTTTATATTATAGACTATGTAGTAATAATTCTCCATGTCCAAAAATAATATTGACATCAAAAACTTGCTGTTACACACCAAATTGTAAATGCAACTTATAAATATATAGGTATACCTTGCCAGGTTTACCAACTATATACATGATGCACCATTTATTGTAATATAACTCAAACATTCTATATCGAATTAATCTTACCTGCATAAACTGTATGGTGAGAGCGCTTTTACCTACGCCGCCGCAGCCCACCACTGCTAACTTGTATGTCGGTCCGTTAAATGGCGGAGGCTCATGTTGAGACAGCATTTCTTCCTTTCTTATAAAAGAGTTATCTACTTCCTGTGTATTCTTATTGCATCATATCTAATAATTTTGTTAGCCAAGAAAGAGAGTAGCTAGATTAGATTTCTACAGAATATTGAGTTCACAAGCCTTGTATGATGTATTGTAAGATGCAGTGCGTGTGGTATCCGAATAAAATGCGATTTTATGGTATTAATTAATGCTAATGGAATCAGCAGTAAACCTCAGCAGAATAGACTCCTCCCACATTAAAAGTTTGCTTGCATGAGAAGATAACTCTCAAAACAAAAATTGCTATATCAGTACAACTTACAAATGTAAAAATATTATGTCATCAAATCATCATTAGTTAAACCTAGAGTACAACAAACCACTATACTCCATTTATAGAATATTAATAGATGAACCATGAACACTGCAAACATACTTATGTTTATATTATAGCAGTTGTATTATAGTGTTCTATAGTATACTACTAGTCATATTATAGTACTAGCAGCTATGTGTTATATAGCATCAATTTGTAATTTTATCATGTTATGTGCTTGCTGTACTTTACTGCAGTAAGTAAATGTCATCTTTTATTTTAGATTAATAATTTTACTTAGAGATTAAATTTTGATTATTTCAATATACAAGTAAATAATATGTGTTTTGCAGTGTACTATTGCAGGTTTATTTATAAATTAAAACTTTTAATTGCATTTATACATTTGCTACATCACTATAAAGTGTAGTGGCAGTAAAAAGTAATTAATCTAGGAAAGCAGCTTTAATAATATATTATAATACAATAATATATAATTCAAATATACTACATTGCACTCATAAAAGGCCTAATCCTTATAAAACTAATAGACTAATAATTATATAATATACCCCATTCACTCAGTATTTTGCATAAACTACATAATATTATAGATTCACAAAACTTTATATGATATACTCTATTTGCACATATAAATAACATTGCCCATTTCTGTCTGGGAAGTATTTTCCACCATATATTGTTTTACACACTCTCCTCTTAAAGTATCGTGATTGGTTGAAATGAAAAGAAATAGTTGTGGTGTCATGTTCACCACCACTTCTCTCTTAATTTCTGTTATGAGCCAATTGTACGAGAGAATTTTATTGAGAGTTGTCTTCTTATAATTAACTAAAGTGAGGACAACTTCGGGTTTACCCTCTTTTGCTAAGCTATCTAATCGGACATTAGGTATATCTTTTACTTTCTCAAACTGACACATTTCACTATCTAATCCACCTCTACCAACAGCACCCTTTACTCTGTTGATAAACATTTCATCCCAACCTTACCAGAATTTCTACAATAATATTTTACATGGGCAGAGTATTATGCGTATACATTTAGCCTATATAGTAAACAGTACAACATGTTGTGGTAATATTGTAATTATGTCATTATGGTTTATTCAATCAAGAAGAGTCTTCATGTATTGACACTACGCGATGCATAACGCAGTGAAACTTTACATTATTTTGAATATTTCCAAAATAGAACAAAATAAACGGAGTATTCATTACAAAATGTTGTATTATTAATTTCTCTACTTTGTATTACATAGTATGAATATTACTACAGGTACTATATTGATATAAAACTTGTAACCAGTAATTCTTTTTATGCAGATGAATATATTTTGTAAATACTTACTCAATAGCAGCGCATGTTGGAGAGTCAATCAAGTTCATCTCAACACAAGTAGTTAGAGAGACATCAAAGAGTGTATAGTTTCTAGCAGGCATTTCGTCATTCATAATCAAAGAGTATAATATATCTGAGAATTTTGTTAACGATAGCAGTACAAGTAGTATAAGCAGCTTGTTTCAGTGAAAAACGATTCCAAGTGAACTTTTAGTTGCTTTTGATTGTTAAACCAACTGCAAGACACAGCGAAATAATATTTAAATATTATCATTGTCTTTACATTTGTATTTTGTTGCATTGTAACATATACAACAGTAATATATTATGAGTCTATATTATACTGTGTATATTCATCAGTAATCTGAATTTTACCATAGTTAGTTTTAGCATTGTTATAAGTTTGCTATTGCATGCACACATTTTGTTTTATAAACCAATGTGTGAAGATAACCTTTTACATATATTATAGAGAGTATGCTTTTTTAATGGCCCGGTTTTGTGGGGGGTCGAGGGGGTTAGCTAGAAAAAGGGAACAAATAACTAAAAAAGTGAATATTTTGTCATAGTCAATAGGAATACTATTAGGTAAAAGAGGTTTATACAGCAAGTTATAACAGCTGATAGAGTAGACTGCATAATGCAGTATGTTGTGATATTGTATATATCTTATCAGTTCTGTATCAATATAATATTCCTATTATGTGTTATCAAAGTTGTTGAATACTATTTATATAGCTAATGCATGAAATTGATGTACTATTATGTTTGAATACCTTATTACCATGCTAGCATGGTTGCTGCTGTATAATATAAATAAGGATAATGCAAAAATATGTGATATAATTATCCATTTTTGTTATATACTTGATAACGTTTTTAAAGTTACATCCTTTTATATTAATAAGTAAAATATTTCACAGAAATGTAGTTTGATTTAGTAAGGCTTAGAATAATAGCTATACTGAAAGCTATCAATAAGAATACTGCCACGTTAATTTAAAAGTTTATTTTAGCTATTTAACCAGACACTATTTTGCTATTTAGTCAGAATATTTCGGTGAATACAAGTTAAATAACGAGTTGTCCAACACTGGTCTTAAACTAAGTCGCGCGAAAATAGCAGTAACATAACCGTCGTTTATAAAATCGTTACAATTATATTGAGTTTAGGCAGCTATTGGTGGATTTTGGCGCCATGTTGCTCGGAATGCACCGAATGGCGTTGTTTTAGTAGCATTTGATTGGCTAACGCATGCACGTGAGATGTCACCGCCATTTCTAAACACGCTACAATTGGAAGCATCGGGAAATAAACTTAATTTTTCGTAAAATAGTGCAATAAGTAGCCTCGAAAACTATTTTAAGTGTCATTTGTTTACTGGTAATGGTAACGAAACATGCTCGATAAAGAATTAACTCCTCCACCTGATGACCGACTATCTAGTTCGTCTGGTTCTTCTAGTTTTGGAGGCAGTGGATCGCCAGATTCTTCATACAAAAGTTTAGCTGACGCTGAGACTGAATCTCACGCTACCAATTCGAGAATTGGACTTTCGGCAAAAGGTTTATCAGAATATTCTAACAGTAATTCTTTATGTAATATACAAGACAAGATAGCTCTGCAAAAGATCCGTAAAACCGTAACGAGCTGCAAGTTAAATGATCAACTACAAAAAGAGTTATCCCTGGAAGGGGAATGGGAACATACTAACAGTCTAAGTAACTCTCAGTCTCACACTGATCCAAAAAGCCTTCCTATAAAATTCAGCTCACCTTTGCGGAAAAGGCCTCCGACTTTAAAGAAAGGACACAGAGCAAGAAGCCGATTGATAGAGCAACCAGAAACACCTATACCCCGCCGAACCCGCGGGTTAAATTTGGATACAAATTCCGGTAAGTAGTAGTACTAGTAGTAGTAAGACTAAGTGAGTTACTAGTAGTACAGTACTGGTAGTGGTACAGGCTGAATTTACACGCTGCCATTCACAGTAAATATAATACTAATTTACTAATTCTAAAACTAGATGTGTAAGTATAACCAGTACAAATGATAAAATTAATGCTAAGACAATACTAATACTAATAGTAATAATAGTAATTATATTCATATTGATAATGATACTCATACTGTCTGTTGAATGTATTGATACTTAAAGTTTTGTTTTTACTTGTAGTTGTAGTAAATGTAATACTAATATTAGTTCGTATTACTATTAGTAATAGTATTACTAACAGTAGTACTATCTGAAAGTAAATCATCTCATCTCTAAATTGTAATATAACTGTAACACTAACAGTGAAAGGATCTGGATTGGGATAGTTGAAATGTGTGCCAATAATTAATATATTTTTTTAATAAACATCGTCATTAAGAATAATTGCTATTAGTTATTAATAATTAATATTATAATTTAAATCTTTATCCAAATTTATCAGTAGGAATATCAAGCTTTATCGCAAGTATGCTTATGATTGTAGTCCAAGTATAGTATAGTCTAAGTCTAGTATAGTAATACTGATAGTATAAGTATTAGTATACATTTACAGCCTGACTGAGTAGTGAGTATAGTTACCAGATTAACTTTACTCATACTGAGTATCTAGATGTAGTATAATACTCTGAATATTACCCCTACTATTACGTTACTGTAATTAATCTTGAAGTTAATTCAAATTTAGGAAGATTGACTATTTTTAATTTTAAGTAAGTGGTAGCCTCAGCCTGGGGCTGGTTGTGCTTCACAATAAATCTATTTTTCAAAATTTAATTATGATAGTTAATTTTTGATGTTAAATTTGATAAGCTAGGGTTTACAATTACTAATTCAGTCTAATATGTACATTTGTTCCACCATGGCTATCAAGTGTGATACATTACTTTTATTTTATACTTTTTGCTCGGCTACTCTTAATATTATATTACCATTGGTGAAATATTATCTTGAGAATTTTACAACTATAGTGATTATAAGATTGAATGTTATGATGAGTTAATAAATAACTGGACTCAGTTTTCATTTTCGAGCTGAATAATAGAATGACCAGTAAGTATTGTAAGAGTGCAAATTTTTATCATGATTCAGCTTGCATCATCATATGATTGACAGATATTACTGTTGGGTAGTCAGGGTCTGTTTAGCACTTCATTCATTTCCTCGTACACAGCCCAGACATGTTCATGGTGGTGATGGTGTAGATGTCTTTTACTTATGGTATTAGTTGTATTCACAGCTGGTCACTATAACACGTGTAATAAAAGTTTTACAGGCTTACAGTTGTAGCTTTAGTGATTGATGATGGTTTATACAATATTAATTACCCTACTGTAGTATTCCATGGCTTTGGCTTGATATTTTAGTTATATTACTACTATATTTTGATGTCCTAAGATGTGGCTAAGGCAATCAGCTGAGGTATTTAAAGTGGTCACAGTCATGATGACTCATGAATCATTATCGGCTGTTGTGATGAGCCACTCAGCATTGAATTTCTTCTGTTGTTGACTTACATATTTCACTGATTATTCTCGGTGTTGTGTGTTCAGTCTATATAATGATTGTTTCTTAATTCAAGTTGATGCTGCCACTAGAATCTCTGTGACTGCAACTAAACATTTTATATCTCCTTCTGATCTGCTGACAGGCTATACAAATGATGACATGTTCTCTCTTCTTGACTAATTATTTGAATCCTACTCTTTTAATTTTAAATTATGAATGTTTGTTGGAAGATTTGGGCCGTGGCCTTCAGTTCTCAGAAAATTCTCTCTGTGGCAGTGAAATCTATTGGCAGCTCCCATGTAAACTCTACTTTCACCCTATTCTCCAGACTAAACCAAGTATCCCAGACTGTGTTACATTAGCACCCTTTACTCTGCCATCACTACCCAGAGTATTTCTCAGCATTTCATCATCTTAGCATATTCTCTGCTGTAATTAATTACAAAACTAAAAGCATCAAAGATTGATTAAATAACCTCAGACTCAAGTACTCAAGTTCAATTTACATATTTTCTATTTTTTTCAAATTTCCTTTCAGTTCCAAATGACTCAGCTGAAAGAATAATCTCCTTGTATCCAATAATATCTGTTATCTTATTTCGGAGCCTCCCTAAGTCAGTAAATTGAGGCGTATGATTCATATTGAGGTTTCGCAACTTTTTATTCTAAAAATAGTTTTAATTAGCAGCTGTCATTGATTAATTTCCTTCAAGACCAAAATAAATATATTAACATGCTTGCTGAATGCTTACACGGCATTATATATAATTCAGTAAAAAAAAACTGGATATGTGATACGGCAATGTAGTGGTAGCCTTCATCAACTTCCTTTCAACTATTGCATCCTACATTTTCCTGCAGGCATTATATCTTGCTTTGCTTTTTGTGGATATTGCCATTGAATTTGAGCAAGCAATATTCTGCTCCATAGCATGCGTGCCACCATCTAGCTAGTGGCTTGTTTGTGTATAGTTGTGGTTTTTTCCAACCTGCTGCCCTGTTCAGTCTGTTGTTGCCAGTGTCATTATCAGGCAGGTGCTTTTATCCCTTCTTCATTCAGGTTACTCAATTTAGAAGTTAAGGTAAACCAGGCCATGCTCTTTTCACAAGTGCTTACATTGTCCGTGTCTTTTGTTGGTTATTTAAATCTTTGAGGCAGAAAAAACCACATGTTGGTTTGCTTTCCTATTGACGATAGCGTGCCTTGCATTTTGGGTCTTTGTTCACTTGTGGAAATGAGAAAACGGTTGCAGTCTGCTTTCGAATATTTAGCAGAGAAGGGCCAACAAACTGCTATTGTCCATAAGTGGATGCAAAGTCTCAAGTAAACATCTCTATTTGTGCCCATCTTTTGTTCAGTTTTATTTTCTGAGGCAATATTGAAATATTTTAGCAGCTCTTCATAATAAACTGCCTTCCAGGCTTCTTGGGAAACTAGGCTAGCTCAAAGAAAACTAATAAAAACTAGAAAAAGCCTTTAGGAAACAGCATGGTTTCATTAATATTTGTTACTCTGTTTGCAGCCTCCAAAAGCAGAGAGTGTGTGAAGGAAAACTGCAGACCTCCACGACTATCCAGTCCCATCGCCACGCCGCCTCACAAACGTCTGCGTGCTCTGCAGATCAACACAGATGTCTCCAGGTGCCAGTCTTCACCCATCAGCTCCCGATCTTCACCCTTCCGCTCAAAAAAGATCTCTCCCCGTGGTGCTCTCTTCTCCAGTGGCAGACGCTCCTCCAGAGGGTCACCAGCCAACAACTCTGCCAAGAAGCCCTCCATCAACCCATTCACTCCAGACCGCACCATAAAAACTGCTAATTTGCTCAAGAACAAAACATCCTGCTGCTCGGACAGGTGAGCCCCTGGTTCAGACTTATCTTGGCGAGGTACTGCCTTTTTCACCAGACTGAACAGTGTCTTGCTCTGTCTAATCCTTCTTAATTTCCAAATGATGACTAATTTACATCACAGCCCATCTCCGTGATGTAAGCTCCTGCCACATCACAGTTCATCTTCTGCTTGAATTTCCCTCTCTTTTATCTGCCTTGATGAATCACGGGCACTGGGTGCACGTGTCAGTGCAGTGTCACTCAGTGTCTGATTCACCCTCACCCGAGGTCACGGCCACACACCACTCCACATACTCTGCCACATCGAACACTGAATAGCAGACGATCCATCCCCTGTCATCATTAGTCACATGAGTGAGTATATTATTAGTATAACTTGTATTTTTTAGTGGTTTCTGTGATGACTCATGGCTGTTAGACTCCAGCGCTTTTGACTCACAAGATGTGGACATGGAAACAGAGGACCTTTCTGTAAGTACCTGCTCTACCTGTACTGTTACCTGCTCTGCCTGTACCATTACCTGCTCTACCTGTACTATTACCTGCTCTGCCTGTACTATTACCTGCTCTGCCTGTACTATTACCTGCTCTACTTCTCACAACCTGGTGTCTTCTTACAAGTGTAAACTGGTAGCTTGTAATAGCTCTCACTGCAGACAATATGATATAAACAATTAAAATATAAATCTCTGCTAATATAATAGTTTTTTAGGCGAATAATTATTTTACCTGCTACCTTCTAATTATAAAGTAGTGAATAATTCACAATCTAAATCTAAATTAGGTAACTCTCTGAATAATGTTAGGTAAACTGTCAGTAGACTCAGTGGTAAGTGCTGGACAAAAACTGAAAATCCAAGTCCCTTCACCCATCAGTAGCCTAGTAGACTAGTTTCACCATCTACTTTCCTTGCTGCCCACCATTTCACGGGATAACTGGGTGTGAAGCTACAGTCATTAGTGACTTCAAGTCACCATTTTTCATTATCAACAGTTTAAGCTGCCCTTGGGCATTTTTCTGGTCCTGCAATAAGTTATTTAATCGTGTTGAGGGCTTTTGTTGATGAAAGGCTGGCCAGTTGGCTTGTTGATGCTATGAATGTCCTCTGAATACCCTCACAGTTAAGATAAGGCTTGGCAACGATTTTGTTTGTCAAGGTAACAACGGGTTGGGTTTTTGAATTGAAGATAATTGCTGATGCAGCTAAGTGTATTGTTACCATGACGAATATCCAAACATTCCCCTACTGGTAATTGGTTGGATAAGGAAACCTTAGCTACAGTTATTTCAATTTATTTGTTAGTCTAAACAAAAGCTGAGTAAACAGCAATGTTTACATTAAACTGATGAAATGGGCGAGTATTGAGGGCCACGACTGCTTTGAATGTCATGAAGTCACACAAATACCTGTTGCTGTGTCAATAAGGCAGATCCAGCAACTTACTGTATGGATTTGTATAGCATAAACTCTGCTAATTGGCAAAAATCCGACGTTAAACACTTTAAAATGCTGCCTAATGAGTTGCCAAACTCACATTCGAAGCTGTCAAGTCAACTAATATGCTGTCAGTTTCTCTCATCAACAACCACCTGCCACTCTAGTGTTTAGAGCATTTAGCTCCAATTCTCACTCACTTTCATTCTCCGAGTTTCCAAACCTGATTCATAGCATTATTTTAAAAACTTTGCTTAACCTATTGTTGTGTACAGCATTGTTGATCAGCTGTTGCTGACTCTCTCTCTCTCTTGCTGCCTATAGCTTGACCTCAACGACATGTCCACCAACCGGTACAAGGAGGAGTTCTGTGAGGAGTCGCTGATAGGCTCTGGGGAGTTTGGTAACGTCTACAAGTGCGTCAACAAGCTAGACGGCTGCGTCTACGCCATCAAGAGGTCCCGAGAGCCCATCACTGGCAAGGCTGTGGCGTAAGTCTGTATAATATAGCACTAGAAGTTGTCTTTCCCCATAAAGCTGTTTATATAAGATAAGTAGTTCCCTTCTCTAGAGATCAAAGTGTTCCTTGTAGGAGAGTGTCTAGGAATGAGGTGTACGCAGAGGCAGTGCTGGGTAAACACCCGCACGTGGTGAGGTATCACTCCGCCTGGGCTGAGGGCGGACATCTCTTCATACAGAATGAGTTCTGTAACGGCGGGAGTCTGGCGGAGGAAATAGCGACACACCAGAGGCGAGGCACTCGGTTCACGGAGGTGGAGTTGAAGGAAGTGCTGAGACAGGTGGCTTACGGGCTGAAGTATGTGCACTGTCTGCTGCTAGCACACCTGGACATCAAACCAGGTGAGTGAGTGTACTATTACTAGTACTAGTAGTACTAGTACTACTGCTACTACTAGTAGTAGTAGTAGTTTAGTAACTACCACTACTATACAAGTAGTTGTAGTCTTCCATTAGGGTATCACTTGATGCTTTGTTGTGATAGATTCTGTAACGTGTATTGCTATTATCTTGTCTATGTCAGACAAAGCAGGCCCTTTGTTAGCAGGTGTCCTGGAATATAATTTGATTATGTAACAAGTTTTATTCAAGTAACTGCTCTGTCTATTTATTCTGTCAACACTATCACATGTCCAGCTGTTTTCTCTCCCTCCTCACCACTCTAAGCAAATAGACTTTCTCAAAATCCTGCTAAATCAGTTTTAATTAGCATTTAAAATAATATTTAAGTGTTATCATTCTAATCTCCTGCTGGGATGCTGCCTTAACCTGACTACACAAACAGTGTATTACATATTACACATTACGTATATTACATTATATATTAGGCTACACACTAAGTATACTACATTATATATTACACAGTGTGCTGTTGGTTGCAGGTAACATTTTCATTCAGTACAATCAGATGCTCACCCAGTCACCAGAGTCTGGAATTGAAGAAGACATCAACGAGGGAAGTGAAGAAGACGAACTTACAGATCAAGTGACCTATAAAATAGGTGAGGCAGCGTCTCACGTCTCTTCTGTCGGCCAAACTGTCACATCTCTCTCTGTCACATCACCTGCTCTCTGTCACATCACTTGCTCTCATTGTCACATCACCTCTCTCTCTGTCACATCTCTCTGTCACACCACCTTCTCTCTCTGTCACATCACCTGCTCTCGCTGTCACACCACCTTCTCTCTGTCACATCACCTGCTCTCTCTGTCATATCTCTCTGTCCCACCACCTTTTCTCTCTGTCACATCTCTGTCGCATCACCTCTCTCTGTCACACCACCTGCTCTCTCTTGTTACATTACCTTCTCTCTCTTGTTACATCTCTCTCTGTCACACCACCTTCTCTCTCCGTCACATCACCTGCTCTCTGTCACATTACCTCCTCTCTCTTGTTACATTACCATTAACTGACTGTATTGCTATGATTTTTAAGGTGATTTCGGGCACGTTACTCAGATATTTGCCCCTCAAGACATGGAGGAGGGTGACTGCAGGTACCTGCCCAAGGAGATCCTTGGAGATGATCACAGTCACCTCTGCAAGGCTGACATATTCGCCCTCGGCCTCACCATCTACCAGTGTGTAAGTTATCTCACCATATACCAGTGTGTAAGTTCTCTCACCATCTACCAGTGTGTAAGTTATCTCACCATATACCAATGTGTAAGTTCTCTCACCATATACCAGTGTGTAAGTTCTCTCACCATATACCAGTGTGTAAGTTCTCTCACCATATACCAGTGTGTAAGTTCTCTCACCATCTACCAGTGTGTAAGTTCCCTCACCATCTACCAGTGTGTAAGTTATCTTACCATCTACCAGTGTGTAAGTTATCTCACCATATACCAGTGTGTAAGTTATCTCACCATATACCAGTGTGTAAGTTCTCTCACCATCTACCAGTGTGTAAGTTATCTCACCATATACCAATGTGTAAGTTCTCTCACCATATACCAGTGTGTAAGTTCTCTCACCATATACCAGTGTGTAAGTTATCTCACCATCTACCAGTGTGTAAGTTCTCTCACCATCTACCAGTGTGTAAGTTCTCTCACCATCTACCAGTGTGTAAGTTCTCTCACCATATACCAGTGTGTAAGTTATCTCACCATCTACCAGTGTGTAAGTTCTCTCACCATCTACCAGTGTGTAAGTTCTCTCACCATCTACCAGTGTGTAAGTTCTCTCACCATATACCAGTGTGTAAGTTCTCTCACCATCTACCAGTGTGTAAGTTCTCTCACCATCTACCAGTGTGTAAGTTATCTCACCATATACCAGTGTGTAAGTTCTCTCACCATCTACCAGTGTGTAAGTTATCTCACCATATACCAATGTGTAAGTTCTCTCACCATATACCAGTGTGTAAGTTCTCTCACCATATACCAGTGTGTAAGTTCTCTCACCATATACCAGTGTGTAAGTTCTCTCACCATCTACCAGTGTGTAAGTTCCCTCACCATCTACCAGTGTGTAAGTTATCTTACCATCTACCAGTGTGTAAGTTATCTCACCATATACCAGTGTGTAAGTTATCTCACCATATACCAGTGTGTAAGTTCTCTCACCATCTACCAGTGTGTAAGTTATCTCACCATATACCAATGTGTAAGTTCTCTCACCATATACCAGTGTGTAAGTTCTCTCACCATATACCAGTGTGTAAGTTATCTCACCATCTACCAGTGTGTAAGTTCTCTCACCATCTACCAGTGTGTAAGTTCTCTCACCATCTACCAGTGTGTAAGTTCTCTCACCATATACCAGTGTGTAAGTTATCTCACCATCTACCAGTGTGTAAGTTCTCTCACCATCTACCAGTGTGTAAGTTCTCTCACCATCTACCAGTGTGTAAGTTCTCTCACCATATACCAGTGTGTAAGTTCTCTCACCATATACCAGTGTGTAAGTTCTCTCACCATCTACCAGTGTGTAAGTTCCCTCACCATATACCAGTGTGTAAGTTCTCTCACCATCTACCAGTGTGTAAGTTCCCTCACCATCTACCAGTGTGTAAGTTCCCTCACCATCTACCAGTGTGTAAGTTCTCTCACCATCTACCAGTGTGTAAGTTCTCTCACCATCTACCAGTGTGTAAGTTCTCTCACCATCTACCAGTGTGTAAGTTATCTCACCATATACCAGTGTGTAAGTTCTCTCACCATCTACCAGTGTGTAAGTTCTCTCACCATCTACCAGTGTGTAAGTTCCCTCACCATCTACCAGTGTGTAAGTTCCCTCACCATCTACCAGTGTGTAAGTTCTCTCACCATCTACCAGTGTGTAAGTTCTCTCACCATCTACCAGTGTGTAAGTTCTCTCACCATCTACCAGTGTGTAAGTTATCTCACCATATACCAGTGTGTAAGTTCTCTCACCATCTACCAGTGTGTAAGTTCTCTCACCATCTACCAGTGTGTAAGTTATCTCACCATATACCAGTGTGTAAGTTCTCTCACCATCTACCAGTGTGTAAGTTATCTCACCATATACCAGTGTGTAAGTTCTCTCACCATCTACCAGTGTGTAAGTTCTCTCACCATCTACCAGTGTGTAAGTTATCTCACCATATACCAGTGTGTAAGTTCTCTCACCATCTACCAGTGTGTAAGTTATCTCACCATATACCAGTGTGTAAGTTCTCTCACCATCTACCAGTGTGTAAGTTCTCTCACCATCTACCAGTGTGTAAGTTCCCTCACCATCTACCAGTGTGTAAGTTCCCTCACCATCTACCAGTGTGTAAGTTCTCTCACCATCTACCAGTGTGTAAGTTCTCTCACCATCTACCAGTGTGTAAGTTCTCTCACCATCTACCAGTGTGTAAGTTATCTCACCATATACCAGTGTGTAAGTTCTCTCACCATCTACCAGTGTGTAAGTTCTCTCACCATCTACCAGTGTGTAAGTTCCCTCACCATCTACCAGTGTGTAAGTTCCCTCACCATCTACCAGTGTGTAAGTTCTCTCACCATCTACCAGTGTGTAAGTTCTCTCACCATCTACCAGTGTGTAAGTTCTCTCACCATCTACCAGTGTGTAAGTTATCTCACCATATACCAGTGTGTAAGTTCTCTCACCATCTACCAGTGTGTAAGTTCTCTCACCATCTACCAGTGTGTAAGTTCTCTCACCATCTACCAGTGTGTAAGTTCTCTCACCATCTACCAGTGTGTAAGTTCTCTCACCATCTACCAGTGTGTAAGTTATCTCACCATATACCAGTGTGTAAGTTCTCTCACCATCTACCAGTGTGTAAGTTCTCTCACCATCTACCAGTGTGTAAGTTCCCTCACCATCTACCAGTGTGTAAGTTCCCTCACCATCTACCAGTGTGTAAGTTCTCTCACCATCTACCAGTGTGTAAGTTCCCTCACCATCTACCAGTGTGTAAGTTCCCTCACCATCTACCAGTGTGTAAGTTCTCTCACTGTATTTACTCCCTCCTTTGTAGACGGTGTATTCCTGCCTGTTCAGGCTGTAACTGTGTGTTTGTGTTGTTTCAGGCAACTCTGCTGGAACTACCAAAGAACGGCGCCGAGTGGCACAAGATAAGGTCTGGCAACCTGCCGTACATGAAAGGCTACTCCGTGACCTTCAACAACCTCGTCAAGGTTGGTCTTCTATATATGTGTGTACTCTGTGTATAGCCTGTGTACTCTGTGTATAGCCTGTGTACTCTGTGTATAGCCTGTGTACTCTGTGTATAGCCTGTGTACTCTATGTATAGTCTGTGAACTCTATGTATAGCCTGTGTACTCTGTATCTAGAGCATGGTACACCCAGATCCTGCCACCAGACCAACTGCTGCTCTCATCTCTTCACACCCACAACTCTGTCCTGAACATCTACGGAGTCGTCTAGAGTTAGCGAGAGCCCTTCACGAGGAGCGAGTTAAGAATCAGAGGCTATCTGAGTGAGTAGATGTGATAGTATTCGTATTATTAGTGTAGTTGAAGTTGAAAATAACATGTTCCCCGGTGGCTATGCTGTGATACAATAACTCCTCGTTTCCTGTAGACAACTGAAAGCAGTGACGGAGAATGCAGAGCAACGGATCTTCAATGGCATCTCCCGGCCGACCACCCGAGCCAGCCGTCTCATTGGACTGCAAGTCAACCGCAGCAAAAGTCTCACCAACTTCTAATTGGGACTCTCCGCTCTTTTCTTTTTATACAAGACTCTACATGCAATATACGGAAGTGCAATTCATGTTTATATACTCTGTACATACTGAAAGCTGTTACATACTACAATACATAAAGTTTGTGTCACTTCTGTTCTACTCTGCACTCATGTATCATATTACTAAACACACTCTAAATTTTTTGGTTCTTTTTGATGCTATGCAATATTTACGTGTAAATTTTTCATTAATGTGCAATTTTCACTACTTCCACAATACTTCCAGCAGGAACCTAATTGGTTCAGAATTTCTTTTTAATTTCTAGCTTCTGTTTTATGAAATAATTTTTATAGTTTATGTATGCGGTTGCCGGACATTCCCACTGGTATTAGCAAGCTCAGGCTGCATTGTATGCTGAAAATATATCTACGTAGAATTACTTTATACAGAGTGTGGTGTGTGGTCGAAATCTATATTCAATATAGACATGCAACATTAGTATATTGTATGTAATTAAATTATTATCTCTTCCACCATTATGTTTGGGAAAATAAACTTTATAATACAGTGCCTTTTTCTAGAACAGCAATGTCTTCTCTTTTTGTCCAATTAAAAGATCAAATTCTAATAACTTTGGAGAAGAAAATCTTCTGCCAAGTATTTAGAAAGCAGCCGATTTAATAGTCAACGTAGATTGTGGCATCATAACACCAGGGTTCAAGTTTCAATTCATATTTCACAAGCCAATTGTCAAGTATAACATTGATATTACCTTACATGTATCAAGTGTGATCTCTTAGCAGGGTTGGCGTCAATTACATGTGAATGTAATTAATTACAATTCATGAAAATTTGTCAATTACAATGACCCCAACCCTGTTGGGTAAATCATCAAATCCCTCAACACTGTTTACATTAGAACCTGCCTGATTAAAAAAAGGTGATGAAATTATTGCCAATCAAGTATCACGATTCTAGAACAAGACTGTTCAACAGGCAGCCTACATTTATATGGCTCTCAAAAGCATAACAAATAAAATTGTTTTTCATAGTATACATGAAACACCACATTTTAAATGTCTTGCTTATATACTTGCTACAAAACCTGCAGTCTGCAGTAATAATTATTGAGACTTCGTTGTGTAATGATTCATAGGAATTTGGAATAAAGTATTTTGAAAATTACTTATGCTGTGGTCCCCAGCTCAAATTCTGGCCCTCACCACCTGAATATTCCCTTTCAGTGGCCCTCGGTCTGTAAAGGTTGAACACTCGGTTCTAGAATTTGCATCGGGAAAGCAATTCCCAGTTGACATATCAAGTAGTTGAAGGCCTCTCTGTTATCACTAACCATGGAGTAGGAGGTGGAAATGGGTTGAGACCCACTTGTAGACTTGATGAGGGCCATAAACACATCTGTAACAACACTATAGATACCCTATATCATACTAAAAGGGGTGTTAGTATATTTCACACAGTTTAATGACTGTTTCTAGTAGTGAAGGTAGGAATAAACTTATATAAAGTATTAAATTAATATTAAATCAGAACTTTAATGCATTAAGAGCATTATTTTTTACTTTTACCTACATGCGCACTCGATTAATCTGTATTCGCGATATATTCAATATTGTAGATTGAGTAAGTATATTACATGGTTGTAAGTGCATGTATGTATCTACTATACTAAGTGCATGTATGTATCTATAACTGATTTATTGGTGAGTTTTCATATGTGTAAACTTGATTGTTTTTACCTTCACATCAAAGCTGCGGCAGTCACCGCTGCTAAGCCAATCAAGAATCAGCTTTCATCACTAACAACACTTGGAAATTGTCCCCAGAGGCATGACTTTGTATCACACAAAGACAGTAACTTGGTTTGGCTGAAATACAAAGTAATATTTTTATTACCAGCCAAAATGTTGTGTTCTGTTACAGGTAGTATAATGGAATAGCTACAAATTGGTATCAACTAGAATATCAACATAATCTCCATATATATCCCAGCATGGCAGTGTATCATCTTCAGAATTATGCATCTTACCCTGTGGATCAGGTGTTTGTTCCAATAAGCCCGTCTCCCATTGAAACCTACCTGCCAGCACCTGTTCAGCAGTGTCACTGTGATACGAGTCATCTCGTATTGCCACCTGCTCTCACTGTACTTGGCACCAGGGACATTCCACTCACACCTACCAAAGTTTCCAACCCCATGTCTGAGAAACGTGTGGGGAAAATGTTGAGTTGTTACACCAAAAAGTATGTCAAATGCTCTTCCTTTCAAAATTATATCACCACTAATGTTGAAAGTTTTACTTGTGACGAATTTTTAGCATTCTGAGTGGTGCTGTTACCGCCAACTGAGTTAACTTGTTAAAAAGCAACATTGGTGTTTGCACTTTTACTAGTTTTCTTGAGTTTTTAAGCAAGAAAAAATAATTAAGCCTTTACAGGAACATACATATCTAACTTCCCACTTTGACAAAATTCAGAATAATATATAGTAATTATAATAGTGTTAGTAATTAACACCCGATGTGGCATGCTCAGTATACTTTATAGCTTATTGCTATAGCTTTTGTTTATACCTGTTTGTAAGACTAACAAGTAGTAATTGTGAATGGATTTGTTGCATCATTACATAAGTGATAGATAATTAATAAGCCTAAATAGAAAATTTCAAGTGCTATTATATAAAGTAAGTTGCAACAAAGTGTATGATTATTTACTTGTACTATGTGTGTATTTTACATAGACAGTCTAATCAGGTAAAGTAGTAGGTAAATCAGCTTTCACAGTTTTTGTATTTTATTTTTTATTCTTTTGTTATTGCCATTATAACAAATATTTTTTGGTAAAGCTTAGTTCGGATTCAGACACTTCCATAGAGAACACACCATGTCTTTCACTAATACTGTTTTCTAAAATTAGTAATACTCAAAATACTGTACATCCTTCATGCTCTAAAGTATTTAAATAATTAGAAGCATTTTTTCACAACTGGCATACTAGGTAAGTGATCAAGTAGTTAAGGAATTATTTATAAAATTTACTGCAAACTGGTGTAACTGGCTATTTTACTCGCTATATATATGTTTCGCAGAAGCACTCCAAGGTTTTAAGTATCTTCATGCTGTAGCATAAATATACTGCATATATATAAAGTAAATGTAGTATGGAGATTTATATATATAAAGTATATTATATATGTCATAGTATGGAAATGATATGGCATGGAGAGTTCAACAGATTGTTCCAGAACTTCTGTCCTCACCGCTGGTATCTCAGCCCGGCATTTGAGAAACCAGATGCAAGGAAGTGGCTAATATACAAAGACAGCGCGAAAGTTCGGTTTCTCTGCAAGGTGAAGTCTACTGTCATAGTATAGTTGCTTACAGTTTTACCACATTACGTGTAGATGGAACTTGAATTTGAAGAAAAAACTTGAATTTGACTCAGTAAATCTCAAGTTGAGTCTTGTGAAAGAATTAAATTTCAACTTGCGGTTTAGCTTTTATTATGTTTGAAGCACATGCAAACTAATATATATAAAATTAAATTTTCATTGTATAAGTTTTTATTATTAAACGAGAATAATAGTTACATTTTATTGCACATGTGTTGAATACCTACAGCACAATAGAGAACTTATCTACTTCATACTAATTTGTGAAAAGAGTATAAACTTGGGCAAACCTTGAATCTGTATCACGCTTATTTGCTTTATTTTTGTGTTGTGTGACTTATTAAGGTTATTGCTTACTAACAAACTTACTTTTGTAAGTCAACTTAAAATAAAAAATGGCACAACAGAACTAGATGGCCAAAGCTATATGAGGCAATAATAGCTTTTTTCACCATCACAATACTTAGTTTTGTAGAGTTAGATACTTTGCTATACCTGTTTCCAAGTTTGCATTATTCAGGCTTCATATTATGCAATGAATTGTTCAATCGATGTTTACAAACAATTGCATCGAAAGAAACCACAACCATAAGTTAATGCAAACTGCAACCACAAATCCAGCTGAGAAATGTATATTACAAGGCAAAAAAATTATTGTTTTGGATTAACTGATTCTGGGGTGTCATTTTCGTTAGCAATAACCAACTATTCCTAAACAAGATTGAAAATCTCTTAAAGCTTTGAATGTGCCCGTCTTGATTCCTGTTGTAAATAAATCCTTAAAGTGCTTACTTCTATAAACTTTAAAGGAACAGCAATGTACTATATATGGGGGAGACAACCCTCAACACAAACCACTCCACAAGAATATATTCTATGTAAAGTGTAATTGTTTGAAACAGATTTGTGCTCATGGCTGGACAAGCATGAAAGGGCGAGTTGTGTTCTGGTTTATGTTGGATGAAAAGGCTTCAACTGGAATTGTCATATTTCAGCTGTTTGGTCAAAAGTGTCAAGCTTGTTCACCTGCCCAGTTTGAACATGCCATGTGGTATCCAGAGGAGGTTGTGAAGGTGAGAGTTCTGTACTGAGTTAGTAACTATGGCAACTGAATATCAACAGCCAGTGAAACTCAAGTGATATTGGCTGGTGCAGGTCATACTTTCTATTGCATTTTATAAACACAGGTTTGTTCAGAAAGAATTAATGATGTGGGTTCAGACATAGCTTGTAAGTGTTGCAAATTAATTTTCAATTAAAACATTGCTTATATTTAATATATTGGCATATACTATCTATTACTATATTGCCTTTCTCACATTTGTATAACTACCTATATGGTTGTACCCTGATTTGTGACCATTTTGCAAGTGGCTGAGGTGCATTAGGAAATTTCAACTCACTTTGTCCTGAAAGACAACAATTATACTTGAAGTATAGAATATAGGCTATTTTATTTACAGTATAGAACATTATAGGTTATTGCGCAACATAGGCTTTTGTATTTGAAGATCAGCTTGGAGTATAAACTATTATACTAGAAGTGTGGAGCGTAAACTATTAATGTTCGTCCAAAGTCGGCGTGCTTCATCCTATAATGTTTTCACTTAAAAGCATTTTAGGTGGCTCCATGACATGTGTTAAGATGTTAAAGTTACAATATTTCACGGGGATGCAGATTTCATACTACACGCTTAGGTTATGATAATATGGTGTGCAATATGTTGCAGGTAATTGGTAATTTATTCAATAGAATAGGCAAAGAGTACTACGGGTTCTACAGTCCACCCGTAAGAGTGGATAGGAGAGAGGGTAAACCTCAGTCTAGACACAACATGGAGATGTGCCAGGCTTGCACTGAAGGTATTGCGCGTCATCATTATGCAATGCAGTATTGCAATGTAACAGTTTAGGGATTGTCTAATCTTTGAGGGACATAAAAAAGCTGTGAATGCAAGTTGTATGTTACGCAGTAAATGGAGTATGATTCTGTATACACTTTAATAAGAGTTGAAACATTAAACTTTTTGATCAATGTGTTTCCTTTTAAATTTAGAAGATAATTTTTTACAATTGTCAATGAAATGTTTCTGCAAACACTTACTGGTAATTCATTTCTTATGATCACTTAGTAGATGTTGCAGTATCGGGCTATTACTAATAATTCCACTGTAACAATAGTTATGACTTGCAGGCGTATGTCCTCACTACCACATGCTTGATGGTCTACGCAAGGAAGTTGTTTACTAGGATTGATACTGCATATTGGCAGCGCAGACAGAGCAGCAATGTCAAGGCCTTCTTATACATGCAGTTACTCTGATACATATACAATACATATGAATGTGTGTTGGGGTTTGGGGCTATTTTCAGCCACATATTTTCTGATTGCAGTTATAAATTGTTTCTTAACTATGAAATGGAAGCTAGTTATTTATAAACTTATTTTATATTTTATAAAATCATCATTATATTTATGAACCATAAAATATTTAAATTTACAAAACTAATAAAAAATAAAATATATTGCTAGTAGGTACATTCAGTTTGAGATTTCTAACAATATTGCTTTCCAACTTTTTGTTTTGAGTTATTTGGCAAAAAATATGCCATAAATCAGTAGCATATGTCAAGGTCAAAATACTCACAGTAATATACACATATATAGGTCAAGGTTACCTTACACTATGCTGGTGACTCATAGAAAAAAAAATATCCCAAGATCAGGAGTCGTGTTTCCAAATACAATGAGCATACGACTCTTAACACATGTAAAATATTAACATAATATGTAAAAAAGGTTCTTGGCATGAATAGTGAATTACAAAACATCAAATTTACTCTTATGCGGATCATTGTGTGATTCGTTTGGTATATGTTTTGAAAATTCCACATGACTTTAAATTCCAAAGCACGGGTGGCTTCGTCGTAGTTTGACACAAAGGTAAGAAGTAGAATTGTTTACAGTTCACATTATTTACATCTGCTAAATGAAATGTTGAAGACTCGCTGTCTCCTATTTTAAACGCCAACAACTTGGCTTCCTTTACGACTTAATATATAGTCAGCTGCCTTCTGCACGTTCCACTGGCAGTGCATGAGAGCTTCCTGACACTGTTCCAGTCTCGCTAACCGCAACTTTGCCAGCTGCTTTATTTTAATATACTTGATAGCGTTGTCAGCTTGCCCGTTGGTAGATTCTAGTGCATTCCAGCAATCCGCATCAGAAATCTGATAATATAAAAGACTGAAAACTAAAAATGGTTATCGTTAAAAAATCATAGTTCAAGGTATGTTTTAATTATATATATATATATTCCAATAACTTGAGAGCAATTTTTTTCCAAAAAAAATCCACATTTGAATGAACAAATAAAAGGCATTTAGTTTAAACATCTACTGTAAGTAATCTGCAAAGCTACGAACCTCTTTACCCAAAACTCTCTGCATGAACTTAATTTGCTCAGTTCGATTGCCTGCAGCCATTGCAGGTGTGTCAAATGCTGCCGATTTGATATCAGCTGACCAGAAATTATCCACATTGTTATAAATGGCTGAAAAGAAAAAACGCAAACATCAAAACTGTTATTACGTACTACAGTTATATAATAAGTTTAGCCTCAGAGCCCTAGTAACAAGCTGCAATGATTACTGTGTATTCCTATTGCATACCTAGTCTAAATACTAATGAAAACATTCACACCACGCAATACTGATTTATTCCCACATTGAAATATAACTTACGTTGTAATGAGGAAGTAGCTGCTGAGAGACGAGATGCGTGAGAATAGGGTGCTGCCTGAGGAATCGGTGGAGGTGGAGTCGAGGGTATGTCGCTCACATCGTCATGGTTTGTATTATTGTGGAGACTTTCAACTTGTATGGGTGGCAATGGTGGCTTCTCTTTCGGTCTTTCATTAGATTTTATAGAACTTCGACTAAATTCCACAAAAATATATATTCATTTCGCAAATAGTGAAGCAGTAACGATTGGTTCACAAATTTCACCTGTGACACCATGTGACACCTGTCACACAACATATAACACACACCTGTCACACAACATATAACACACCTGTCACACAACATATACCTGTCACACACATATATGTCACACAACATACAACACACACCTGTTACACATGTATGTCACATACCTAAGCTGCTTGTCCCCCTGACTCCCAGAACTGTGGTGACGTAATCGTGTGACAGAAGAAATCGACGACTCGGAGGTTTTTCGACTCCGATGGTTCTGAGCATCCTGTTAGAATAGAAAGTTAATCATGATGCTCTCGACAACATGCAACTTTAGTCTGTGCTGTTCACAATTCCAAAACTCTGATGAGAGTTGGTCGATGTGTTGAATATTAAAGTGCCAATAGCTAACTAGCCCAACTTTCAATAATTTGTAAAAAAATATTTGCCTCGTTGAAACAAGGGCCCTCTTGGCAGGACCACCTTGAAGGAGAACCACCTTAAGAGAAGACCACCTTGAAGGAGGACCACCTTAACAGAAGACCACCTTGAAGGAGGGCCACCTTGAGGGAAATCACTTAGTTGCAGGCAGGTACTGGGTGGTCTATTCATAAGAGATATTAAGCCCCAAAGTTCATAAGACCGAGAGAACATATACTCAGCATGAAGAGTTGACACATACCCCCTTTGTGACCAGTGCATTGTAGGCTTGTTCAGCCTCTGGGGTTATAGCGCTGCTGCTGGCAGCGGCCTTTGTCGCCAAGTCATCACTGAAAGTTTTTTTCACGGACTTTGGACTCGTCTTCTTAGTTCCTGGAAATTTAAAGTGGAAGCGGTGTTTAGACTTGGTGGGAGTTTCTGGATCGTCATCTCGTGGTGTGTTTGCTTGCTACAACATTGTATAATATTACACTATTTCTGTATACAGGTGGTGTGTTCAGTATGACAAGAGTAAACACTACATTAACATCTCTGAATACAACACTACAGTACAGTTCAGTGTTGAGAACCAAGAAGGCACGCTGCAACATTTGTATCAACATAACCTCTCAGCCTCCCATATTCTGCTAGTCTTCCCTCTAACATTATTTTCCCTCATTAATTTGCAGATTGCATAAATTGACACTACTGTCCTTATACAAAGGGAATCTATAAATAACTCTCTTCTGCCTACCTTAAAGTTTAATTAGTTGAGTTATGCTAATACACTGTATCCAGCCCTTGGTGAAGCTAGTTATATACATGTCTAATCACAGATGTTAACTTGGCATATTATTTCAACCACAATAATGCAGAAATTTTCCACTTGTATTAAATTAATTTTCTCTGGATATAAATAGCATCTTCATGGGATGATAATGCTATGCACAACACCTACATACTGTATACCTACAGATAAGGAGCTGGAAGCGAGCTGATTGGCTAATTCTATGGCATCATTTATCATTTTCTCATCTGCTGCAGACATGGTCTTCAAGTTAGTCCCTGGAAGAGTCTACAAGACACAAGTTGGCAGTGAGTAGGGTTACTAAAGCAGGGGGATCACTAATTTGGGCATGGAAATAATAACAGATAATACTTTCATCAATATATCAGATTATCACTAGAAAACTGTGGGAAATGAATAAAATTGATTTCTATAGACTCTACAGAAAGCTAAGTAATGCAAAATAATAAAAAATTGAAGTGAGTAACTGAAATAAATTATTCACTTAAATAAAATTTATAGGATCATGTAAAACTTGGAGTTTTTGATTTCATTTCAAAGAATTTCTGTTAACTAAACAATAAAATCATTGTTTGGTTAACAGAGACACTCTTTGAAGTTTGAGGTAAAAAGAATCATTTGAATCAAGAGCAAGGAATAAGACAGAAGTATAGTTGAGGTTCTTACCTGAATCTAAGTATATTGTGCCAAAAAGAAAGGGTGTTAGAAGAGCGCCCACAGCACGCTACATTGTTAGACAGCAACGACACGGCAGTCAACAAAGCAACCAATAACATTACAAACAACTTGACATTTCATTATTACAACTTCCTATACCGACACCTCAGCTTGGTGTCAACAGGTTTGTATTATTGTCAAAACTTCACTGGACTAACAAAGCCACCACCTGAGCCCACGGCTCCTGTACGGACAGACAACTCCAAAATATACTTATGAGCCACTGTTACAAGACTTGAAAGGTGCATGAAGAAAACGTCTTACATTTTAATAATAAGAGTATTATTGTTACAAAATAGAAAAAATTAAAAAATGTTACAACATGACCTTACATTAGAACAGGAAAATGCATAATATTATTTGAATGTTGAATCAATAGCTGATACATAAATAAAAACATTGTTGACTGTTGGTTCAAGTGGTGCCATCAATTCACAAGAATATAATATCTAGAGATAAGCATAGCTAAGAAAATATAACAAAATAATTGATTATGGTTACTGCATTAATCATGAATAAAAATCATATTTACTTATTGTGTTTGTGAGAAGTTGTTAAACTGAGGAATTATTGCTCTTCTTTGATAGAAAAACTAATCAATTTGGGTACAATGCCTGCCACCTGTAGTAGCCATACCCTGGGAGAGGGCATCACGTCTACACAAGGGCACTGACAACACACTATCCTCCAATAATACCCTCCCATAATACCCTCACATAATATCCTTATGTAATACCCACAGCAAGTTCTGTGTCACTAAGACAATAAGTCATTCTGATAATGCATATGATTTCACATCAATTTCCAACAATGAGTTATTCTCTCTCCAGCTCATGGCATACGAAGCTTACGTGATAGAAATAGTATTGCCACATCACACGGCAACTGTGTCCAACTCACTCTCTAAACAATCACTTATCTACAGCAACAGATCATAACGTTGTGTGGACTAATAAAGTAAACTTAGTATTGTAATGCCACATCTTGTGTAATGTATGAATTTCAATAAAGTGACTATGTGCACAATAAATTCTGCAGCTGCATTAGATTATTACATCTAGATGTGATGTGATGTAGACATAAACTAGCCAATAGCCATGCAATACTCGGCAGCATAAGCAAGCATGCGGCAGCATTCAAGCTGAGCAGAAACTGTCCACCGATATTCTTTCACTATGACCTCTAGATTAGTTTAACATGAGAAGTCAATGTGCTGCTACAGCCAACCCTTCACCTGCCAGAAATCGACCAAAACGCCGTGTCGGCCACAGAGTGGCTCGAGAAAGTCGGACAGGCGCTGAGAATGTTAGGAGTTGAAAGCAGACAGTCAAAGCAGGAAAGAATTAGAGGTTAGTCTGTGTTCTACACATAGACACTAGATTATTGTGGGTAGTAAGAGTGTTACATAGATAAGCTGAATGATTACTAGGTTCCCAGGCTACACTAAACAGCCTGGTTACTATGGCACACACAGCTAGTCACTTACTAATTTGTTTTTGTTTGAAGATTTTTTCTTCTGTTTAGTTGATGCGTTGCTAGGATACCGAGTAGATCCGTTAGTGATAACATCCGGTGGGTGTAGCGGGGCAGCAGCTAAAGAGCTGTCAATATTATAAGTATCGGCAGCGGGATGAGCCCCGTCACCATTAGTATCAATGCTGTCAGTTAAGTTGGCGTAAAGAGCGGATGGTGCAAGCAGAGCGTCGCATGCAGTGCTATTACTGTTACTAATGCTGCCGCTAGAGTTAGTACAGGAAATGGAGGCAGCATTGCTTCCTCTTACATTATGTGATGATGTTGAAGATGTTTCACCATTTTTAAAAAGTGTTGAGCTGTTGTTATTCTCGTTAGTGTTGGCGTAACGATCAGCAGACTTGAATTCCTTCATCATGTCGTCAATAAACGAAGTACCGAAACTCAGCGACTCCTAAAGAGAGAAGACACATATTATAAGTGATTAAAGTAATAAGAAATCATCATTCAAACACTTCAACACGTCGACTTCAAAGGAAACTGTTGATAGATGAGAAGGAATGCAGACGTGAGCCTCCAGCAGACGTGTTTTCTGGCCAATAATGAGAGTTGTCTGAGTTTCAGCAGATTAAAGCTACAATCTGCTGAATATCAATAGAAAATTTCGCATTATTTTATTGCGCCACAATAATATATCACCATTTACAACAAATTTTTCCACCATGAAAGGAAAATGACACGGTGAGTCATGTGACCTGATTACAGATTATAAGATAATCTCGATTTTAAACTCTCATGACAAACGCAACTCCCGCTGGAAGCAAATCTTTGACACCAGAAACTTACCGATAAACTAAGATCGGGGAACTGGAAGTCACTGAGGTTGTCGTCTGTTTCGGTGATTGTGTGGTCGGTAGTGTTAGATGTCAGTGTAGCAGTTGGCGCTGTAGAGGTCGGTGGTGGTGGAGGTACAGCAGGTCTGTCACCGTTGGTTAGAGGAAGTGATGTCACAGGTATGTGAGTGATGGCATTCTCACTTCCTTCACTCTGATTGCTCTTCAATGTGCTCGAACCTGACGAGAAGAAATGAAGCAAGTATTACTTTAAGGCCCGCCCACTCTGAAGCAGCCGGCTGTGGTTAGTGACTCACACAGTTTGCTCTGGCCGCTGACAAAAACATAATACTACATAAATTTCGCGAACAGCGCCTTGTGTAGAGAAAATAATATTATATGCTCTTCCCGATTATACATGTTGCTTCAACGCTGCTTAGCCAATCAGAGTATACTGGTGTAAAAAATGTTTGTTTCGCTAGATATACCAGTTTAACAAATTAGCAATTTATAAAAATCTGTAAAAACTGTGTGTTGTTCACAAAATATACAAGTGTAGAGAGAACTTTTAAAGTAGTTCGGTAGTGTATAAGTAATGTAAAAGCAGGGAAGTAGTTCAGTAGTGTAAAAGCAGTGTAACCTAGTGTATAAGCAGTGTAAACATAGTGTGTCTATGCAATGTTGTCAGGTCTCACACAACATAATGTGCAATAGTATAAAGTTTTGTTATTGATATATACTAATATTATCTATACTTTGGTTTCCACAACATGACAATAGTTACATATCGTCAATATTATATTCTAACTCATCACACTTCTACATAAAACAACACTTGTGCATACAATCTTACAGCATATGATCACTCACCTATGGGCAGTCAAAACCAAGTAATATTAGCTGGTGTAAGCCAAGCACAAACCACGACTGCTGTCCACGAATTCACACGAAATACTGAATTGGGAATGCAACACTATCTGATTATAATCAATGAGTTGACGTGAAAGAAAACATTGCTCGCACAGTTCACGCATGGATGCACGATTGGCAAACAAACATACTTGGTATTCAATGGGAAAGAAAGAGTGCTTTACAAAAGTGACTGGGAGAAAGGCTTGCCTAGGGGCCATCCATAAATTATGTCACGCTCAAGGGGGGGGGGGGGAGGGGGTACCCTCATGTGTGACAGTTTGTGACAGGGGGGAGGGGGGGAGGGTAGATATGTGTGATGTCACATTTTCAAATATTTTACCAAAACAAAATATTTCAGATATGTATTAATACTGAACATAAAACATCAAATACATGTATTTTTTGTCAATATAAAGCACAATAAAAACAGACCCCCCCTCCCCAGACCAATTAGCAAAAATCCCACTCCTTGACCTCTGCACCTGTGCACCTTTATCAGCAATCCTCCCACAATGTGCAAAGACATTCAAAATATTTCCATTTGACCTGTACTGTCCATCACTGATTGGGAAATTACAACCCCGTATTTGCCCGGTTTGTGGGATGTATTTTCCCAGTCAGAAAGCAAAATCTAGCCACACCAAACTCCATACAGGTGCAAAATTTGTTGAGGTTTCAAAGAGGATCGATGAGGAGGATTTGGATACTATTACCTCAAGTGTTCAAAAAGATCTTGCAATCCCTGTAGATTCCCTACCCATCATTCATTCAGTCCAGGAATGGGCCACAGTACCATGGATCGAAGAAAACTAACTATTATGATGTTGAAAAACAGACTTCATGCTCTAGTGGAACTTTAATACCACTGAGGCAGTGAAAATAGCAGTTATAGGCCAGAACTTATGACCTGCCTTATTAAATCAAGCATGGTTTCAATAATGTTTATGATTTTCTTGTCATTGGATAATAATGATACACTGAATAAATTTAGGTTCTTAAAAAGTTGCATTCATAAATATTGAACTTTGTGCCTGTAATCATTACTAAACATAAACCATTCAATCAGTACTTTTTGTATGGAGTATTTAATCTTAAAAGGGCGTTTACATAATCTGTGTGACATCACATGGGGGGGAGGGGGTCATATAAGCGTGACACTTTGTGACAAGGGGGGGAGGGGGGGTCAAAAAGTGCTGAATAAAGTGTGACATAATTTATGGACGGCCCCCTAGCATAAAACACTCCTTCAAACTCAAGAAAGAGAGAATGTGACGCATGGAGAGCTGCAGCAGATGGTGGTAATTCGTTGTGGGCCAAAAAAAGGGCTTGTAGCAGTTTTCAGCTAGTAGACACATATATACTTGTTGACACATAATATACTAGTTGACACATAATATACTGTCTCAGATAGTTGACACATAATATACTAGTTGACACATAATATACTAGTTGACACATAATATACTAGTTGACACAGAATATACTAGTTGACACATAATATACTAGTTGACACATAATATACTAGTTGACACATAATATACTTGTTGACACATAATATACTAGTTGACACATAATATACTAGTTGACACATAATATACTTGTTGACACATAACATACTGTCTCAGAAAGCACACAGCAATGGAGTATAAAACTAGAAGATAGAGTAGTTTATATTCACCTGAACCCCCTTTGATGGGAATAATATTCTGTACAGGGTCCTTTCCAATGCTGGGTATATCTCCAAACGTGATCCCATCGTATCCAATATGGCCGGTGTGTCGAAGGTCATTTTCAGGTCGTCCAATCATGTCGGCTGTAAATCGTTTTTTCTCTTGATGGCGGGGAGATCTGGACGATGAGCTACTCTGTTTCTTCATAGACTCTGGGTAAATGGAACACAAGTGGTGGTATAGTAAGCAGTGTATATACACTAGTTGCTCAATACTAACATAGAACTTATAATAAAACAAATATCTAATATTTCAACTAATAGTTAATTATCCAACTAGTGAAAACTGGTAAAAATCATCACTAGCATTGCTAATGCTGAAAAGGTGCCCATCAATTGAGAGAATTGTTCACTTTTGGGTGTTAATCAAACGCTGCCGAGAAAGGGAACATCCTTACTTCCTCCCAAACACAAGTAGCAGAAAATGACTAATGAAAACCAGGCAGACGATAGCTATAAACCAGAGCAAGGCTGAGAGATAAATGACAGGGTGGTAGATTATTCACGAGAGTCATTGCTTTGGACTTTTAGTGACTGCATTGTTCTAACAAAGTTGGTGAGAATAATTGGTCCCAGGGTCTGTCTGGAGGAACACCTGGTCTGATTTATCTACCTGCACAGCAGATACTACCCTAGTAATCCTAGGTCAGTCTACCTCACTCAATGCCACATTACTTAGCATTAGCCAACCAACAACCAGCAAACAAATGGGAGAATTTATAAACCTCTCTTGTTGGATTGTAAATAATTATGGAAGTTATGTCTTTCATTTGATCATCCATTTCCATGTTGAAGTAGAATATTAATGTTGTATTGTATTGTATTATTCAGCAGTGTTGCAACATAACTTGCTTTACATTTGAGGTCAAAGCATCTTCATACCAGCAAAGAAAATATGATTCAGACGCAAAGTTGAATTCTAAAAAAGTTGATCGAAATTTGATTAGAGCAACGCCACTTGAGTTGGTGTGTTTCTGTTGGAATAAAACTGACAGCATGGAGTTATCCCCTCAAATAGCTTTATTATTGATGTGAATAAAATTCGACATTTTATCAGTGTGCAAATTTGTTTAGAAATATTTTGTGTAATCCACAAAGAACGACGACTCCCAAAGTGTACTTTATTAGAATTTAATTTCAAGATTTTCAGTGTATAATTATAATCCCAACTTCTAGATGAGTGGACCAGTAATATGGATAGAAGTGCAGATTTTACAACTTCCAACTTTCTAACATTATAACTTATAATGTCCAAGCATTTCAATCCTGGAACTGGAGAATGTAGACTGTAGAGTACAGAGTGTAAAGTATAGGCTGTAGAATATAAATTGTAGACTATAGAGCGTAGACTGTAGAGTATAGACTGTACAGAGTAGCTATAGACTGTATAGAGTAGACTGTATCTAAGCTGACCAGGTATCAGTATTCCAATGCAAATTAGAAGAATGTGGAAATCAATTTGAATTACTTTATATTGAATGAGGAATGATTACATTAAATTAACCTGTGAACTAATGGGCATCCACTAAACAAAGTGTAACTGTGATATAATGCAATATAGCATAATATATTATCTAATAATATAACATTTAATATCCATGTTAATTTTTTGTTTTTTTCTGCAAAAACTTACAATTTCTTTTTAGTTCATGTTGACAGAAACAATTGATCGAATGAGAAGACAGAATCTGTGGAGAATAAAAGATAAAAATTAGAACAACTAAAACCCAGTATCAAAGTTTGTGTCAAACTGGGCTGTGATGAATGATGCAGAGTTTAGTTGGTAGAAGTTGGTGTTGACCTGAACTGTGGTAACTTAGTTACACCTCAAGTTATGACTCACTCAAGACTTGAAGTAGATACTTGAGTATCTGGAAACACTCAGACACGCTTGAACGACGCTGAGGAATGTCCAGCTAATCCTTGAGCCAAGGGTTTAGCACAAAAAGTCATGTAGAAATACAAAAAACAAGACTTATGCAACTGAACAAGAGAACAGAGCAACACAATAAGCTCCTTATTTGCTAAAGGGGTAATAGTTCACCAAACTGCTTGTTGGACAGATGTGAGGGACCCGTTCAAAAAAAAAAAGAAGACATGCAGGCAAAGTTAACCTAAAAACCATCAACTAAAGATGTCTACATAGTATTATATCCCTTACAGTGACAGAAAAATAACAGCAACAAATGAAGACAAGCTAATGTTTCTCCCGAGAATTCAAAATAAACCAACCATTTCAAGTTAACTCTCAAATCTATGCTCAGAATACAACCATTTTCACAAGGCAGTCGGACATATTTGCATGTGATTAAAATAATACAATGATACAAACATACAATGGGAGGTGCAAAGGTGGTGAGAGAAAAACATTTTCATTCAGGAAATCATGGATATGGTGCCAAATGATATTCAAATAAAGTAAAATGAACATTGAACTGGGTCATTGCAAAACCTTACCAAATACTCCAGAAACACTGTGCGCCACATCACCTATGAAAGATGCATCAGGTATGAGAGGATGTGATGTCACGGGTAATGGTATTTTACTGGAAAGGTAATCGCACGCTTGGTAATTAATGGTGAAGTTTGAAGGCAAGAGATGAAGGTGCAAGTTAAGAATAAGCATGCGATGTTTAAGTATGCCTATACAGACTACAGCCTTTATACTTGAATGTAATAGCTAGCATATGACATGCTATGCAAAGTGCACTAAATAATATAACTCACTAGGCTATATGTTATATAATATATAGTGTCAGAGCTATTTCTATATGAGACTAGAAAAATAATATGAAGAAGTTTGACTGAGGGAGGGATCAGTGGTAGATGACTCTGGCAGCAGAATATTCACTCTGGCAGCAGTGTTCACTGAAACTTAAGTAATAGAAACTGGACAGTGTTGGTTGAGTTATTAGTCCACAGTGCCAAGTCATCAGTAAACAGTGATGATTACTAAGTGAGTGCATGCAGTTTCATTCTCTATAGCTAACATGAGTGCGACTAGATGCTGCCATTGAATAACAGAGTAGAAAACACAGGTAAGAAGACACCAGAACAGGTAGTTGAGTGAAAGGGTCAATATTGTCACACCACACCACTACCTACTCTCAGGCACAAAATGAGACAAAGTTTCACTTGAAAATGACAGACGATTGCTGACGCAACAGGAAACCACGAGTCATAAGAGACATGGGGAGAGGATATGGGCTAATGCTGAGTAGTAAGAGGGGACAATTCATCTCAAGCAACTAGGCTATTTATTTATGATGTCCTAATGCTATGCTATGTGGATTTTATGAGCAGTGCTGAGTTAAAGGCGAACTGAGTGCTGATTGGCTCGTACTGGCTGGGGTGAGGCACTGCCCCGGAAATAAAGTAACGATTCAAGCTGTGATACTTACTCAGGAAGTGACCTATGGAACCTGTAACATGCAGCAGACAAGTAAGTTCAAGAGCTAAAATAAAATTTAACAGCTAATAAATAATAAGCTCTAAAACTACAATTTTCTGCTTTGAGTAAGGTTTACAGATCTAAAGTTATGTTTATACCTCCACTGAAAAAGTACCGAGTTTCAGCTAATAACACTAGACGGAGTACCCCTTTATAATTTTACTGAAACTCGATGAAATCATATTGATGCGGAAGCTTACTTTCTTATAGTGAAATATGACTCGTCTAATCGCTATTTGAGGCCCTTTGAAAACGTCGTGAATTATTAAAGTTGACAGCATAAAAGCGATAATTGAGAAAGCGTAGCCGAAATAATTATTAACATATTATAAGTACGCCATCTAATCGCCAAAGTCATGATTAACTACCAATATTTACAAGGAGTTATTACTCTTCTTGATTATTATTCTGAACTCGGCTGATTAAGTTGCCGGCTTGTCGCAGTACAAAAATTTTGACAAGTCACTTTTCCAATGCAATGCAACTCGGAGAAATTTCAACTCGGCCAAATTGAATTTCTGACAAAAATCATGAAGGTATAAACGCAACTTTACTAACATTCTGTTACTAACTACCAAACTAGTAGCAAACTTGTTACTAGCAAAGTATTAAACACCGAGGGTGCAAGGTGAAGATATCAATTATAAACTAGCAGCCCCAGAGAGCAGGAAAAACTACCCTGGAAATCTCTGGCAAAGCAAAGAAAGGCTACAGCTAACAACACTTAAAAAAGTTTATACTGAAAAACACTTCACTTAAATTGGCGTGGAGTTGAAATTAAGTTCACTGATTTAATTAAATTTTATAGAAAACATTGCGAGATCTAGTTTCGAGATAAAATGAATCACCAATAAAATTCCACGGAGTTGATGAGAATGTTAATGAGATACATAATCCTAGTATTACTGGGTATATTCCAGCAATATATCAATGTATGAGCAGTGAAGGTTACACCATGTTATTCGCATCACAGATTTCATAATGATAAATTCATATGCACCCAATACATTGGGCAACTTTGCCTTAAAATACCAAGTACGCTTGTATCAAGAAGCGCGGTTAGTGCTGATGCACTGCAATCGTTACACAACTTATTAGAAATTATCCCCCCATACTTTCTACCCTCACCACTAACTGGCCCGCATTGTTTAGTCAACAGAACACAAAGAACATACTTTTAGGTGGCTGAGTACTCTTTATCTGTCTGTTCATCATGGGGGACGACTCCGGTTGAACAGGTACACAGTCTGTGGGGTTGAAAAATCCGCTGTCGCCAGTTTTGTTGACTCCGAACCAGTACTGCCAGGTGGGGGCATCAGCTGGTCTGTAAACAGAGTCAGCGTACTGTAAGACTAGAGTGAATGCGTCTCACGATACATAAATATGACACAATATGATATATCGTATATAGCAACAATGAAATTTTAATACATGAAGTGATATAAAAATGATGAAGATTGTATCTTGACAATGTTCAGTGAGCAAGCCCAGTTATAGAGTAGCACGTTCATCAGTATATTATCTATCAGTTAGTATATTATATAGAACATGGCCTACTTCTTGTCTATGACAATAATACTGTCTCCTTCACTAAAGTTCATCACGCCGGGAGCCGGCGAGCTCGATTTGATGGCCTTCATGAGGGTCGGTTTGATTGAAGTCAGTTCGGTGGTGACGGCAGCGAACTTGGGCCTGTCTTCGGGGTTATGGCTCCAGCAGCGTAGCATGAGTGCATAGTGATCTGTAGGGCAGAGAGGGGGCCTCTCCAGCCGTTCCTTTCTAGGAGTATCAATAGTCTGTAGAATCTGCAAGGAAGAATAACGACCTTGTAAACTGAAGGCAGTTGGCAGAGGACACAAGACTATATATATATACAGTATATGTATGCATTGAATCTCATCAATTTCTCAGTAGGAAGTAAGCGTAGGTTAAGTTTAGTCCTAAAACTTTCCAGTGCCACATTCTCGGGCCAAGATTTCTTGTTGTATAACTGAAACCACCTACAATACACTAGAGCTATGACATGTGGATACTATTTTACCTGCTCTAGAGTGATACACACTCATGCAACATGCAAACTCCACGTCTACAGACCAAAAATCTATTAAATGAATCTGGGAAAGACAACAACTGGGTGGGAGTGCCCATCTTGCATTATGGATATCTGAAGTGTTTTAGTTTTTTATTTTTAATATTTTTAAATTTTAGATTAACTTTAAATTTCAGATTAACCTTTGCTTGAAATACTAATGAGAATTTGGAATAATTATGAATGACTGCTAACTGGAGCATATATTATAGAACTAGCATATATACCTATATATTATAATATAGCGATAGTGTATATATAGAACTATCACATATATAGAAATAGGGTATAATATAAAGATAGCGTATATAGAGATATCATATATGAAAATACCTTGCATATAGCTATTGTATATAGTTATACTATAAATAGAACTAGTGAGTGAAACATATCATATCAAGTAATGTAGAACCTTTGTGCAGTGTTTATATCCTATTATATTGTCTGTTAGTTTGCAGTTTACAAATAGTGTGAGAGACAAAAAGTATTCGCTCAACTATCTTAAATTTAAATGACAATAATTTGAATAACATTTTCGCTCATTATAGAAGTTTCCCCACATAATTAGATATTTCTCCATACAAATGAGTGAAATTTACACCAAATAAAAGTCAAGCATGTGCTAAAGGAAGGATAACTTCACGATAGTGCAAATTCTATGAGGTGTAGGCAGGACTTGAAGATGCATCACAACATAAATATTTCAAAATAAAATGATGCAGTGGGAATTGCATCCTCGTGTAACTTTTCATGTAACAAAATGTTTTTTACAATAAATAGTCATGACTACTGAACAGTGTTCGATAAATAGTCAAAAAGCATTTATTTTAAATCATTTCAATTCCAAATCCATATGTTATAGTAGTTGCCCTCCTTTATTTTACTATATTATAGTTCCCTTTAGTAAAGGCATTACGTAATAGTTGTCCACCCAAATTCTTAACAACACCTGAATATTATGTGTGCTATAGCCCCATTGCATTCTTGCAGTACTCCAGAGCCACTTATAATAAATGTGCCATAGCTAGCACATGAACTGTTATATTTTATCATACCTTACAGGTAAGTGACTGTGACAAGTGATTGTGACAGGTGACTGCAGGTGCTAAATATATTAGGTTACACCTGATATTTAGCCGTTGTAAGATATAGCAGAAATAACAAGTTTTATAGTATAATTAGCGAGTAGAAAAGTGATTAACTTGGCAGTGCAAAGAACCCACCCGCGCAATGCACTTGTGAAACTAAAGCTAAGAGTTACCAACAATAAAATATGAAGAGTTGTCACGAAATAAAACATGCAAACAAAAAGAAACTAACAGTTAGAAAATTAAATATGAGCGAGGTTAAATACTAGTAGAACAATATCAATGCAGTTGTTACCAGTACCTCTCCCTGTTCAGGACTATGATCTATCTGTATAACAATGTTGGGTAAGAGTTAGAAGTCAATAAAAAGGTACATAGAAGTTGTTTGATTCTGATTATCTTCAAGTAACTCTATTGCCACACAGCGGTGCAGCGATACTTGTAATTGGACAAAGTAAACAAGAGTAGCCAATCATGCCTCAGTTAACACTAGTAGGCTAGAGAGAGAGAGAGAGAGAGAGAGAGAGAGAGAGAGAGAGAGAGAGAGAGAGAGAGAGAGAGAGAGAGAGAGAGAGAGAGAGAGAGAGAGAGAGAGAGGGGGAGAGACAGGTGGTAGGGAGATACAGGCGAGTATTCTGCAGATTTTACCTGAGTTGACGTGAGACCATCCCATGGCTTCCTGCCGTATGTAAACAGCTCCCACATGGTAACACCAAACGCCCACACATCACTGGCAGAGCTGAACCTCAATAGGTTGATACACTCTGGAGCACACCTGGCCAGGGAGAATAGAGGTAAGTATTATTACAGCAGTAAGTAACAAGTGGATGTGTATCTACTACCATAGAAGTAAGTAACAAGTGAATGTGTATCTACTATAATAGAAGTAAGTAACAAGTGCATCTCCTACTATAATGACAGACAGAAAAGCAGGTAAAAAAAGTACACAAGTTGACATACCATGCGATGGGTATTTTTAGATCTGTTCTATATTTAGATTGATAATATTCTTTGTCTAGCCCAAGAGCTCTTGACAATCCAAAATCTCCTATTTTTACCTGCACAAAAGAATAGAAATAAACACATGTACCTACTATACACAGTTCAATCCACGTAGGGAAGATAACTGCTAACAGAAAGTTACAAAATCTCGAAACTGATGAATCAAGAACACAAGAAACAATACTGTTTTCAGCATTACTGAGTTTTTAGTTTTCTATCAAAAGGGATGTAAAGAAAAACATTGTCTTGTACTATAAAACTAAACACGAGGAGTTATCCCCCAGCTGAGTATTTGTGAGTTGTCCTCCCTACCTTGTGATGTGAGAAGACGAGTATATTCCTGGCAGCGAGGTCCCTGTGGATGAGACCTTGAGCCTCGAGATAGGTCATGCCCGTGGCGATTTGGTGTGCGAAGGTACACAGTCTATTTACATTTAGAACCCTCCGCAATGAGTCGTTATGCAGACATTCTAATAAAGACTTGAGTGGTGCGTACTCGGTCACCTGGAGAATAACATTACTGAATATTAAACTGTTCAACCATCAGCAATATAACATCGAAATAGCAAGTCACAATTGAACTATTATGTAGAGTACCACAACTCCAGATACAAAACATGGTAGAGAAAAAATAATACCAATTACAGCAGATTGAAAAGTGTTGAAAAGTTTTATAAAACAAAAGGTGCTGCTTGATGGTGCTTTTTGCTGTAGGTATATAATAGAACTAAGAAGAGAGAGACCGTATCTGTAATATGGTAGTAGTTGGGTGGAGGCTGATATTTTAGTCCACAAATGGGATGAGAGAAGACCATAGCTATGCTGTTATTAGTGATAGTATCTTGAATTATAACTCATGTAACCATATAATAGATGTGTCCACAGATGCAAGAGATGGAGGGAGAGCGTGACAACAGTAACCAATTGAGTGTATAATATATATAATTATTCCGAGATATGTCATTATAGAGTTCAATGTACTGGAGTTACCCACAATGCTATTCAGATATACTGTGTACTATACTCTGTATTATATACTGTGTACTCTTTACTATATACTATACACTGTATACTATGTACTGTATTACATTTTGCAATATTGTATCATATTGTATCACATACTGTTTATTACACTGCATTATGCTGCATAACATCCTGTACTATATTCTACTGTACAATATACTGAACTATATTGTGTTATACTGCATAGTGTATAATATACTGTAGTGTATTGCATTATTCTGTATAATATACTGCACTATATTGTGTTTTACTGTATAATATACTGTATTGTATTGCATTATTCTGTATAATATACTGCACTATATTGTGTTTTACTGTATAATATACTGTATTGTATTGCATTATTCTGTATAATATACTGCACCATATAACAAGAGTACAAATATTCGAAAGAGAATGTAAAGTGCATAGTGCACACTCAACCATTGCAACTACATCCTATGTTATCATCTACCTACTAATAATTCATATATGCAAGTGTGAGAAAGTTGAATAAACGGACTATGTTACCGGAAGTGAGCTGTTATGACTCATAGGCTATCATAAAAAACGCTGAGGTTAGTTGAACTTGTGAGGAGCCAGCAAGGGCCATTGTTCTGGGTTATACAGTAATTATTCTCCCATATCGTGTCACTTTGACATCAACATTACATGACTCATCAGTTAGTAGCAGTAAATATGTAAAATATTTTCAACATATTTTCTACAGTTTAAAGCAGAGTAAACAAAGGGTCAAGTTGTTTACATTACATGGATGATTGGTTCCATAACTTCATTCCACCACTTATTATGGAGAGAGAGATAAGAGATTTTGTGTCTCTTAGTAATACTATAGGGCAGTTGACTTTGAAGTACCAGCATTATTCATGCAGCAGTTTAGTCAGGGTAGAGATAACGCAGTGCCAACACAAATGGCAGCTCACAGCACACGCCACCACCTGGCTACTAGTAACACAGCTCTACACTTATTTTACCAGTTAGCTGAGGTGCAACTGAACTAGAGAGCTGAGAGGTTAGGGGAGGAGAATGGACAGCCCTACTAGTACTGCTGACTAACAACTCAGTCATCAGAGGGTGGATGCAGCCTTGCAGTGTTGGTGTGAGTGTTGGTGCATTATTGCATCAAAGCCATTGCTTCAGTGGCAACACAGCAATACCAGGATGTTGGGAGAACTTCACTACACCCAGTTAACATAGTTTTTTATTTATATATAGAGTTGTAGTTGTATGTGCACACAAGAAAGTAGCTGGTAGAGTTGTGGTTGTGTATGCACACATGAGAGTAGCTGGTTGAGTTGTGGTTGTGTATGCACACATGAGAGTAGCTGGTAGAGTTGTGGTTGTGTATGCATACATAGGAATAGTTGGTAGAGTTGTGGTTGTGTATGCACACATGAGAGTAGCTGGTAGAGTTGTGGTTGTGTATGCACACATAGGAATAGCTGGTAGAGTTGTGGTTGTGTATGCACACATGAGAGTAGCTGGTAGAGTTGTGGTTGTGTATGCACACATGAGAGTAGCTGGTAGAGTTGTGGTTGTGTATGCACACATAGGAATAGTTGGTAGGGTTGTGGTTGTGTATGCACACATGAGAGTAGCTGGTAGAGTTGTCTTACCAACATGAGCTCCTTCTCTTGTTGGAATACTATCCCGTAGAAAGTTACAATATTTGAGTGGCTAACTGACTGCATACTCGTGGCTTCTTTCAAAAACTCCTGTAGCCCGTGCTCTAAGCGATCCTGACTCAAACTTTTTACAGCCACTTCAATCTAAAAGTATAAGATACTCAACTAGTTAGTAAATCAGCGTGAATGTAAAATACACTCACTGATTGAGGACTCATTTCGATTGAGTTAGACTTTGAGTCAACATTCCAACATTTATATATTTTCAACATAATTAATCATTTAATTAAACATCAGTTAATCAAACAAATCAATAAAAAATTAAAATAAATAAAAATAGAATATTTAGACATTATTTCTGTAGCCTGTTTGTTGGTCCACTTGATTTCTCTCTTCCCTCATATTCGTATTCTAGTAAACATTTCCAAACAATCTTGACCAATCATGCGGTACCTTTTGGCCGATGTCGTTGGTGTATAAACCGTGTCGGACAACTCCAAACTCTCCCTCGCCGATGTCATTTTGAACGACAATCTGCTCCATAGGAATGATACGTCTGCCGACAACCGGCACAGGGGACTGTGGGGTGTCCATGTCAGAGCTGACTATACTCGTTCTGGAGGCCCGTGTGTTTGGGGTGTCACTGGAAGCCCGAGTGAGTTTCTGCAAGATACGACCAAACTGTATCAAACTGAGGTAAGTATATGCGTCCACTTACATGAGCCCGCCATGACTTACATGCATCTACACATAGCTCATATAACACACATGTAAACACTACCTGTATTCTACATATAAGACATAGCACTACACATTACACTACACTGTAGCTATAGTTACATATTACACTACACTGCAGCTGTAGTTACACATTACACTACAATGTAGTTACACATTACTCTACAATACTCCACATAAGGTGAACAGAGAGAAGTAAATTTCTACAGACACACAGAGAAACAAAACCGAACTTATCCCAAAAGAACACAAGTAGAAACATAACACAAGACACTAGCCTGGACAATGGAAGTAAACTACAACCTATATACTGAAGAAATAAAATGGGCACACAGCTGTAACTCCTACCTAGGCAGCAGGTATTATATAAGAATATTGGTTGAGAAAAAAAGGTGCACAAGTGGAGGGAGAAAAGTTATTATCAGCAGAGCAAGAGTTCTCTATAGACATAACATCAACATTGTCTTTGGTAACATGGGACAGTTACACTCCCTCCCCCAACATTTTCATAAAAATGGCAGAAATTTCACCAACTGTTATACTTGTCAAAACATCAAAGTGTTATCAAAACATTCCAGTGTGAAATATGACCTTTATGACATAACTTTGTGCCATAACTGCTATAATATCATCATAAACCTACATGATAGCAATACAATGTAATGCTTTATAATATACTAGTATATATGATATATAGTAGTACATGATATAGTACTATACAATGTACTAGCATATAATATAGTAGTATATAATATAGCAATAGTAATAATACATAACACTTAGTATACAATACACTAATAAATAATATAATAAACATTGTTGTGACACAGTTTTAGGCATAGTAGCATAGCGTGTATAGTTCATAACTTGTCCCTAATCTCACAAAGATGGTGTCATTAGCTGAACAACTGGATGATTTCAAATTCGAGATTATCCCAGTAACCTATTATCTATACAACAACTTTTTGCAAGGTGTTGAAAAGTACAGATAAAATTGCCATGCTCATCATAGTTAGTGTATAGATGGTGTTGAAGTTCTGTATAATAGTACTTTTGCTAACTACCTATATGTTAGTACTCCGATGGAATATCTTCCATATTCACGGTAGAAAATTCATTCTGAACCACATAACTTATATGGTGGTGCTGCCTAAACATTCTAGAAACTTACTATCATGAGTAGTACTGTAGTACAAATAGTACTAGTAGGTGACTATAGTACTAGTAGGTGACTGTAGTACTAGTAGGTGACTGTAGTACTAGTAGGTGACTGTAGTACTAGTACTACCAATTACTGGTTAGTCTAACCCTTGCGGTGTTCAACTAACAGCCATCAGTTACTAGTATAGTGTATTGGTTGTACCAAGAGAGTGGTGCAATGAGTTAGTGGAAGGTTATTTAAATGACTTTGACAAATCCCCAAAGGTTAACAGTGGTTCTAAGATCCCCAACCAAACCATTTTCAAGCCTCCACAACAAAAGAACTATTGAGGATCAGTGCTGTGCTGCTTGGTTGGTGTTGGTTATGCCAGCATCAGTCAACAGTTAACCCAGGATCCTGCAGTAAACTCCTTCCCAGGGTTTCATGCATCTTCAACAGCGGCAGCAACATTCTGCATACTCCTATGCCCCTCCTAACACTAACCTAGTAAACTACTATTAAATGATCTTAATATATACAACTTACATGTGCACTGACTAGCACCTGATACTCACCTCATGCAAATTAACTTACCTACATAATTATCTCATTCTTATCTTTCAATTATTTAATAACCATCAATCTACCTGTTCCGATTTTAGGTAAAAATAACACAAATGGAAAAGTAGGTAAAAATGACACCACCTGTTCCAACATAGAAAAATAAACTGAAAACTTGAAAAGAAAGACATAAAAAGGTAGAGGAAACCCGGAGGAACAGACAGACATGAAAAGAGCAAACCCTGACTAGGGCAAAATTATTTTTAAATTGACTGCCTTCAGACTAGTTTGTATAGTGACACTCCCTCCTCATATCTCAGCATAAAAATAAAGATTACAGAATATAATATATTACAGTATAGATTATAGAGTATGTCAAATATTCAAAACTGTGATTTTATTAACCAACTATACCTTTGATGAAGCTGTGGTATATTCAGTACTGCCGAGTATTATGTTAGTAGTAGACAAAGTATATGTGCTACAGAATACTACAGGTAACTGTGCACTGCAGAATACTACAGGTAATACCGTGCCATCAACCTGACCAGTAGAAAAGCAGGTGTGTGACTCAGATTATGAGATATGCATGAGCTAGCAGTGATTAGTTGATGATTAGTAACTATGAGACACGAGTGGTTACAACCCAGTTGACCCAGTGTATGGGAGTGTAGAAGGGGAGAAGGGAGTGTAAAGGGGAGAAGAGGGTGCAGAGGTGTAGAAAGGTAGAAGGGGAGAAGGCAGTGCAAAGGTGTAGAAGGGGAGAAGGGAGTGCAGAGGTGTAGAGAGGGAGAAGGGGAGAAGGGAGTACAAAGGTGTAGAGGGGGAGAAGGGAATGTAGAGGAGGAGAAAGGAGTGTAGAGGGGAGAAGGGAGTGTAGAGGTGCAGAGGGGAGAAGGAAGTGTAGAGGTGTAGAGGGGGAGAAGGGGGTGTAGAAGTGTAGAGAGGAGGAAATAGAGCGGAGGGAGTGCAGGAGTGTACAGGGGGGAGTAAAGGGCCGTGTCCAGTTGTGAATATAGAATATAATGGGAGTGTAACACCAAGTAGGCATTGTAATCCTGGAGTTAGTCACAGACTATTTCATGGTAAATGAAACAGCAACAGGAAGTTAAGGAATTAATGTACCAAACAGCGCTACCAGGTTGGCAGCTTGACACAAAAATATAGGAATAAATAATCCAAAAAAAAACTTCTGGCTGAAAATTTAATGACACAGTTAGCCATTTAAACGTTAGCTGCTCAGGATGTCAATGTTAGATTCACCTAGTTTAGAAATTCTTAATATCAAGTCTGAGGACAAACAAGAAGCCTGTGAACTCAGTATATTACATGTTTCCTCTACTTTGCTGCTGTGGGGTTGCGTATATCTTATACAGTTGTTTATATAAACATCAACAACTTAAGACTTCATACACCTAGAAAGAATTTTAATACAGGACACAATAGCTCCAGCGAAGCACCAACAATATCAAGACATGAAAATCTGTCTGTTGAGCAGGAGGGGGTTTCAAGGTCCCGTTCCACTAAAACATCCTAAACTAAACTACTTACATCCAGGTGTAGACTAGAGCGAGACATGGTGGTTGCTGCCGCTGCTGCTAGATGATAAGGTAGATGCAGTGCAAAGGATAGAATTACTAGTGGTCACAGTGTAGAGGAAAACAAACAAGCCAGTCTGAATACGAGAAGTAGAATCAACAAACGAGTTGAACTTTGTGGCTACTGGCTCGAGTCTCTAGTGTTGAGACAGAATTTCAACACACACAATGCTGGATGTCAAACCCATCATGTCAGTTGATTACTTTAATTGTTTTATCTATCAATATTCTCTGATGACACTACATCTAACTGCAAGATTTTCATTCTGATAACAAAATATATATCTGAATAGAGCTGAATTTCTATATTACACACAGTTGTAGTTGCAGGGTATTATTGATGACTAATGGATGAAACTGCCTTAATCTAGCGTTTAGATTTCCTGTAAAGAGAAGACAACTGCAAACATATTTATGTAGAAAGTTATCTTGACTTCAGAACAAATTTGCACTCAAGTGGAGTGGTAGAGTTATTTTGCAGCTTCCATACAATCAATTAGTTGTATTTTATGTTTGTTTTAAAAAGCTTTATAATATTTCCCAGTCACTACATGAAGACGAGTGGAGGATATAAAGTCTACTAGACAGGTGTTGAAGAGTTTCCATTTCATCTCAACTTCTAACATAAACAAGGAAAAAAACTAACAATTTTAATAAAAGTTTGTCCTGCACAAATATTTTAACTTATGAAATTTTAAAAATAATCAATTTAATACCACAGGTCACATGACTTGGTTTTACAGGAAGTGTATTGAAATAAAAACACTCGGATGAGGCCTGAAATATAGAAATGACATATCACAATGCCGGGATACTCAAAACACAGACATGCAGGATCAGGTAAATCCCAAACCAACACACAAACTGGAATAACAACACAGGAACAAATAGGAAAGACAACTACAACTTAAATTACATGTACAGAAAAATGCCCGGAAGGCTAGCGCCTACTTGATTAGTTATACTACAATACAGGTCCTACAGTAGTGACATCATAAAACCAAAAATCCCAAATATATGTTATGAGTGATCAGAGATTAAATTAATTTAGTGAAGAATGCGAATAAAAATGATGCTTTGTAGTCAGGAGTTGAAATGTTAAATGACTAACTACTGCAAGAAGTCATACCATTGATTAACAACTGATTAAAAGAAGTGAAAATTTTAGTAGAGGAAGTGATTTGACTCTATTGACTACACATTGAATCAGCAACCATTATATGACAGCAACTGGGAGCTACTAAACTAGTACAGCGCAACAGAATAACAGGAAAAAGGAAAGAAATGTTATAATGAAAGATGCACATGTGTTCTAGCTGCAATGTTGACTGGCTGATCAATTGAGCAAAATATAATTATTTGACTAGTTGATTGATTTGTCACGATTTGAATACATCATGGAAAGTAATACTAAATCTTCAACTATTTGTAGGTATAATAATTATTTGTAATGAAAGAGTCCAAGGAAGACGATTTCTATTTTACATTTTTTGATAAAACTCAAAGGGTTGTGTTTTTAAAAGAATGAGATTTGTTGCAATAGGCAGCATTACATCACAAGCATCAACAATCAACCAGAAGTGAATTGGCAGCTCAAGAAGACAGATGTGCACCTGGCAATCAGAATATTATATCCCATCCACAGGACAAATGGGATGGTGTGATTATAATTACAAGGAGTAACCTCCCCTGTTGAAAAGAAAGTTTTACCTTGAAACTGATCTTCCGAGACACTCTAGCTACAGCACTCATCTATTAAAAGTAAATCAAACGCATGCAAGTGGAAAAGAAGTAAGAGTAGAGGTATCCAGTGAAGAAGAGTTGTAATGGAATTGTGTGTCTGTCTGTGTGTCTGTCTGTGTGTCTGTCTGTGTGTCTGTCTGTGTGCCCAGTTGTATGAGGTGAACCAGTCGGATGTGATAAGTTTGTAGTCAGCCAGGAGATGAGAAAAGTCAGAATATAATGAAAGGCAGAGCGATGCTCAAGTGTCGCCAGGTTCAGGTGTGTTTTTCTGCCTTATTACGGATTGTTTTTCTAATAATGAAGCAATTCACCCTTTCCTGGTGACTGAGAATAGAGTAGTGGTAGTAGTGACTGAGAATAGAGTAGTGGTAGTAGTGACTGAGAATAGAGTAGTGATAGTAGTGACTGAGAATAGAGTAGTGGTCGTAGTGACTGAGAATAGAGTGGTGGTAGTAGTGACTAAGCATAGAGTAGTAGTAGTAGTGACTAAGAATAGAGTAGTGGTAGTAGTGAGTGAGAATAGAGTAGTAGTAGTAGTGACTGAGAATAGAGTATTAGTAGTAGTGACTGAGAATAGAGTAGTGGTAGTAGTGAGTGAGAATAGAGTAGTGGTAGTAGTGACTGAGAATAGAGTAGTGGTCGTAGTGACTGAGAATAGAGTGGTGGTAGTAGTGACTAAGCATAGAGTAGTAGTAGTAGTGACTAAGAATAGAGTAGTGGTAGTAGTGAGTGAGAATAGAGTAGTAGTAGTAGTGACTGAGAATAGAGTATTAGTAGTAGTGACTGAGAATAGAGTAGTGGTAGTAGTGAGTGAGAATAGAGTAGTGGTAGTAGTGACTAAGAATAGAGTAGTAGTAGTAGTGGCTGAGAATAGAGTGGTAGTAGTAGTGACTGAGAATAGAGTGGTGGTAGTAGTGACTGAGAATAGAGTAGTGGTAGTAGTGAGTGAGAATAGAGTAGTGGTAGTAGTGACTAAGAATAGAGTAGTAGTAGTAGTGACTGAGAATAGAGTGGTGGTAGTAGTGACTGAGAATAGAGTAGTGGTAGTAGTGAGTGAGAATAGAGTAGTGGTAGTAGTGACTAAGAATAGAGTAGTAGTAGTAGAGACTGAGAAGAGTGGTGGTAGTAGTGATTGAGAAGAGTGGTAGGGTGTAGAGTCAGCTGAAGGTGGGAAATACTAACAGCTGCACCGCAAATCTTGAAAACGAAACAGAAATTAAAGTATATCACAAAAGAAAAACTGTTATGAGAATTAACAAACCTTTTTAAGTTTTCCAAAAGCGTTCTGAGGAAACTCCTTTTTGATATTTTTTCGCAGCTTCTGAATGTCTTCGGGTTTCATTCGGATGTCTTCAAGGTCTTGTTCCTTGACCTGCTTCAGGTCTTGTACAGTTTCCACCTGAGAAACGGAAATAATCACTTCATATCACAGACCTCAATATGTAGCACCACCAACTGGTGGACCGTATGATTAACTTGGTATTATTCTAGTAACATGCTACGAGTATTGTCCTCTACTCTCATATATTTAATTAATAGAAGGGGTCGTATGTAACATATTGACATCGAAGTTCACTCTACACTCTACATGTAGGTTACTAAGTTTTATATCTACAATGATGTTGGTTACCATTACCAATTTATATAATATTCTTAAGGTAGATAATAAAATGTTACAAGAGTTGTCTTCTAAATTGTAAGCAAAAATAAGGCAGACAACTACTAACTATTGGTCTTTCATTGAGGCAAAACTAAATTAATGAAGTTTTAGTGAAACTGATAATATAGCTGACAGCTAAAAGAACCGAAGCTATAAGAGCTGAGGCTATCTATCTGCTTTCCATGAGAGTGACCTTCAGCCTCAGCAGGTGACCTTAGAGGCTGACCCACAAACAACTGAGCTGTTTCAGGCCAGATTATGGACAACATGTGTTATATTCACACTCAACATCTACTTGAGCTATTCCTGCCTAGCACACACACATACACACACCAACACATCTTTATCTCAAGAACAGGTGCAGTAATGAAGATATTGAGAATAACATGTGTTCTATAAGAGAAAAGTAGCATAAGAAGTTATGTTCACCCACACCTTAAACTAAAATTTCTTAATAAAATTTAAGAATTTAGGGCAATAAAATGTCCCGTTACACGGAAATTTAGCTTCAGCTTGGAAAAGAGTGAAAAAATTGGCCAATAGACCGTTGCTAAGTTGAACTAGTGTAAAAGAGAACATTTGATTGGCGGAACTAGTATAAAAGAGAGCATTTGATTGGGCGAACCTTCAGCTCATCCCTGATGGCATTGTGGTAGCTCTGCAAGCCAATGGAGTGGAGAAAGGTGGCGAGGTTCTCACCACCCTCCCCGTTGGTATCCATGCTACTCCTCAAACTGCTCGAACTGTTGGACCTGGACCTCGGTCTAAGCCAGTCTACAAGGGAGAGTCTGTAGCTGTTGAGACTTTGGGAGCTGCAATACATGATACGATATAATCATATATGATGCAATATGCTTGATATACCATAATATGATATAATCATATATCATACAATATGCCGATATACCATGATATGATATATCACGTTATTTCATTATAAATCTTGGTAACAGTGAGCGTGTAAATTTTTTATCAATAATATAATATATACCATTTAAGAAATCGCTTTTTGAAAAGATAACTCCTGAAACCACATATCTATAAAATATTATTTAACTTAAACTACATTGAAATTTCATAATTTTAATATAATTTATGCTGCAAGTACACAACTCATAGTCCTAAAAAACTAACTTGAGGAGACAAATTTCAGTAAAGGAGAACACAACTGCTAATATCGCCTTCTACCCTTCTCATTACACTAACACCAACAAAACATAACGGGTCACATGACATTTCACATTTAATAGACGTCAAATACTTGTGTTACTAAATATGAGGGTATTTCAAAAACTCAACCCACGAATTAAAACAGTTTCACTCCACAGCCCTGTGTGAGATGAGACCAGAAAGTGAGGTCATTGTAACTAAATCACACATTACTGTAACTGCTGTCAACTAAACATCAACATCTGCGGCACTATTTAATGAGTTCCATAGAGACAAATGTACACCTGAATAGAAACTGTTACTGTGAACTATGACTAGAAGTAACAAATTCCTCAGAATGAAAATATTTACAGACAAAACATTTTGTCAGATGAATCAAATGTAACACAGTTGGTGAGTGTAAAGTTTGCAAGGAAGAAATCGGCATTGCAACACTCCATCCATGGGACAAAAGTTAAACTCTAAAGTCTATGAGGCTGCCAAGTTCAGTAAAATAATTTCAGTCTGCAAGCCAAGAGTTTAAAGTAAAGTTTGCAATAGTTATAGTGACTATAATATACATAATATATTATAGTATCTATAATATACAGGGACAGTGACTATAATATACATAATGTATTATAGTATCTATAATATACAGGGATAGTGACTATAAACTTTTTATAGCATCTATAATAGTATACCAAGTTCTGCATAGTATACATCATAGCATAATATATAGTATAAATTATCATCATATGTACTAAACTAATATAATATATAGTAGTATACTACAATATATAACATACTCTATAATATGGCTATAATATGACAATGTTTTAGTTTACAATATATGAGTATTATACAACTTATCTACAAGTATTATAGTAATCAGATATATGTAGACACTCTACATATTATCTACAAAAATATTTCTGCTATCTGAAGGGAAATACCAAAGCTCTACCTAATCATAACCAAGTTCAACAACACCACAAATATCTTAGATTTTAAGTTTGAATGATTTGTGGATGAACCCTTTTGAATTAATAGGTAATTTATTTCCAGAGCTGTAAATTCCATTCCCATATTAGTTATCCTGCTCAGTATTCCTGGCTACACACTATCCCAAAGATGAACGTAAATTAACTACATTCAGCAAAATATATGGACTTTGGCATTACTATCTGCATCTGTATGAATAAATGTTCATGTATTGGAAATGCTATTGACTTTTAGGTGAAGTTTTGGAGGAAGTTTCTACATTTTGAAACTTTTGAATTCATTTTTAATTTTTATTATCCATAGGCGTTAAACCCTGAAGAGTAGTTTTTCAACCCCACCTGCCCCAACCAATACCATTTAGAACGTTTAGAACATTCTGGAAAGCAGGGCTAGCTACAGGCTGAGCAGTCACGTGGGATTAACACAAAGATATGGAGGTTGTGTAGAAACACCACCTTCTGGCTTCTATTAGCTATATGCCACAACAAGTTATGTAGAGTTTAGTCTGAAATTGTGGTGCAGATAACTTCGAAATGAAGGAACTTCCTACTAAAGGAAGTCCAAGTGTTTTTTTTTGCTACAAAAGGCTGCAGTTTGAAGAAATAAACCAGAGTGGATCTATTTTTATAAACTGAGACAAAAGAAGGCATTAATAAAACAATAGATAGTTGAAAATCCCTTTGACCACTCAACCACCAAATAGTCATCAATACTAGTAAGAAATCCAATGTTATTTACTTCGCAATGTCATTGCATAATGTGTTTATTGGTGATTGTATGAATAAACAACTGAAATGAATAAGTTCCGTTAACCGCATTGTATGAGGAGGGGTTCTAGTAAAGCCGTACTAGTCATTCCTCTTGTAACTGTGGTATTTATAGGTCACGCAGTGATAAATAATACCACCTGTGTTAGGATTATAATTTTAGTATCTTTACAAGCCCACCACATAATAACTTACTATGAAGTGAGAATTAGCATAAGATATTATTATATTGTATACTTATTCAATTAATTAATTTACAGGAAGCCGGTATTTGTCAAGACAGTGAATAATGCATAAGGCATCACACTACTAGCAATAAGAGACAGCAGGGACAGGCATCAAACAGACTGCTGCCGCAGACAGCTGTCTGTGACACCTGATAACTACCCTCACACTAACAAACTATGTACCTGAACTTGACAAGCGGAAGGAAAGGCAGCAGTGAAATCTATGTGCAAGTGGCAGCATGTGATATAAATATACAAGTTTGCTTAATCTAACATTACATCTGATAAATAATATAATTCTAGGGTAGTTCAAGTGCCTGCAGAGTAGGAGTCTTATTACATGTAATCTCCAAGTTACAGTAGCTACTATTATAGCCCTTAGCGCTGAGGAGTTACCTCTACCACCGCACCTCACCTCCGCCTGAAACTGTAAATGTTAGGTCATCCATTTCAATGATTGCAACTGCTAAATTCAGTGAAATAAATTGAGTTTACTAAAATATGGAGGATATTGAGTGTCAGCAGGATATGAAGGAGCTGAGAGAGGATAGAGAAGAGAGGATGGAGGAAGGATAGAGGAGTGAGGATAGAGAAGAGAGGATAGAGGAGTGAGGATAGAGAAGAAAGGATAGAGGAGTGAGGATAGAAAAGAGAGGATAGAGGAGTGAGGATAGAGAAGAAAGGATAGAGGAGTGAGGATAGAGAAGACAGGATAGAGGAGTGAGGATAGAGAAGAGAGGATAGAGGAGTGAGGATAGAGAAGAGAGGATAGAGGAGTGAGGATAGAGAAGAGAGGATAGAGGAGTGAGGATAGAGAAGAGAGGATAGAGGAGTAAGGATAGAAAAGAGAGGATAGAGGAGTGAGGATAGGGAAGAGAGGATAGAGGAATGAGGATAGAGAAGAGAGGATAGAGGAGTGAGGATAGAGGAGAGAAGATAGAGGAGAGGATAGAGGAGTGAGGATAGAAGAGTGAGGATAGAAGAGCGAGGATAGAGGAGAGGATAGAGGAGTGAGGATAGAGAAGAGAGAATAGAGGAGAGGATAGAGGAGAGGAGCAATCTAACTGTGATGACAGCAAAGTCCTAAAAGCAGAGATTCACCTAAAAAAGTTGCACTTTCAAAATGAAAACAGAAATAAAACTATAAGTGAATAGCCTATGATGAAATTAAATAAAGCGAGGGTAGGTTGGTACATAGGCTATGGTGAATGGAGTGAGGGTAGGTTGGTACAACAAACTGTTGTCTGGTTACAATATTCAGAGCTAGGCAGTCCTAAAGCCCGGTGAATACCTTTCAAATGACACAGAAACTCTAGGATGACTCAGATCTCTAGAATCCTCGCTGACTTGGTCTACATCTTTGGCAGCACGACTGAACTTACTCCGAATAGACCTCCGAAATAGTTGAACCCGTAGATCCATCTGACCCAGTGTATCCCAACACAGACACTCAACATACAAGGAGCTACGACTACGACTACTACTATAGAGGTGGTGTCACTCACAGCTGCTCTATAGCGTACATCCAGGTAGTAGAAGTGGACACAGAGGTGTGGAAGCAGTGGAAGGGCTGTTCGTTGTGACACACATAAGTTCACCTTGCGTTCCACCAAGACTAATGAGGATAATATTAGGAGAAGTCAAGGGTTATGATATCAAAGGTGAACACAAAATTGGCAAGCAGTGGCTTTGTCAACATGCCACCTACAGACTGTACAAATTCCAGCTCACCTCAACTATGCATCAGGCAACCAACTAAGCTTGACAATGCAGAGACAGCCAAATTAATGCTTAAAAGTCATCATTGAACTAATCACATGGACAGTTGCTGTCGATGCTGCCACTAGAATTCATTCATAAATACTGTACTTGATATTTGAAGAGAGGATCAATCTACTGGTGATTAGTGTAGATGTTTAGTTTTACAGAGTGAAGAGCAAACAGACAGACAGTATATTACCACTAATCACCAAGGGAAGATTCAAGCAGTGGAGTTAGTGAAATAGTGGGTCTGTCAAAGTACTACTCTGTAGTACTACTACTCAAAGTACTACTCTGTAGTACTACTACTCAGAGTACTACTACTCAGAGAACTACTGGACTGGAGACGTGATACACTCTGTTTATGGTCTACCGGTAGGAAATAGAATGCATGGAACTGACACGTTCACCTTCTAGTAATATAAATAATGTCACTGCAGCCTACATTCTGGTATGCAGGTCTTCACCTCTCCAAACAATCTAGTTATAAGCTAAGTGAGAGAGAGCTAGACCTCAGTGACCCACATAGCGCAGGTGAAAATAGACACTGCTACTGCACGTACAGAGCAGTCTATGGAGATATTCAATACACCATTTTCTTGATAAACTACTCCCAACAAAAGATTACGTGAATATAAAAAGACAAAGAATAGAAGGCCATTTACACAGGATTGCAAAATACAAAAGAACCACCCTTTTAAGTGATGGTGTGGAATGCAGCACAACTAATAGAGCAATAACTGACATAATGATAATTTGTATACACAAATCTGCCAACTTTTCACTGAATAAGATGTGAAGGTATAAAGTTTCAGCATATTATGTCATATATTATAAACCAGTCCTTGCTAAGCTAACTGACATTGTTGACTACAAAGTTTTGTTCATACAGTTTTTTAAATTAAAAAAATGTCAACTAAAACCTAGCTGTTTCCACGGCAATGTAAATGTGTTTAGAAAAATGAGAAAGTGGAACCAGAGCCAAACCTGCATGTGCATTGGTACTAGCCAGGTATCTGGTGTTCTATACGGCAACTAAAGCAAGCCGAGACATTTTGAATAATGCATAAAACCTAGCCTTATTTTCCATTATAGGTTGCTATGTTTTAGGGCTACATAATAACAGTTTATGAAACCAAACCCTCACCACTTCTTTAGTGTGAACTAACAGGTCTGGTGAAGCAACTGTGCCAAACACAAACTAATCTACGACCAGAAACTTGGGTGGAGAATAATTTGTCATAGAAAATGATTTGAACTAAAGTATAACCTGTAATAAAATATGGCTGTGAAATTTGCTACCACACATTGGAGAAGGGTTATAGGAGAGTTGGGTTGAGCACATCCTTACTAGTTTCTGGGTTGAATTATAAGCTAAAAGGTCACGAAATTGATTCACTTAGAATTTAGATTAATTATTTCTTGCAACAACACACCTTGCTATAAGTATGTAAATACTTGAGTGAAAATTACTGATACTATATAATTCTAGTACCCCCTCCAACAGATGGATATATCACCCCCTCCAACAGATGGATCCAGCACCCCCTTCCAACAGATGCATCTAGCACCCCTTCTAACAGATGATCCAGCACCCCCCCCCCCATTCCAACAGATGGATCCAGAACCCCTTCCAACAGATGGATGTAGCACCCCTCCGGATTTATTGATCTAACTGAGTTATATAATGTGTATTCAACTTGTTTTGCAATATAAAGCAGGAGATGGATGTGATAGGTTTGTGAAAACATATAATGACCTTCTCCTAACTTTATTTGTATGTTATTACCATCACAGTCATTGTTCTGTTTACCAAGGGTTGGGGAGGCTTGTTAGTAGATTATTGAAAGTAATAAGCATTGTTATGAACTGTTACAGCTAAACCAAAGCTCTGTGGTAATATGTTAGTTAGCACTAACTGGGAGTTAAACCGATGACTTCAGAGCTGGCAGCTCCACCTACAGGCAGCCTGTTAGCATCCACAGTTTAGAGCAATTAAGAGAATGTCTTGTAAACAATTTGGGTAATGGCTACTGGTTCGCTACAGAAAGGTCCACTTGATGATTCAAGGTTAAGCATCAATGAATAAATTAGAATATTAGTAATCATGCTAATTAGAAGATGATTGTACAACTATACTGGTCTGTGGTTCATTATTAGTGAACATTTACATTGACTTTACAACAAAGGCTCTGTAAACAGAGCTGTCTTTTCAAAAAATAAGCATTGAAGACGAGTATTTTTACAACTTTCTGCACATAAAGATAGAACGTTAAATTTGTTTATTGAAAATAAAAATACTATTAAGGCAGTCTTTTGCTAAATGGATCAGTGATATTAGCCTTAGGAAAAGAGAGACTTGTTTGAAAGTGTTGCATACTAAAACACAGCCTTCTTAGCTTGTTGGTTTGCAATTTAATAAACAACTAGTTACCTCAGCCAACTATTTGGATAAATAACTGAATATTTCTCATAAATTATTTCCCCAAACCTGGAAACGATTGATAAAAGGCGGATCTAACAAACACTGGCAAAGAATCTAGCTAACATTTATCCTACATGACATCTACCATCTGCATATCACAGAGAGATGAAAAATTAGTGCCACATTAATTACACACTGTATCAAGACTATTGATAACATGGAAACCCAAGCAATCTAGCACCAATCTATAGATCTAAAGATGTCTGTAAATGTGATTCAACAACTAATTTGATATAACAGTAGAGATGCCTGGAAAACCTGTTTCAAGTTACTAGGTAATGAAGAATACATGAACAGTAGTACAACATGTATGAGGCTAGTTTAAATAGTTGAATCAAAACTTTGAGAAACTTCATTCTACTAATGTTTATATTTATATTTACTAATGTTTATTTATATTTCAATAATTCTCTTACAAAGAAAGAGGGACAAGTGCAGCATAGTTCACCCTAAATACATTTACACATTTTTACATTGAAAACTAAAAGTAGTTTGGAGTTCCTCAACTATCATATGATGTCAGTGAGAGACAAAAGCTAATCAATATGACCAGTTTATTAGATGATACTGTATGTAGTTGTGAGTGGATTAGTTCCACTATAGTTTACACTTGGTTACACCACTTTACTTCAATATTTCCTTTCAATGTTTGGTTGAATGATCCTTCACCTAAGCTAATCAAATTTTCATTACTAGTAGAAACTTCAACTTATCTAATCATGAGTAAATATTTTCATGGATAGAGTTATTGATTCCAGAGATATGAATAGCCTTCCTGAGTTCTATGAACACACACTGCTGTGCATTCCATACACATAGCATTCAAATCAACAGACTTGAAAGTCAACCACCTGGGGAAAATAATTTCCTGCACCCACTAGAAAAAAATACAACTAGTACTTAGCCATAAAGCCTACAAATTTTCTTAAACCTCAGTGTAGTGTCTTTGGGGTTAGAGTGGAGATAAATTTGGATAAACCTCTAAGACTTTGATATTTTGAATAGTCATGAGCTAGTTGTACTCTGCATACTAACAACTGCTTTCCACCCAGTACTAGAGATACTTTACAACTCCCTAGAGAATGGTATTCTTTTCTTAGTTTGTTTAAACAAACGAGTGGTATGCCATATGATAGCTGAAGTTAGTTTACACTTTACACTCTACAATGATGTAGATATGGATGCTGCATGACCTAACAAATCTAATGGTATGTAAAGAACCCATAAACTACTCAACTGTTTATTTTTACTTGTAAATGACATCTCTGAGTGCTTAATTTTTATATATTTTGCCAAATTAAGACATAAGTCTTAGAGAACTTTTGATGTAAAATATTCATCAGTTTGAATTTCCAATCTGAGCTGCATACAACCATTGCATTAGCAAACCTTGTAAGATGTATTTAGTTACAGTATTGTAAATTTAGCAAAGATGTTGAAGTGGCATACAATAGACATGCATATCTCATTTAAATTAATTAGCCTGTAATTGGACTAACTGGTGATAACTTGCCATATACAACTTACAATAATTACTTAAACGTGTAAAATTCCATCAGCCTAAGAAAATATCACATCTAACTAATACATAATGTGTATGATTTTATAACTAACCAGTTACATTTGCAACAAAAATTCTAAATTTTAAAATACTTTTACAAAGATTCAAATCAGTGCCTCTAGAACACATTGCTGACCTTGATAAATAGAATGTTAAAAGCTATTTGAGGTCATTTGAGCCCAAAAGTCAAAACCCAGAAGTTAGCAAGAAGTCTCTTGTAGATTAGATGAACATTTGCAGAGTATTTCATACATTCCACCTATATATGGATAAAGTTCCGTTTATTTATAGCCAATCTAGAACTTGGTAACTTATATAAACATTTTAATTATAGTGTTTATATTATGTTTCCAGTTTACCAGCAGTTATCAAATCTAAAGAATTTTTTCAAATTGCTCAAGATTACAGTTTAACTAAAAGGCAAGCAGCTTCCAACACTGTAATCATTTGACAGAGTTGAGATTTAGCTGGAAACAGCTACTATCCGATCCCAAATGCATGCCAACCAAGCTCCACAGTCTCAATGTAAATAAACTAGGGTTTTTACCCTTCATTATGCTAAATGTACTGTAGGAGCCATCAGTAATTTATAAGACAACTACTGTGGTCAATGTTAAGATGAAACCTAGATGGAGGCTAGTATAGCAGTACAATTTAATATATATACATAGACTGTTTAGTATCGCGATACCTAGAGTTACTGTGACTTTGCAAGTTCTCAGAACGCATAAAGAGTGAGTGTGAAAACTAAAATCATATAGCAGCTATAAAATAGATAATAATAAAAATAGTCTTTATTTTACTTTATATTTATGATTATAATTATGAAATAGCTCCAGTCATTATTATGCGGCATCAGTATTCAAAAACTAACTTTTTTTACTGCTGTCAATGAGCAGAATATTTTAAGGGAAAAAAAATAATAAAAATCAGTATAAACTAACAAAAATTATAACTTTTATGCAATTAACTATTACTATTAATATTAGTAACAGCTTTGTGATCCAGTTTTGATTGATATTCATTAGTATTAGAGCTTAGCCTTGAGTTATTATCAGTATAAACACAGTAGATGCAATAGTTTATGTTTAATTCCAAACTTGTACTGTGACTTTAAATATTCAAGTATGACTCAAACTACAACACTGAAACTTGAACCTAAAGTTTACTTTTAGTTTTAAGGCTACAACTGATTCAAGCTAGATGCTAAAAGTAAAAGTAAACTGAATTTGATAACTAAACAATAAAAAACCATTATATTACATTTAGCTTTACGGTTTAATAATAATAGTAATACTAATATTAAGTCTTAGTCCAATAGTAACACTAATAGTAGTAGAACTAGTAATAGTACAATATTGAATAAGTTACACAATCACTATCATAGTGATTTTGTAACTTATTCAATATTAGTGATTCACTGCTACTGCTAGTAGTAGTACTAATCTATGAATATGACTATCACCATGACTATCAGTATCAGTATGAATATGAGTATAAAACTGTTATAATGATATTCATAGTAATAATCATACTCATACTGATACTCATACTCATAGTCATACTGATACTCATACTGATAGACAAGTTTTCGCTGTTTAGTGTTTAGACTTAAGAGTTTTGTCTTTGGTTTGACTTTGTCAATGAAAATGAATAGGAATCACTTACCTTTTTGTCAAATATATTTTAGTTGAGCAAATATATAACTTTTTACAAAATTAACGCTTGCTAGTTTTCAATAATAACTATAAATGCTAATAACCAAGTTCAGGCGGTTGAGAATATCAATATGAGTGTTGGTGTGTTAACCACTAGTAGTAGTATTACTGTTAGTATTTGCAGGTTTCTGCATAGTACATTTGTTGTTGTGAAGGACAATAAACGGACAATTGCTAATCAGACTACGGAAGTGTCGCAAAAATTTGCACGTCAAAGAGCGGACAACTATTCATATAATTGTTTTACTAGTAGAGCGCGCAACTCGTAATTGTATATAATGAATATAATATAATATAATAATATGTAAAAGCATTAGATAAAGAATAATATACTATACTAGTTATTGTAGTTATATGCACATCAATGTGTACTGTGATTCTCTACATTAATAAATATTTATTGGCATCAAAGCAATAATGGGGTGGAACACCCGAATGTAAATTTTTCCAACCTCAGTGATCCAAGACTAAAGAAAGCTTTTTTGTTGATTACTTATTGAATGCTAAATTTAACGCATTATTTTATAAAATAAGCTATCATGATAAATATGTACGCCTCAAATACGCCTCATAGCATATCATATATAATTACATTTATATATCATATATATGTCTGGTGTGGTCAGGGGCTAGAGCGTTTGCCTAGTAAGCTGCACGAAGGTCATGGGTCCGAGTCCAGACAAAAGGCCATTGGTGATGTTAGGAAGAGCATCCAGTCATAATTGCTCCTGTGCTTCATCTTAATAAGTCCTTAGCCCACTTAAAAAACCTCTTCCGTCAGGGGTTTTCTCACAGGAATAGCGGCTATAAATCCGAGTAAGTTTTTTTTATATATATGTCTGGTGTTCTCTGTGACAAGAAAATGCCCACAAAACTCAAAGTGCTGATTTATAAAATAGCTATCAAACCAACCCTGCCATATGGAAATGAAACATGGCCCATCACAAAATCTCTGGCGGATAAGATGTCATCATGTGAGATGTTGCTATACTGCTTGAATGTTCGTTTAGAGGATCATAAGCCAAATGAGGATATAACAGCAGAAGCTAAAGTGATGCCGATTAAAGACCTAATGAGGAAAAGAGGAATGCAGTGGTATGGGCATGTTAGACGTAGAGATAGTGAGGACGACATCCGGAGAGTGTCAGAGATGACAGTTGAAGGAGTCCGACCTAGGGGTAGACCAAAGCAAAGATGGTGTAATACAATAAACTCAGACCTTAGATGGCTTGATCTAGATGGTGCAGATGCTGAAAATCAAGTCTGGAGAGTCGGAGAAGTCTGGTAAAAATTGGTACCAAGCAAAGACCCGCCGCCCACACAGGACTACAGCAGTGAAAGGTGACAAAAGGTAACCATATATCATATAGCTTATATATATTACGTATCATGATAAGCGATATATCATTATGCATGCATCCTATTATAAATATGCCACGTATGATTATACATCATATCATATACCATAATATATCATTTTATACCATATTAAGCATTTACCACAGTTAGGAGTGTCCGGCCATTAGCTAGCACCAGTTCGCCCAGTTATAGTTAGCATGAAACATAGAGGACTAATATTTCGTCAATCCTTGAAGTTTTGCAAGGAACAGCTGTGACCCACAAACATGCAGCATTATGTTATATATATAACAATAATATATTGTATTGAAATATGACACATGATACTTTTATATCTATAATAGTATATAATGCACAGCTCATGTTTACGAAACAGTTGCAATACAATTAAATATAATGAATTTTAACATAAACTGAAATGGGATTTAATTAGAACTTATACATTAAGTTATTATGTAGGCAAGCTATTCAATCTTTGGTGTATGTATGTTTTTTACAAAATAGTTGTTTATATTTAAAAACGCCTTGCCTATATCTTATCATTATTTATGTCTTAAAGCAAATTCAACAAATTTTCAATGAAAGACACTTTTCTATATGAATGACAATTTAAAAGCGTAGGTTTTAGAGAACACAACTCCTTAATTAATACATTAATAGTAAAAATAAAGCAAATTCCTAAACAATTGCAACAGCTATTGTATTAATAATAATAACACATACAAAAATATGTGTAGAGGTTAATTGTAACAATGAGACAAGAAATTTCCTAATATGGTTAAATGTTTCTCCCAACAATCAAACTATTGATGTAATTATTAGATAAATTGGATTAAACAAAATGGAGATTCTAAAAGATATTTACTATTTCAGTATTGCTTTATTGCTAACGATATGCATATTCTTATTGCCTTTCTGCATCTACTTCTTGATTAGGAAGATTGGCGCCATAGACAGCTTTGTATACTCGTAAGTTGATTTAAGTATTTTTGACATCATTGAATTTAATAGGTTTTATTGACCATTTTTATAGTATTTATTTAAAAAACAATAATTATTTACAGTAGATAGATGCTGCATTAAAAGTTGGAATTTTGCAATAGTCATTAGTGACATTAAGAAAAGCAACACAGGGGTAGGGAAGGGGGCTAAGGCTTAAACCATGCTAGCCACATGGTCTGAGGACTTTTAATGTACGTAGCTCTTAGGATTATTAATTGTGACCAGATGCTCTTCCTGACATCACCAAGAACTATAGGGCATGAACCCAGTGTGTCAACATAGGCTTGCTAGGCTATGCCTGCTCTTCCCATCTATTAATGTAATAATTATATTATATAGCTTTAAAATTATAACCTTTCAATTCTCTATTGCTGTATGCCTTAGCTGTAAAAATTTACTAGTTATTAAGCAAACATGCAACATTGCAAATTCAGCTGAGCAGATATAAACTAAGTTGAAATAATATTTTTTAGATGGACAAGTCGTAGATCAGCAGCGGTGGAAGAAAATGAGGTGGTGGAGAAAGAGGACCATAAGTTTTATGAAAGAGGAAAAAATGAAAGAGGAAAAGTTATCGGATCCAGTGAGAAAGAACCTATTGAGGTGAAAACGAGAGAGGGAGATAACGGTCTGAGTGAAGCTTCTGAATTGAAGAATGAAAGAAAACTCGCTCTAGAAGGAGCAGTCGAAATGAGAGAAAGTGGAAATGGAGATTTAAAATTAAATGAGCTAGTTGAAAAAGCAAAAACAAACCATGGAATTGAGAAGAAAATTGGTGAAGAAGAAAACAAAATAGAGCGAGGAGATGGGCCAGCTGCTGAGAAAGAAAAACCCAAGCGAGAAGAAAGCAATAAGTTATATATGATCAAAGGAGAAATTGATGAAAATAAGGAAGTCGAGGGGAAAAATAAGGCTTTAGACATAAAGAAAATCGGACCGGTGAAGGAGAGCAGTGAGAAAAATGACGAGAGAATAATGGTAAAAATAGAAAATGCTAATGAGATGAAGCAGGATAACGGAGAAGCGTTTGGGAATGTAAGCAAAGAAGAGCTACCAGAAAATGGGCCAATTAAACAAGCAGAACCTGAACAAAAAGAAACTTGTGAAAACATGGCTGGAGATAACAAAGCTCTTGGAGTGAAAGGCGAGGAAGGTGGCAAAGTGGTAAAGGACAATGAACCTGGTTTGGTAGAAGGGAACAGAGTTGAAGCAGATGGAAAGAAAGTCACCACTAATGGATATAGTGATGGTGAGTTAGTGTTTAAAATAGATACCTAAATAAAAGTTTACTGCCTTTATTTGGTATCTGAAGGTTAAATAGTATCTTGTTGTATAATTAATGTTTGGCCTGTGCTGTATGAAATATGACGTACTACAAGCAACACTGACAATTCTATCTGTGTTGTAGGAGAAAGAGTAGCAAGAGAAAGCAACTCCACAAGAAGAAGAGTTTTGAAATTCTTGCAATCTGTCTGCTGCTGCTGCTGTGTGCAGGAGAATGACTAACAATTTTATTCTGCGTCTTTATTCTGCAGTGAATCTATATTATATCTTTTTTTGTCAATATATAAAATTATCAAACATTTTAGCATAATAAAATGCTTATTTTGTTATTAAATGCTTTCATTGGTTTAAACAGTAGTTCCACTTGAAAAAGCATTCTCTCTATCTAGAATGAAGGATTAATGATAGCAAAGCTTAATTTACCTATCTCTGCTTATTAACCAGGGACCCATATATGCTGTGTTATAGTGAATAAAGATCGTATTCCAAACCTTCATAACAAAGTAGTACATAGCATGTAAAAAAATACAAATTGAATAAAACAAATTCAACATTCGGCATGAAATATAATATGGAGAAATTATGAAATATAAGACAATATTAAATATCATAAAGCACCATACTAACAAATAGTTATATAAAATGTTATTGAAAAATAATTCTTCTAATCTTTTTACAATTGCTTTATTCTAATAGTAACATGAGTGATTGAATGATAAAAGAGCTATCATTGTAGCTGTCCAAATCTCTCTGACTTGGGTTATTTGAAGGCTCATTAGAGTAACTACTAAAAGTTGATAATATTTGAATTAGGAGTTGTCATTTCTTATCATCATCAATTCTAGAGAGAAGATAACCAACAAAAGCTAGCTTAATGGATTGCCAAATAATATCTCAAGTATATGCTTAGTTAGTTGACAGTCCAGGTAGCATTACATACACGAACGTTGCCTTGGATTTCAATGACCTTAGGAAAGTCACGTGCCTTACAACTGCTTATAACTATAACAATATTAACTACATCACCATGTCAAAAATAATTTGCAATACTTTTCTTCGAATACCTCTATAGTCTATAGCTTCGAGATTTCCACTAACAAGCAGTGCACAGCCTTGGTGTCTTCCGTCAGCAGTAAGCTTCACTAGGAAAAGGTATACACAAGTCAATAAAAGGCATCACTATTTTTTATGTGGAAGTAGACACACGCGCACAGACACAAACACACGCGCACGCATGAACACAAACGCGCATGCACACACACAACTACATTGTGATTAGCAAGAGAGTTAATTTTTTTATATATACAGTCATGCAATAATTAGTTGTGTTACTTGACTTGTGTGGCTATTTTTAGATACGCTGACTTTATCAGTTATCAACAAGTACTCTTTGCTGACACAATTGTGTATAAAACACAGCACTCTCTTCTACTAAGAAGTATTAGTGTATCCACTGCATCAGCCTATAGTTTGACTACAGACCAGGTATCTTTATACTGTAAGAGAGAATCTGTACAATACCTGAATAGTAAATGTGTCGACAGTTTGAAGCTATATATTATCAACATGCACTGCTGTTTACATTAAATTTGGTAGCGGATGGGGGGGGGTAGGTAGGTGCCCATACTTCTTTAGAGGTACGGAGACAGGAGAACCTGTAGCCACACTTTGATTGAATTTAATTGTAAAACTACCTGAAGATTTCAATAAGACTCTCTTATTTGGTAAAGTTTGACCAGTTAAATAGTGTTGTGACAAGTCTAAATATCATGGCAAATCTAAAAGCCTGTGTTCTAAACTAATTTATAGATTTTTAAGCTTGTTAGCTTATAGGATGATATATCTATTCTACACACACTAGTAGCTGTGAATAATCCCAAGAAGAGCTGGTGCTATCTCATCTGCAAATTAAGTTTGTGCAATAAAATGAATAAATAGTACTAGTTCGCTAGTTGTTTGTTTATAGCTGGGACTGAGCTACATTTGAGTTGTATATGCTAAAAACTAATGGCACTTTAGCTAGTTATTTTATAATTCAACAGCCTAGCATTTTGGGGTCATTCTTCTAAAATTATTAGACATGTTGGGGTTATTAGACTTGAAGTACTGGCATGTTGCCAAGACATATTATAACAAAATTTGTGTTCTTCTTTGTAACTTCTTACTGATATTGTATGTAGTATTAACTTGAAACCAAAGCATTCAACAATTTATAACTGCAGTTTTCAAATTACTATATTCCTAAAATTAAATGAGAATAAACTGACATGGGATTCTTAAAACTAAATGTTGATAAATTTGATTCACTAAAGTAATAGGTGTTCAAAATCCAAGTCTACTTTCTCATTGTCAACAATGGACTTCAGAAAGTTGTCATGAAACAAGGTCACAAATTTATATCACAGATGTCACATGTGTCATATGTATTACCTACATATTTCATAGGTATAACAGGCGATATCACAGATGTCACTGATATCATATGTGTCACCTAAGTCACAGATATGACAGGTAGTATTTGTGACATCTGTGATATCACCTGTTATACCTGTGACATAGGTGTCATAAATATCAAAGGTTATACCTGTGACACAGATATATAACAGGTGTAACAAGTTAAAAACATAAGCTAGGTAAGCAAGCTAAAAAGTTAATTGGTGGTAACTCTTGCTGCTACAGAGAATATGTAATATTTGTGTATGTAGCAATAAATGTCAGATGGTATCAAAGGTATAACAGGTGAAATTTGTGGCACATATGATATCACCTGTTACACCTGTGACATTATAGGTGTTACAGGTGTCAGAGATATCACATGTTATGCATGTGACACGTGTGTCATAGGTATAACATGTGTAACAGGTTAAGAACATAAGCTTATAGGTAAGCATGCAAGACAAAAAGTTAAGGTGGTAACTCTCACAGCTACAGAGAATGTGTAATATTTATGTATATAGCAACAATGGCAACAATAGCCAATCAATTAACCAAGACAGCATGAATTTCAACATCTGGGACAATAAATATCAAATAGCAATAACTAAAATAATAATACAATTGCCACCAGTAAGCCCAAGACTTTAGGTGTAGAGATAAGGATGGAGAAGCTGAAGTAAGATACTTTGAGTCTAGAGATATGTGGTATGACACTCTCAGATATGTAGATATGGGCTCATTTGCTGGTAATATTCCACAATGCTGAGCAAATCTCATGAAACCCTTTTTAGATGAGTCATGAAATCCTAGTTGTTCAGAAGCACAATGAGCCACAAGTTCAAGTGGTAATGCAGTGGGTAGCACATACTGCTTAGAGTCATGCTGTTCCAGGAAGTAGGTTTGTTTATAGATACCAAAGGATCTACGTGTACGTGTACGAGCTATTAACTTGCTTCTTTGAAATCTGGCACTCGACAAATCCATGCAGTAATAAATTATAAATTCATTCTGATTAATCCGCTCAAAGCGTGTCTGGCGTATCATGAAAATCATGGTACAGAGCTGAATCAGCCAGTGGTTTATGTGCCAGAAACAACCGATTTCCTGGCAAAGCTTTTTTAATGTCTTATAAAAATAATAAAGAGTGATGATCAACACGGAAATGACATAACTTCTAGAGCTGAGATGATTATGGTAAGCACAAATGTGAAATTAAGAGAGTTAGTGTAGCAGCTATAATGACAGTTTTTATGTGAGAGTTGATAAAATTAGTGTGGGTTTAGATTCAGTGAGTTTGCTCTTTTTGAATATGACGAATCATTGGAGAAAAATGTGGGGAAAAGATGATTTATTAACCCAATCAATGGACTGTTACCCAAACCTATCATCAAATTGAAAACAATCTGCATATAAAACTGCGACAAACAAAACCAATTATTCAAATGGTAAGTATTTAAATAGTTTATTGTAACATTCATAATATAACAATGTGTTCAAGTCAAGCCATTAAACCTAGCAGTAGAACTTGACACGAATTGGCACCAAGGAATCAAACTATACATATAAAAATAAAATATAGAGCAACAAAACTAGGACAAGATAATGTCCAAAGGTGAGCACCACCAGACTGTGCTTGTCACAGAAGCACTGTGTTGTAGCTGGCTGCGTTTGAAGTTAGACTAAGTTTCAAAATCACAGTCTTATTCGCTGGTGCAGGTGTCCAAGAATTTGACGTGTCGAGCGTATCTGCACCTGCAGAAGACTCTATCGAACAGTTGCCCTTCGGGGCAGGGCTTGAGGTTGAGGTTGTCGATTCTAGCCGTATGTGCCTCCGAGTTGTGTCTAGTATCATAACTCTTACAGACATTGTCTAGCACCACAGTGATTTTTAGGTGGTTGTTGACTCCTGAAACCATAACAAGTCACTATGAGCTACATAACATTAACTATTCAATCAGACTTAAGTCATCATATACTCAACACCAAAGCTGGTTATGACTTTACTGTAAGCTACAACTCAGCGTTTTTACTCAAGTTCATTGTGTGCATTGTTAAATTTTATCTTTTTGAGATAGGAACCATGGATTTAAATAAACAAAACTGCTATTTCAGTAAATATAATAAAAGTCCAGTTATTGTCAACAAAAACTATGCTCATTTGCTTCAGCGAATCTTTTAAAGCAGGAAACTATTAAAGATTATTGAGTGCCAACCTAAACATTATTTGTTAATCTGCCGTAAATCCAAAATTATTGCTGTAATAGCTTATACTTAGGTTTAGTCATAGGTTTTACTTAAAAGTTAAACCTCTAGAGTTAGTATCATTAAATCCTGAGTTATTTTTTGATGCACGATGAACATTTTCTCAAATGTAGCAGCCATGTGAAGTGTTTTAATTACTGGCTATCACTAAAAAGAGTAGAACATGATAATTATATACAATTAAAAGTAACAGAAATTATTTACCATCATTTGGAGAGCATTGTTTAATTTGAACATGTTGAGATTGCTCAGCCATCTTATGTCCACCATCATTGTTGGCGTCTGTAGGCATGAAGCTGTTGCCATTGTTATTTCCATTATTAGAGCCTTGGTTGAAGTTACCATTGTTACTACCGCCATTGTTGTTTCCATTATTTACTCCGCTGTTACCTTGCCCATTGTTGTTTCCAGTGTTGTTCTCTCCATTACCATTAGAAGATCCTCTTGTTTGAGGCTCAAAATTCTTCTCTTCAGTGGCAGGCGACTCTGATATAGGTTCCTCGAATACTGTCTCCACTTCTGGTTCTATGGGCCTCACTGGTGGCAAATTCATGCCGCTGTTGTGGTTGTTGTCGTTAATGCTGTTGTCGTTATTATTGTTGTGGTTGTTGCCATTGTTGTTGTTATTGTTGTTGTTGTTGCTGTTCTGGTTGTTGTTGTGGTTGCTGTTGGGCTCTTGATGGTTATTGCCACCATTGTTAAAATTCATGTTGTTTTGGCCGTTATTGTTGCCATTGTTGCTACCATGATTAAAGTTGCCTACAAGATCAGGAGAGCAAATTTTTAACCTATAAAAAATTCCACAATGTTTATAGGCTACATTCATATACCAACTTATCATTTCTGAAAATTAACTGAGTAATAATGACTTGACTGAGTATTAGCGTAGTTCACTTACCATTGTTGTTGCCGCCATTGTTATTTCCATTGCAATCTCCTATGTTTCCATTGCCGTTATTTGCTCCGCTGTTGTGTCTGCCATTTCCACACCCATTTCCTTCAGACACCGAGTTTTGTCCAACTGATGCTGACTGTGGTTCTGGTGCTGGCTGTGGTTTAGGAGTTGGATGTGGCTTTGGAGCTGGTGTAGGAGCTGGAGAAACAGGAACATGGTTTACTTTGCTGCGTTGAGAGTGGTGGTCAATTGCTTTTCCCCTTTGTGAGTTCTTTAAGTCTGTGGCCAGATCTACTAAGTATTCTCCCAGCTCAGCGTCTGGTTGGTGGGCTTGTTCATTATTCAATTGTATCTCACCGTTTGGTCCAGATATGGAGGCTGAGAGAGATATGCTGGTCAATGCCATCAAGGCAACGAGCACTAACAACAGCTTTGTGCAGGCCATTTCGTCTAAAAAGTTGATAAACCATTTATGAGGAAATCTTTTCACATGTAGGCTTCTGTAGCACTAAATATTTTATGACAAGGAGATTTGAGCAATGTTTGCATACTCACTATTCAGAATACTAATTTTTAGTTATTCTAAAAACACATAATTATTCTCCAAGAGACACAGATATAATATAAAAATAAAGTGACACTGAACTGACGAAATGTATATAATAAAAAGTTTGTCAGTGCTATGATGTTACAAAGTTTAACTCTTGGCAGGTAAATAATTATTTCTGTCTGAGAAAAATTGTTGGTAAAAGTCAATGAATGACATGAAACTACCTTCTGGTCAATTTGACAAATAGTGGTTATACTCAGCTGCCTTGGAATATAATCATAGAATCAAAATGCATTCAAAGTAAAAGAGCCTTGAGTAATATTCGGTAGCAAAAGAAATGGAGTATTTACCTTTATCAGGGAGTAAAAGTGTCTTGTCTATAAGATGTTATGAGGTTCCAGCCACACCACTAGTACTGAACTGTTGTATTCTCTACTGTCCTCATGTTTAAATAGTTTTTCTTTCACTAATGAACAGGCTATAGGCACCTACATGTTGGTTTGTGCCACCTCGGGCTGAGTCACCATGGCAACCGTGGAGTAACACATGACTGCTTGTTGAGAAGGTAAAATATTACCTAATGAATAAACACACTAGAAACACTCCTACGCACTCATGAATGAAATATGGCAAATTTAGAGTGAACCTAATGTCAGATTTGATGAAGGCACTCTTCCTGTTACGTAGATAGCAAAATAAACTTGCTACGTTCAAGTTATCAACACAAGCAGGTCAACATACAAACAGTTATTGCAAAACTGTACATTATAGCCTTATTAGCAACTTTAAATAATGACTAAACATTAGACAGCAAAGGGGATGTTGAAAGACTCTTTAAAAAACTCAACTGAACAAGTTCATCTAGCGGGTTACGTGCCATGGAAGTTGACGAACTGATTTTTGTTCTATATTTTCTGAATTAGGCTTATTTTTACTTTTACCAATAGTTTTGTTTGATCAACTAAGTTTACGGAGTTTTTAGAATAATATACTTATAAAAAGCAGATTAAAGTTACTTCATTAGAAAGTTAAAGCAGCTTACTATATGAAGACTTATTCCTATATAAAAATCACGTACATAATGGTTGGTCTCAACTAAATTTAAAGAACTTTATTGGCTGGTGACTTTCAGAAAATATTTTCGTTTGACTTAGAAAGAAAGAATGTATCAAAAGGTAAATTAATTACATATGTTTTGCTGTACTATTTTATCAAAATATGTAACACTGTAGAAAATATATAGAACAGCACATTGCATTGTTTTTCAAGTGTAGGTGGGTGGTGCAAGTCATACTGCTATAAGTCTAATAACCTTTCCAACCTCAACATCTGTCCACAGGTTATTAATAGAACGGGATAGTAGTGTGAATGAAGACTTCCTATTTGCTAATCTAGTAGATTACGTTGAAGACTTCACGTCACAAGCCTATTCAAATTAAAATTCACTTTGCTTATGCATCACCAGATTTTTTAAAAATCCTGATTGGTAAGCAGTTATGTTTGGTGCCAGTAAGCACCAGTACCACCCCCACCTGTGAGCTAGATCTATATTTACTCTGGCCACTGTTAATCACAAATATTAAAATAACAATTATACTGTGGCCACTGTTAATCACAAATATTAAAATAACAATTATACTGTGGCCAACCTAGCATCAGTATCATCTTATGCACTACTTCTTTGAATAACAAAACTTAAAACATTTGGTATATGTTGTACTTGTTTTGTTTGGAATAAATTGGTCATCAATTCACAATACATTTAGTGGCATAAAGCAGCATGTTTATGTAACAGATATAAAAAAGTACAGAGTGTGGATATATGAGTTGATCAAAAATTTTCTTATTAACATTTTTGAAAGCAGTTTTCATATTTAGCTTTAAAATTATTATATTTGAAAAAAAACTGGGCTTTTTAGAGATAGAAAAAAATTCCAATCAAAAATTAACAGATAATGTATATTTATTGTTTATCAAATTATAACACCTTCATTCTCACGATTCTTAGGTACAGAATAGATTAAAAAGATTATACAAAGTCAACAGACAATATTGTATTTTTATAAGGCCATCCCTAAACTAACTATCGCATGTATAAAAAAAAAACAATTATTACAGACACAACTTTTATATCCTTAAAAAGAAGTAGTTGCATTCTCTTTAATGTTCTTTTAGCGACCCTAATTCACTTTACAGACAGCTTATCTGCAGTTTAAGTTTTCTGCATATTAAAGTCTTTATAATATCACGTTGATACTTCATACAGTTTATCATATTCATAACAGTAAGACATTACGTAGCAAATAACCTTGCATAATATAACTTTATATAGGCAAGGTTGAAGGAAAATACATTGGTGTAAATATAGCTATAGATAATTTTCAATGAGAAAGACTTGGATTATATGTTTTACAATGTACGTAAAATGGCAATATTTATAAACATAGATTTAATTGCATTATATTGTTAGTTCAACTGTACAGATTATAGTTTTAAACCGGAAGCTCTGAAGTCAGTAATGCCTGTTAAAACTAAACACAATTAATAGAGAACAAAATGGGAGGTTTATTTGTTTATAAAAAGGCCTTAGAATAAAATCGTTCATACAGCGGCTTTTCTTTCTTGCATCATTTCATAAAAAATAATATTGAGAATATAGACAAAAACATTGTGTAACTTTTTCAATCTCATCAAATTGAAATATGCTCAATAAAAAACAACTTTAATATATTAACCATTTTTTTTTATAAATTCCAAGAAGAAAATAGAATATATAAAATGCTGTTATTAATACGCTGGTAGCTAGTAAAAGTTGCGTTAGATAAACTATAATAATCTCTTCAAAGTTGACAAATATATGAAAATATTGCGTACATTATTGCATTCTTATGTATTCGTGGAAGTTGTTAAAACTTCTTTACTCATCATAAGCTCTTTCCGGGCACAATAATCTTTCACCTAATTGGCTAAAATGTAGTATACGCAGGTTATTTTATATTACATTGTTACATCCGTTACACTATGCTACTGTTTATATACCTATGTCTTCTACCCTAATCAGTGAAGGTAGCTATAAATTAACTCCCTCAAACCAACTATGCATATTTCTTAAACGTGACTAAAATTTGTAGGATTTAGAAAAATAATTTCACGTTTATTTACTTTATAAAATTTTTTTCTAAATCTTCCATATGTATCATTGCCAATTTTCTAAAAAATCAGAACAAGGAAAAATATATTTTCTTTATTATTAGATTTTTATTTGCACAGAAACATGCTTTGCTTAAGAGGATCCTTTGTTTGATTATATCTAGCCTGAAACCTAACTACCAAGTCTCAAACCAGAACTTTGGCATTCTGGTTGATCTCAACCGAAATCTCCCAATCTATATAAGCAAGAAACTAATATTAGCCAAGCAAGAAATGGCATACCTTTTTATACTCTGAATGGTCAATATTGCTTTGTATTAGGCGACAGTATATATCTGAAGACTTTATAATAAAATATTGAGAGTTTTATACATGTATGTATAATAATAATTAAACAAACTCTTAAAGCATCACAAAAACAAAATTGTTCCCTGATTAACTGTAAAACATGTACTCTTCATTTTAATAACTTTGTGAAATAAACAAGCCGCATCACCTTTCACCATATTGCCACCTTGACTGATACTGTGGTATGCAGAAAATCTCAACAAAGCTATTATTCAATCTCATGAATAATATAACTTTATGAATCATGTTAATAGCAGTTTATTACCTTCATTAACAAAGTTTCATCAGCATTACAGGTCATATCTTGGTTCAACTATATTTCATTCAAATAAAAATAAATAGATGAGGAATCTATAGCTCAGTGGCCATTGTCTAGCTTGACGAGTGGTTCAGACTTTAAAAGGATTATTGAGACACTAGAAAACACATTCAAACTGCTTCTATGATACTTTGAGACTCTTAAGCTATGCTCTCAGTTTGCTTTGAGCCAAAGTCTATAGACATGCTAAAACATAGGAAATATATGGAGATTACTGAAAGTCCTGTAGCAAAACAAAGCTCTCAGGCTACCTTTTAAGAAAGGTGATTCAAAGCTATGATTATACTGAAAATCATACAAGAGGACTTTTGTTTGAAACAAAAATAGTTTTAGCGGCAAATGCTACTAAGTTATAAGCCGTTATCATCCGTCCATTAAGGAAGTGTGCAACTGGTTTGCATGGTGTGAAGAGTTGGCAGTAAAAGGAGGAAAGAGTAGATCTGCCCTAATCTCCAGATAAACTGTATTACACGCATGGAACTGGCACAGCCAATGGAAGTGCTTATGTTTTATATTTAACTACCGGGATCTGAGTAAAAGCCAGAAATCTCTTCTGGTTTTTACTCAGATCAAGTAGCAGTACTCTGCCTGGTTTTGTTCTCCATCACATAATTATGTTTATTCAAGTTGAGGACATTTTGCAGGGACAAAGTACATGCTGAGTAGCAAGTGTCCAGCTGCTGCCCAACCTCCACAGCTGCGGTCTTAAATTTAAGCACTGAAGTTATTTATCAAGTTTTGTGAACAATGGTGTTTGACAGGAATTTAGCACTGCTTGCTAGAAATGGTAAAATTTCTTGCAGAGTTGGGAATAGCCAGGGTCTGGTGTATTGTGGTAGCATTTCAGTTTCATATCATGTGAATGGCTGCCGTAGAACAGGATCTGAGTATATGTTTGAATTTGAAACTTTATGCATAGAGCAGTGAGCATGAATGAATATTAAGATATTTGAGGTAAATTTATATAAAAGATATGCAGGAGAGCAGCGCTAAAGCAGCTGTTTTAGAATGTGCTCCTTAATAGAGCTGATTAAATGCATTATGCCTATCTTTTCATCATGAGGCGATTAATTGATAAATTATTATTAAAATAGTTATTGAAATAATATACTTGATTATAGTATAATTCATATGGTAAAAATATAGTCAGCATCTCATAACCTAAGTATTTCAAAGGTCTTACAGTTGAATATGACCCCCCCCCTTCAACTACCCCAAAACCTATTCATCTGATGAAATGTCCAGTTGTGAAAAAGCTAGAAGATGAAACTTGAATTGCTGCTGAAACTGGTTGATGATTCGATCAATCTTTTGTTCGTCTTTGTGTTGGTTAGACTTAGGAACCCTAGCTATAGCCTTGTCAAGGCACTTCCTGTATTTAGCGGTGAGGCATCGTTCAACAGCCAGCTTGAAGGCAAGCAAGTCGATTCTAGCCTATCAACAAAGAGTAACAATACCACAACTAGAACGCAATAACAAGAATAGAAGAGCTTCTTAGCCCGATGATTCACGAGTGAAAAACGGGAGTGACTTGAGAAAATGTCTATTAAAAAGAAAACACACATATCGGGCCAACTGGAAATTTTCTTAAACTTATTTCTTTAAACATCTCTGCAGGATTTTGGTCAACGTGAGCATTTCTCTGGAACACGAGCTTTTATACCACTTCTTCTAAACTGAAGAGGACCCAACTAGGGCCGGGTTGTGATCGTGCCAGACTTCAGAATAACAAATGAGAATTTGGTAGATGATAATCTCTCAATTAATAGTAGATTACTTCCAGTAGGTGCTCAGCTGGTCTCCTGTTACTATGCAGTACCCAGATGGAAATCTTATCTCCATATTTCCCGGTTTTTGCTAATCATTGAGCAATCAAACAACTACAACTCCCTTAGCCCGAGTGTGAGAAATGAGAACTCATTTTCACTTTGTAGCGGTTTATCCGTAAAATCTTAGTCTAATTACAAAACAATCGTTATCATTTTTATCTTGAGCTATAAATATAGACGTCTGTATAAAATATACCGAGTGTGTCGGTAATATATAAAGCAAGCAGGTAATATATGAACTATGTAGGTGAATATAGAGTATGTAAGTAATATATAGAGTATGCAAGTAATATATAGACTATGTAGGTAATACATATAAAGTATGCAGGTAATATATAGAGTATACAGGTAATATACAGAGTATGCAGGTAATACATAGAGTATGCAGGTAATACAGAGAGACTGAAGGACTGTTTACCTGCAGAGCACCATTTTTGTTGAACTTTGTAATAGAGAAGATGAGTCTATTGATTTCTTCGGCCACCGTGTCTACTATGTGAGAGATAATTCGGGGTAAGAAGTCAGTGGAGAGAATACTGTAGACTTCAGCGTGAGCCTGCATTCAGCAATAAACATCATAATAATATCTATATAGTTATAATATGTATATGATTATATAACATATGAAAATGATAAATACATATAATAACAATATATATATAAGTTTTGAGCAAAAGGTAAAATAATCATCACGTCAAGAATTTACTTTAGAAAATATTGTATAATATTTCAATTATGTTTATGGGAAGAGAAAGGGAGGACGGCCCAAACGAAGTTGGATGGACACGATAGGAGATGACATGAAGCGATGGGATCTTAAACCAGAAGATGCAGAAGACTGGGAAAGATGACGGACGCTGATAGAGATTGGAAGCCTGCAGACCGGTCACCCGTACAGGACTACAACCGTATAGGTGTGGAGGTGTGAATTTCAATTATGCTTATACAAATATGTTATAATCCGAATACACTATATACAATTATGTTATATACAACTGTGCATTATACTCGTACTAATTAAATTAGATTAATTTTTTGAAAGCAAAGAATTTTCTGTACCATCTTTTTAAACACAAAGTTTTGAACAGAATTACTTGAAGGTTGAAAGGAAGCAAGTAACAAACAACACAGTTTCTGGATAGAAGCGTGCTGAAGCCTCACCTCAACTATATGGCTGATGCACTCTTTGATATAGTCTCTCACAGACATCGGTTCTTTAGCTGTCGACCAATCAAACTGCCCGGTATACATACTTTGCTCCAGCTGCCCTATGATTGGTTCGACTTTCAACTCCACATACTGGTCAAACAACCTAGCATCCAGTTTGTCAAAACTCTCTTCTGCAAACTGCATCACCTGAAAACAAAGATTCGTACGGGTAGATTAGCATTCCAGGCATCTGTTTCAAACATGGATGAGAATTCTACAGCTAGCAGGCACATTGATTACGTCATACTTTGTTGGTTTCATGGTAGCCATGTTTGTCCAAAGTCTCAACAAGACGAGGCATTATCTTCTCCAGCGAGTAGTGACAGTTACTCAGCGTAATAATGAGTCGTCTGCGAAGTGGAGGCACTCCGTCTAACATCTTTGTGGAGCCGTCCAATAGCGGATCAGAGTTCATAGAGTCATCCTGTGTAGGCTCGTCGAAGGCACATTTCTCTAAAGTCTGTATGTATGCTAAATAAAATATAATTGTTTTCTTATAAATAAAACACCAAAACATAAACGGATAAATTAATTTTATACTGTGGCCATCGTTAAACTCATTTTAGAGATTTTTACAAATAAATTTCAGACCAGTTTCAAAAAGATTGTTTTTTTTAAACAAGCCTGAGAAGGAGGCTGTCCTAAATAGCAGATGATGGCCGAGGAACACCCAACCTTTGACCAGATCAATGCAGAGTGCAGTGGCTTGCTCCTGGGTGGTCCTGTCATTGAAGATGTCATGTTCTCCAGGTTTCACTCGGATGACAACGTCATTCAAGTGTGACACTGACTCATTGATGCAGTTCTCAAACATGCCAGGTAGTTGGGTGGTCGAGCCGGATGAGTCATTCGTGTCCAGTACCCACGTCTCTTTAGTGTTCAGTTTAGACACGTCATCTATAGCCTTTAAACACAGCAAACATTAGCTAGCATAGAGTAGTGTAGCACATGAGTATTGATGTAAGACAGCACAGAGTAGTATAGCACATGAGTATTGGTGTAAGACAGCACAGAGTAGTGTAGCACATGAGTATTGGTGTAAGACAGTACAAAGTAGTGTAGCACATGAGTATTGGTATAAAACAGCACAGAGTAGTGTAGCACATGAGTATTGGTGTAAGACAGTACAGAGTAGTATAGCACGTGAGTATTGGTGTAAGACAGCACAGAGTAGTATAGCACATGAGTATTGGTGTAAGACAGTACAGAGTAGTATAGCACATGAGTTATGGTGTAAGACAGTACAGAGTAGTATAGCACATGAGTATTGGTGTAAGACAGCACAGAGTAGTATAGCACATGAGTATTGGTGTAAGACAGTACAGAGTAGTGTAGCACATGAGTATTGGTGTAAGACAGCACAGAGTAGTATAGCACATGAGTATTGGTGTAAGACAGTACAGAGTAGTGTAGCACATGAGTATTGGTGTAAGACAGCACAGAGTAGTATAGCACATGAGTATTGGTGTAAGACAGCACAGAGTAGTGTAGCACATGAGTATTGGTATAAGACAGCATAGAGTAGTATAGCACAATAAAGTAAATTAGCATTCAGAAGCAGTTGGTGTGGAAAGAAAGCTGCCATGTTGATTTAACAACACAGTTAGTAAATGTTCTTTAGAGATCAATGTACCACTCTACGCTACATTGAGTTCTACTAAAACGATTTGAACCTGTTAAGAGATGGCTTGCGTCGCGTTACCTGCTTAAGGATGGTTCGCATTGTGTCTGTGCGAAGGTCAAACACAAGCTCCTGTAGTAAGTTGTTAAACTCTGACTCCGGTGGTATGTCGTTCCTCAACGTTTCGGCACATTGACGAACAGTCCTGCAGCAAATGGGAGCGCAGCAGATATAAACTGTGATGTTGAAATGCATATAACTTTATAGTAAAACACCACAAAGTTTTGCATCAATATTTTACAACATTAGTTGTTGATTTAGTTTATGTTACAATAAAAGATTCTTTATATATTTTACTTGAAGATATTAACTAAGCAGCATGAATTAGATTAAAATACATAAAGATGTGAAGTGGAGTAAACACCATTGAATACATAATAACATTCAACATCACGCCAATAGGAAGTTAATCACCACACAGTGCCGTATCAATATAAGGAATGTGAAGAGAAGTTAAAGCTGTTTCCACTGCTGACACAGCGCTGCCGTTTAGAGAGAGTAGTCAGCGTGGTGAGAATTAGTTAGAAGAAGGGAAAAGTTTGTAAATATGTGACGAAAATAGTGCAACACTTACAAATAACTAGAACTCATGAAACTGAAATAAAACTGATATGTGAGAACAATAGTGAATAAACATTATTCATATTTTTAACATTATTTATATTTTCAACACAGACATTGCAAAAGACAATAACTACTTTAATATTGCAAATGTACTGTTTGTTACCCGCAGTCTCAAGAGAAAATCTGCTAGAAGAGGGTGGGAGGGGCCAACTGAGTAGTAGAGAGTGGGAGGAGCGTACTGGGTGTTAGAAGGTGAAAAGGGCCTATTGAGTAGTAGAGGGTGGGAGGGGCTTACTGAGTAGTAAGGAGAGGGCAGGGCCAACTAAGTGGAGGTGGAGGTAGGTGGGCGGGACTTACTGAGTAGTAGAGAGTGAGAGGAGCCCACTGAGTAGTAAGGAGAGGGCAGGGCCAACTGAGTAGTAGGAGGTGGGAGGGGCCTACTGAATAGTAAAGAGTGGGAGAAGCCTACTGAATAGTGAGGGGGCGGCTGAGACAGAATGACTAAGGCCAGAGCAAACTGTTCCTTATCAAAGGCTGCAACACATCCAACTGGTTGCACACTATAGCCTATGCTGGGCAACAGACTATTTAGCAGTTATAAGGTGGCTAAAAGATGTAGCCTGGGAGTAGAATTCAGTACATGGCCAAGGTCACCCGGGACTATCATTTAATAGTCATATATACATAGAGCAGTACAATAGTATAGTCATGAAAATTTAAATGTTAACAGTTAAATCTCATTAAGATATGCAAACCACTTTGAGAACTAAAATGCTTGCCATACTCCTTCCCTGTAACTTGCTCACGATCCTAATTTAACTAAAACTAATACTGTGGGACATCTTCCTCATTGACTTTCTGGTAAAAAGAACCTCTGGGCTTTACATAAATCAGCTCTTCATAACCAAATCTACCAGATGCATTTTGCGAACAGCAAAGCAATAAAACAAGGTGATAAAGTACAAGACTAAACAACTGGTGTCTGCTGGTATTCAAAAGTTGAAGGGTATGCCGCATAAAATCAACTTTTTTTCTAAGGGTATAGAAAAGAATAGTGTGTATACAGGGGAAGACAACTTAATAAACACCATTCACAAAATAAAGTATAATAACATGAACTAGGGCAGAGGACGCGATGCCTTACCGAACACATTGCGGCAGCCAGGCACTCGGCAGCTCAGCTTTGGTCAGCGTCCATCCCTCATACGCTCGTCGTGTTTCCTCCGGTAAGTCTGCTAGACTTTCGGGTAGGAAAGCATTTCTTACCAGATTGCAGTACGTTTTGAGAACCTGCGTAGGAAAAAGTGAATTTTTGAGAAAAATATAAATAAAGAGAAGAAAACTAAAAAAGGGACAACTCCAACATAGGCTTTATAGGCGGAATATTGTGTATAAGAAAACTGTTAGTCTTACAAACTCATTTTACTTGACAAACTAATCACATGCTTATAAATACTTACCAAACCAATCATATGCTTGAATGCATTCAAATTTTGCTTCTGCTCTATTTTAGCACGGTGTGAGTCATCTCTCTCCTTTCTCAGGAGTTGTCCTACAGTGACAGGTAATAAATTGGCATGCTACTATCTATCCACAGAAATTACTCAACACTAGCACACAAACATTTGTCTCAAGAGGTATATACTGTAACAATTGCAGACTAGCAGAAACGTTGGACCGTGAATAGTATATCAACTTTGAATTTACTACTTTCAAATTATATAATAAAAACAAATATTAATGTACAATTTAATCATATAAAAAAAGCAAACACATTAATGACAAATAATTTAATTATATAAGGAACTGTTACAGACAATATCAAAATATCTTTGAGATAAAAATCAACAACATTAACTAATAAAGTCCTTCTTGCATCTACAGGTTGGTGTGGGAAGGTAGCCAGGGTAGATGTTAGATATCTGACTCTGAATAATATACAGCTTAGAACTTACTAGAAACATGGTCTAAAGGTGTTACCTTCAAAGTAGGCGTGGCCAAGTCTATAGAAGGCGGGAAAATGCTCAGTCAACAATTCTGACAGCTCTTCTACAAACAAGACTCTTTGAGGTGTCTTGATTTTCACAGCTTGTGACTGAGCGAGTGGGACTCCAGGACCTAGCAACTAGTAAACAGATGAGATCATCACTAAGCAACCAGTAAACAGATGAGATCATCACATAGCAACCAGTAAGAAAATGAGATCATCACTTAGCAACCAGTAAACAGATGAGATCATTACTTAGCAATCAGTAAACAGATGAGATCATCATCTAGCAACCAGTAAACAGATGAGATCATCACCTAGCAACCAGTAAACAGATGAGATCATCACCTAGCAACCAGTAAATAAATCAGAGTATTGCATAGAAACAAGTAAACCGGTAAGAGTTATGTTCATTAATAACTTACTGAGTAACCTAAATCTAAGCAAATACAATATAGATTTCATTAATGGATAGATTATTTTTCTTTTAAAAAAGTGAATAGCTCTTGCACTGGAAAACAGAAAACAAAATAGGAAATCTTTTCAAAATCTGTAGACATGGTTTTAAATCCAGCAAAGTTAAGGACAATTTCCGTATTCCCCACCTGAAGAAATATGAGATCACAAGTTGAGACTAACCTCATAGCTGCACAACCACAGAGCTCTAACAAGAACCTTACACAGTATTTCTAGAGAAAACTTTATACAAGCTAATGCAACTTTGAAAAACATTAAAATCCGCGACCTATAACTGCTTAATATTTCAGGAAACTTATAAATCCAGCAAATGAATTCCAGCAGGTGCTCTCTGACAGGAAACTGCGCCACTAGTCAGCAGGTGCTGTCTGATATGAATCAGTGACAATACCTGTTCTCTGAAGTCTTTGCTAGAGTTTAGTGTGATGGAAATAGAGCTTTTAGTCCGTGCCCTTTGACCTTTGCTGTATCTGTACTCATCATGTTCTCTATTCGTGTGCTCTGTGAGACAGTTGAATAGACAACTGACCAGCCACTTGTATTGAGTAGTAATACACTCCCACGCAGGGTTTCCTGTAAGCAACCAGTTACCAGTGTATTCTATAGCACATACAGTGACCAGTGTATCTATAATACATTATGCATAGTCACCAGTGTATTCTACAGTATATATAGTTACCAGTGTATTCTACAGTATATATAGTTACCAGTGTATTCTACAGTATATATAGTTACCAGTGTATTCTACAGTATATATAGTTACCAGTGTATTCTACAGTATATATAGTTACCAGTGTATTCTACAGTATGTATAGTTACCAGTGTATTCTACAGTATATATAGTTACCAGTGTATTATACAGTATATATAGTTACCAGTGTATTCTACAGTATATATAGTTACCAGTGTATTCTACAGTATATATAGTTACCAGTGTATTCTACAGTATATATAGTTACCAGTGTATTCTACAGTATATATAGTTACCAGTGTATTCTACAGTATATATAGTTACCAGTGTATTCTACAGTATATATAGTTACCAGTGTATTCTACAGTATGTATATTATATATAGTTACCGGTGTATTCCAAATCGACAAGGTGCCGAATTATTTTCTTTTTTTCTTCCAGAGGAGATGGCATCTGCAGCAACTTTTCATGTAGCGACTCTCGAAACTTCTGTACCTCTTTTTCAACTTCTCCATAAAACTACAAACAACGTCTGCCGATATGATCTGTGGTATCCCATGTGACATGACATGGCATAAGTGTAAACATAGCATACACGTATCTGACATGCGTCATGACATGTAGGCATATGACATGACATGTCATGTGACATGACATGTGTGTAAGACATGACACGTGCGGGCATATGACAGATAATGAAGAAAACACAATCTTCTATATTTCTCAAATAATTTTACAAAACATATACAAGATCACATGTACAATTTGGATACTGTTTTAGGAAACATAAAATCAATGCAGATATATACTCCATAATTAAAAGTCATAGAGCTTCAAATAGGGCACCTGTGCCTGAGTTTGCATGCTGGTATACTTTGCCAAATCAAAACTCATACTAATTGTTGCTTCCAACAAACCATAACAAAGTAATTTAGTAAATTTTAAGAAAATCTGAATAATATAAATTTATCAGTTGAAATATCAGAAATCCATCTGGTAAAGAGACACTCACCTCTTTGAAAACAGCCACTTCTGTATCTCTGAACAACAGCTTGGCTCTGGTGTAATCGTTGATCACCAAATCATAATCTCCTTTCGCTATGTTCGACCTAAAAACATTAATAGACACCTCACACAAGATCTAGCATATAGAGCAGAGAAATGAGGGCAAGAAAAAGTGTAGGAATGCAGAAGACATCAATTGTAATTAATCGTAAACCTAACAGATGGAGGTAGATAGGACAGTGTAACTAGTTAATACCTGATAGTTGGAGGTAGATAGGACAGTGTAACTAGTAAATACCTGATAGTTGGAGGTAGATAGGACAGTGTAACTAGTTAATACCTGATAGTTGGAGGTAGATAGGACAGTGTAACTAGTAAATACCTGATAGTTGAAGGTAGATAGGACAGTGTAACTAGTTAATACCTGATAGTTGGAGGTAGATAGGACAGTGTAACTAGTAAATACCTGATAGTTGGAGGTAGATAGGACAGTGTAACTAGTTAATACCTGATAGTTGGAGGTAGATAGGACAGTGTAACTGGTTAATACCTGATAGTTGGAGGTAGATAGGAGAGTGTAACTAGTAAATACCTGATAGTTGGAGGCAGATAAAACAAGAACTTGAATCTATTAAGAATTCCAAGAGTATTGCGAGTAGCATCAGCCTTCTCCTTCCGCCTGATGATGTCATGAAACAGAGAGTCAGCATCCTTGTCAGCAGCTAAAAATAGCATCTAACTGCTAGCATGTCATATGATAATACATATAGTAAAGCATAGCATATACCGTAATATGTCATATAGTATAGCATGTAGCAGCTCACGTATGTAGCTTGTTCTACACATGTTTATAGTAACATGCAGGCTAGTTCAAATATAGTAATATAGAATGGGAATCCACATTATAATATTGAAGAGAAGACGATTCTTCAATAGATATAAATGATAGCAACCATTTGCATAGTGCCCACTGTACTAGAGTTGTGACTGCGTAGTCGAGTGTTGTGTATTAAGTTACCTAAGAGGTAACTTTTATTCTAAACTGAAGACAAAATACACTATAAACAAAAATCCTTGAGGAAAAATTAGACAACACACTTTACAGGCCACCAGTCTAAAAAGAAAAACTGTCATTTTCTGGTAGAAATGATACTCTGCAGTGACTACTGTAGAGAGAAGATAAGTCAGCATAAACAGCCTTTACCTTGAAGCAGCATATTCAGTTTGTCTAGACTCATGATCTTCTGGTTTTCATCCCAAGTGAGTTTATTATGCATGGTCACCAGGGCATCCTGGCACTCCATGAAAGTTGATACGTTAGTCTTGACAAACGACAACGGCTCTTTACTGAAAGAGGAAGTAATTGAAGAGTGTAAGTTACCAAGTATCTACATACATGTCTAGCTGTCAATACAAGAATTGTAAGCCATTAGATAAATATGGCTCAGAATGTCTGTATTCTCTGCTTTGTCTAAAACCTGATAATCAATACAAGTTTATCATTTATGTAAACCTTCCCTTTTCTTTAGACTTCTTCTATAAAATTATGTCTGATTAGAAAGCTTAGCAGAAAAGAGTGAGCACGAAGTTGTCCTCTTATCAGCTAATAGAACGACGACTCTCAAAAAATTATTGGTTCAAAACACTAGGAATAAAATGAGTTAGTTACACCAAAACTATTTCTTTTCAATTCAATGTATAACAATATTTCAAGAGTAGAGTGTGTAAAAAAGTAAAATAACTGTGGAAAATTTTAACATTATGTTGCCCAGTCAGAAATGGACAGTATTATTTGTAATAGGTTATTTATACACATGTAATGTAGAATATCATATAACTATGAGTATACAATATTTTATACAAACATATGCGTATATGTAGTATATTGTATAACTATTAATCTATATTCTATTAGCTTCATATCTAATAGTTCATACTGAGATAAGTATGTAACTGTTTATTGTATATAAAATATTTATTATACTTTATTATATAATACATGTACATGTATTTCATAATTGTATGGATGTAAACAATGTTTACATGTTTAGAACAGTTGTATGTATTTTCAAATGAGTTTTTGTAGACAGTTAAAAGATAACATACTGTGTATACATATTTGTGTAGTAAATACACAATTTAGTCTGAGAATAGAGCTAGTCATACCTGCTGCTATAGTCTAGTCTGAGAATAAAGCTAATCATACCTGCTGCTATAATCTAGTCTGAGAATAGGACGTACCTGCTGCTATATTATAGTCTGAGAATAGGACGTACCTGCTGCTATAGTATAGTCTGAGAATAGGACGTACCTGCAGCTATAGTATAGTCTGAGAATAGAGCTAGTCACACATGCTGCTATAGTATAGTCTGAGAATAGAGCTAGTCACACATGCTGCTATAGTATAGTCTGAGAATAGGACGTACATGCTGCTATAGTATAGTCTGAGAATAGGACGTACCTGCTGCTATAGTATAGTCTGAGAACAAGACTTACCTGCTGCTAGACCTCCGAGATTTCAGAAACTCCAAACCAGCCTTGAGGTCAGCAAAACTGGTTCCTGCGTTATTTTCTAGCAGATACCTAAAATTATGATAGTCTATGTATGTATAGTATATATGTGATAGTGTATGTATAGTATATATGTGATAGTGTATGTATAGTATATATGTGATAGTGTATGTATAGTATATATGTGATAGTGTATGTATAGTATATATGTGATAGTGTATGTATAGTATATATGTGATAGTGTATGTATAGTATATATGTGATAGTGTATGTATAGTATATATGTGATAGTCTATGTATGTATAGTATATATGTGATAGTGTATGTATAGTATATATGTGATAGTGTATGTATAGTATATATGTGATAGTGTATGTATAGTATATATGTGATAGTGTATGTATAGTATATATGTGATAGTCTATGTATGTATAGTATATATGTGATAGTGTATGTATAGTATATATGTGATAGTCTATGTATAGTATATATGTGATAGTCTATGTATATATAGTATATATGTGATAGTCTATGTATAATATATATGTGATAGTCTATATATAGTATATATGTGATAGTCTATGTATGTATAGCATGTTAAAAAAATTTGTGACACAATGCGACAAGTTTAAATTTTTTAATACATTTCTATCTAACAAACTGAGTCATTTCTTAGCAATGTTCCTACGAATGTAGCTTCAATATAACTACAAAAATCACCCAATTGAAACACAGTTCCGGAGAAAATAGATTCAAATGTTACCAACATTCACCTTTTTCTCTGAGTTCACTGCTTATTAGAAAGAGGAGTGGAATGACTAAGAAAACATAGATACATCAATACAAATTTAAATTGAAATGATTTTTAAACGCCTTTGCAGCTTGTTCTTTTAGAGTTGTCTACTCAGACTACTAGAACAACTCAGATTAATTACAGAGCCAACAGAAAATGCACTATTATAGCAAAAGATGTTTATAGTAAGCTGTGTAACACTAGGAGAATGTTGATTTAATAACATATTGGTAAACAATATACTATTATATTATAATAGTAACTTTATAACATGTAGTATAAAATAGTGATAGACAATATACTACTATAGTATAACATAATGATGGACAATATACTATAGTATAACATAGTGGTAGGCAACCAACCAATAGGGAGAAAAGTTGGAGGCCGTGACATTGCCAGAACATCTTGGGAAATACTCCAGCAACTTTGTTAGGGGAAACTTTTTCTCAGAATCTTCATCTGAGAGTCCGAGGAGATTATCGGCAGCTATTTCGTCAGTCACAACTCTGTAATATATATTACTCTGCTATACTATGCATTACTCATAACTCTGTAATATATATTACTATGCTATACTATGCATTACTCACAACTCTGTAATATATATTACTCTGCTATACTATGCATTACTCACAACTCTGTAATATATATTACTATGCTATACTATATATAACTTACAGCTCTGTAATATATATATTACTATGCTATACTTTGCATTACTCACAACTCTGTAATATATATTACTATGCTATACTATATATTACTCACAACTCTGTAATATATATTACTACACTACACTTTATATTACTCACAGCTCTATAATATATATAAATTACTGACAACTCCATATTATAGATTACTATCTTATATACAAAGTATTATTACTCCAATGTGTTGTACAGAACTGTAACTTATAAGGTAAAGTTCTGCTCCCACAATCTGTCCATAGTTTACAGTAGAAAGGGTATATAGTGTACAGTAGAAAGGGTATATAGTGTACAGTAGAAAGGGTATATAGTGTACAGTAGAAAGGGTATATAGTATACAGTAGAAAGGGTATATAGTGTACAGTAGAAAGGGTATATAATGTACAGTAGAAAGGGTATATAGTGTACAGTAGAAAGGGTATATAGTATACAGTAGAAAGAGTATATAGTGTACAGTAGAAAGGGTATATAGTGTACAGTAGAAAGAGTATATAGTGTACAGTAGAAAGGGTATATAGTATACAGTAGAAAGGGTATATAGTGTATAGTAGAAAGGGTATATAGTGTACAGTAGAAAGGGTATATAGTGTACAGTAGAAAGGGTATATAGTGTACAGTAGAAAGGGTATATAGTGTACAGTAGAAAGGGTATATAGTGTATAGTAGAAAGGGTATATAGTGTACAGTAGAAAGGGTATATAGTGTACAGTAGAAAGGGTATATAATGTACAGTAGAAAGGGTATATAGTGTACAGTAGAAAGGGTATATAGTATACAGTAGAAAGGGTATACAGTGTACAGTAGAAAGGGTATATAGTGTATAGTAGAAAGGGTATATAGTGTACAGTAGAAAGGGTATATAGTATACAGTAGAAAGGGTATATAGTATACAGTAGAAAGGGTATATAGTGTACAGTAGAAAGAGTATACAGCAGAAAGGGTATATAGTGTACAGTAGAAAGGGTATATAGTGTACAGTAGAAAGGGTATATAGTATACAGTTGAAAGGGTATACAGTAGAAAGGGTATATAGTGTACAGTAGAAAGGGTATATAGTGTACAGTAGAAAGGGTATGTAGTGTACAGTAGAAAGGGTATATAGTATACAGTTGAAAGAGTGTACAGTAGAAAGGGTGTAAAGTAGAAAGGGTATATAGTATACAGTTGAAAGGGTATACAGTAGAAAGGGTATATAGTGTACAGTAGAAAGGGTATATAGTGTATAGTAGAAAGGGTATATAGTGTACCGTAAAAGGGTATACAGTAGAAAGAGCAGATTATTGTCATGTAAAGCATGTCAACCTGTGTTTGTCCCATGCTGTGAGAAAAGTGTGGGTCTCATCTACAAAGACGGCAGACTTCTGTGTAGGCAAAATCTGTGTTAGCTGAGTTCCATTGAACGTGACGTTGGAGGTGCCAGTGCCTCCCGACTTTGTAGAAATTATTATATCACCCTTTCCTGTTGGCAAAAGAAAAGTTCACAAGTTAACGGATAACTCACACCAGCAGTACCAATATTAACACTAATTACTGTATAGTAGCCACTACTACTATGTACTACTACTACTAGTTACTACTATTCCCTACTACGTACTCACACACCTACACCTTGCCCAGAACGAGCAAATATTTTCTTGTTGGAGATCCAGTCAGCTGTAAGCACCATTTCCACGCCACATATTTGTAAGGATATGACATCACGAACATCCACTCCCAGATTCTCTCCCCGTATAGTGATGAGAGTGCCAGGTGGGCCTTCATTGGGCGACACACCTTCAGATTCATTAAATAAACCTCGGCATAAAAACTGATTACACATCTTAGGCAAAAATTAAAAACAATTAAAAACAATTTAATCTTGTAAGTTGAGTACTTCATAGAAGTTATAAGTAAAATATAGGTATTGTTGCTAAACGTTACTCTGAGCATACAGACCATCTAAACAACTCTAAACCATTGAACAAACAATAAATATGTAATCAAAACAGACTTGTTGAAATTTAGAGTTTTTGCTGAACAATTACACTGGAGAGAAAGTCAAACAAAACAATTTTTTATAAGTAAAGTCAAATAGATGAATATTGACACTAGCTGTACACATACCAGAAACTAAAGGTGGAGGCATCACTAGTTACGCTTCTCCATTACAGTCCAATCTTTATTGATATAAGTGTTGTGAAATAATAATAGAACTTTGTCTCCTTAAAAATATAAAATAATATTCCATGAATTATTAAATAGAAATATCATTTTGAAATACTGTAATTCATAAAAAATAATATTTAAATTTGACAACTTGCCCTGAAAAGTTAAACAAATAAAACCACAAAATATGGCTAGATTACAAAAATAACAACTAATTTATTAGTTGCTAAAATGTTTAATTTTATTTAAAATAACATAGATGAGTGCATTTTGAGCTTTTTTAAACACATGCAAAAACACTAAAAACTAGTGCAATTTTCATAAACATAAAAATTCGCTATAATCAATTGTGTGTTCAGCCCAATGCCAACACTACTACTAGTAAAGCTTAAACCTCAAAACAAATTGAGTGTAGGTAGAATATGGCTAAGTTTAGTATCATAATGAATAATGGAAATCTTAATTCCAACAACACTAACACTATGATTACTATGATTAACATTAACAGTCATGAGTAATTAGTAATAATTTTTTTATTTTGTACTTAATTTTTATTTTGAATAGCTTTTACTTTTAGACATCACTCATTTGTCTTGGATTAGATTTGATGATTTACTTTTAGTTTTAGGTTTATATTACTCATTTACATTATGATTATGACTACATTTAGTTTTACTTTATCAATATCATTATTATAATGATTATAATTAATATTATAATAATAATTATTATGATTATGATTATTATAATCATATTGATAATCGTGTGGTAATAATAATCATAATGATTATCAATATCATTATCTGTATCACTAAATGATTATCATTGTGTCTATGAAATGAATACTTTGAGTTTGTAATCATTAAAAGTAAATCAGTAAATTCACTAAATCAATATCATAATGATAATGATAATGTCAATGATATGCCATGGGCCTGGGCAATCATTTTATCTTTATAGTTCTACAATGTTATTGTAGTCGACATTTTCTAAAAAAATTTATGCTATATAAAACTGCATATATAACTACAAAAAATACTGCTTATAATATTAATGATTTTTCATAACTTGTTGCTAAAACTTCTGGTTTTGGTGACCAAAATAAAATTGCGAGTTCTACTAAATGGCTAAAACTTGAATCAATGATTAAACTTCCTACAGCTGAATAGCTTTGTTTCTTTGTTCAGCAATGAGTACTCCAAAAAAAACCTATGATCCAAGGCTTTAACAAAGTTAACCAGTTACCAAGTAACTACAGACGTAACGCGAAACGCGAAACGCTCATCATTACCCACCCAAATTGCTTAGATAAATAAAGAATGCAGGTTATTTAGCCTATAAAAGAAAATATATTTCGAAATTGTGTCACTAGATAAGAATCCTTGAACCAATCAATTATATTATTACCAATTCCTAGCCGCACAGGCTAATAATAGGGTGCGGCGAAAAACTTAATCTTCATTTACCATTAATGATTTGAAAATTAAGCTGGAAAGAAATTTCAATTCCTCATTATAATTATTATTCACACTTCATTTAGTTTTACCATCCACGGCTGAGCGCTTTATGCTCGTAATTGGGTTATAAATAATAAAGTTACTTATCCTATAGTGCACAAACCAAGCATGGCTGAAGAGTCAGAATCCACTCTACCACTTGTTGAATTATTTATCAAGGTAATACTAATAGTTAATGTTATAGTAATACTAATACTTACACTTAGAGTTAGTCTTATACTTATAGTTTAGGTTATGCTAATACTAATAGTAATACTAATAGATTAGTAATACTAATACTAATAGTAATAGTAATACTACTAGTACTAGTAATACTAATACTAATAGAATAGTAAATGTAATACTATAATTATTAATATTAGTATTACTAATAGTAATACTAATAGTAATACTAATACTAATAGTAATAGTAATTGTAATACTAATAGTAATACTAACTTCTAAGTGTAACGTAATAGTAATACTAATAACAAATGTAATACTACTAGTACTAGTAATAAGTAATAAGTCAAGTAACACTAGTAACAGTCTAACACTAAAAGTAAATACTAATACAAATAGTAATACTAATCGGTATTTCACTAATACTAATAGTAATACTAATAGTAATTAATTTCTATTAGTAATAGTTATACTAATACTAATACTATTAGTAATAGTAATACTAATACTGACTCTGAGAGTGAGCATAATTATTATTTTTATAAGTATTATTAATTAATATTATTATAATTATAATGCTGCAGTACTACCACTAGTACTAAAACTAATATTAGTCATATGTTTAATTTAATGGTTTTTTTCTAGTTTTATAAATTCATTAAATCTAATATTCAATTGTAATAATCATATTTGACAAACATAAATGTTTAATTAGTAATTACTAGTAAAATGAAAAATATCAAGAATTTTATTTATATGATAGTAGAATCATCTTAAATTATTGCTTATACTAATACCTGGTGGCACTAGCAATGGCTTGGTTGCCCCCAAAGTAATTTAAAATAAAACTTTGTAATTGATAATTGTGCTAATTATAATGCTATTTCTATTAGTTATAGTTGAAGTAAAAGTTAGTTATATACTAGCAACAATCATATTATGCTGATCTAAATTATGTCAGTGAAAGTCCAAACGTGAGTGTTTCAGTGACTGTTGAGATAAGTGTAGCCAGTAGTGTTAAATGCTGTACCTACCTCTCTCACCCACAAACTCTGCTTAAGTCACCAAATCACTATGTAGGTGTAGGCGTACCAGTTTCAGGGCAAGTTAATCATTTTTGTACTAACGTGAAAATGCACTCATAATTACTATTAGCAAGTTTCTGAACTGTTAGAATCTTATATTCAAATGTTATTCGCCAGTTGAAGAAAAATCTACTTCTAAAACACTACCATAGCATGCCAAGCTGTATGAGTTTCATTTCCCAAAGTAGTGGTTGTGTACAGGGGAAAGCAATTGCTAACAGTGTTGCTGCAGCTGACATTACAAGAATTTAGAGTTGGCTAATTTGCTGAGTTTTTTTATTTGGGTTAGTATTTTCTTGGACTGATTGAATAATATTTTAGCAGTTGAATATTAACTCAGTGACTAACAAATTTATAACACTATTGAGCATCTATCTGTTTGTGTTTACATCAGAACATCAGAAACATCCTTACATCTAATTGGCCATATAATTGTAAAATATGTTGATATTAGACGGTTAGCTGTTAGGGCTTTATTTGAAAAGTCCTTCATTTGTTTGATGAGTAAAATCAGGTCTATGTTATGACAACACATCAGCCTCACTATTAGTAGTAACCGGGCTATAAAGATAAATACAGGTTGAGATAGATAGTAACCCTGCCTAATAATAGAGTTCTAGCTGAATGCAACAGTGCTATTGTTAATGCAACAAGATAAAAGGTGTTATTTTGTATTGAATTGCATTTCCAGCAGTAGTTCATTGATAAAAATCTTTCCTGTTTGCGTTTGCACAACATACTGACTTTTTTATTGAAGTAATAAAACCCTAAAGCTGCTATCAGCTTGCTGATTGCCAGTCCTTGTAGCTGGTAGTGGTTCCCTGATTTTATCAACAAGTATTCAAAGTTATTGGGTGGCTTCACAATAAAGTTTTTTTAGGAACCTGGGCTATTGCTTTCATTTATATTTCATATGTGTTAGTTTTATCTTTTTTATATGTTGCTACCAATTACCAAGATATTGTTGTTTTTAGTAGCTAGGAATACATGTTAGTCTAAAATCTACATCGTGTAGGCGTAATTACTGACACTATCTTTAAGATAAACTTCATACCTCTAACATGTCTTGAGGGAGTCCTTAGATTTCCTAAAGATAACCACTGTTTCTATTAACGGTGCCCAAGCATTTCGTGCTGATAATAAACAGTATAATATAAGTAATAGAATTAATACTGGGCTGTAGGCATCAAGCATTGACAAGGAGAGAAAAGGATCATGTCCCATGTGTCACCAGTGGTTCATGGCTTTCTTCATACTCTCCGAACAAGGCTATTGTGACCTACTAGTCACTACAATCGTGTCTGAAAATCCTCCAAAATACTTTCTAGAGCTTGGTACCAGTCGAAGACTACCAGACGTTCGAGTTGTCAGAGGTACGCCCCCATCTGCTGATACAGAACTTTTTAGTTCAATGGTTATTCTATGTTGATTTCACTTGCAGAGTATATTAATGGTTATGCAATGAAGTCAACTCTCGATTAATGAAAAATATTATCTTGTTGATTTTGCCAAAGCCGAGATATTGTGATATTTGTGTTCATAAGGTTGCCAGGAGAATATTTACAGTGAGCTTGTTTGTAGGACAGCTGAATGGTGTAGATATCACCGACTTGATTTGTGACACCAACGATGAGATTGAGGAATTCATGCGAAAGTTTGGCTGTGAAGACTTGCTCACCTGGAAGGAGTCAAAGTCAGAGCAGGCTGTCGAGGATGTGTTTGCTGACCTTTACAGGGTAACTATTACCTACATACAACTCCTATCTATTACCTACATACAACTCCTATCTATTACCTACATACAACTCCTATCTATTACCTACATACAACTCCTATCTATTACCTACATACAACTCCTATCTATTACCTACACACAACTCCTATCTATTACCTACACACAACTCCTATCTATTACCTACATACAACTCCTATCTATTACCTACATACAACTCCTATTTACTACCTACATACAACTCCTATCTATTACCTACACACAACTCCTATCTATTACCTACATACAACTCCTATCTATTACCTACACACAACTCCTATCTATTACCTACATACAACTCCTATCTATTACCTACACACAACTCCTATCTATTACCTACATACAACTCCTATCTATTACCTACATACAACTCCTATTTACTACCTACATACAACTCCTATCTATTACCTACACACAACTCCTATCTACTACCTACATACAACTCCTATCTATTACCTACATACAACTCCTATCTATTACCTACATACAACTCCTATCTATTACCTACATACAACTCCTATCTATTACCTACACACAACTCCTATCTATTACCTACATACAACTCCTATCTATTACCTACACACAACTCCTATCTATTACCTACATACAACTCCTATCTATTACCTACATACAACTCCTATCTATTACCTACATACAACTCCTATCTATTACCTACATACAACTCCTATCTATTACCTACATACAACTCCTATCTATTACCTACATACAACTCCTATCTATTGGTTACATACAACTCCTATCTATTACCTACACACAACTCCTATCTATTACCTACACACAACTCCTATCTATTACCTACACACAACTCCTATCTATTACCTACACACAACTCCTATTTACTACCTACATACAACTCCTATCTATTACCTACACACAACTCCTATCTATTACCTACATACAACTCCTATCTATTGGTTACATACAACTCCTATCTATTACCTACACACAACTCCTATCTATTACCTACACACAACTCCTATCTATTACCTACATACAACTCCTATCTATTACCTACATACAACTCCTATCTATTGGTTACATACAACTCCTATCTATTACCTACATACAACTCCTATCTATTACCTACATACAACTCCTATCTATTACCTACATACAACTCCTATCCATTACCTACATACAACTCCTATCTATTACCTACATACAACTCCTATCTATTAGTTACATACAACTCCTATCTATTGGTTACATACAACTCCTATCTATTAGTTACATACAACTCCTATCTATTACCTACATACAACTCCTATCTATTACCTACACACAACTCCTATCTATTACCTACATACAACTCCTATCTATTACCTACATACAACTCCTATCTATTACCTACATACAACTCCTATCCATTACCTACATACAACTCCTATCTATTAGTTACATACAACTCCTATCTATTACCTACATACAACTCCTATCTATTACCTACATACAACTCCTATCTATTGGTTACATACAACTCCTATCTATTACCTACACACAACTCCTATCTATTACCTACACACAACTCCTATCTATTACCTACACACAACTCCTATCTATTACCTACATACAACTCCTATCTATTACCTACATACAACTCCTATCTATTACCTACATACAACTCCTATCCATTACCTACATACAACTCCTATCTATTACCTACATACAACTCCTATCTATTACCTACATACAACTCCTATCTATTGGTTACATACAACTCCTATCTATTAGTTACATACAACTCCTATCTATTACCTACATACAACTCCTATCTATTACCTACACACAACTCCTATCTATTACCTACATACAACTCCTATCTATTACCTACATACAACTCCTATCTATTACCTACATACAACTCCTATCCATTACCTACATACAACTCCTATCTATTAGTTACATACAAATCCTATCTATTACCTACATACAACTCCTATCTATTACCTACATACAACTCCTATCTATTACCTACATACAACTCCTATCTATTGGTTACATACAACTCCTATCTATTACCTACACACAACTCCTATCTATTACCTACACACAACTCCTATCTATTACCTACACACAACTCCTATCTATTACCTACACACAACTCCTATCTATTACCTACATACAACTCCTATCTATTACCTACATACAACTCCTATCTATTACCTACACACAACTCCTATCTATTGGTTACATACAACTCCTATCTATTACCTACACACAACTCCTATCTATTACCTACACACAACTCCTATCTATTACCTACACACAACTCCTATCTATTACCTACACACAACTCCTATCTATTACCTACATACAACTCCTATCTATTACCTACATACAACTCCTATCTATTACCTACATACAACTCCTATCTATTACCAACACACAACTCCTATCTATTACCTACACACAACTCCTATCTATTACCTACATACAACTCCTATCTATTAGTTACATACAACTCTTATCTATTACCTACATACAACTCCTAACTATTACCTACACACAACTCCTATCTATTACCTACATACAACTCCTATCTATTACCTACATACAACTCCTATCTATTACCTACATACAACTCCTATCTACTACCTACACACAACTCCTATCTATTACCTACATACAACTCCTATCTATTAGTTACATACAACTCCTATCTATTACCTACATACAACTCCTATCTACTACCTACACACAACTCCTATCTATTACCTACATACAACTCCTATCTATTACCTACATACAACTCCTATCTATTACCTACATACAACTCCTATCTACTACCTACACACAACTCCTATCTATTACCTACATACACCTCCTATCTATTACCTACATACAACTCCTATCTATTACCTACATACAACTCCTATCTATTACCTACATACAACTTCTATCTATTACCTACATACAACTCCTATCTATTACCTACATACAACTCCTATCTATTAGTTACATACAACTCCTATCTATTACCTACATACAACTCCTATCTATTACCTACATACAACTCCTATCTATTAGTTACATACAACTCCTATCTATTACCTACATACAACTCCTATCCATTACCTACACACAACTCCTATCTATTAGTTACACGCAACTCCGTAGTTGGTTGATATCAAGGGAACTGTTTTAGTTTAATGTTACGCGGGAATTCTTGTTGAATTTTTCAAACTTCTAAAGGTCTTCACATAATAATGGCAGACCAATTTAGGCACCTGCATTTTCAAAATGGATTTAGTGGTGACAGGGAACTGCTGGTTTTTTCTGAAATATCTCAACGTTTTATACTCACCACTCTTTCAATGTATACATATTTTCCTGTGGCGTAAAGAAGACTTTATTTAAATCTACAAAAAACAGTAGCTGTATATGGAGCACCGTAATCTTGTACCTCCAGCTAATATGAATGCGTATCACCAGAGTATAACAGCCAATGAGCCATATTGTGAAAGAGTATTGTGAGAGCGTATCTTGCACTATTAGTATCCGTAGGTTTTAAGGCAGGTTGCAATCTGATAGATGACTGAACAGGTCGTATGTGGACTGTTTCACTTACTTGACTTCATTCATGGTCACTGGAGAATGTCAAATAGCTAGAGACTTGTGTGTGTAACTTAACTTGAGGGCTAATAATGTGTTATATGTGTTTGTTTAACTCTTTGAGTCACTCAAAATGCTAATATTATATTTTGGAAGTATATTTATAGACCAAATCTGAATTGTTAATCTAACATGTTTGTACGTAACCATTCCTGGTGTGGATTTGGCATTGTTTATAGTATTTTGCATGTAAGCTATTTTTGTGTAGGATTTCAACGGATTGCTGCAAACAGGAAACACTGGTTCCGTGAACAAAGTGTTGATCAACCTGGACAGGTTTCTGCAGCAGAAAGGGACCAAGTTCTTGTTGAAAGACACATTCACCTATGCTGACTGCCAATTGCTGCCTAAACTTCAACACCTCAGAGTGGCTGCTAAGGTAACACTTTGCTGGTCGATTTGTTTATCAACTCTCTTGATTATGTGCTAGTTCTTACATCACCTGTTAGAGGAGGGTACAGGTAAGGGGAGGGCAGAGGTGAGGGGAGGGCACGAACTGTTGGTTCAGCTGCGTGACGATCTCCAGGTAGTTCTAACTCCTTTAGGAAAGGTTGTGGTCATCTGGTTTTTGGTAGACGGCCCTAAGTTAGACTAGAATCAAGAGGCATGCATGTTATACAGTATAATTCTGAATTGACTACAAAGTTGGAAGACAGCTAGCAATTCTGCTACTCATAGCTATCTGAAGGGGGTGTTGGCATACTCATTGAGAACGTATATGCGAGTTCGCTTATCTCAGCCCCCTGATAGCAACGACTATATTTGCATTGCTATCAGCACTTAATTTGTTTGCTAAAGGTAGTCAAAGTTTAGAGAACAACTTGACCAGCTGATAAGCCAGCCGGTGAGTGACTTCAGCAGCTGTCATGGCAGTCGAGTGCCAACGCCCCAATCCTAACCTCATGCATACTCAGCATCTATACTCTGTACTCTACTTGCATATATCTAGTTTAGTGTAGCCCCAGTACTATAACACAGTTCAGTAGTATATAAGATGCAATGATACTTATGCTAGGTGACTCATAACTCAGTAATAGACTTGTGGTATAATAAACAGTAACACTAGCTTGACTCAGTAGTATGGTATGTCGGCATCGCTATGACTGCATGTAACCAACATTCCAGACGCGTTGTATGGATGCTTTGGAAACCATAGTTTCAGTCCTACACAGCCAGTCACGATCAGAATGAATTCATTTGTTCAGACAAATTTTTGTTGCAAAGATTGTAAATTGAACTGTTGCTGCTCTATTTATTGATCCTAATTTATGTACTAAGAGTAAACAGCTAGTAGTAAGTAACTAGTAGTAAGTAACTAGTAGTAAGTAACTAGTAGTAAGTAACTAGTAGTAAGTACCTAGTAGTAAGTAACTAGTAGTAAGTAACTAGTAGTAAGTACCTAGTAGTAAGTAACTAGTAGTAAGTACCTAGTAGTAAGTAACTAGTAGTAAGTAACTAGTAGTAAGTAACTAGTAGTAAGTAACTAGTAGTAAGTACCTAGTAGTAAGTAACTAGTAGTAAGTACCTAGTAGTAAGTAACTAGTAGTAAGTAACTAGTGGTAAGTAACTAGTGGTAAGTAACTAGTGGTAAGTAACTAGTGGTAAGTAACTAGTAGTAAGTACCTAGTAGTAAGTAACTAGTAGTAAGTAACTAGTAGTAAGTAACTAGTAGTAAGTACCTAGTAGTAAGTAACTAGTAGTAAGTAACTAGTAGTAAGTACCTAGTAGTAAATAACTAGTAGTAGGTAACTAATAGTAAGTAATTGGTAGTAAATTAATAGTAGTAAGTAGCTAGTAGTAAGTAGCTAGTAGTAAGTAGCTAGTAGTAAGTAGCTAGTAGTAAGTAGCTAGTAGTAAGTAGCTAGTAGTAAGTAGCTAGTAGTAAGTAGCTAGTAGTAAGTAGCTAGTAGTAAGTAGCTAGTAGTAAGTAACTAGTAGTAAGTAGCTAGTAGTAAGTAGCTAGTAGTAAGTAGCTAGTAGTAAGTAGCTAGTAGTAAGTAGCTAGTAGTAAGTAGCTAGTAGTAAGTAGCTAGTAGTAAGTAGCTAGTAGTAAGTAGCTAGTAGTAAGTAGCTAGTAGTAAGTAACTAGTAGTAAGTAGCTAGTAGTAAGTAGCTAGTAGTAAGTAGCTAGTAGTAAGTAGCTAGTGGTAAGTAGCTAGTGGTAAGTAGCTAGTGGTAAGTACCTAGTGGTAAGTAGCTAGTGGTAAGTAGCTAGTAGTAAGTAGCTAGTAGTAAGTAGCTAGTAGTAAGTAGCTAGTAGTAAGTAGCTAGTAGTAAGTAGCTAGTAGTAAGTAGCTAGTAGTAAGTAACTAGTAGTAAGTAGCTAGTAGTAAGTAGCTAGTAGTAAGTAGCTAGTAGTAAGTAGCTAGTAGTAAGTAGCTAGTAGTAAGTAGCTAGTAGTAAGTAACTAGTAGTAAGTAACTAGTGGTAAGTAGCTAGTAGTAAATAGCTAGTAGTAAGTAGCTAGTGGTATATAGCTAGTAGTAGGTAGCTAGTAGTATATAGCTAGTTGGTAATTTGTAGTCCTTGTAAGTTGTATCTGACACACTTTGTATGAAATAATCCCAACTTTTAAAACCAGTTATAAATCTTGGATGACAGTGCAACTCCAAAGCTGAGGTCCATGTTTTACAGAGTTTATCTTCACAGTAACTTAACTATGACTTGTATTTATTACTAATGTTGTTGTCTCCCCATGTAGTGTTTTCCTGCTTGTAGTTCTACCGAGACTATGAAATCAGCCCGTCTCTAACTTCAGTGTGGAAATACCTTCAGAACTGTTACCAAACCGAAGTGTTTCAGAAGTCAGTGCCCTGTGACCAGGACATCATAAAGCACTACGAGATGAAGGTACCCCCCCCCCCCTCCCCGTAGCATAGTACCATAGTAACTAGTACTGACACTAGGTCATTGAAGACATTTGATATAATGGTGTTCACACAGTGACTTCAGTTATTTCTGCTAACATCTGTATAACATATGATGAGGTTGTTATATGAATAGACTTGCATAGTAATTTGCACTGGTTCACACCAGTTTTTGGCCAACATGGCTTTCAGTCAGAATAATTGGCTTCTCAAGCAGGAAACAACATCAGTTTCGAAAAAAATTGAGTCTCAATAAGCAGCGTGTAGTTTTCAATGCAGATCACATAATTATTCTGCTTTTAAAATCTTGTAGTGCTAGTATTTTTCATAAGAAAATATGCCACTTTATATTGTTTGCATTCTCAAAATCAAATGTATCGCACTATAAAGAGTTATCTTTCTTCTGCATAATATAATGTAGGTTTATCTTTAGCATAATGAGTTTGATTTACTTTGAGAGTTAATAAATGTTATATTGAAATATTATAATATTTTCAGGTGCCAGGAGTAAAGCCAACTGGCAGTCGTAACCCTAACCTGATGAAAGAGACTGTGACACTGGACATTCCAGAAGAAGCAGCTAGCTCATTCACCGGAGCATCAGCCAATTAAGTGCGCATCTCCAGTCAACGAAAAAAGCAATGAGCAGTTTTTTTTATAATTATTTCCTAAGAAAAGATGGTGTTACTGCCAGAGTATGCCATGCAGTAAATTAGCAGTCACTTGCAGTATAATGAGAGCTTCTGGTGACAACTGTCAACAAGTGTCTTTTTTTGGCATGTCATAGCATTTATTGAACAAGTAATTATTGAAATTCCTGCATTTTCCCAGCAGCCTATGTATGTATATACTAGTTGTATTTATATGAATTAGGATGCTGTTAGCATAACAAGCCTTTACTGTTAGTTAAACTTTAATTTTGTTTCCTGTCAAATAGCGCTCTATGATTATTTTGGTGCCTCAAGTTTCTTTGGTGTCATTCTATGTATCCCAGTTTATCAGAACTCGGGCCATGGTGTAGTAATCAGTTTATGCTGAAAATCTGAGGCTATTGGTAACTCAGTTAGACTAAGGTCTTAGAATGACACTGATGTAACCTTGAGTTAGTATATCAATTCACACGTTACTGTACTACTAGTACTACTGAGCTACAAACCTGTAGATTCCATAAGCAATTGTCAGCTCATATTTTGCTTAGTTACCATAATAAAACAATATCTCTAATTAAGTATTTTATTGTTGATATTATGTTATGTATCTGGAAGCAGTTACATTACTTGTTAATATAATTATGACATAAAGTTGGATCGTTCAGCATAAAATTGGACGGAGTTATTGAAAAAATATAAAGCATATATGATAAAGTTGCGCTACAGGCTGGGCTGAAAGATGGCACTCTTTCAATTTACAAAGTCACAAATCTAAATTTCTGAGTTTACATCAACAGCTAAGAAAGCCCATTTTTTCTAAGTCAAGCCATTGGAATGTTTACTTGGATCCCTATATACTAGAATGTTAGCAGATACAGAGTGTTGCATCATTTCCCTTTCTCTTTGAAATAATCAGCTGCAAAATACAGACTCCTCTGTGACTTTAAAACATCAACAGAGGAATATAAATATAATAATAACTGCAGTCAGAGAGACTTACCTAACCGTTCCACTGCCTCCACGCACACACTGGGATACATACTGGCTGTATATGTAGCTGCCACTACTAAACTCTGAGTCCTAACCAGTATTAATCCTTTCTCACCCTAAATCAGAGTAGACTGTGTTAGATGGAGAAGTTTGGGGTGAGCAGAGCAATAAGGGAGCAGATTATAATGCAAGGCGGTGCACTTCATTGTCTATAGAAATTAACATCATTATTCTCAACATTGGGCAAAAACTAACTGCAGCCTATGTATGGGAGTTGTGCCATCTTCTGCCAACTGCTGAATTAAAATGCACTGTTCCTACTAGTAAACTCATTCAGTTAGAAATATTGCTTTCCTAATACAAGAGCTGTGTAAAACTCACACACTTGGCATATATTGAACCCTTATCTGATCTGACACATTTGTACTGACTGTCATCATAATAGATTCCTTCTTCCCTAGTCGCCGCAGGATTTTTAAATGTGTTCACCATCATCTGCGTTTGATCGCTGGTTAACTAAAACATGAAATATTATCATAAAGATGTCCCTACAAAAATTGCTGGGCATGAAGAACAGCATTACTTGAGATAGAGTTATGTGTTTATGAATATTATTACCCTGAAATATACAAGAAAATGTAAAATTCTGATAATCATCTTAGGTAGACAATTTTATAAAACTTTTTTAAACCACAAAATATAAAGGAATACAAATCAAATTTCAACAACATCAAGCTATAAAAACTAAAATTCATAACTTTGTTCCCAACCTGAAAGCCAACAGAGCTGGCACGGATTGCACCGTCCTTTCTTCTCAAGATGGCGCATTGGGAGACATGACCGGTTCCTATAAGAGCGTCATGAATCAGACTCTGTAACTGATTCATCTTCACCTCGTCCTGTGGGCAAAGTATGTCCACAGTATGTCAGCAAAATAATACACCATGCAAAACTAGTGGCTCAATAACATTTATTTCTGACCATCACTTTGCCACTAAGTTACTGTTTCAACAAATGAGCCTAAGTTATCATCTAATGTATCTACCCAGTAAATATTTATCAGCTTATTTTATAAAAATAATTAGATGATCAATGTGGTAGTTTAGTGATAACAAAAATATTCAAAATTTGGTATCTTAAATGCCTAAAATAAAAACTAAGGAGACATAACTGTGACATATAAAATATGAATGAATCATAGCAAGCTTAAAATTATTTAATTGTTCTTTCTAAAAAGTCACATAATTATCAAGAAGCCAGCAAAGCAGATTTTACTTGGGAACTCCATTAAATTTCGTTTTGAAATAACTTAAGCAATTTTAATAGTTTTTGCTAATAACATTCACATAATCTAGCTATAAATTAATCTGTAGCATAGTTGAGTGGTTAACAAATAAAAGCTGTTGCTAAAAACTACATAAAAAATGTTAAATCATCAGAAGGGGTTAGAGAAGCAAGAGCTCCACGCAAAGAGCACAAAGATAGAAACATTTAGTGCAGGAAATAAAGCAATAGGTAAATAGAGTGCAATATTGCAGAAGCTTGCAGCTGTTAAGAAAATTTCTTACATAAACATTTAAAAATAAATTAGACAATCAATTTGGCATTTATCATTGTGCATATTTGCTATTTAGTTACTAGATGATAGGTGCATTTTATAAAAGTTGACAAATTGAAAAGAAGAGTGAATTGTGCTGCAAAAGGACCACACAAAGGTATACCATACCGGGATCCCACGAACTTGAAAGTGGGGATCCTTATCAATGCTAAGATCTGCCATTCTAAAAAACCAACTACTCTAAATAAAGCAATTTTTGGTGATTATTGTTGTAGATTCGCACAAATATACCCTGTCCTTGTTTTATTTTAGAGTTATATTCCCTTGCGCACGTTCCTTTTTTTTTTGTTATTATTATTATATGTAAGCCGAGACTCGTGCGAGGTCGGAGCCCGAAGACGCGATATCGGAGGGGCCTGCCCGAGATCGGGCAGGTCTTCCTCCGATGTCGGTCGGCGGAACTCCGACGTTCGCACGAGTTTCGGTCCCTCATTAAGTGGCGGGAATTTCCCCCTATATAAGTACGAAGTTTTTAACAGAGCAATCATTCTTATGCTGGAGCTCGGAACAGTCAGAAGAAATAAATACTCATATATTCACTTGAATCAAGACTCTTTATTTTCATCACAATAACTGGCATGCAGACTACTAGTCTATTCTGATAATCCACAAAATCACAACATTATTGCTAAATTGTGAGCAAAAATTAATTTAATAAATAGTCAGTCAAACCTTTAAGAGGTTATGCTAAACTAAACTGCTGTTAACATAATCAATATAGTCATCAAAATTTTACTTAAAATTATTGTTTTAAAACATAGGGACTTTTATTTTTGTGTTTTTGTCTCAGTAGTGAGTACTGGCATTCAGCAATGTTATATTAAAGAAATTTTCTAACAGAAACAACCTCAGTAAACTTCAAAGTTTAGCATAATCAGTGTTGCTGTTAGCATAAACACAACTATGCTAAAACCATTGTTACACTGTCACTCACGTTTAAACTGATGATTAATTTATTTAATAAATTTATTAAATAATAAATGTAAACAGACACACTCACAGCGAGAGTGACAATAAAACAAATTGCTCTCACTATGTAAGTTTGTTTGAGATTTTGTAATTGCAGTGTGATCAGTAGTGTCGTTAATTACTGAGTTTTAGTCCTAATTATTCAATTTCGTATTCATTTTGATATTCATAAATTAAAATAATGCTTGAACTTGAAGCTTAATAAATCATTAATTTAGATCAACATGATAAGTTTTTAAATTTAATCAACAGCAATACTACAGTTCTGAGTAATTTACGATCATAACCAATAGAAATACTGCAAATAAACAAATTAACTGTCAGTAATGACAAACAGTGTCTTAAACTTAGCATTTTTGAATTAATATCTGTCAATTTAAACTAATCAAAGGTTTAAACTCGTAACTCGTCTAATCCGGATATTGTGGAAATATGACCATGACCTAGCTAAAAATAATTTTTCAACTTTTGCACCGTTGATCACTTTTGAAATTGCGTGATGTTGGTAGACATGCGCCCGGTGTTGTATGTAGAGTACTTTTCAGTTTACCTCTAAAGGTTAACATCCTTAGCAACCATTAAACGTCGCCGAGGCTTGTATCTGCAGTAATTATGTATAATTATAATAGTAAGCTATCTTGTTAGTCTATTGACACAATATCGATTTATTTGTTATTTGATAAGAAAATGACTTCATTGCTCTGCGTTCAAGAACCTGGAGGTTTTGTTGAGTACAATCACAAAGAGTATTCTGATGTTATACTAAACGACAGTTCTAATCATGGTGTCTTTGCACAGGTGAGATGCCAAACATGAAATAACTTATAAATGATTAAATATAAGCTCAATCTTCCCTCTTTTTATAAGCCAGCAATACCATAGCAATATGGCAAAAGATTGCAAAGCACAGGCAAAGCATAAGATGTTAATTTTTAGGGTAAAAAAATAAGCTAGTGCCTAGTGATTAAAATCATGTAAATGATCATAATATTTGCATGGTGGTGATGATGATGTTCAAAATGAATTTTAGTATTTCCCTGACGATAAAGTTAGGCCAAGATTTCATTCAAGAAGACCTTTTTCAACTCCTAATCCTCACATAGTGCAAGATAATTTTGACAAAAAGGAACTCATAGGACATAGCATGAATCTTCAAGCATGGCTCAACACCAAATCAGTGTCGATGATTCAAGTGAGTTACACGGAGTATTAAATAAAAGTACTTTTAGCTGCTGCAGCAGGCAAGACATTGTTGGAAATTGTTTTTAACTTTGTACAACAAATTGACCACCATTTATCAATAATTATTATTTAAAGAATTATATCTGTTTGATTTAAGTTAATTTTTACAAAGCAAATACAATGAAAAGCAAAATAGCATGAAAAATTAAAGCAAACCACAAGAAACAACATTTAAGGAACACAAATGTGCATGTAGCAATCTATTAACTGCACAGTGTCATTATATTATAAGCAATATTGTGCATATAAATACAAAAATCAATATCTGCATTGAATTATATTCTTAAAAGCAAGATAAATCGTCCAATAACCTTGAAAAGTGGCTAAGTAGATATATTGACTGGGTATATTGATTGTTAGCAAACATGTTCAATAAAACATACTGAAGTCATTAACCACTGTTTACATTTGCCTCTGTTTACATTCATCACTGTATGTGCTAAGAGAAAACCTGTTGCTAGGCTGTCATCAGTTCAGTGTTTAGGTTAGCGATTAGTAGACTGCAGTCTCACTTCAAGTTAGTAATTAATCTAACTTTTAGTGCATCAAGTGCAAGTCAACCTGACAATAGTGAAAATAGATTCAGTTATCAAAAGAATATTGTTTTTAAATTGAATTTGTAAAATAATCATGGAAATGAAATTTGGGCCACCGCCTATTGGTCGTATGACTACGGTGGCACAGAGCCTGCCTCAAAGTGTGACGCCTTTGCAATGGAGAGTCAACAATAAATTAGCTGTAAGTATTTTTAAAGAACATTATTGAGTTTCCATTTGGAGTTATTCTGTTAACATCAGAGCAGTCTTCAAGTGATCAGCAACCTATATAAGATTCTACGTAACTCTTGCCTAATCTCACCTATTTTTATTCAGCATAAAGGTTTTTAAAACTACTGATACGTGTTGAAACAGAATGCTCTGTGAAAACATTAAGTTAGGAGCTGTAAAACACAGAAGGATAATTTCATAAACATATACATATATTATGTATCAAACATTTGCAAGATTCTACACAGAATATGTCGCACATTTTATTATAATAGTCTGGGTTGTTTGAAAATGTTATTTTAATTATTATATAGAAGCATGCATAGGTCAACAGTCTAGTAAACAATGTAAACAGATTTAACTTTTGACAGCAGACATAATATGCAAAATATATATCAGCAAGGATCTCACATAAACTGAGCCGTTTATACCTTTAAATTAAAAAAAATAATATATTTCCGTTGTTTTAATATGACATGAATTATTAGCTGAACTATTGAGCAACTGCATAAAAGATACAAGCTACATATTATAAAAGTAGAAATAGTTTTGTCTGCAGTGAGTTTATATTATTGTAAGACGGGCATTTTTTTAATATCCAGTGTGAGCTAGCCTAACACTTCACAGAAGTGTCACTAGAGGTCTATGAACTGTGCTGTACAAGACTTATACTTGTATATCATATCTTAGCAAAGCAACTAGCATAATTATGTTGCATGTATATTATTATATTTATTATGGTATATATAAAGGAAAGAAGTGATTTAGAATCGCGCCCTGTTAAGCAGATGTATGGAGCAGTTCTACAAAGAGAAGAAACCTTGGTGAAGGTGAGTTAAGCTATATGACAGGTGTGACATTTCAGAGCAAGTGACCTCGAGAGTACTTGATGACAGTTGTCACATTAGGGCTGTGTAATAAGCCATGGCATGAATGACGTTATATAAAATGATATTGTATATTAAAACAGAATTGCACCAGTAAAATGCCAATGAATGAGTTATAGAATATTTTGACTTGCAATTATGGAGAAAAGAATGTTTTAAAAAATCTTGTTTAAATATATAATCTTAAAACTTATAAAATTTATCGGCTGCTACTCTCAGTATAATCAGTTAAACATATCATTATGAACTAAAAGTATCAGTTACCAGTGTCAGTATTAATTACTAATATATTCATTTCCATACAGGATCTCCAGGATTACGTAGACAACCATCAGTATCTTGAAGAAAGAAAAAAAGAGATCCTTCATAAAAACTGGAATGAGCGAGTGTATGAGCCAATTAGAAGTGCTGTTATAAACGAAATGGAAAGTGATAACTACACAAACTACAAGAATAGGAAAGATCAGTTGTACAGAGAATATATTGAACATGTCAACAAAAAGGTAGGTATTAAAAATCAAATACAATATTGATAATTGACCAGCATGTTTCACATGAATAATTAAACTAGAAAGAGTATGACCAGTACTTTGTAAACATTGATGGTATCTTCCAGATTTTCTTGCTGATTTATTATTTATTATTGTTGAATGAATGCATATCTCTGGTTACCTGGACATATAAATTAGTCATGTATAGCACAAATGAAGAGATAACTCCTAAAGTGAGAAGTAATTTTAGCATGAATCGTAGAAGTGTATGCCGACATATTTATTTTTCTCCATAAAATAAGTTAAAATGTTGAGCAGATACTTATATAATCTGAGAAATCCTCTACACGTGTTGAGAAATCAGGCTGAGCTCAGTAAAGGCTATGTTATGTTATGTCATGCTATGTTACATTAGGCTAGAGTTTGTATCAACTTTTTTCCTATTCAACAAGTGAATCTGAATAACTCTAAGCTTTGCAATAAGCATGAATAAGCCAATATAATATGCATAGCGAATTGAGAAGACATTTACTGGTTCCTAATTAAATTAGTGAAAGTTGTTGAATTTCTGCAAATGAAAACTTGGCAAGTTTCCACAAAACAATCTAACAGCTAATTTTTCAGGGTCATGTGTTTAGAGAGGATTACGACCCATCAGAATATTATGCAATGGGGCTTCACGCTAACCGACCAATGGTTGTTGCTGTAAGTATATCTCACTTCCGTATGAAAAGCACATGAATACTGCAGCGTTTTAAAATTGATTATGGTTGAAGTTAAATCTAGAAACCGTAACCAATTTAGCAGAATTTTAATTGTAGTAGTATAAAATAATTGTATTTTAGATCCTTCAAAATTCTTAGAATATTTTTGAACTATCACTGTGTTTTATTGGAGGTTAGACACACGCTTAAAAATCATATTTACTTTAGCATATGTTATTTATCTGCAATCAGTCAAAGCCATTTGAATAATTATACATATAGAAAGAAAAAGAGCGGCAAAAACAAGTACATTGTCTGCACAGCAAACTGCCAATTCTGAACTATAACCAGTTGGTAAAAGTTGTTACCTGTTGCTATTCTATGTTGCTAATTTTTGATGTTGAGCTTATTCTTTAAATGTTGTGCTGATTAATAATTTTGCTGACAAACTACAAAAGACTTTGGCGCAAAAAAAATAAATATTTTTTTCTTGCACCAAAGTCTGTTGTAGTTTTTCAGCAAAATTATATATATATATATATATATATAAATATATAACAGCGTATATATACTATGCATGATGATATGATATGGTATAATAATATATCATATTATATATATGATATAATATATATCATAATATGATATGATATATATATTATGATGTGATATGATATAATAGGGTGTAATATGATATAATAGGGTATGCAAGCAACGTTAGACAAACCTCTAAGGGACCCAACTCTTCTCCAAGGAGATGCAAGAAACATGGAGGATCAGACAATCATTCGATGTACTTCCGGCTCGAAGTACCGCGGAAAGAGTTTAGACACGATACGTCTTCCAACTTTACCCTTAGTTCCTAAAGGACGCCATGGCACTGAGAATGATACGTGGCTAGCAATGCCTCTTACTGATATTGAAAGTCCTGTTAGACAAACAAGCAGGTAAAATAATTATCTATCTAAATATATACATTTATAACTTTTTTGATGTTTTTTCATATTATTAAAATACCTGCAGATTCATGTAATTCCAATTCTCAAGCTAAAGCTTTTACTAATCATGTAAATATTTAAGATGGCTTGAAGAGGTAAATGGAAATGTTGTGTTCACCTCATATGTAGGCTTTAGATCCCATAAACCATGCCTGCTCCCATATAACTTGCATTTCAGCACCTCAAAAACTTGTAACATTTTGAACTTTGGAGTTGTGATTACATTACTACTACTATAATATGCACACGACACTATTGCTATGGGCACTGCATTGTTCATTATGTTGTATCATAGTTTGTATTAATCTTGTATATGTACAGAAAACATAGCAAGGATATGATTTCGAAAGGTAGGGGGAGATCAATACCCCCTACCCTAGATATCAACAACATCAAAATGTAAGATTGCTCATTTCCGCTGCAAAGCGCATTTGTTCCATGTTATAGTTGCTAAATCTTTCTAACTTTTCTCATATTAAGAGTTGCTGTATTTTTAGCCATCAAAACTGTAACTATTATTGTAAATCTTGTGCTATTGCTAGGTGCACTGTAAGGCAATGTGTATGGAATATTGAGTATCCATAATGTTCTACAGAGTTTGTGTTTTAAGCGTACATGTAGTGGCCATGTTTGTGTGATTATAGCTGTTTGTGATACTTTGGCATTTTAAAAGTTAGATTGGTGATTTCCTAGAAGAGGTGTTGATGCCAGTCAAAATGTCATGTCTCTTTTAAATATTTCCCACTTAATAGTCCTTACCATAAATAATCGCTGCATTTATGGTATAGTTATCAGTACTGCTACTACTACAGTTACTCTCATAACAACTACCAATACTACTACTATCACTGCTACTATCACCACAACGACCACAGCTGCTACTACTACCACCATTATACAATACAATTACCACTACAATTACTACTTTTACTTGCTTTTTATTGTTTTGCATCATTCTATATCATCTACTCTACTCTGGTTGGGTTTACTTTACTAGCAATACGTCTCACATTTCTTCTCTAGTCAACTTGATATCTGATGGTCTGTTTTGAAATGCAGGCGTAGAATGGTCGGCTCTGATCTCAAATCAGAGATCAACTTTGGAAACTGGTCGGTTCAGACGTATGGCAAGGATGTTAGAGACACAGAGATGCGCATACAGAAAAGACGGCAGTGTCCACAACCACCCTTTACCAAACCAAGAATCGTAGGTTATGCCCGAAAGAAACTTCCAGCTGCTAAGGTAAGCTACCATAAAGTCATGATAACCAGCAATCTATGTACATCCAAATCCAAGCTGTTAATTAGTATAACGAGTACAAGAAAAGATCTCAAGACCTCCATATTGCCTGATGATATCACCAAAGCTATTATTTTGTTCAGGAGGGTCATAAATCTAGAACTTTGCCGTTTGCAAATCCTAACTACCACCAGGACAACTGTCCATTTGGTGTCAACAAACCGGAGCCGACAATCTCAACAGCAGCAGAGATGGGTTTAGACAGCAAGTGGAGGCTACACACAGCACCTGTTAAGAGTCAGCTGAATGTGACATTCAATGACAACCCAGACATTATTTCTGCTCCGCCAACTACCACAACTGCAGAAGTGCCAGAAAAAGTCTCGCTAACAACTTAGATCGATTCGAGACTGTAGACTTCTTGCTTATGTTCTTAAGAGAAGATTATAGAGTGAATGCCATTACACTTTATATTTAACATATAAAACCTAGTATTTTATTAAATAGTGGCTTATATTTTGGTTCACAGACAATATTTCGGCAGAGAACAAGTTTTTGATGTAAATAAACTTATATTTTTCGGTATTACCCACATAAGAGGTCATATGGTGATGAATTTTTTAAACATGATGTGATATTTTGATTATATGCTCAATCTAAGGTTACGAAATCTACAAGTGGCTGTATTTTATTTTATATTTCATTGTGTATATTACTGAATGCTGCTATGCCACTGACAAGTTTACTTGTGTTTGGTGATTATCTTGTATCTTAACTCAATGTTGCTAGTGTACAACTCATAAAATAAACAATAAAGTACTCAACCCATTTTTGACAGACAGATTATTTTTAAATATATTGCAACAAATAAAAAAATGCTTTGATAACATAACATAATAATCTGAATCTCATATTATTGTGAATATATAAATGCTTGCACTTGTACTAAAATATGAATACATACAAAGAATAACTTCATAACAGTTGCAAACTTTCAGTCACGTATTGCATCATGCTGCTGAGGGTTGGCGAGTCCTGAGAGTATAGAGTTGTCTTTTCTTTACAGAACATGGTTATTAAAAACAACCAATGCCTTTAGAGGTTAGGATTTCCTTTAATTCTTACAGAAACAGTTCTTGGAGTTATCTTCTCACCAGTCACCTGTACGTTGCCAATATCTGATCTTCATCCTCCATCTCAGAGTCACTCCCTTCATTGTCTTCACTTTCACTGTTCTGGTCTCCAGGTTTTCCTGCTGCCATAGAAATTTATTACAAAGATGAAATAAAATTGTCAATAAAACAGAAAATTTGTGCTTAAGTTGGGAGCCGAGGCTCTGCATGATTTTCAAATAGCCTAAAAGAGAAAACCAGCATGGTATACCCTGAGCACACTGTAAGGGAGTGGAGATGCTATAAGCTATATTCTTGTGAAGTGAGGGAACTAAAGCTAATTATACTAATAGCACTGAAGTGTATAAATATCTATATTTAGCACCTGATTTAGAAAAACTGGGTGAATATTGATTATTGAAGCAAGTGAACAAAGCATTCAGAATGTAGACAGGAGAATGCAGCTTACCTGCTGCTAGCTCTGATAGCTTCAGTTTGAGAGTTTCCCCGATGGATTTGTTGATGCAGGCTCTGATGTCATTACAAGCATTAGGTGGCAGGAAGCCATGCTGCTTACTGCACGGGGGCTCCTGTGTACAACACAACACAAACTGAGTCAGACAGTGGAGAGCTAAGGCTAAACATTAGAATGACTTCAACATGAATGAACATTTCATCTCTAATAAAATCAAGGAAATTATTAGCCTAATAGTGATACTGATTGAGTATACAAAGATGAACAACTCCAAAATATCAATGTTCACTATTATGTCAGTTCTTAAATTTGCATAAACAATTTCAGTTCTAATCTGGTAGGTAGAGTAATGTGGTACGTACAGTAGTGTGGTAGGTAGAGTAATGTGGTAGGTAATGTGGTAGATAAAGTAATGTGGTAGGTACAGTACTGTGGTAGGTAGACCATAGAAGACTTTCTTACGCTACACATGATATGGTTTAGTAATAGGCTACCTTGAAGTTGTTAGCATTAACAATATTTTCAACTTCTGGAAGTTGAATATCACAGATCTGATAAAATAGTTGCCGGTAAGGGGGGATGATTCCATGCCAAAACTTATACATCATTTCCTACAACCAGGCATTAATGAAAACGCAATCCTTTATATAAAAATAGAACAATCAGCTCAGTTTTTCACTATTCTATACCAACTACATTGTATTTAGAGATATCGTAGAATAAATAAACCCATATATCTGTTTTGAAACAATAAAATAAAGTTGTGAACATGTTGATAAAAAATGCTTTACCAAATCAATTCATCACAACACAGCATAGAAAAAGGCAACACCACATTTCTGTCAGCCTTCCTAACCCACTCACTAATTCCTTCACTAACACTCACTCACTCACTCACTCACTCACTCACTCACTCACTCACTCACTCACTCACTCACTCACTCACTCACTCACTCACTCACTCACTCACTCACTCACTCACTCACTCACTAACTAACTCACTCACTCACTCACTCACTAACACACTTACCTTGGTGGCAGCGAAGACAAACATCGAATTTCAAATCAAAAAATAAGCAGCTTATTTGCTTAACTTATAGAATGCAAGAAGTAGAACACTTACAACCAGTTAAGGAGACTCACACCATACACAGACACAACATACCCTCTCCTGCTCACTGATCTCTTCCTCCTCGTCATCTTCTTTAGTCAAGAACTCCAACTGGTCAGACCGAACCAACTTGGGCTTAGCCTTGGAAATAGCCGGCAAATATTTGCTGTAATTCCGCTTGTAGTTGACCAACTTCAGCTCCTTCTCAGTTTTCTCCTCTAATTGTGTTTAGACAACATGATTATTAGGTTGTTCATTAAAGCGATAGAAAAGTAAAAATTACATATTTAAAATGCTGAACAGATGAAATGAGTCAAACAGCTGAAAGAAGATTAACAGCATTAGTAAAGTATTTTTAGCAAAACTAGAAGAAACATACTCGGCCTGTATCTGTAATCTATTAGTTGCAGGTGCTTAGCTTCAGGATGCTGTTTAGGGTCATAGCTGTAGCGAATCCACATGGTTCGCCAGGGGCCAGAGATGGAATAGTAGGCTAGGCAGGGTAAAAACGCCTACACATATCAGCACACAACATTACAAATTCATTAAAACTCGGTCTATATAAAATTTCCCAGAGCCTAAAATTAGAAGATGACTTACAGCCAGTGCGAAGCAAGAAGATACAATAGGCTGATGCTAGCCAACACTAGGAAGAGATGTTTACGGAGTAGCGGTACTTGTCAGCTCTTGTAATTAATAAATATTCATTCCATTCCACTATTATCAATTTAAGATGCATGAACGCAGTATTTGTACTCTTTGGTAACAAATAACGTTAATGAGACAAAGAGTTAGTAAATAGTTTAGTAGACATACCTTGAGACGATTAGCATGCAGTTGTGTGATAGCACTTAGGGCAGCTCGAGTCCAGATTGGTCGCTTTTTAAACAGCTAAAACAGATACCTTGTGTGTATGCATAGCTGAGAAAACATTAGGCATGGTATATGCAAGCAGTATTTATAGTGTGTATTATTATAGGAGAGCGTTACCTCGCGAACTTCTTCGAGTTTTTCCTTCAAATATTCTGTGCATATCTTAAGTTCTGCAGCAGGGTAGGGGCAGGTGGGAACCTCTCCCTCATATGGCACAGTTTGATTGAAGTTCGATCTCTTTTTACGAGCTGCAACACAATAGGACAAAATATGTTTTGTATGAAATCGAATATTCAGATCAAGGTGAGATGTCATTGGCATGGAAGCACAGGTAAGGTGTTCCCACATACTTTGTAGTGGCTTATTCATGCTTATAAGAATGCTAGTCTTAAATTCTCTGGTTGAATATACCAATCGGAAAAGTTAATAGTAAACAAGGCTCGGAATCAACAGCAGACGTCACATGCCCAAATCACAACACTGAAGTCTCGAGCGTACTGATGGCTACTCAGCATTTTTGTCTGATATGAGGCAAAAAAGTTTATTCTCTGGGCTTGCAATTAGTAGTTCCGAAGAGTTACTTTTGACTGAATGATGTGACCAACTCCGTAGTTATTTATAAACTTTAGCAACAGCCGAAAAGTCACCCCAATGAATAAAAAGTTGAGCTTAAATACTTAAATCAATATTTCATATTAATGCTATTTACTAGAAATACTAAATAGTACTATTTAGAGTATAGCAAATAATCTCACCAATTAAACAATTCATTTTAATTAAAAACCGTGTTTTTTAAATCATATTATGTTTGACAAAATATTCTGCAGTTGCAGAAAACAACAGTTACCAGTTCAGATTGACATACCTGTCGGACCTGCGTTGAAAGAAGAGCCATCTTGGCTTTCTTCTGAAGCTACTTTCGTATCTTCTTCTTTAAAGTGGTAAGCATAGGGTATGTCAAGGGGAGAGAATATCCGAGGAACGAAGTGCAATGGTGCTCCATTATTCATCCAATCTAAGGACTCTAAAGTCTCGATTGTACTTAGACCTTTCAAAGATTTGTATTTGTCTCCATTAGCCTCTACTGTGAGATATTGGTAATCCATCATCGCTATAAAAGAGCTCAATGTTTTAAGCACGGGAAAAATTAATTGTCAATTATTACTTTAGTTTCACTCATACAAAGCAATATGTATTAACATACTGTAACTGTTAAAATAAAAACATGTTGCGTTTAACAAACTAATCACATGTTTGCTCCTCTTAAAAGCAAAAGCCATTTACACAAAACTAACCTCAAAAATTTGATGCATTTAGCATTGAATATGAATGAGACTTACTAGTAAATTTATAAGTAGTGGAAATAATTCCCACCAGTTTCACACACAGTTTTGAAGCACCGGTCTTTTTATTACGCCTTTGCTTAACATTAAGTAAAACAGAACTAGAAGGGTAACATGTTCCATAAGCAGCTTTGCAATAAATATCATTTGGCCTATAACGAAGTTTCAGCCGAGAATCTGGGTTTAAATATACCTACAAACAAAAGTGACATAATTTAAGCTCATATATATTTTTTAAAAAAGTATTTGTTAAGCATAAGAATTTTTAAACTTTTACTTTTAAAAAAATCTTTACAATGATTACAGCTACCATGACCACAAGATAATGTTTTTTCGATTTGATTTCAGTTTTAAACAAATAATTAATTTTATGACCATACTTATAATAATTTATAAAAATAATTAAATATAACACTGATGAGTGATGGTCAAGGTGATATTGGTATCAACGGTAAAAAACCTAAAACTTAAAAAAATATTTAAATTCAACTTATTAAAAACAACTCATTAAGATTAGGTTAATTGATTAACTCACAACATTAACTTTAAGCTTGAAGTTGAGAATTTTTTTAAAATTCAATTCGAGCACGTGATCATGATGATGAAAAGCCATCTGAAAAAGCAAAACTGAAACAATCAAGTTAATTTTTTGAAACTAAATTCAAACAGATGACTGCTACTAAAATATTACAGATTAATACTAAATCAGTGTTGAACTCGGTGTCACTGCAAACGACGGGGATTAAGATTAAGAGTTAACCTTTTCCACTCCTTCAGTTCCATCTAGAGTTCGCAATGCTTTTTCTGCATCCAGAATTTTACCAGGATATTCTATGTTTATGAAAGTGCAAACATCACTACACTGTATAATAACAGCTTGCTTATTTATCTCCATCTACTTCTAGCATGTAAATTTAACTATCATTAAACTTAACTGTCATTCCGAATAGATAGCACATCGAATTTGATAATTATCATTATAGTGAAAGCTGTTTTGAAATATTAATAGCATGTGCCTATGTTTTGACTTTTTTGTTTCCTATCTTTTCTCGCAAAGAAGTAAAGCAAAAGAAGATTCGTTGCAGCTATTCTCGTTTTCACACAGTTGATCAGTTTCCGTCGTATCCAAATTTCGTTATCACAGTACTTACTATTTATAGTTATACTTGTAATACTACTATTCTGGCCTACTTACTTTGATCTGTTGCTAGTTGTTTAAATGGCTTCACGAAGAAATCCATTTTTTGCACTTAGATGCTTAGGAAGCTGCTCAACACTGTTTGGGATACTATCGATCATAGTTGGTGTGTCTGAGATGTGTGTTTGGTTAGCAGTTCTTGGCGTTTTTGGGAACATTTCCAAAGATGAGAAACTATGGTTAGACCATTCTTATGGAGGTGCCTCTGGTTTTGTGTTAGTGTTTCTTTCAGCATCTGGACTGTGGTGCGGATTTTGGGTATGTTATAATTAATGTCAAGTTCAACTTCAATTGGGCCGATCATTAACAATCACAACTTTAAACATTAATTGCTGATTAGTGAATTATTATTAAATATTAGTGTTATTGTTACACTTGCAGTTACTAAGTTAGATTTTAAGTTAAAGTTGATAATTGTAATATTAATGATACTAATATTAATAGTTAAACTTAATGTCAATTCAATTCAATGGCTATTATTAAACTGTTACCAATTGACTCATTCACACGTGATTATCATTCATTGTGAATATTAAACTTATAAATTTGTAGTTTATGACTGTAATGATAATGACTAGCCATTAGTAATAGTAATAATCTCAATCCTAATGGTATACTAATAATTAAATGGTGATAATATACTAATATTAATAATAATAGTGGTGAGTTTTATAGACTATAAGTATAAGTATAAATTTATGAAAGTGCACTTAAATTTATTTTCGTTATAGCATATTGATATCGATATAAATGTGCTACAAGAAAATAACAGAATATATTCATTCTCTCTTTTATTTCAACTTGAATATTTATGTTTTGTTTTACAATAATATCCATATTGAACATGAAAGTTACTTATAGTTATTTTATAGTCAAAAGCATATATCATATATGTAATTACATTTTAATATTAATGTTTCAAAATCCGATTATTGTTGTAAAATTAAAATCTAAAAGTGTTATTAATTGGGATGTTTGTGTGACTTTTAGTTTGTATTTTACATTAATGACTGAATAAATATTTCAAACTAAACAGTTCAATAGCTAAAAACTACATGCTTAGATAATTTTATGAAAATTCTGGTTATATATGTGAGCGGGCAATTTTGTTGTTGTTGCATCATTTCAAGTATGTTAAAATTTTCCAGTGAATCGCTATATGATGAAAGTCTTGTATGATCCTTTAAGCAGTTGAAGTTAGGCTTTATGTGAAACATGCTTTAATGTTCATAAAATTAACTTAGCTTTGAGTGTTCTGAATTATTTTGTAGATGTTCTGTACTGGAGTTTGTGGGTGTACCATACGAGTTGGGCAGCCATCTGATAAAAATAATAGAACTGTAAGTGTTAATGTAACCATAAGTTCACACAGTTAAAAGCATCTGTGTGCTTGTATTATGAGTAAGAAATCATTTCAATTGAATAGCTATAGCCTACTTTTGATTATATGTACTTCTTGTGCGGCAAGACAAAATTATGGCAATAAATTATAAAGCATACCTGTTAAAGAAAATATTGAAATAAATTTATTTGTTTGTTTGTGTTCTGTTATATATAGCTCAGAATCACTATTAATATTTCATAATTTGTTTCATAGTGCCCTTTAGTAATTCACTTGCTATTTATTCTAGAGAATTGTGGTGTGTCTAGCCTCAGGTTTCAATGCCATCATCTTCTGCCCCGTTCAGATTGCACTCTATGCTTTTCTCTTCACACCAGAGGTAAGTGTGTTTTCCTGTTTAAGACTTGGTTATTTTTCGTGTGTAAAAGTGGTCAAGTGTAGCTTTCAATCGCAGAATTTCTCGATTAAATTTTATATATTTGAGTTTTATTTCTAGATTTTTTACTAGTTCCTTGCTATATTGTAAGTTCAACACAGCTGAGTCAACATTTTTTAGATGTTTAATTTTTTTATAAAAGAACGCAACATTCTTATATTGATTAAAAGGATAACAAATTAGGAATGAATAACTACTGTGAAGACGGGTGAGCTGTGCACTGGTACTGTTATTTGATAAGACAACTCCTGTATTTGCTTGTAGAAAGCCTGGTTCAATGAGCTGTATTTGGTGCAGCCAGTTTGGTGGGCCGTCATGTTCCAGTCTATAGGGATATTCTCTGGGGTGGCCAGTTTATTCATCTGTGTGGCCACTTTGGTAGTTGCATTGCGTACTAAATCTTACGCTGGGGAGGCTAGGGTGTGTATTCTATACTGTGTATATTAGCTCTTGTTTTGTCAGCCTAACCGTGCTCTTGTATACTCTCAGTCTATTATCTGTGCTGTTTAATTGCTCTAGAGTCTAGAAATATTACATTAACAATTAAGAATATATTTTGAAGTTGCCTTCTCCTAATATATAAGTAATTATTGGCTCTTGTAAAGTCTGAATGATTCCGTGAAATAATCAGGGATCCCATAAGTTGAAGTGTGGGGTTTCATGCAATTCCTTGTGGAATAAAATACTTGTTGCTAAAACAAACTTGCATTGTTGGATTAAAACATGTTTGAACATCAAATCAAAACATTCATTGTGATTGTGTAAAATAAAAATGATTTAAAATAAATAGAATAACTTCTACTTGATACTATCACCATTATCAGTGAGTGCTAATTTTACTAGTGTTAGTAATGGTAGCACAGGCACACCTCTATTTCACATATTATATTAGTCTAGCTTCAAGCTTCTCCACTGGAAGCACCTTTCAGTGGTAGTAGTGCTGGTAGCAGTATTGGTAATGGTAGTAGTAGTAGTACCACTAACAGTAGAAGTACTACTACTATTAGTAGTAAGTACTTAGTAGTGGCAGTATTATTAGTAGGAGTAGCAGTAGTTGTAGTAATGACAATAGTAACGATAGCAGTAAAGTCATTGCAGTTATTTTATTGCTTGCTATGCATAGTATTTACTTATGTGTGTCAATTTTCAGACTTGGAATGAGATGGACTTGTAGAATAGAAACAAAATCAGTCAAAGAAACAGCAGGAAAACACACTACATTTCTAAGTATTACTCTGTTACCTTTCTAAGTACTACTCTGTTACCTTCTTAAGTACTACTCTGTTACATGCCTAAGTACTACTCTTTTTATTCACGAGTACTACTCTGTTACATTCCTTCATACTACTCGGTTACATTCCTTCATACTACTCTGTTACATTCCTAAGTACTACTCTGTTACATTCCTGAACACATTTGATTAAAATATTGCTTGGTCGAGTAGAGCTCAACATAAATTCAAGTTGAACTCCATATGAAATATTAATATCATAGTTTTTCATCCTTGATCACATTGTACATTCCACGTTGTATATAACTGTACTTAGTATTTATATATTTGTCATATAACATACAATGGATGTATATTTTATTTTTTTAATTTATATCTTTTATTATACATCATTCCAATGTTTTTTGAAATATTACTTTTGTAAAATTTCTTCTTATTTCACTATGATTATACACAATAATACAATAACCCAACTCTTCTTCAGTATAATTTTAACCCAAACCAAGAATTTTGATCAAATTTTGGCGTGTAATATAATGTAATATATAATATACAGGTGTGCAATATAAAATATAGATATAATATATTGTTGTGTACTGCAATATAATATTTAAATAATGTGGTAGTGTGTAATGTACTATTATAAATTACAGTATAGCATAGAAAGTCTTTTCAAAAATTCTTTACAAGATAGCATTAGAAGTCAATCTTACACAGTGATGGTGTTTTTAAAGCATATTATTATGCTTTGTTATCACCAAATGTTGAGATCAAAATAGAACTGGTTGCAGTTCTTATTGGATACCCAATAAGATATCTCAATTTATGAACCATTAATAAGTAGTTTCTGAAATGCTCAGCTAACCAGAGTGCACTGGTTTAGAAAAAATTGTTTATTTTTAGCTAAAAATAGATGCATGCCCAGGGGTTACTGATTAATTCTAATAAATAATGGCTAAAACCAAAAGTCTGTATGTACCCAATAGTCTAATTGCACTCCTGACTGTGAATATATTAAACTCTATTTATTGTTAGAGTTGTCTGCTCTTCTTACTTGCTGCCATCTCTTTTGCTCGGAAACTTTAGTTGATGGAAAGACATTGTAGTGCTGCAACAATGTACTTGCAAAGGAAATTTGGATAGCTATAAACTTGGGATAGCAAATCAGCTTGAATTCTGCCTTGAAACTTTTGTTGGTTAAAATTTATTCTTTTAAGCATAGAAATTATCTGTAGGTTGTAAGCTAGAAATAATGTTAGGTGACTCAAGTCACTAGCTATAATAAATCCTCAACTGCTGTAGGACTTAGCTAGCAGTCCACAATATAAATGTTGTGAGTCAAAGGTTACAGTTTTCTTTAAGATGCCCAAGCTCTATATGCTGGAAGGGGTGGTATTATGTTTTACTAATTAATGTTGGTGCATTGTAAAAGAATGTATGAACTTGTATTTTTATACTAGCCAGTCTAGCTCAACTAGGGCCACCCCCATATCTTTCTTTCATTTCATAATACATACATTGTTACTCTAAATTACATCAGTACAAGGGCTTTTAACACTAATGTTTTTTCAGCAGCCTTGTTAATGAATCATTGGGTTATTATTAAGATGTGTTTAGTTTGAATTACCTGAAGCGATCAATAGAACACTAGACTTTCTATTGACACTGAAGCAGCAAGCAATTCAAAGCAACACTAGCTATTCAACTCCATCTTTTTACTCATACGCATACCACACTAGATTCATAGGTGTGGTCGTATCATATCACAGCTTGTTTTACAAAACCTAGTAGACCAGTTGCGAATTGTCTGATTTGTGTAGAACTTAAGATGTGAAATGCTTTGGTGGACAACTGATTGAATCTAGCTTTTAGTCAACTTTCAACATACACAACCAACAGAACTAATCATGGGAAGAGTTTTGTTTCTATTAACAGTATCTCATATGATTTTGGGAATTATCTCTCTTGGCTTTGGTATAGCATGGATGATTCTACACTTCACAGCAGCCGACTTCCAAGATGATAGACTGCCGAGCTACGCCTACCTGGCCATGCTCCCTGAGATTGTATGCGGCTTCATGGTAAGTATACAGGTCATCAGTTGCTGTACAGTTTAGTACTAGCTGACTTATTATACATTTCAATCTAGTCTCCTGTGAAACAAACTCTGCAGCTGCTCGACTTTTTAAACAAAATCTAAAACCTAAAAATTGCCTGTAAGTGTTCACATATATAATCCAGTGCATTCATATATCTATATGTAGTCTGGAGGGGTATGTACAGTGTAAGCAGTACTTGCCTTTGCTGTCAGTTTTGATGACACCTGCAATCAGCTGACATATCTATATGACTCATATTATTTTTAGATACTTCTTTCTGGGTGTTTAGGATGTCGCATAAACAAGAAGAAGAGCTGCCTGGTGAGTTAATTACCAGTCACTAAAACACTTGAATGCAGGTTCTTATATTTAGTAGCCAACATTTCAAACTCGAGCTTAGCACACTTGGTCTGAGTTTCATCACAACAATTGGTCACGAGTTTTCAAAATTAAAAAGCCGTTTAGCAGGGTTTATAACTAAAGCTACCTGTTTCAACAATCTTCACTCAGTTCACCCGTAATCTCAAAATGCTTTTTCAATATCAAAAATATGTCAAATAACTTTACTCTTGGTATTCTAAAGCTGACTCGCTTTCAGGATTCAGCTCATCTGTCCAGTTTTAACTATAGCTTGTTTGAGAAGATTGCTATGATTTTATTATGATTAATTTGAGGGCATGTAAAGTATTTCCCCCACATTAAATTAGCTAATTATATATATAATATATATAATATATATATATATATATATATATATATATATATATATATATATATATATATATATATATATATATATATATATATATATATATATATATATGATCTGTACTTGTATTAGATGCATGGTTTATATTTACAGGGTATTTCCTTCTTCGCTACCAACATATTCAACATCCTTGTATGGGCACCGATCCTCGTAGTTGGTTATGCAATTCTAATTATTGTCATGACTGACGGAGCGGTAGGTTTTTACTTCCTTCTTATAGAATAATATTATGTTGAATTGTAGTTTGACATTTGATACAATCACACTGCATATTAAATTATAGATGTGGAGCCTATGTAAACGCACCAGTAGCAGTATAGCAGTAAAATACCAGCACTTTTACTGGCAGTTTGATGAACATGGTTGTTTAATTTGATGCCTTCAGAAGTTGAGTAAAGTTAATTAAAATCAATAACTGACCAAGCAAATGCTCAGTGATAATGAAATTGAATGCCATGTAAGATGATCTTATAGCTCCATAGGAAATAGTGTATAAGTTAAGTATACTGTGTACAGTAAGTGTGTACATGCATACTTGTATAGGTTATAATACTATAATACAAAGTGTATACATCTTCAATACTAGTATTTACCTGCATATGTACAGGCAGATGGTGAAAATGTAACTTTAAGTAGTCAAAGTGGATTATTGAGTATTAAATTACCATTGCTGTATTTAGTAGGTATATATTTGTGGGTGTTGGGCACTTATGAAGTGTGCGTGTGTGTTTCGGTGGGTGCGTGTGCAATCCTTCTACTGACATTTTATTTGGGGACTGCTACATTACAAGTAAAGGTTTTGTAGACCAATTTCTTAAATAAACTGATGTAAACGTCTTAATTCCACTGTGTGTAATGCACATAACTGTAACTGTATTACTCTAATAGCCAGTGTTAGAATCTGCTATAGTCTAATAAATTCTACTTCACAGCAGGTGCTCCCTTTTTAAAGGAACTTATAAAATTTGCTCATTACTAGTATACAATATATGTACAATATTCACCTGGATTGTAAGACAAGATGCATTCCTTTAACCATCACTTGCACACATATACCTAGAGGCTTACATATACCTATAGACCATGTAAAACTCAGCATAAAAGATACCTGTTTGTAGAATAGCTATGTAAACACAATACCTCTGTCATCCAGGCAATAATAACTTTATAGTACTTACTATTTAATTTTCAATACTGCAATTAATAGCACACAATTCTAATCTTTTTTCAAATATTGATTCATATAATCAAATTTGCCTCATGTTGATTCAACAGTTATGTGGCACTCAGCCATGCCTGCCCTCAACCTGGGACACCTATGGCATAGAACACTTGCTAATAGCTGGCAAAGACTGGGTGTATCTGTTTCCAGCTGCGGGTCTCACCGTAGGCTTCCTTGACTTTGTGATCAGCATTGGAGCTGTACTTTCATACTGCTGTTTGTCAAACAAGGTACGACAACTCTGATCTATATCATCATATTACTGCAAGTATAATGACTTTAGTAAGCACAATAGGTTGAGAAAATAATTCCACATTTTTTGATATTATGGCAGTGGTTATTTGGGTGTGTCTTGTATAGAAGCTGTTGTAAGTTATTTATATTGCTTAGTCAATTCACTTATATTTCCACACATATAACTTACGTCTGTTGCTATGGTAACAAACTTATACTCATGCATCTGCTGCTTTTATGATATTATATTAACTAGCCATAGCATGATTGGAAGTTTTCATCCGCGGTCAATAAATTATAGGCAATCACCGTTTGGGATTGCATAGATATAGAGTAATTGGTGTGCTTTAGTCACCAGTACCTGTTGTGAATGAGCATATTATGAGGTAGTCATGGCAAAGAAATTGCAATACCCTAAGTTCTTTAATTGTCCTTACATACCGTGCAATTTTGTTCATTTGGAGCATATTTTGAAGCTACCATTAGAACCTAGCTTCTTTGTAAGCTTTCTCATCTAAAAAACTAGCTTTTTCAAAAAAAACTTTTGCTGCCATACTTATCTGTATGTTCAGCAACTCAAGTAAACTTAATTATATTTCTCTGCCTTTTATAACTTCAAAGTATGATTTACCTTCTGCATAGACAGAGCATTTTGGAGAGGTTTTTTTTTATTCATAATTAATTTCATCAGAAACCTTGAGACATGCTGAATTCATTCAGATATGCTCATGGGTATCAGAGATTAAACAATTTAAATGGCGCACCTAGGATGCCAAAGAGTAATTATATTCTTTAAAAAGACTCTCTATAAATAATGCATGTATATATAGGTACTTGTAGATAGTCTATATCAACTTAGCCCCCACATTAGTACCTACCTATATATATATATATAGTCCATCTAGAGTCTAGACTAAGTTCCTCAATATTACCATGTTCGTATGCAAGAACATAATCACTTGTTATAATTTTGTAGGAGAAGATGCCAATAAGTGACAGAGAAGGATGAATTAGTTACTAGTTTAACTTTAATTATGTCTGTTTAATCTCATGTAGTATAATGTTTGTCAATATTTTATATTTTATATTTTATTGTGTACCAACATCACCTTACATTCCAATCACCTTGGCAGGAATCTTAGACTGGCTATGATGTAAACAAGTTACTGAGTTATGAAATTTCATGTAGGTAAATAGTGTTATGGGATTTATATAGTTATTATTAGTAGGTATACCTAGTTTTTATCATCAAGAGGAATGAATATACACTTACAATATTCTTAGCGAAATTATTTTGAGATCCTAACTTTATATATTTCAATTTTAACCATTTTTGTAAAAAATAAAATGTCTTCTGCTTGATAGAAAAGAAATTAAAAACACTTTTGTTTCACTGCACAGTTGAATAATTTGCTATAAATAACCAGCAAATAAACTGGATAGTAGGGAAACATAACTCCTCAAAAAAGATAGCTAAATAACATTGTTGGAACCTGGCCATAACTTCATACATTTCTACTCACTATATAATTTACTTATAAATTATATACATTAATCTTATTTAGCACAATAATAATATTTTATAGCTATTGTAACTTATCACAATGCACACCATATTCTTACTTCGGAGTTGTCATCTAATTGATGAATTAATTCCCAGGTGAAAGTTTAGTCAAGAATAGCCCAAAGAGTAAATGTTCATAAAGTTAATAAATCACTCTGGATATACCTAATTCTGATTTTATGGTGGAAATCCGCAGTTTAGAGTTATTTCAAACTCACCGAATAACATATTATGTAGTAGCCTTCAAATTAGCTCGGGTTCAGTATTTTGGTACGGGTTGTTTGGCATGGCTTTTGAAGTAACTTCAGCTTCTGTCAATATGTAGGGGGTAGAGTAAGGACTGCAGGTTTGGGTATTTGTCTGGTGGTGCTCTGCAGGTTAGAATCCTGGGCTAGCATTAACATAACACACCCAAACACATTCTATTGCATTCATACACATAAGCCCTGTTTATATTCTCCCTTTTAATTCTCTGTCCACAATCTTCGATCACTCAATCACTGTGCTCTCTCGTACACACTCTCCTTTGTATAAATTGTTACATTCATGCAGGTCACGCCTACCCTACATTTATATTATTATTAATTAATGCAACTATAATATTTGAATAGAGTTGTGCGCTCTTTATACATGTAACAACAAGAGAAGACAACTATAACTAAGATAAAAATCTCTCTGCAATTCTGATTATTCCCATTTTGACCCTGACAGTGAGGGAAATTTGCAGCCATTCAACTCGAGTTAGGTCGACCACAATGGCCAGCCAAGTCCAGCATAGTTCAGATTAGAATCTAAGTGTCCAATGCAAGCTAAGCAATTACTTGACAACGTTCCAACTCAAGTCAAGATGAATATCGATATCAGTATGAAATATCATAATCAATACGAATATTAATATGAATATCAATATGAATAGCGAATAATTGACTTGCAGGTTGAGGTTGCAACTCTTCCAGTAACTTTAACATTAAGTTTAACTCTTGCAAATATTTAGTTATTTAATTTTTTTTTTTTTTACCTCGTAAAAATTAGAACACTCTGCTAACACCTACAGGCGCAAAATTATGAGTGCCTCTTATGTTGTTTTGTTTGGGTTTACCATGTGTTGAAATGTATCTGTTCTAGCATGTAGCTAAGTTTGGATATTTTAATTGTAATGTAAAGGGGTTTTAGCACATAGCTAAGCTGAGTTTGTGTTATGAGGTGGTATCCTCAAATCTCTGATGCTTCGAGGGAGAAAACTGTTGTGAAAAGTCTGTGAGGATGCAGAAATTGATGTTGGTTCTCCTCTCTTAGCAGATCGAGTGTTTATTGACCGATTTGAATTTAATAGTTCATCATAAGCAGATGAAAGCGTTTCATGGCGCTCTTCATCTGAGAGTATTCTCATTAACAAAGTTATTCTATGGTCTCTTCGCCGGCTCGCAAGAGTTTTAAGCTGCAATTCAGTTCGAGCGTCACTGATGCCACATCTTCCTTTGAGGTTAGCGATAAACCTGATGGCTTGATTTTGAACATGTTCAATTTCCTCACAGGCACTTTTGTTAGTCGGATCCCACAACGTGTCTGCATACTCAAGGATAGGTCTACATAGACTAAGGTATGCAATTAATTTTGCCTTCATGGGTGCATTGTAGATTGTATGCTTGATACAGCCAAGTATTTTGCTTGCATTGTTGACTTTAGATGTAATATGTCTGTCAAACTTTAGGTTAGACTGCATGATTACTCCAAGATATTTGGCCTCTTTAACGGTTCTAAGAGTGGTGTTACCAAGTGAATATAGATGGGAGGTGTCATCATTTTTACCAAATATAATCACTTCGCACTTATCGGTATTAAACGGCATTTTCCATTTAAGTGACCAGTTATAAAGTGAGTTTAGGTCTCTCTGAAAAGCTTCCTGTTGTATTTTGTTGTTAACTTCAGCATATAGAAGTGTGTCGTCAGCATATAGACTAACTTTGCATGAGACAGATTGAGGGAGATCATTGATGTAAATTAGGAAGAGTGTTGGTCCAAAAACTGATCCTTGGGGGACTCCAGATGTTACACTTAGTTCAGATGATTCTGTCCCTTTGATCACCACTTTTTGACTTCTGTCAGTCAAAAAGCTCTGTATCCAATTGGCAATAAATGGGTCAATTCCTTTAATTCGCCTGATTTTCTCTATGAGCAGTAAATGAGGAACTTTATCGAAGGCCTTTTTAAAATCTAGAATTACTGCGTGAGTAGTTGATGAGTTGTCGGCGGCTCTTGCAAGATCATGAAAAGTTGCACACAATTGAGTGTCACATGAAAGGCCACGTCTAAATCCATGTTGTCTATTAACCAAAATTGAATCTAGTGTTTTATTTAGATAGTGTAATATAATATGTTCTAGCATTTTGCAGGGGATACTTGTCAATGAAATAGGTCGATAATTGCATGGCTTCTCTTTTTCACCTTTCTTATATATAGGAGTGATGTTGGCAGTCTTCCATGCACCTGGGAGCACACTTTGTTTTAACGAAGCAGCGAAGATATGCTGAAGACACTCTGCATTGATATTGGGGTTTATTAGTAATTGGCATTTGCGGATCTGGTCTGGGCCGGGAGATTTATTATTTTTAAGGTCAGCAATAAGTTTTTCAACACCATCTAATGTGATGGGAAATGGTTCCGTTTGAGTTGAAAGAAGTGGGAGTTTTGATATACTTTCTTGGTGGCAGAACTGTGAGTGAAAGTATTTATTTAGTTCGTTGGTGATTATCTTACTGTCAGTGGTTGGAAGGCCATCCATAAGTGTCATAGTCTCTAAAGGATGCTGTTGATTTTGTTTGTACCTAAGATGTTTGTAAAAAGGTTTGCTGTTCCCCTTTTCCAAGGGTTTACAAATTTTATATAGCAAATAATTCTTTTTGAGCTTTTTGAGTTCTTTCTTGTTGTTCCGGCGGTGCTGCTTATATTTATTTAAGTAGTATGGATCTCCAGTTTGTTTGTACTTTCTGTGTGTATTGTGTTGCTTGTCTATCATTTTTTTAATATGTTTGTTAAACCAAGGTGGTTGATCTTCATTTCTGACATGTATAGTTTCGAGTGGAACAGAATCAAGTATGGCTTCATCAAGTGATCTTTTGTAAATATCCCACATTTTATGAACATCACTTAGGTTTTTAATTTGATGAAGAGCTTCAGTCATTTTTTCAGTAAAGACTTGAACGTTTGCCTTCTGATAGACAAAGATTTCCTTGGTATTTTTACAATTGTGTTGTTGGTGCATCATTGTTTCTACTTTAAGCTTCAGGGTTATAATATAGTGGTCGCTTAGGCCAGGGATTACCACATCTGGGGGATCTGTTGTAAGGGTGTTAGAGAGGCATATCAGATCAAGAGTGTTTCCGTGAATGTGTGTAGGTTCTGTAACCATCTGGTATAAGTTATGTTCGTAAAGCATATTGAGAAATTGTAGATGGATAGCTTTGTAGGATGAATTGGGTTTAATAGTTTTGGTAACCCAGTCTAGTCCTGGGAGATTCATATCACCAAGTAAAATTATGTTGCAGTTGGAATATTTATATTTGATGGAGCTAAGTATGTTACTAATTTGTTTGATATTTGGAGTTGATGTCCTCGGTCTATAGTAACAACATATAACTAGGTTAGTTGGAATAAGGATAATTACTATTTCTTCATTATAAGTTTCAACGGAAACATTTCTGGCTTTAAGCTTTGCTTTGATTGCAATCATGACTCCTCCTCCGTGTATGTTTCTGTCATTTCTAAAGAAGTCTAAACCAGGTGTTTCGATTACAGTCTTGCTGGGAATAGATTGATCAATATGCGTTTCAGTTAAGCAGATCAAATCATAGTTTTTAGTTAGAGCGGTGATTTCCGCTGTTTTTCCTTTGACTGACCTGGCATTAGCAAGAAAAAGATTTAGATCTGAGATAGTTTTGTTTGTTGGTCTTCCGGTTTCAACTTCTCCCAGTTTCCCGATTCAGCTTTTTTTTGAATGTTGAAATCCCTGATTCGAAATTGTATGGTTGGCTGCTCCTCTTTTAGTTTTTTAACCTGTTGGCGAAGAGTGTACTTTTTGTCCCTGGTTTCTTTGTTCATGTCCAGCTTGCAGAACAAAGAGTCTGCGCGCAAGGCATGATTTACTCGTTTTAAAAATTCCCACTTGGACCTTTCATCTTCAAATCGCAGTTTTATAGGGCGATTTTTGTTTTCAGTCTTAGGACCAAGCCTAATTGCTTGAACTGGCTTGTTAAAATTCTTAAATAGTTCTTTGGACATTAAATTCATCACATCTTGTATTGCAGTATCTCTTTCAGTTAGGCCATACAAAATTGCATTGGATTTTCTCGCTTCGTTGTCCTTTTTGTCCATCTCTGATGCCAGTAGTGCTTGGCTGGTTGTGGTCATTTGCAGGGTTTTTTTGGTGTTATTCGCAATTTCAGTATTTTTGCTGGTAATATCAGCCCAGGTTTTTTGGAGGGTACTGACTTCGTCATTGCTGTGTTGATGGTATTTTTCTAATTTTCTCTCTAGTTTAGAAATTTGTTGATTAATGCTGTGAAGCATTTTCATATGTTGTGTATTGCCACCATCATCTTTTTGAGAGGAACACTCATCACAAAACCACCTAACACCTCTGTCCGATAGTCTAGTGATGGAATTCACCTCAGATGGCTGGAGGCCCTGGCATGTTCCATGGTACCATTTTAGGCACACATCACAAGATATCCATTTTGAAGCAGCTTTTTGTTGTTTTCCGCCTTTAGTGAGAAGAAAACATTCTTTTTTGGAGCATGATGCGCATAACTCATTTAGGTCTGTATTGTTGTCATCTGTAGTAGATTCCAACTGAGAGCGTTGTAGAGGGGGAAAGTCACCTCCACTATGACCAATTTGGTCTTGAGACTGAGTGAGTGTGGGAAATGACATACCTATACTTATAATATTTAATTCTAAATGATACACCAAAACTATCAAGTGTTAAGGCTATCAATGACCAAGCTAGGCACTATCAATATCACTATGTGTATGAGTGTTACTTGAACTTAAAGCTACAACTACTAGTACAAAAACCTCAGAAAGAGTTACGGTTACTTTTCTATTGACATTATCATTGTATGATGAAAAAAATAATATTAAAATTATAATTAATAACATAAGAATATTAATATAATATTATTATTAATAATATCACTATCAGCATCACTACGTACATGCCGAGGTGAACACAGGATACCAACCTTTCAGTAAGCTTCAACGTATAAATTAAAGAGTAACATTTAACTTTTAAAGTTATAATTACACCTACTCGTAGTCTTACACTAAGTCTAACACTTAAAGTAGTGAGTAGTACTAGTCGCAATACTTTCAGTGTCACTTTGTCTTTGCTCGGAATAAATATTCATATTGGTTAATAAATAATAATAATAAATATTAATATGAATATCATAATCAAGTGATCAATATCAGTATTAACATCACTGACTTTCATATCACTATAAGTATAAGTATAACATTAACTGAAAGTATAAGTATATAGATATGGAATTGGATATCAACTTCAAGATGAAATGTAGTATAAATATAATAAAAAATTATATTACATTTAGTTTTACTGATTATTACTAGGCCTATAACTTTACCACTATGATTATCATTTCAATTATTATAACAATGATAATGATCATTGTGAGTTCATTATCATGCATTCTGATTTATTTTTGATTTTATAACTATTGCTTTAATTTTAGTCATCTAAATAATAATTTTATGAATATTGTTATAATTATAAAATTGTTATTTATACTTGAAGACTGTAATTAGAATTGTAGTAATAGTTATGATAACTATATGGTTGTAACCACTGATACATATTGTAACATAAGGTATAACATGCCTTAGGCTTAAGATGTGTCCAGCGAGTCCTTCTTGGTTGTATGTTCAGTAAATAAAGATGCAGTCTTGGGTATTCGAGTCTTGAGTTTATAGTAATAATACTAGCTTTGTTTTGACATAATAGTTGTATTGTTGTATAGTTACATGTAAAATCCTATAGTTTCAATTCCCTATCATATCTAAATAATATTAGTGAAAAAAAATAGAATTTAGTGCTAAATTTAAAAATTGACAACAAGTTAACCTTATTATAATGTAATAATGATACATCATTGTATGATAAACTCTTCTAACTGTTAGCTAGAATATTTGAATATTATATCCTTTGGAGTTGTATTGACCTGTATTAATGTGAACGTTTTCTGCCAATTCATTAATAGTTTTATTGTAAGCTTTGTAAATTTAATTGCACTAGGCCTTTAATGAATGATGTTATAGCAATGCTTCATGTAATGCAATTCATTTATATTTTAAAGATGACAGTAATAAGGCGAAGGAAAGGTCAGCCGAAATGTGAACATTTGTCTGCTGAGCATAGCAACAGGTGAACAAATTACTTATGTTTAAAATTTTTAGAAGTTAACTAAAACTTTACTAAAGCAACAAACATTTGATTAATAATTTATAAAAGAGTGTTGATGACACAACTAAATTCAGGTTGCATTCTGTTCCTTGAGCCATATATATTCTTACTCTAGCTGTTTTGTTCCTTGCGAGTAATGAGCAGGGTTTCGATAATTGTAATTGGTTGTAATTAATTGCATTTTTTAAAGTAATTGTATGTAATTTGTAATTGATGTATAAAATGTAATTGTAACTAATTACATGGCTAATGTAATTGGTTTTTACAATTACTTTATAATTACATAACAATTACTTCAAATTTTTGAATTTTTTAAAATTCATTCTTTTCCTACCATGCCTACTGTTAAATAAAAATTTCATATTAATTGAATGTGGTTTTGTGTCACCTATAAATCACTATTTTGAAAAAAGAAGGTTCACCACTGCTAAAACTGCTTCAGATAGTTGGACCCCAGAAGTGGGATTATATAACTTCTATGTGTCCCTTGTGGGAACAAAAGTAATTGTAATTGTAATTAATTACATTCATATGTAATTGAACCCAACCCTGCTAAGGAAGTTGATCGTTATATATAATAACATTTATTCTACAATTATAGATGCAAGCATTTTGTATCTGTTTTTTATAATGGGTGGTTGTTGTAGAAAGAATGAAAGTGATATGGTTTGGTACACTCCAAGAAAAGCCATCATGTTTGCCGTCTACAGTCGGATTATTGTACTTGTTATCCAGGTACTTTGGACACTATAGTACAGATATTGTGATTGGTAGATTTAGTAAATCATGAAAACTATACTACACATGCTGTGATTGGTAAGTTTAGTAAGTTTCAAATTTATAATGATGCAGAAAATTTTTTATAGACACAATCCTGCAAAGAGTTCTTCTGGTTTAGGTGATGGCAAACTATCTCTTAGCTGATCACGAACCCGATGTCTTCAACCCACCAGACGTAGAGGAGCCAGTTGGCTCATTGGATCCGGCTGTCGAGTTCCTCCTTGGAGGGTTCAGACGCTGGGACAGTATATACATGCTACACATCGCAGAGCATGGCTATACATACGAGAATACTGTTGCCTTCTTCCCCGCGTTTCCTTTGTTGGTTAAAGGAAGTGAGTTACGCTTGAGAAATCCTGTCATTTGCTACATGTGGACAAACGCTGTACATTTGTAATATGTACTTTAATTATGACATATTTATGTATATCTTATTCAAGTTGTGCACAATGCATTAATACACAAGAGATGCGCATTTACTATCAACAGATCGGTGAACTACTCGTAGTAATGTGACTAAAAGCCTGCTCCTATAAACCAACTTTTTAGACCAGCTCTATAGACTAGTTCTATAAACCAGGTCTATAAACTACTGGCACACTATTGCTATTGATACTTTAATGTGCCTTCTGATTTACTCAAGCAAATGCCTTATTACCTTGTCGTGTATGTTTCAGTTGGTATGAGTTTGCTGTATCCTTTACAACATCTCATGACATTCAGACATGTGCTAATGGTGTCGGCGTTTCTCCTGAACTTTACCTGTTTTCTGACAGCCGCCTGGTATCTGTATCACCTTTCAACTATCCTAATTGGGAAAGGTAAGGGAGTTGTCTATCTTCTCTTGGTACAAACTGCTCTAGTAAAGTGGTGGAAACAGTAAAAACAAAAGATCTTACCACTGTTTGCTGTGTGAAGAAAGCATTTTAAAAATGTTATCTGTTAGTTGATAAGTTGTGGGAAGTTTAGTCACATTTTAGAAATCTTGCTATTAGTTGAGAATTCATCTAGTATAAAGATAATACGTGTGACATGATTTCTATGTACTACAGTGCTCCTCCCATATCTCACAATTCCATGTCTCACGAAATTCTAGGGTCATGAAAAGGGCTTAGACCCCTGTTTTGCGGCTTATGTATGGGACAGAATGGCCGAATTTACCAGATCTGTGAGTTAAATATGTTATACTACTATGTCACTAATTGAGATTTTGGGACCCGCAGCTCAGTGAGATACGGAGGGAGCACTGTATACATGTACTCATCTTTTGCTTGAGCTCACTCACTTGAGTACAATCCCCGTTACAGGAAATCGTCCCTGGTTCTCAGTTCTGGCGTTCAGTTTCAATCCTGCCAGCATATTCATGTCAGCAGCTTACAGTGAGACGCTGTTTGTCATGCTGACGTTAGCAGTGATGTATCATGTGGAGAAGAAGCAGTGTGTTAAAGCTACCATTGCCCTAGCCTTAGCCACCGCTACCCGATCAAACGGGGTGGTGCTGGCCGGCTACCCTCTCTACTTCTTGTTAAAGACGCTGTTCACATCAGATCAATACCCCAGACGCATTGGAATGATCAGGTTAGTGAGATATGCCCTAAATAGTTTACACCAAGCTCAATGAAGTTAGACATTTGTTTTGATGGCCAAGTTTTAGCAGTGAGCAGTGTCTGCTTTATACTCGTCTTTGCTAAAGCAGACTTGGTAATTTCTGGAATTCACCATTGTTATGGCTTCTGACATGTGCAGTGTAAGTTTAGCTATTTTCTACACAGCCGTCGCGCTACTATTAGGTTTAATAACCAATAAATGTTTCATTTTAAGTGCTCTGTGGAAGGACACACAATTTACTGCATAGACATGTTGTTTCAGAGACTGGATGAAATGGTTCTCCTGTGTCTTGTATGGTTTGCTGCCATTCCTTGTCTTCCAGTACATGTGCTACGTCGTGTACTGTAAGGGGCATGTGTATAGGAAGGCTGTACCTTCTCTACTGATAGACTACGCCAAAGACCGTGGTTACCATGTTCCCAGCGATGAGCCTAGCCAGTGGTGTTACCATCAGATACCGTATGCATATGGATACATACAGAAACACCACTGGAATGTTGGTCTAGGAAACTATTTTGAACTGAAACAGATTCCTAACTTCTTACTAGCCACTCCAGTGGTAATACTCTCTCTGTACAGTGTATTTGATTGTATTGCAGAGTTTCACATTAGTTATCAGCAAAGCCCGTCTTTCAGGTCATGGGTAAAAGGCAAACCGATGATGTACACACCTTACCTATTACACTTACTCTTTCTGGTGCTTTACGGGGTACTTACAGTTCATGTACAAATTTTAACTAGACTCATTTACTCTTCCAGTCCACTTATTTATATTTCTGTATCTAAAATGTTAGCCAAGTGTACCAAAACCCTTCAACCGTCCTTTCCGCTGAAACTCATCATCTGGTACCACTTTCTGTTTATTATCTTAGGTACCATCATGCATACCAATTTCTATCCCTGGACATAGTTTCAATTTTTTATACTGGTTTATTTTATTGCTGTTGATATTAAATCACAAATATTTAATTCTTAACATTATTTTTACAAATCAAAATATATCAAATCTAAATAATAACACAACGTTATAGAGTATAGACTCTAAACAACTTATTTTATGTTGGTTATTCTTTTCTATTATTTGCTGGCCAGAGGTCTGTTTTTATAATATTTTTCAATGAAAACGTGTACATTTAAATACAGAAGTTTTATTAAATAAAGAATAAAAATATTAGAACACTCTTTTGACAAGAAACGCACACCTTAAGAGTGCTATTAGTAAGTGTTTCTAGGTGCTTGCATGCTAGGAACAGTCCATATGTATGACCCCATGTGCGATCTGTAACCTCTGTGTATTGACCTGTGACCTCTGTGTGTGTGACCTTAGCATGTGAACCCCTTCATAGCACCTTTACATGTGACTTCTTCTGAACATTACTAGGCCTTCCCCACCAACAACTAGCAAATCTCTGCAAAGTGAAACAGTATTGTTACATAATGCATGCAAACGACTATACTGCTACTATTAGTGTGTGTATATGTATATATGTATGTATAATATGTTATACACGTATACATGTTTAATACTAACAACTTCCATTTACCTATAACAGCATAGGGTACTGACGTCTGCAACTGAAACAAACTTTGAAGACTCAACACTCCACTCTTTGTCATCACTGGGACTTGCCCGTGACCACATGTGCAGACGTTGGTCAATAGAGACTGATACGAATGTATCTGCGGTCAGTGATTGGATACCTTCAACGAAGAGCATAGATAGTTTGGAGAAACGTTTGCATGTAATGGCAGAGAAGTAAGTTTTTAGTGACATGAAACATGCTATGCAAAGCTGAACAAAATACTAAATAGTTATTCAATTTCAATAAGAACAGAATTATGTGGAATGGAAAGTATGCAGCATTGAGGAGCTGCACCAGATGTGAGGTAGGAGTGGTACAAAGACTCGGCGTCTGGTAACACATACTAGCTGCCTAATACAACCACTAGAAAATATTGCTCTTCCGTCACTTTGATCAGCACGATCTATAAATCTTGAGCTTTTCAATAAAACCGAAACAAATGACAGAAAGGAGTGAGGGGTAAAAAGTGTCAAAGGTTTTACAGGTATAAACATCAAGGTGAAAAAGTGTCATAAAGGTGTCCAAGGTAGTGTCAATAAAGCAAGCTTGATAAATATATACTCAATCAGTATCAAACATTCCATCAATCCCCAGTATTCAATTAGCACCTAATGATAATAATTACACAATGGTGATGAATATATAATGGTATAGTAGCGTACCAGTGATCTGGGCGGAGTGCTGGTGATTATGTTTTAGTGATGTCACTTCCTTTGTCTGCAAGTCAACACTCGACACGGTAACACAGTTATCATCACCGCCGGAACAAATTGTCAAAGTATTTTCAGTGTAGCACTGGGCACTGACAGCATTCACACCTGATTGGTGGACAGATATCTGCATGAAGGGCTCTCTGAGAGTAACATTGAAACTGCTTTTGTTAACGGAAACCTTCTTTCTAGCCGTCATCTGTGAGAGATTACTGCTTATACTATTCAGTATCTTCGTAAAGTCTATCAGTATGATATGCCCATCAGTTGCCCCACTAATAAGTAGTGTTAAATCAGAACTAACAGGAACACAGTCTAGTGTTAGCAAACAATGCGTATGTTCGTATATAAAGTCTGTAACAAGGTGTAGGAGATGTGTTCCCTCATCATATAGAATAAACCTGGAAAAACATTAGCATAGAACAAGTCAGAATTACAACATTAGAGCTGTGAGCAAATCGGTTAGATTAATTGTGAAATATATTTGAAATTGAAAGCAGATATAACAGATGCAAAGAGGCTGGAAAATGAGAGCTTTGATCAGTTATGAGTCGTCAATTCATTAGCTAATGAAATGAGTGCATCAATATATTTATTTTCTAACACTGTCATTGCATAATATCGAGTAGATAAAAGAAGTGTTTGAATAAAATAAAAGAGCCCATCTTGTCATAGAAAACGCAATCTCGTTTTATAATACTTTTTAGAAACTAAGCATTTGACATAAAAATTTACATGAGAATATAAAATTCCAGTTTTCATTAAGAAATATTATTTCTGTTCGTTTATCTTTAAAGTTCGCATGTATTATGTAATATAACAAAGCAATTCTACTCACTTTATAGTACCATCTGAACAAGCCGCACTTATAAGGTGTGTGTAGTGTCTCAGAGGATGTGATGTAACGGCCATGATTCTCACATCTGCTTCTTCAGAGTTATCATCTCTTGACTGTCTTCTGAACATAGAGACACCCTTAGTCACGTTCATTGAGCTCTTAACTGCACCAGTGACCTCTCCGTCTGCATCTGTTAGGAAAAGAGAAATTACACAGCTACATAGTAGCAGAAATATAAACAGCTGTGTTTCAGACTTGGGTTTTTTATCTGACATCAGCTCTTGATGTCCCTAGCTAGCAGCGCAAGTAACTGATTGGCTAATAAAATAACTAACAGATGCAAGTCTGCTGAAGTTAGCAATGCAAGAAAGAATCTATTTATTGAATTTGTAATCTAATTTTTCCTAGACTTATACAAACTCACCATCCCTGTGAGAAAACCCCTGATGAAAAGGGTTTTTTTAAGCATGCTTAAGACTTATATTCATATGTGGCACAGGAGTAATTATGACTGGATGCTCTTCCTAACATCACCAATGGCGTTTACTAATGATCTAACCTTAAAGACCTTGACTGCTTCCTTTAGACTTATAAACTAACAAAATAAAATATCTAATATCTAAAGAAATATCAAAAATAAGAGCAGACAATCCTCAGAGTAGAAGAAATAGAAGCTTACCACATGCCAGAACAGAGACAAGGAGTTGTGCCCTCCCTCCCCCAGAGAACACTATGACATCATCATTACTAGCCAGGCTAGGGGTAAGAGTTAGACACTTGGCATTAGAGATGTGCACCAGTGTGCTACACCTAGTCTTCAGAGCAGCTTCTCGCTCAGGTGAGAAGGCAGCATTGACTATCTCACAGACGATCACATGGCCGTCATCTGCTGACGTCACCAGGAAGTCCCGACCGCGCATAGAAAATATCCGACAGTCAGTGATCTTCCCACTGTGGTGCTCTGCCTGTAATATGAAACATGGAGATTTCGAAAAAGCCTGGTCGAGTTACTTGACATCAATCAGAGAAACAAGCTTTTAGTTCATATCTTAAGAACTCTGCCGTCATGTGTACACAAGCATAACAAAAATACAACTAAATAGATGAATATTTTGGTTTAGTTGGATTAAACTGAAGTGTATGTTACCCACCACTAGCCTGGTGCAGGGTAGAGCAGCTGCCTTTGATGCAAGATTTGTAGTTTTATCCTTGATGTAAGCAAAGTAGTGACAACCTTCAGCCTGTGAGAAGGCCCAGCTTCTGTGCCCACCCCCGCAGTCTAGCCTCAGTACCACTTGGTCTGCGAGCAGATCATACAGCAGCACTTCAGTCTACAAATACTCTGCAGTATAGTTTATTGTGACCTGCTTTAGGCTTTTTGGGCCCAAAATGCAACATATTACTTCACTAGCAGATAACACGGCACAAAATATTGCACTGCGATACTTAAATTTTTATTTAACAAATTTTTCTAACATATTTATCTATTTGTTGTAGAATAATAACTTAGGATATTATGTGAAAGACTACACACATTGTGAAAGACGATGAGCTTTGCGTTGCCATCTCCTTCAGGTAGTAACTTCGCTATCCAATCAAACTGCTTCGAGACCTGAAATCGGTATTCAGCATAGAATAAAATACATGTGCATTGTATATGTATACATGTATGTGTAGTATACAGTATGTATAATAATATACAGTATGTATAGTATACAGTATGTATAGCATACATACTGTATACTCCACATACTGTATAGTATACAGTATGTATAGTATACATACTGTATACTCCACATACTGTATAGTATACAGTATGTATAGTATACAGTATGTATAGTATACAGGATATTATAAGTTTACACATGCTAAGAATTTTGTCTCAATCAAGCCTATGAGAAGATAACTTGGTGATCAATAAATCAAGATTGACTCATATTAGTTCTGTCACACTAGTTTACTGATTCAACAACCTTAGTGAGAAAAATATAAACATTCAACATTTGACTATGATATAATAACATTTTCTTTTAAAATAAGTTATTTAACAAAATTAAATTCTACACACCAACAGCTTGCCTCTTGAGATATAATATTTTCAATGGCATTTAAGGTATAAGTTGACACTAGGATGTAAACTTGTTTTATGATGCCAGTTAATGTTCCTTTGCTGCGCAGTATTAACAGGGTTGGGGTCAATTACATATGAACGTAATTAATTGCAATTACAATTACATGGGAATTTTTCAATTACAATTATAATAACAGTTGAAATAAATGTAAATAATTGCAATTACAATTACATGGTAATGTAATTAATTACAAATACAATTACTTTTTTCTCACAAGAGACAAAAAAATATAATCTCACTTCTGTAGTCCAACTATTTTGACATCTGAAAACCTTCTTTGTTCTCAACAGTAACGAATAGGGTGATAAATATGACATTAAATTAATCTGAACTTTTTATTAAACAGTAGGCAAGGCAGGAAAATATGAATTTTATAAGATTTAAAAATTTGAAGTAATAGTTATGTAATTATTAAGTGATTGTGAAGTTCAATTACATTAGCAATGTAATTAATTACAATTTTATACATCAATTACAAATTACATTCAATTACTTGAGAAAATGTAATTAATTACAACTAATTACAATTACCCCAACCCTGGCAGTATATAATATGATATTAGTATGTAACGAGAACTTTTTAAAGCAAAAAAAATGTTCCCACACCGGGAATCGAACCCGGGCCGCCTGGGTGAAAACCAGGAATCCTAACCCCTAGACCATATGGGAATACATAAGAGCAAGGAGGCTAATTTATGTACCATTTGCTAACTACACTCCGATGCTGACTACTAGGTTGCATAGCCAATACATTTTCGCATTTATTGACTCGCTGACCTGCGGATTCTCTGAACAAATTGGTAATGATTTAATTGGCTTGAAAGCTACAATTCATGATCATTTGTTGCAAATATTTAAATTTTAGACTTTTTCTTCACATTCAATTGGAGTCCAAAAATATTTAGTTAGGTTATTTTTTATACAAAATCATTAACAATAAGCTAAATAATTACATACAGTAGATTCAGTGCTATTAAAAAGTCTCATAGATATTTTGATTTAATTACTATTCATGTTACATTTCTAGTATGTAACAGTATAAATATAATGTGGAGTTATTATTTGTTCAGACTAAATAGTTATTGTTTAATGTTTAATTTTTTAAACATTCCGAACCTATTTAATTTGTATAAGGGTCAATTTGCTGAATTTAGTACTCAGTCGAAATTTTCAGTAATCAGCTATCAATCACAATTTAGCTGCTAATGTATATGGGTTTTTGCCCTAAACTAATGAAAATTTAATAAAATGCAACTAAATAATGAAGATACTTTTAAATTTTGCTTAATTGCTATGTTTATTCCCAATTATTTAGTTCATTTGAATTTGCAGACTGTCACTGTTTTTTCCGTGAAAACACTACGTAACATTGCTGTATGGAAACACTACGTAACATTGCTACATGGAACCACTACGTAACATTGCTACATGGAACCACTACGTAACATTGCTGTATGGAAACACTACGTAACATTGCTGCGTGAAAACAATAATGTATTTCTAACCTTCTACTGACCTTGAACTGGGAGCAGTTGACAAGTTGGCTGTTAGTTATTGACCACTTGTTATAGAACCCATCTCTGCCCACAGTATGGATGTAGTTGGAGAAGAAATGTATGTCCGTAAGTCCACCTTTGCCATGTGTTTTACCGAGAGAGCAAGTTGGTAAAGTGGCAAGACTGGTGGTCTCAGTGATCTACAGCACACAATTGATGGTAAATGTACAGTATAATACATTGTAATATACTAATATGTAGTATTAGATAACATTATATATGGTATAATAAAGGAATACATGTCATATGGAACATTTGAGTATATCAGGGAATGCTGAGTTAATAAAAACTTTGAAAAACCTAAGCAAACCCTTTTTTAGCTTTTAAAATGTTCAGCTTTGTCAAAGGAAGGTAAAAAATGGTAATAAATATTCAAACCTGCACACACTCCAGCTTGTAGCTAGTTTCACAACTATACCTAAGTACTACCTCTTTTGTGTCGCAACTATACCAATCTCATTCACTAGTGTCAGAAACTATGTTAGCAACAAAAGTTCAACATAAAGCGCATTATAAAAAATACTAGCCGGTGAAAAACCTATACAAGCTTATCCTTGGATCATCTTGGCTATCCAACCGGAATTGACTTTTTACCTCATGTTGATCAAATGAACAAGTGTAGACTAAAGTTGAATGATTAGACTAAGTTCTACGTTTGAATTAATAGTCTGAAAGGTGTTAAAACCCACCCGCTCTTCACTGACATACAAGTGCAGAGACCCGACCATGTCCGCACACACCAGGTAGCGGAGATCATCTCCATAAGCTAGACATGCAGCCGTCACAAACCGCTGTTTACTCTTCGGGAGATGGTACTTGCCCATAAGTGATACGGACAAAGCGCTTGCCCCTAAGGCTACTTCGTGCAAAGTCTAGAAAAGTAGTAACACATTGTTTCTATATCCCTGCATTTGACATACAGGTTATATATCAGATAAGACAAAGGTTGTATCCAGCAACAACTAGAAGTAGCGCAGCATTACAGTTATGTAATAAGTTCAGTAAAACTAGCATCAACAGTTTAAAAGTGGAGGCAAATAGGAGGAAAACAAAAGGTTTTAGCTGTACAGATGTGAGCAATATAGAGGTATTCTGAGACAAACTACGGGGTGTTTTAATGGTTAGCTGCAGAAGAATGGAGTAAACTATATTAACCCAGTAGCAGTAAACAGGTATGGAATACTGGAATAAGTTGTTAGTGTGGTGACACAGTATTACTACTACCTACCATCTCACCGTTAGTGTCCGTAACCAAAAGAAGAGGCGATGACAATGGGCTCGCATCAAACAACCACGTCACACTCATGACCTTGCCAGTACACATGTCAAGGTCATTGACGGCTACAAGGGTATGGCATTTGTAAGGAAATGGTGAAATATACTAAGAAATGACCGAAGAAAACAGGAAATGCAACACCAACTTAACTAAATATCTTAGAATACTACCTTCAACCACGAGGTCATGACTAACAAGTATTAGCCTAAGAACTCCGCCTGCACTGCCCAAAGCAATGAGGGCTTTGTCTGATGCAGCCCATGTGCTGCTCATCACAGTGTAGCCTTTGAACCTGCCATCAGTTAGCAGCTCACACAACTTGCTGCCCTGAAACAACGCATTGTGTCTCTTACTAGAGAGTCTAAGATGTGAAAATATGGCAAATTGAAAAGTGAGATGAAAAGGAAGTTAATATAATAGTTCTGTTGATTTATTTTCCATAAAATAAAGGAAATATAAAGTATTTATAATAATTCTCATGTTTATAAAAGAATTTATCGTCACTTTTTCAAAAGTAATACAATTTCTTAGTAATGAAATTTGAATACCTACACTCTAGATATATGGAGTCTAGCTTTCTAACAATACATTTAGTAATCTTTTTGTAGAAACTAAAACCATCAACACTAAACCAGCAATGTTACCAACAATCTATTGGAGGAAAGCATAGGTTCAAATTTATCTGGTTTCCTACAATGTATCTGGCAATTAGCAACTTATCTAGCAACTGACAACGTATCTAGCAATTGACAATGTATCTACATTGGCGTGTAGTCATTCACCTGTGCGAGATGACGAGCAAGCAGGCATCCTTGATCAGTCATCATGAAACAGCTACTTCCTGTGATACAGATGGTTCGGGGAAAGTCCTTGACCTCAACAGCATCAACTTGCTCTCTAACTATAGACTCAGAACTGTCTTCAGCATGCAGTAGTTGTAATAATTCCCATGATTTCACGCTCATATCACCACCACATGTTACCTGCATACAAGATTACAGAGCTATTCGAGCATGTAGAATAGTAATCTTCATTACAACATCAAACATCAATGATGAGGCAGTGGTGGACACCTAGCATGTTCACACAGTGCAAATACAGTCCAGGTTATTTGTAATGTCAGCAAGGGCATCAAAGCATGTTAGCTCTTAGGTCAGCAGATGAACACAAAGGCTGTGATTATACGAGTTTATTTTCAACATCGTAGGAGTTATCATACCCAACTGTAAAGGAAACACGTTGCAAACCTTACAACACAATAACATGATGCAATAGTTGCAGAAGTCATTCAACTTATTGCCACCTTGAAGGTTAAACACAGAAAACCATCAACTTTTGATGAAACAAAACTGCTATCTGAATCCTAAACTTATATGCCAGTATAATTTCTGTTTTTGTATATAATAATGAGGAGGAATGATTTTAACGAGCTATTTAACTATTTATCAGAACATCAATGGCAACATAATTAATCAATATAACAATTGATTTACAAATGTGATAATATTATGTAGCATCGTCCAGTATGTTGAGAATAAGTCATTTGAACTAAGTCTTTGTTGCTAAAGATTTACACAGAGCTACATGAAATTCTTACCACATAGCTACCATATACCAACTATATAATTACTAACTATATACTTACTAATTATATACTTACTTATTACATACTTACACATTCTTGTATATATACTTACCAGATATTTATGACTGACTGCCATGCACCAAATGTTCTTTCTCTAATAAAAAATATAATACTTACGTGACAAGATGTAGAAACAACACAGATGGTCGATAAGAATTGTATGTGTGAGAAGATGCACAGCATTTCTACTCTAATTTAGCCTCAGCCACATAACTGGCAGTCAGTTATCTTTCTGTTTATATTAAACTTTATAATTCTGAAGAGACGGAACAAGAAAAAATATGTTAACACCACAGTCTAGTAAAACATAGTCCTTGTACCATAACAAAGCAGGCATAAAAGGTTGTCAGAGCGAACTCTGTTCTCAATCTACACATTCTAGAGCTAGTTCGCAGCCTACATTTGCCGGGTTAGCTGGGTAATGCAGTGAACAGAGAACGGTAGGTGGGAAAACTATTAACTATCTCAAACAACAAGCTTTATAGGACAGAGGTCAACTTAGAAAGGTCTTACATACTTTATGAGCCTTGATCTTCTTGCGTATAGAACCATCTACATTCCAGACTAAGATGTTTGCATCCTAAAAATATTAATAACCAGTAAACTGGTGGTGAAGCAGAGACTACATCATACTGACACTAAAACATTAAGATCCGACGCGAGAATATAAAGCTTGAAAGAATACTCTGGCATGCTGCAGTTGCCGGATGTGTCAGTTTAGAGAGCAAGGAAACACATTTGGTTGCAGGTAAAATTGTCTAGCTAAAAATATTACCAATTCATGATTATATTCCAGCTGAGGTGAAAGAAGAAAAAACTAAAAGATTATTGGCTATGCTTTGTAGACTTTATTATATAACTACACTGTCTACAAAGCTATTGTGTAATAAGAAACAGTCTTAAGCACAGATGAAGAACAGTGTTTCTCTAAATACAGTTAAATGTGACTGATAGAAGATCGACAAAATAAGCCTCAAATTCTGGAAGTAGAACGAGTATACTGTGTACCTCCCCAATACTGATGACAGTTTTGTGGTCCAGAATAATGGCAGCCCATACTCGAGAGGTATGACCATGACACACAGAGAGTAGCTGGAACTTTGCGTCACGCCATGTTCTAGCACCATTAACCGTGAAGTCATAACGCCAAATATGCACAGTGCGGTCATCAGATACGGAAGATACTAGTTGGGAGTCATACTCTATATTTATATCAAAGATAACACCCTGAAACAAAATAAAGTTCATTTACAACAGCAGCGTGGATACTTCTCTGTGATATGCTAGATTATCTGTAGAAATGATGAATATAAAATCACTGACTTTGTGTCCTTTGAGAATGTGCAGAATGGAAGGTGTGGTTGGCTCAGCACATTGAGCTCTATTCCATATAATAATATCATTGAATACAGTGCCGGCAGCTACATAAACATCTGCAGCACTCTTTATCACCTTCTTATCACAAGAGTATAAAAGTTTAGCAGAATATCTTGACAAGACAGTTAAAGGATTCAAACAAATAATGTGGGAAACTGATTTAATGTAGAGTGAAGTCACTTAATAATGGTTAAAATGGGAAACAAATTCATAATAACAAGATGAAAAAAGAAATCAATTAGTTCCAAGAGTATGTAACATTTTCTGCTCCGTTAAAACACATCATCGTCAATTAAAGACATTTGTTTTATCCAATCACGTAAAAGGATACAGGATACAATTGATGCTGGACCGATGTACTTCTACCACAGAGCCCGTGGAGGCACAGGCAATACACAGGACGTTGTGTGCCGTCACAAAGGCATATCTAGATGAGTCAGAAAACCACACAAGGTCCAGTATCCAGTCAGAAAACTCGATTAAAGGCACTTCTACCCTGCAAAAGGAGTTTGAAGTACCATTGACTACTGTATATAGAGAAATGTGATGGGAATATTTCACGGAAATTTAAAAAAAACTCACTTTATCTGTTTTTCATCTTCTACAGAAAGTTTTAAAATGGACACAGACTTTTGACCAAATACAGCAATAATATCTCCATTTCCTAAAAGTAAATTCAACACAAAATGTTCCAATAAGATGAGCAGACAAATATCTTTCACGTGGTTCATACAATAAACAGTGTGCTCAAGAATACCTTGTCGAAATCCATGAGCAACCCGGCCATGGAGAACATCACTTTTACACTCAAAGCTCCATTTTCCTGTCCCTATACTGTACAAACAAACCTCTGACCCAGTACCTAAAATACATAACTAAACAATATATTAGAGTCAATTATGAATGATCAATATCTATAAAAGCAAAAACTAAAAGCAAGTGAATCAAAATTAGAATGTTTAAAACAACAAATGATTTAACGATTTAACAATTACCAAGTAGAAGGTACTGGTGACTCAGATCAGCTGCCAACTCAACCAGTAAGGCAGCTGTGACTCGTTGTACAGAACATATGGCTTTATATTGAGACATTACTCCCTTCAAGTCTTCATTACATTCGATCTACTGGTGAATTGTGTACCTACAACTTGACAAAAAAGTACCTGATTAGTTTAAGTCTTAAGTTTGATGTGATTAAAATAGAAAATATAAATAAACTATTAAATTAATGAGGCAACACTAACAAAAACTAATTATCAATTATAAGATACCATGTTTTAAATTTAACATATTGCTTTGCAGTACAGTTGATGTGTATTCTAATCAACATTTCTTTAAAATAATTTAGCGATAGAACACAAGAATAACGAGCAAAAACTAGCAAAACAGCAAACTTTTTTTATTTGCATTTGATTTTAATATAATTATTTATTTTGATTTCTAGTGAGTTTACACCACTATTCACCACTCCAATAATTTCATGCTAAAAGTAAAGTAAACCATAGTAATTGCTATTTACTGTTAGTATTATTATTAGTATAAGTATTAGTTTGAGTTTCACATTCCTCAGGATGAGGCTCAGCTTGAGCTTCAGGTTGAGGCTGGCCTTGCTTATTCTTAGTCTTACTCTTACCAATTAAAATTATGATTACTACATGCAAACATTCAATACAATTATATATTCAGTTTTACATAAACTTGAAAATATTGCCATTAGAAAATATAAGTAAATAAAACATTAATTACAAGGCCTAAGGGCAAAGGTACATTCGTTGTCATTTGAATTTCACTTTTCATGTGCGAACTCGAATAGGAAATTGTGTATATAAAAAAGAAATGGAAAAGTAAGAGGTAGCCTAAATACCACAAAAGAAGATTTGCATATGAGGAAAAAAAGACATTTCGTTTCGATATAGGAGTTATGCCACCAAAACTAAGAAGTTTGTGATAGAGGGTCTAATTTAGCCAATAGGCCGAAAAAAGAATACAATAGTACAGCTTGCGAAAAACTGAACGCGCGGCGGCCATTGTTATCCACAACTCACAAGCATTACCTATAGTATTTCTATTTGACTTTTACTAATGATTTAGTTAACGATTCTTATTTACAAATACATTTAGTTTAAGTTTTATTCATATTGTTTCACTGATTAGCGATTTAGTTTTGTTTTTTTTTGCGATTACATTTTGATTTGGTTTTAATTCATACTGATAGTGAGTAATGATAGTCATACTCATAGTGATAGTGAATAGTCTAAGTCATAGTGATACTGATAGTGTGATACTGATGGTGATAGTGATACTCATACTGATACTCATAGTCAATGTCATACCCATAGTGATAGTGATTGTCATAGTGATAGTGACTAAGCAGTAAGTAATAGTGACAGTCACCCATAAGTATGTATCAGTATGGTAGTGACTCAGACTGTCACTGAGACTGTGATACTCATACGGATAGTCTCACTCTCAGTCTGATACTCTAACTCAATCTCATACTCTTACTGAATCTGATACTGCAAGTGCGACGCCGACTGCATAGCCGTAAGCCATAACTTATACTAAGTAATTAGTAAATACTTATACTTTATACTTATAGTTATAGTTATAATTATAGTTCTTATCATTAAATATAAGTTACATTTTGATTTAGTTTGACTTTTAGTAAATTAGCTATCATTTTGATTTTAAATTTTTACTTACTCGTACTCTTAGTAAAATTCAAATTATGTTTTAAGTTCAACTTTTAGTTGTACTCAGTGAAACTTTTGCTTGAAGTTGAACTTTTGCAATTTTGGTTTTTAAATCTTTTAATTAAAATAATAATCATAATATATAATTCAAATTGTTAAATGAATTATAATAAACTTGAACTAAGTTTTACTTTTGGAACTAGAATTTAAATTTTATTTCAAGTTTTTTCTTGATGTTGAACGTTTACAAATACTTTTACATTAGACTCCAGTTATTAACTTATCAGTTATTTGGTTATAGTTTAAGTTATTATTATTAGTTATTTCGTTTTACTGGCTTGGGTTAGCCTTCAGAAATTTGCATACAGTTATTAGACATGGTTTTTAGTCATACTAGTAGTGGTTAATACTTGATAAATATTTACTGCTTCAGTTTTGATTCAATTAAGTCAATGTAATATTATTAATATAAAGAATCGAAGTGAAATTTAATTTAATTTTACAGTAATATGTAATAAATTCAAATAATTAAAATCCATTGATAGTTTCACTATCTGAATCTCGCAATGTTTATAGTTTTGCGGCTGTCATTCATTTTTTAACCAACCAATGTGCTAAAATTGGTGACTTACCCACAGTTTTAGATCTAGTTTATAAGGTCAAATAAAAGTTTAGGTACTAATTCAATATCATCATGGGCATGGTGATACTTACCAGTTGACTTCTTGATACCACATTCGTTGCAGTTATTTTTGTTAACAATATAAATGAGGTTTTATTAACATTCATCTGATTTACAGTAAGCAGGAAATGAAAATAGCTTCTTACATGTTTTGTTTCGGAGCTTGCGAAGGCCCTGTTTTTATACCATTTAGCGTTTGCCCAGTCATTGCAGGTCTAGTTAAGCACTTGTTAAATTATCACACTGTATCAATATTTGGAGAAGTAGGCTTGCAATCAAGATCATTGTATTAAAAGAGAAGTTGTTGGATGTGTATTTGAAATATTTGTTTACTTCCTCACACATTTTCATTTTGATGACTTTTCATTGCCAACTTTTCGGGGTTGTAATTAATTACATTTTTTCAAGTAATTAAATGTAATTTGTAATTGATGTATAAAAATGTAATTGTAATTAATTACATTGCTAATGTAATTGAATTTTACAATTACTTTATAATTAAATAATAATTACTTCAAATTTTTAAATTTTATAAAATTCATATTTTTCCTGTCTTGCCTACTGTTTATAATTGATTACATTTATTTCAACTGTAATTATAATTGTAATCGACAAATTCTCATGTAATTGTAATTAATTACATTTATATGTGGTTGACCACAACCCTGCGAACTGTCATTGGCTTTGGTAAAGGTTTTCCTATGTATAAATATACTGCAAACCATTTGTAGCACCTATTTCTGTGTTATCTAGTAATCTCCCAGAGTTGAGATACCAGCACAAAGATGAAGAGACTTTTCGTCGGAAGACTGGACAAGTCTACTCGGTCGGGAGATATAGCTGATCTCTTTGAGGTGTACGGTAGACTCTCCAGATGTGAAGTGAAATATGGTGAGATTTTTACTCATAGCTTCAGGCACTACTTTGTGAAACCCTCTCTCCTTTTAGCCTTGTGATAAGCATCCGTATTTAGACTCGCACATTTTCATCTTGTTTTAACCTCTTCATTTTTCTATTGTAGGGACAGACCATGGTAAGACAGATTAGACCTCAAAGGAAATATCAATAGCGCTATTTCAAAGACATGAAAATGAAATTGTGTGTCTAAAACACACTTGGTTTCAATATCGATATATTTGTTAAATGAGCTTGAAGTCTTGGGACTTGGATTATGGTTACAACTCCGGTTAAACTTTCGTTATACTTTGTGCTTATCTGTAAAATGAAAGATTGTGTATAAATCTTATCCGCCACTTATCTATCACTTACTAAATGAACTTCTTTTTAATTTAGTTAATCAGTAATTATTTAATATTGCTAATTGTAGAATTTGTCTATTTTTTAGCCTATGCCTTTGTGGATTTTGAGAATGACAGGGATGCAGAGGTAAGTTGTATGACATACTTGATCTGTCACTTAATGAAAATTCTCAATATTTCATGCATATCTTTTGTTTCGGTGACTTGATAGTGAATACATTATTTCAGAGTATGAGATTATAACATACTATGAGCTAGATAACACCGCATCCATATGATAATGTGTTTGCCATTCCTAGGTGTATAATACACTCCATTGGTTTCACTGATATATCCCCGGGCAGTATTAGTTGCCATACGTAGACTCTGTCACTCTTGGTGGTAGACCTGTACCGAGCCACACTATCCTCTGCCAGCAAGGTGCATAGTTGACCTTGAGAGACCTTGCCATTGCCATAATTAGCGAATCAGTGACTTGCCTGGTTGCCTGCCTCTCTCAGTACTAGTCAGTTCTCTCTCAGCAGAGCCGCGTTCTCCGTGCAACTTACGGTCACCTGTGCTCAAACTAGTTCCCACACACTCTCGGGGTGTGCAGTACAGTAACCTCTGTCTGCTTTGATTTGCTCACCCCTAAGTTGCCACCTACTTGTATCGTGCTACAGGCCTTGTGCATCATTATTAGACTGTGTACGATGCAGCAGGTAAGGCTGGCTAAGTTATATGTCTAGCTAGAGTATGGGGCATTTCTCCATTTATACTAGGCTATTTTATGTGAAGATACAAAGAAACAACATTGTACTGCAGTAGGTCTGTAGGTTTTTTGTATTTTCAAGATATAATAAACTGACTTAGAGAAATTCTTATTTACACACATTAGACTTTCCTGCTTCAAATTAAATTATGGTGCTAATTTTGATGTTTCATTTTAAATTTTTCATTGCTATTTCTATGCATTTGAAGCATCCATCTATGCTACAGTATTCTCTTTGAGTATAGAAATCAAGCATACAAATGCTTCCATGGAAATTTCTGATGTATTTGGTAGCTAGTGAAAGAATGAATTTTTGTTTTCTAATTGCCTTCTATGTGACACATTGAAAGTTCATCTAATGTCTACCGTCATGGCTATGGTATTCTCAAGAAGCCCATCAAGTCATTGGAAACAAATCTGCCATTGCATAAAGTTGTGGTTTGTTTTCCACACAAGAGAAAGAGCCCAAAAATTTTTATATTTGAGCACATGTCGCACGCCCTAAATGCATCATACCTTCTCAGTTATTACTAGGTGATACAACATGCATCAAAATATTATATTCTAGGTCTTCGCCAATATAGTAATACTAATGTGAAGCATAGCTGATAGCATTAAATTTGTGTCGTTTGTATGGCTTTTCGAACATAATTTTTGTACGAAACATCAAGTAAGTGCATCTTTGAACACATAAACTGTTGAGACCCATCTCCAAGCTTTGCGTAACATTGTTGAATGGTATGTCTGTTCCATTCTACAGGATGCTATGCGTGGGGAGGATGGCAAGAGACTCCACGGTGCTACCATGGTGGTTGAATGGTCCCGTGGGAAGAACATATCCAGAGGTGGATATGGCGGAGGTGGTAGAGACGGAGGTTATGGCCCTCCTAGGGGCAGAATGGTAATGGTCTATATATCTCTGCCACTTGTGCTTTAGATTTCGTTTCGAGTTTTAATAAATCATACTTTCTTTTTTTGATGTAAACTATGTTTTCATATAGAATGTTTTTGTATAAATGAAGTAGCTTATTCTAAGATCGTGTCACTGCTTGCCTCTGATATCCATACATCAATGAAAGTTGTTGTGTTTTTAGAGTGGTGGTATGCGTGATGACTGCTATACTTGTGGGCGGAGAGGACACTTTAGCCGAGACTGCCCGGAGACAGGATATAAAGGGGGCTTCAGGAGGGACTACAACAGTCGCAAGGGTCGTTACAGCCGCTCTGTGTCTCGAAGCAGATCTCGCTCCAGTAAGTCATCTCACTCAGTCACAGCCAATCTGCCCCACATATTCATGCTGTTATCAGCTGTACAACTTCTGTAACATATCTTACTGTGTTTTAGGGAGCAGATCTCGAAGGCGTAGGTCAAGGTCTCCTCGTAGATCTAGGTCACCAAGAAGATCCAGGTCTTTTTCACCCCGTAAGTCAAGGTCACCCCGCCGGTCAAGATCACCTCGTAGATCAAGGTCACCTCATAAGTTGAGGTCACCCAGCAGGTCAAGGTCACCTCGTAAGTTGAGGTCACCCAGCAGGTCAAGGTCACCTCGTAAGTTGAGGTCACCCAGCAGGTCAAGGTCACCTCAGAATAAGTCTGGTTCCAAGTCTCCTGAAAGAAATAAGTCGAAATCACCAGTAAAATCACGATCTCGCTCGCCAAAGCAGAATAGTAAATCATCAGACAGGGGTGGAGATAAAAAATCATCAGACAGGAGTGGGGATAGAAAATCCGTCGACAAGGGTAGAGATAGCAAATCAACAGACAGGGGTGGAGATAGAAAATCTGCCGACAGGGGTGCAGATAGAAAGTCGGCTGACAGAGGTAGAGATAGTAGATCAGCTGACAGGGGTAGAGATAGTAGATCAGCTGACAGGGGTAGAGATAGTAGATCAGCTGACAGGGATAGCGGTAGCAAGTCGGCAGATAAAAGTAAAGAAAACGGAGTACGAAACAGCAGAAGTAGAAGCCGAAGTTGAGCAGCATATCACCGAGTCAGACTTCAATATGTATATAGTCTTGTGTTTTGAGTAACTAAAACTCTTCAGAATGTTGTACTCTGAACAAGTATTGTAGTATAACCTAATTTGTGACTAATTAATAGATATTGTAACATTTCAATAAAAATCTTTTGCATCAATAAAACATCTGTATTTTAATTATTAGTCTAATCATTTTAGCTACCATAATATACAATGTGTTGCACAGTCAGTCTATTATGAACGGCATTTGTTATGATAGCCATAATAATATATGATCATAAAGTAGCACATTCTTTGTAAAAGAAGACAAATAGATACATGGTTGAAAATGATTGTTGATGGTGGCACTCTATTGAAGTGAGTGGCAATACAATGGCACTGCAAGTCTGTTGTACAAAGTTGCTTACCAATTTGTATTCTTGGGATCTTTTGAACACCTAGTGAATAATGCACTAGATTTTTGCTTATTTTTTACAGATAGTGAATTGACCTTGGCTGTTGATGCATTTGAAATTTTCAGCTGCATTTAATGTACTTGGGCCTTTGTAAAAAGCTCATGAATTCCACTGACCACTTGGTTGCATGATGGCCAGAAAAATCATAGCTTTTTTTGGGTCGAGACCTTAGAATAAAAATGTCAGCAAAATTAAGAGCTTACAATTATAAATTTAGGTCATGGTGTCACAAATATTACTGTATAAAACGTGTTGCAATAGTGGCTTGTTTATATTAGTTTGATATCGTGAGATGTATTCCTCTGTGAGCTGATGAGTAAAGTTACCAAATAGCATTATCAGGTGAACTATTCTCTTTCTAACATTGACATATCACCTGAAAAAGTGGTACTTGAGACGACAACGAGTGGGCAATATTTACGATAGAGTTATCCTAACTTGCCGTTTTTTAACAGTTCTTCCTTTTCTGTGTTGACCCTGGCAAAGGCGAAGGTTAAATGTGAAAGAGCTTCGACTACGTCCATGGCACCTTTTCAAGCTCACAACTTTGTAACTAACTTTTGTGACTTGTGCTTCAAACGAAACTGGTTATGTCTGATTGTATCGATATTACTAAGTCCAATGCTAATGATCTCAAACATTATAATTATAGCAGTAATTGACACGCATAATCATAATGATAATACCAATCGGTAGTCGTATCTAAATTAGAATAGCGTGTTGAATGTTCTGAACAATTACAATTATTGAATTGATATTATCATTATGAATTAGTATTACTACTCATATTCATATTGTCTATTACTATTAGTTTTACTATTAGTTTTACAATAACAATGTAAAAAGAAAAAACTAATCATTGTTCTATTAGGCCTACTATTCTCAACAGCCATGTATTTGTATTTTGAAATCCACAAGATTTTTATGCCGTCACATTCCATTACTGATTACTATCCAGCTGTGTGGTCAAACCATTTTTTGCTTTTTTAAAATCTCAGAATTCTATAAAACACATAGTGACACAGTGGCTTATCGAAACCCGTTATGATGTTGCATCTTGTATTCTTTATGTGCTACCTATTCCCATTCAACATTCACTGAGTGCACATCCCAACTTCATCCCTTTATTCCACTCAAAATTACAAGTTTTCTATATGGCCACATTGTAGCTAAAAACAGTCCTCTGTTTCTTTAATCGATTATCTAAATCTTTACTAGTTATAAAAGTATGTTTTTATTTGCTCTACTTTCTACTGTATTAACCATGGAAGCCCTATTCAATCAATTTGTCATTTCTAATTCTACTGTAGTTTTATCTTTTATGTAGTTACTGAATATACTTTATGTAATCTGACCTTCAATTTATACTCGTTTTTCAATTACCATGTTTTTGCTACCTTTTTTCTGGTAACATACAGTCTATATACACCTGCTTTTATGATTTATCTTTTTAGCTCATTGACAGTCCGATCAAGTATTATAGTTAGGTAATGCACTGATGCAACAGCCCATGCATTTATTACTATCACTCGATTCCCTTTTGAATTCAGGGCTTTTCTTATATACTTATAGTACCAGTTCTGACATTGTCTTTCATTTCTTCAATTTTTATTTTATCAGTATTCCAAGATATTCATAGAATTCTTCAACAAGATGATGTTTTACCCATTCCTTTGTTCTCTGTTTTCTTCCCTCTCCTCTTGACTAGTGGCACCCTTCTATGATTCAAGCTCCATTTGTATGTCTTTTGTACAAATGCTGACGTTATTCACAAAGGCTTTCAATTATAATTTCTATAATAAGTCACTGCCATTAGTATCACTTTCCGAATGTCGTTGTTTACAGGAAGCAGTAGTATAAATCTAGAAACTGTGATAGCTATTGCATTTAGAATGCTGTTTTATTGCACAGTAGTCTTCAGTTTTTATTTTCAGGTCATATGGACACAAGGTCTACATTTTGGGCATTGATAGTATTGCTTTTACCACTTGTAGACTCGCCTCTTCATATGCTTAGTTCTGTTTTGCTCAAATTTCCTTGCAAGACTAGCACTGGCATCAGCCAGCCTTTTTATCAATTTTTTAAACAAGTCAGACAAATTAATGGTTTGGTTTTTACTATTTGGGTTTAATATTAGTTTACAAGAATTTGCATTCATCAGCTATAATTTTGCACAACATTGTTGATTTCTTATGAAAACCTGCAGGGTATTATCTCTTCACCTTTTGTTACCCTTATAGGTCAACATCTGTTTTCACTCAGCCTCTATTTGGTTAGCCAAAATGGCTATGAGTTCTAGTGAAGCAAAGAATCAAGAATTGTCTTCTCCCAAGAAAAAGGCAAAAGTACAACCTAATGCTTTTGTGTCGCTACAGATCACCAATTCTCAGGTAATGTTAATTCATCTTAATTTTTGCCTAAGCTGTCATTCTAGTTTGCCTTTATGTAGCTAAGCAGGCCAATATATTAACTACAAGCCATTTAACCTGGTATGCGGCCATCTTTCAGGCGTATGTTATCTTGATGTGAATTGGTTGTTTAAATTCCATTTGTGTTGATGAACTGTTTGTGCTTCGAAAAGCTATGGTGTCAGAAATTTCAATGACATGATTCTGTTCAACTTTAATGTAAATGTGTGAAATCATATGCTGTTTTATTTTGTTGAAGATGTAGTTAAATTTTTTTGCTGGAGTTTGGAGTGATTTTTTGTTCTGCTTTTGTTTCCACTGATCAAGCTGTGTTATTACCGGGTATTTTTCAGGTGCGAGAGAAACTGAAAAACAATCAGAAATTAATGATAGAAAATGATGAGTCAATCAGTAAACTCCAAGTCAAGCCGGAGACATTTCATCTTACTCTCATGGTTATGAAGTTAGAACTGAAAAGTGAGACTCTAAGAACTAGACTAGAAAGTGCATCAGCTGACTCTCATGGCTTTCTCGAATCGCACTTCGAGTGAGCCGTTTTCTATTTGTAAAATCGCAGGCCCTATTTTGTAAGAAACTCGATCTTAAATCATTCCTTTTGACGATTCTTTTTGAAAATTTTGGTTTTCAATATTATATGACACATGTTCTAAGCCTATTGCAGCTGCTATTAACTTTGATGTAATTTATTTTGTTTATGGCAGTTTTTACTTGATGATAGTAAAAATGGCAGTCAAAAGACTTGATAAAATATTTGTTAATATTTCAAACAAAAAGGATTTGATATCGTAATTAGATACATCAACCATATCGTCTCCATAAAAACTTTGTCTTTATTAATTTTTATCAAATTTTAGTTTCGGCGAAAAAATTGTTGATATAATGACACCAAATAATAATGCAAATTTCTATATGGAAACCATAAATACTGATATAAAAATATGCTAATTTATATTTTCAGACTGTCTAATAAAGCATTAGAAGAAAGTTCAAAAGAAGTTAGTAAAATATTATCCAAGTTGAACTTCCAATTTAATTTGGACAAAGTCTCAAACTTTGGCAAAGAGGTGGTGTTTGTCACCATGAGGAATGAGACAGAAGTGACTGCGTTTAAAGAGGCTGCAGGTACATATACTAGCCCACGACGACAAAAATATCATAGAGACAATGACATAAGGCATTAAGTTGAAACTACTGCAAATTTTACCTTGCTCAGATTTCAAATGAAAGGTGACCTTTCACTTTGCAAAGTTTTCTATTTTCACCTACTCCTTACAAAATTGCCTCTTTTATTTTGACAATGCTGAGAAGTCGTTGACTTTGCACTCTTTACTTGACAAGTTCTCACTTTGATCTCTAAAGCTGTCACTTCTCACCTTGATTTCTTCACTTTTTTCCTTAAAATAATTTGATTTCAGCTGTTTAGCAGAAAAAAGCTTTATAGTATTAGTGACAAGGTATGCATACATTTCCATATAAATATAATATTTGTCGTTTATGTGCCATATAATATTTCATAACTTAGAAAGAGTGAGGAACATATTCCAAGACCATGGATTACCAAGTACTGACTCCAGGAGTGCTTCCCCTCATGTAACTCTCTTTAAGCCATCTAGAGGTTTGTAATTAGCTCCTTTTATCATTACCAAGCAAAAGTTTCTGCCACACTTGCTTCTCAGTTAAATTGTTGATATTTGAATATTTTATTATTCATTAGGGTTTTTGTATGAGATTTTTTGCCAGAAAGCTTTCCTTGAACTTGAAGTTGTATAAAAATAGAGTTTATAAGTTGTACTTCACTATTTCAACTCACAAAATTTGATGTGTGGGGTATAATGACAAATGATTTTTAATTTGTAGGTAATTATCATATCAAGTTACAACCAGAGGTGTATCAGCATCTTTCTGCCGAAACAACCAACTGTGGTACAGAAACATTTCACTCTCTTCAACTCTGCTCTATGACTCATCCTAAACAAGAGAACGGCTATTACCATGTCATCCATGAGAAGCTGTTGAGTCATGCCAGTGTGTAATGCAGACGCGCCTTCAAGACATGTAGTGCAGAAGTTTCATGCTATCTGAAGATTTGCCATGCTATGTAAGATTATACAGATATGTCTGCTACAGTTCACTATGCTGTCATGCAATCAAATCATTCAAGCACCTACTGTCTAGTCATGATTTATTGAGTCGAGCCATTCTTTTCAACGTGCTTCATCGGTACTTAATTTTTGTAGCTATTGCAACCGGGGCATTTGAGAGTAAGATAGTGCCAATTCTTCAGGCTATAAAACTTTGTCCACTTCTATACCATATACTTGACTTGTACTCACATTTTCAAGATGAAACTCTTTCAAATATGCAGAATAATCAACTTTTAAAAATTCCAAACTTCAGCAAATATATTTTTTTATGAAAATTTATTCATTTGATGTACAATGTTGATTCTGCAAGATTTATGTATTTTCTTTATTGATTTGGATTATTGTTGATGCTAATTGCAAGTTTTCGTTAAAATGTGAACTGAGAAACTGAAAAACTTTTAATAAATAAAATACAAATAAATAAAATTAGAAATTTTCTAAATAACCTCTACAATGCATAGTCACTCAGATTTTTAGCAATACTTTGCTGCTTTGCTCAGAATTCTTTATTGACAAGTAATTCTATTTTTATTTTTTAGATCATGTTTATATTTAGTTAACCTTGAAGATTTTATTTTATAAAACCCCCTTTAGCAAGTAAAATTAAGCATATATTTTATTTTTTAATATAAAAACAGCATTTTCATAAATAATGATGACAGACATTGTGTATGTTAAACAATAAGCGGGATAACAGAAACACCATTACTTACAGCCACCAATATAACACTCAACATAGCCATTGTTAAACTAATATGACGCTGTAAATAAGCTTGACTAAAGAAATATAACTTTTCAGTCAATACAATACCCTTTATACTATAAAATTACACTTTATACAAATTATATACACTTCCAAGCAACTATTCTTAGAGTCAACATAAATTATTAGATGAAAATTCTCAACTTTTATCAGTGGTTGCCAAGAAGGATGTGTCCACTGGATTAATAGTTTTACGAATGGCTGCCTTGTCTCTGATAGACAATTCCATTTCCTCGATGGCCTCGTCACTCAACAATGAATGGACATCATCTGGAGTACTAAAGCCGGCCTTGATCAGCTTCACTAATCCGGAGTCTGTTAGCGGGTGTAGCAGTGACTTGTTCCAATCCGCCATTTTCATACCTTTGTCATTCATAACTACAAACATTGAAGCCAAAGTTTATTTAAATATTGGCCACATTTTACCATAAGGTGTACATGGCCCAATAACATTACAAAATAGTTAGATAAACAAACTATATTATATGCTTATGGATCAATTTCAATCAAATAATCAGTTGGAATATTGTGTAGGCTAGAATTAGTCAGTCCAGAAATCTGAGTTGGATGGTTTACTGTGACACACACTAGTACAGAGGTGTAGTGATGGGTTTGCAGATGATCTGGTATTATGTGATGAAAGAAAAGACACTATAGAAGAAAGAGTAAAAAAAACTAGAGAAAGAGATTAGAGGATGTCAGCCTAAAAGTCAGCATATCTAAAACTGAGTACCTATCCCCAAAAGAAGGCAGCCATGACATCAGATTAAAGGAATACAATAGCTCTGAACAGGTCATTTTGCCTCAAAGAACCACATGTATTCAAATACCTGGGGACTACAATTTACCAGGAATGAAGATGCAGGGCAGAGGTACATGTGCACATTGGCAGAGCCTAGGATAAATGACCAGAACTGACAAGAGTATTATGTGACAAGAAAGTCCCAAAGAGACTGAAGGTGCTCATCTGGCCATTGACAGATTACCTTGCTGCAAGATTTAGTGTATGTGAAATGAGAATGTTGCATTACTGTCTAGGAATTAGTCTCGAGAGGCACAAAACCAATGAGAGCATAAGGCAAGAAGCGAATATGTTAGACCTGATGGAAAGATTAGAGTAGTTCGGACATATATCCAAAAGAGAGAAAAAAGATATCAGAAGAGTACATGGGGTGCGAGTCAAAGGAAAGAAAAATTGGGTGGGAACGCCCAAGGCATAGATGGAAGGTCACAATCAGGAGAGATCTCCAATCCTGTTCCCTCAATGAAGAGGATGCTAAGGACAGGGTTAGGTGGAGACGCTTGATTGAGCTAGGCCTCCGGCAGCCAGTTGCTACCCGAAAAGGACAGAGTGGAGATAAGTGAGAATACTAGTACAGTGGTATAAAAATGGGTTGGTTGGGAGAAGACCTTCAACTGTTTTAATAAAAGGTAAAAAATATATATTATTATTTTGTCTGACGAGTCATTCTATACCATAAAATAGAAGTGAAAATGACTTACGCAATGCTTCATCAGAACCAGCACAGCCACGCACCTCAAGAACTGTCCCATCATCATTGGTAATAACTTGATACTGCTGCAGTTTCAATGCTACAACACACCACACTAAATGATGACTTCACACAGAGTGAAGATCTACAGTTTTGTAAACTATCTATCTTATTGCTAAGACAAATCTCAACTGTACAAAAGGCAAAAAAAGGACAAAAGTTTTATGGTCACCAACAATTTTTGACTCTAGTAAATTAATCAGGTGTGATTATAGACAGTTAATATCATATTCTGTAAAATATTCATGGCTTTAAGGTTGATTGAGAGAATATTAAATGAGCTTGTACCGATTGAAAAAGTGCATAACTTCAAATTTTGTCAATTTTTTATTGAAATATATTTCCGAGAAATACAAATATTACACTAAAATGTGAACAGGGCACATGTGGTTCTGGTGACAAAGATCGTTTAGCTGGTTAGGAGTACTGCAGTATCCACAGTTTCTACCTTCTTCAAGGTCCATAAAAACTTTCAACAACTGCATTTGTGCGTAGGACTTTTTTTCTATTGGTACACGCTTAAACTTTTTAATTAGACATCGGCAAAATATCGCATCTTCATCTTCTACGGTCTGTACATTTTGGACATAAGATACCAAAGGTACTGATGTTGTCACAGTTCCGCTCCTCTGTATTGGTAAAACTTGAGATTGAGTCTAAAAATATTGGCAACTGTAAACTTGGGCCAGTTGAAATAAATTTGAGAAAGCAGTGTTTAATAAACAAAAACCCAGAGCATTGGGTGCAAAACCAGAAGACCCATGAAAATGGGTAGTACATAAAACCACTATAATTTTGTAAAGATTACTACTTGACTATGACTATAGAAGAGCAACATTTTAAGATGCTGTACTGCAGATAAATTTTAGCTAAATTAAAATAGCTCCAATTGAATTGTGACCAATATCAATTATATTATTATATGATTTTTATAATATTATAAAATTCTTCAACTATGTTCGATCAACTCGCCAACAAATAGACTTACCTTGCATACCACTTTTGAAGGAGGTTTTAACAATGATAAGCTCAAGCTCTCTGGTTTTCGTTTCATCAGTGGTTTTGGAGTACTCAATTCACCTTTTAAAATTGAAAAATCATAAGTCCAAATCAACAGCCCAAATTTTGTACATTCAATAAGAACCAAGTTACTGAGAGTGTGATTGCTAAGGACACATGATAACTCAGTACAAAAATGTGACTCTATAGTTGAATAAATAAAGCTGTTACAAAAGAATGGATGAAGAGTTACAAACCTAAATTTCTACTAAGCACAGGCACTTGGACTTCTTTGAAAGTCTTAAAATCACTTGTAGATATTACAACCTGTTTTCTTTTTGTGTCAGTGTCACAGCGATCCGCCAAAGAATGGACATCACTAATTTCAATACTCGTTGGTGGGAGGTCCCGGTGTTTAATATAAGGGACTAACCATTCTATATGTTGAAATTCTTCCCCTAGCACTATTTCTTCATTTTTTTGTCGAAGAGCATTAAGATGTTTACCTAACCTAGTTCGATAGTTGCGATATTTCATCCTCAAAAACTCTGTTGTTACATCTAATTCATCTGCAATGGACTTCCATATTTTTCGTTTAGTTGTTATATCAGTACTCTCGGCAGTAGTTTTGTTATAAAGACATGGATGCTTTTTAACTAGCTCCATCATTTCCTTTTCATCTACTTGCATTGCTAAAGGCCAAACTCTCTTCTTTCTACACTCCTTTTCTTCTGATTCCGACATTGTCTGGTAAACAATAAATGCAATTATAACAGAACAGCTGTACACATGAGCACATTTATAGGTGCAGTAATGGATATATTATAATAACCTGACCTCTTTGATGGCCTATAAATTTTGGTTAAAAATGTTGCTAAAACAAAACTCCTTTAGTGACGCTCCTCATTTTAAACACAGTCCTACACACAGATATACAACTACATTCATGAACTAATATTTCAAGTGAGAAGTTTCTCAATAACATAACTACTTAGTACTATTAGTTTTTGCTAGCGTTTTAGAAAAATCTCCTATATAGATTTATAATAAATACACCTACAGAAGAGCTATTATAATAAATATACTTAAAAAAAAAAAATCAAAATTTCTATGATTTTTTATACCCAGTATTAATGATGGTGGCCGATGGATGGTTAGTGAGAAAGAATATGAGATTCACTATGAGCACTTTAATTGCAATTTTTAAACTACAACACTTGTAGCTTACAGTTTTCCACACTAAGAAAGAGGGGGGTCGGAGATAAGTAGTTGGTGGGTTCGCTTATAACCCCAAGATTTAGGTTCCAACCTTTTCAGACCAAGGGCCGCTGGTAGGGAGTATTCTGGTAGTGAGGGCCAAAATTATCTTGAGCTGGGGGCCATTGCAGATCATTATTTTTCAAATTAGTTTATTCCAAATTCCTATGAATCACTACACAATTGAAGTCCCAATAATTACTGCAGACTGCATGTTCTGTAGCATGTATAATGTATATATATAAGACACTCAACAGGTGGTTTTTCTACTCCAATTCATGTGTGCAAAATAATATTATTTGTGACGCTTTGGAGGGGCACATTAATGTAGGCTGGGGCCACGATAACGTAGCATCCACAACTAATAACAACTAAGATTATAAGGAGAGTGGGTGGTTGAAAAATCCTGTGTTCTGTTTCTAAGTTAAAAGGGATCAAGAACGAACCCTTCCAAAAACTGCCCTTCTATCACTTTGTTTAATAAATGGACAGATGTCTTGAAAAGTGAGAAAATAGATAATTAAACTACTGTAGCATTTAAAACAAATAAAATTTTATAGACAAATTAATCACTATTAAGTATTAATATTACCAGTCAATCAACTACACGATCAACCACAGTTATACTTATTTCAATGCTTTAATCTGTTACTTTAAATTTTGACATTCATTTAGGTGCAGTAGTGGAGAAATTGAGTTAGCCCAAGTTCTGCAATTTCATTAATAAATTTCGGTTTAGGGCGCGGGTTGAAATTCTCACGAGAACATAACTTCTTATTTCTAATCTAGAACACAGGCTTTTTACAATTTTTCCATTATTGCACCTACTTCATCATAATATTATTAATATTATTATTTAACTTGAAGTTAAACATTACGTCTTCAGTTTTATTGCAGTCGTGGTATCTAGTTATACTTATTATTATAATTTATATCATACTAATAGTAGTAGTAATACTAATAGTAATAGTAGTAGTAATACTATTACTATTAGTAATAGTAATACTCATTCATCACTATCACGATGTAAATTACAATACTAACAACTAACAAGTAACACCTATAACTTATAGTTATTAGTATTGTAATTTACATCGTACATTTACTTATAGTATAGGTAATAATAATATTATTAGTTAACTTTAAGAGTAATATTTAATTTTATAATCAATTTAAATTAAATCGCGAATTGTATTAGTATTACTGTTACTGGAACAGAAATTACGAATATCAACATGTGGCCATATTCATATCACGTATTGATGAAGCAAGTTTAAATCATGATATTAATGTAAATGCTATTACACTTACCAAACCGATAAGATGGTATCGGCAACTTTATAAAGATAAACTTAAATATTATGTGTGCGAAGTCGAATGAGACATACTTCCTGCGTCTCGAACAAGTAAACCAACAGTTTGATAGTAGCGATGCGCGAGGAAAAGCGCGGAAAAGGCGGTGCTACTGACACAGTGTGAACTAAATACTAACAACAATAGCAATAGGCCCGGTTCACAACTTGGCAAAGTATAGCCGCAGCACACACAATCGCACGATTACTACGCGCAACATTGACCGGCGATAAGGCTTCGTGACGTATACAATCGATGTCTATTTGTCGCTATATTTATCTATCTGAGAACACAACTCCAAATATCGTTATAATTCTGTTGTGTATGACACAAGCAAAAATTTTATATATATGGTGAGTGATATAATGTAAATGCATTTTACCGCATCTAAAATTTAAATTTATAGTCTTGTTTGCAAGTAAATACCTATTGACACAGCTAAACTCACATTTATCGAAAGCCTTTCCCCCCTTTATGTATTACATACAATAATATATAAAGTATTACCTAAGACTGTGATCAACTGTCAACAGTTAAATTTCAAACAGCTGTATTGAACACCGATTGCTGCTCACTGATTACTTGTGGTTCATTATTCAACTCTCAATTTCAAACAAATGAAATATGCTGGAGTAAATCAAGTACTAGTGCCAACTACAAGTATGTAAGTAGGAGGCATTTAACTGACCTCCCGACTCTAGAGCATGCTCTAATGCCAGCTTATCATGATAGTTGAGGTTCAAGAATGCAATGTTAGCTGTACTTCTCTTCAGCAACTGAAGGTGAGAGACGTCTCTAAACCCACTTCGAAGGAGAGTTCTTAGCCCTGCATCTGTCATGGCATATTGTAGTGAAGCGTTCCACGTGCTCCACTCTGGGTCTATCACCACGTCAGCAGGGACGTCTAAATAAAGTCAGCGGTACATTTGAACGTAACAGGGATATTGCTGTATATACATAAATTTCGTACTTGCTATTTTTAAATATATATTGCAAAGTCAGTGTTAAAAAAGTTGCAGTTATAAAGCTAAATCATAAGACTTGAACTTAGACTAATAAAATACAAGGCATTGTGCTATCAGCTATTCATACTGGGTTATGAATGATACTACAACAAGATAACATCTATTGGAAACTAATTAATTTATACACCTCAGTTCATCACTTGATGTGGTCACGCTGTCTATACTCCGTGAAATCAACACAAATGATTAAAGTAGGCCTAGTGAAGTAGAAATAAGTAGAAATTAGGTTTCAAATGTCCTTTTAGTTTTTCTTTCACCAACCTGGGTCATAGGGATAGACTGGGGGCAACTCTGAATTATTTAAAATGACTTGTGGCAACATGGCAGACATTTCAGTAGTTGACGGCACGTCATTTCTTTCCTTTAATTTCATTAATTGAACTCTAGGTGACCTTGAGGAAGGCGGAGACACAAACTCTGAGGCTTTACTTCCTAGACGACGCTAGAATCATGTAGAACAGGACTAATTAGTCTTCATTACCTAGTTTTTCAGCTAAATGCAGATTTAACAAATAGTGATAGCTTTAATGGAACTTTGTAGCATAGGATGTTGTCTAATATAACGGCACATCAAAAATTATAAACTTGAGCTAAACGAAAATTTTCATATCTATGGCCAACAGCACATCTATGCATTAAATTAACTTTGTGTTGATTTGACTATTTTATTTTAAAAGTCGCAATGTAGAATTTTTATTTTCACCACAAAATTCAATACCCATAAAGTGCAAAAATAACAAATGATATTTTTACGTCATTCAAATGTTGATTACCAGCTGCCATTGATATAATTGAAGTAGGTGCAGCAATGGAGAAATTGCAAAAGCTGAGACAAGAAATGTGGCAATATAATGATGTTGCTCTCCTGATCGAAATCATCTTTTCACAATAATTTTAACTTACAGCTCAAACAAATACTTATTAAGAAAACTACAGAGCTTAAACAATAAGTGTCTGTACCTGAATGTGATAAATTCCAAAATAATGAAAAATATTGTACTCCAATTTGTCAGAAATGTTTAGTTGTTCTACCAGTGTTTACAAAAGTGCCATATAAACATAAGAGGAAAAGCACAGAGCCACGAAATCAGTTTCTCCTTAGACACACTTAGCTGTATCGCACGCCGTAACGTGAAATGGCAGCCGTTTTTAATGTGTTCAGGCTGGAGTTTTCTAAGCCCAATATTGGGTATGATTTATGACACTTCATTGAACATTTATATCTAATGAATTGACGCGAATGTCTTCCAGTCCAGTAGAAGCCCGCTGCAACATTTTTAAATCAAGCAGTGCTTGATCAGAACGTACAGTAACGCCGTACAGGAAGCTCAGACATTAGTAAAAATGGCTGCAATTTTACGTTACTGGTACGATATGGCGAAGAGTGTCTAGGGGGTTTATCTACTGAAGAGACTCACCACTGGGTGCTTGTAGATCTTCTCCCCAAACAGGTTGAGCATGTGGAAGTACTTCCACTTGGATCGATAGGCTGGGTTGGCGTGCTGTTTCTGCCTCTCAGTCACATAAAGGGATCTCATTTTTTTCAGCTAATCAAGCAGGAAACAAATTGAATACTCAAATATCATCAACTAATAAATAAATAAAAATACTGAAATGCTATCAACAAATAAATAAAGTAGAGGTAGCCAATTTCAGTATTCAGCAATTAGGAGAACAAATCAAAAATAATCAGAATATTATCAACTAATGAAAAAAAAGGTAGTTAACTTCGATATTATGATCTAAATCCAATACAACTTTTATTCTAAGTTGTGAAATAAAACTGATTTTTCTTTTTTGAAAACTTTTAGAAAAGCAGAAAACGGCAGTTGATTTATGACTGAAAAATTCCATGTTGAAAGATTAATATAAAGTAGAGCTGTAGGCAGTTCAATAAATATCTAACATCTAATATTTTAACTAAATATAAAAAACAAGAATCTCACACCATAACTTCTGCATGCCTGCCTAGTTGTTGATAGCTATTTGTGCTCCGCTTACAAGCTTTCAAATACTGACAAAACATCAACTCACCTTGGTGCGTACTTGAGTTCCAGTTTTGTTGGTGTTGATGTGGCATGCTATTTTCTGCATAACATCACTGTTGCGAGACATGTTCACCTCATCAGCATACCTAGCCCATCCTTCGATTAGGCTGTGGGTTTCATCGGAAGACCAAAAGGTTGTATCATCATTAACGCTGATCGACGCCACAGCTGAAAAAATTGCTCTAACACATATTCAATTGAGTTCCTTACAATGTATAATTGTTGCCAATTTTTACGACTTTTTATTTACCATTTGGATTAATAACGTGGATTTGATAAATGACAAATCTTAGCACAGCGAAAGTTCTGGCCTTCCCAAAAACATACTGTTGCATACACATCCCAATTTGATGACAGTGAGTTAGACTTGATGTTAGAGTCATGTTGTTAATATTAATATTATGTTATAGGTACTTACCCATCTACCATGATAATACTAACCATCACCCTGGGTAGGCAAATATAATTGCTAATTAGTAATTAGCAATTATATTTGCCTACCCAGGGTGATGGTTAGTATTATCATGATTGTTAAAGTTAAAAATCACAGTGCTTATTCTTATATTTGATTATCGGAGAGCTAGATTCTTTTTCAACATGTATAAGTTCAACTTGTTTGATCTAAGCATAATTATTTTTATATATCACATTTTCATAATTTGCAATATATATCGTGTGTTTAACACATGGAAACACAACTTCGAAGAGTCTAACTAAAAAGCAGAACACGCGCAAGTTTTTCCACCATAATCTATAGTCTATAACTTAGTGAATTTCTTATATCATTGCATTTTTAGCTGCATCCTAGAAAATTAGAAAGTAGGGTTAACGTTGCGAAGTGTATAGTAGTATTTTTACCTTGTTGGTGTTCAGACTCAATGCTCATTGTAAATTTCTGTTGCGATCTTTATTCAAACCAAAGTCAAACATACAATTCGGCTCATCACTCCGACTTTCTAGAAAATATGGCGGCTGTATATTCTTGCCGTGAAACAGTTCGGCGAGAGCGCATTACCATCGAGTCAATCATTCGGCTATCAAAAGCGCACGTAAATATTTTATTAACAAGAGTGCACAACTCTGATTTATTGAACTTTCATTCCATCGTTATATCAAAATAATTTATAAAGAAATAATGTAATGCTGTAATACTACAACAAATAAGTAAGCCGTGCAGTGGCATTATTGAATATCTTCTTTTGTATTTCAAACTGCAAAATGTAATAAATTAAAACAAGTTTGAGCAACTGCTTGTTTTAATGCACATTAGAAAGCACAGATTGCTAGTTTGTATCATTTAAAGGATAATATTATATTTAACAGCATTAAAACTATTTAAGCATGATACAATAAAATATTTATTGTTTCATTTTTGACATGAGGAAAAAAATTAAAATATCAGTCGTTTGTAGTCACTGTAATTGCACTTTAAATCTAGTTATTTATATTTTGTGTTTAGGTTTTTTGCTGTCTTTTGATCTCAAACCTATGATAGTATCATATATATTTTCACAGTACTGATATGAAAGACTAACAGTAAAGTAAACCAGATTGATTTTAAGCATTTTGTTAAATAATTAAGGTTTAATTCTGTCAAAAGTAAGCCATTTGAAGCATGCAATAAAATTGTGTATAATTTTAGCTATCACTTTGTTATAGTTATACTTATCAACATATACATTAAAAAACTGCAATGCACGTGTTTGTAAACTATATTTTAATAAGAAATAAATATTGTACATTATATACAAGAATGATAAGGACTAAAAATAGTGAGATTGCCAAAAACAACAGATAAAAACTATATAACAGTGTAAACAAAGGAGTTTACAAAACTGTGTGGTACTTTTTATGAACTCCTTTATAGCACCATAAGAATCTGATACAAGCAAGATTGAAAATACATTCCTAAAAACTTGCTGATAAAAAAGTTTGTGACAAGTCAACAAATTAAGTGATTTAAATTAAACTATTGCTTTAGTGTCAAAACTCCATCAGCATTCTGATAGTTTACAACTATCGTCTATCAGGTAACAAAAGATTAAATCTTGGTATTAAAATGATCTCGTTATAACGATATCATAAAGTTACTATGTTGGAAAGTATTTACATTTATACGGAATTGTAGGTTTAAAACCGGGTACAAAATAGCTACTAGAGATATTGAAGTACAATGTCTAACTGTTGCAGAGATGTAAAAATTAATATTATAATGACTAGAAAACGTATAGAAAATAAATTACTTCAAGTTATAAAAGATACTAAAGAAAGAGCTATCTCCTCTTTGCCTTGTTCATAATATTTTGCAGTTTTCTCAGGTTATTTTTTGTGACTTGATTGTGTGGATCAAGCTCTAGGGCTTTGCTGTAACTCTTTAGTGCAAGAGAGTAGTTTGCATTAATGTGGTACATTGCTCCGAGATTCATGTGAGCTGTCGCTGACTGGAACATATATAATTTATATATAACTTAGAAATGTTGAAAATATATGTTCTACAGTACAAATATTTTACAATGAACAAGATATACTATACGTAATATAACATGGTAATACTGCAACAAGATTTATATTATATGGTGCACTGTACAATTTATTATATAATAAAAACATATTACATTTTACAGCCTAACGCAGTTTAGCAAACGGATTGAGAGCTACTTGTGAAATATGTAGATCTTTTCTTCAATAATTTAATTGATAAGAGGTTTTTCAAAATATACCTCTGGAGAAAGCTTAGCAGCTATTTCATATCGATAAATTGCCTCCGCATTACGGCCAGCGTGTCGTAGAGCACTGGCTAAGTTGAAGGTTATATCAAAATCAAGGGGTGACAACTCCACAGCTTTCTGCCATAAAACTAGTGCTTCAGCATGCCTATTGTGTTCAGCCAGATACAGAGCTAAGGGAAAACAAAAAGTATATAACTCTAAGAAAGTATTAATTGCTTTGCTACGTAAATCACAATACTATATTCTACAGTACATAAAAAGCAGCAGTAGCCAAAGATCAATGAGTAAATGAAAAGAGGGGAAGACAACTTCCAAAAGAAGGTGGTGAAGTTCTAGCAGCAGGATGTTTATATATCTTCTTGGATTACTTTGAGAAGTATACTTTACAAATTAATGCGTAGAAAATTGAGCTGAAGCTGAGAGAATGTAAGGTGGAGGATATATTAAGTGGAGAATAGAACTGGTGGGAAAGTGAAGAGAGGGCAACTGAAGAGAAGTGAGTTGAAAAAAATGATGAAAAAAATCTGAATAGAGAGTGCAGCTATCTGAAAAATAAACCAAAAGATAAAAAAGAACCATTGAAAGAATTTGACTGTAATATTTAGTATTCTTTATATTTGAACCGTTTATAATATGTTCATGCATAAACTTCAACAATTTTTTGTTTATATAAACATATTTTGATAGATAAAATTATTTAACATGTCAATATAATTATATTATTTGTTAACAAAATTACCATAATGATGTAAACTCTGTGCATCTTTGCCATTAATCTGAATTGCTTTTTCATACCATCTTTCTGCTTCTCTAAAGTTTTTCTACAAAAACATACCATAATAAAATAATGAAACAGTAATACATGGAAGTCACACCATTTACTATGATAAATTTACTGAAGCTAAAAAAGAAATATTTTTCCATTGTGCTGCAAATAAAGTAGTTGATCACTTTATATATCAGTTTAAGCACTTTCATGGCCCAAGCAGAGAGAAGGAAATACGAGTACGTTATGGTAGTTTTATTTGAAGCAATTTTCTACAGTAATAGCTTTTATTCTTTGAAGTTTAGCTATTCTAGCAAGAGAGGCAGCCTTTGTATTACACTTAAAGTGTAGTAGATACTTTGTTTGCAGCAGAATAAACATAACACACGAAACAAGTTTTAAGTAAATTGCAATGTTAATCACTCTAACTAAAGCTCAACAAAAACGTGGCCTTTGCTTTCACAATCGAACCTAAACAAATTTCAGGTACTTTCTGCTTAAATAAACTGCAACCCAAGAATTTAATTTTGAATTTCATTTAAAGCAGATAGCCATTGCATAAAAGCAAACAAGAATTGAAGCCGTGACTTGAGTAATACATGACGTTTACAATAGAGTCATTATAATAAACAGATAGTATAATTCAAACCAAAAGCCTAACGATATTACACTGTGCAATAGCTGTGTGTCCTTCTGTTAACAAAGCAACTCATTGTAATTATATTCTAGATGGCAGAAAATGAGGAACACTGGAACAATTATCACTACGATAGCCAGCCATGCCCGTTCTTATGGGTGGGAGTGCTAAATAAAATAAGATCCAGATTTCTTAAGCTTGTATTTCCATATAAGCTAGCAAAAAACCAAATTCTAGTGTCAAAGTCTTTGAATATGGCAACTTGTCAGGCTAAAGGGAAGAGGTAAGAAGATTAATGTATCATTGTATGTAGTTTGCGGTGAAGCGTTACGATTATAACATTATATACAAATTAATTTGCTTAAGTTGCATGCTGTAGTGAATTGACTGGCAACTTGCATTTAGTATCTGCCTGGAAGTGTGATATGTAGCAGTTGTAACACAGAATTAGGGTGATAGACTGAGCAATATTATTATTTGAGACTGGAATCTTATCTCAAGAGAAAGGTAAGTAGAAGTGAATTAATAGTGGTAGCTCAGCACCATGTTGTGTTTATTCAAGTTGGAAATATATAAATATGTATCACTTATAAAAGAACTGATTTGACTAATTTGTAGTCTTTTCAATGATCAGATGTTTTCCTTTTTGAAACGCACTGGTGAGTCACCTTTTTAAAGTTAAAGCTTTTACATTTTGTCTTGCCATCAAATATATAGTTGACGATGACCATTTTATCAATGAGTTCCTGAGTCAGTGCCCTCTTGAAGGTATGAAAATATTAAATACGGAGGAGCATGGGGCAGAGATAGCTTTTTACGACACTTTGTAAATACTTTGAATGATCTTTTATTTTAAATAATCCAACAGAGTTTTGACTTTTGTTTTCAATTTTGTTCATGCCAGTATTTACACTGAATTTCACAGTTTTCATGTCTGGGATATGTAATAAATAAATCAATCAATTAACCGTCTAAAAAGCTATATTAGTGAGTCAAAAACTTAGTGAGCAGAAATAGATTATGATTTGCAGACGCTCTCTGCCCTGTTACATGAGATCAGCGGAGAGAAGGGGCTACCTGTATCAACCTCTAAACAGATCAAACAACAATACAGACGATGGGGACATCAGTGACGCATCATATCCTTCTAAAGGTTCAAGGTCAAGGACAAAATCTTTAAGCAACGATTCAACATTTGTTGATTGCAGTGAAATGAATCAATCGGAAGACACTTTTAAATCAACCAATCAAGAGGTGAAGCAGAACATTAGCAATAGCACAGACAGACAACTACTCCTACGAAATAATGTTCATAAGTCTTGTCTGAATTTCGAACTTTCAAGTTGGAACTCTTTAAAGCTGAAGGTAAGAAGTTTTAGTTTTATAAAATCTTGAAACAGACATCCAGATAAAAGAGTCATCAATTAAAACCATCTCTAGATATCAAGCTAATACTTGTGATAATAAAACTGGTAGTAGAAAACACCGCAATACCTAAAATTTTGCAAGCGTAGACATCCTATGTAGCATTCTCTGAACAAAAATACAGTTGATGAAAGTGACAAATTGTATATAACTCTCTTATAACTCTTTGTCCACCCTCATGTTCTACAGACAGGCAGGGCTTTAGCAGAAGCTCGAAAATTACGAGATGAAATAAGTGAAAATATACAGGAGTTTAAGGAAATGACATCACGGACTGACAAACTGAGTAGCCAAGTTAATGCTCTTCAAGTTCGAATAGAAGTCATGAACAACAGCTCTAAGTTCATGGATGATGTCGTCAAGGTATGATAACTCTTTCTAAATAGTATATTTAGATTTGGGGAATGATTGTGACAGGTAAGAATCCAGACTTTCTTTCTGAAATATTTCTTCTGAAGACAGACTTTGTGAGTGTTTTCTAATACTGCACAAGTCTCATATGATTCTCAAGCAAGCAGGTTTAGTGTAAATAGTACCAGTATTAGTAGTACTAGGTAGTGTTAGTAGTACTAGTGTTGGTAGTATTAGTGCTAGTAGTTCTAGTGTTGGTAGTATTAGTGTTAGTAGTAGTAGTAGTATTACTAGTGTTAGTAGTACTTATGTTAGCTAGTAAGTATCAGTATTAGAGCTAGGTATATTGTCTGGTCTAGACAATATACCTAGCTAGTACTAGTGTTAGTAGTTCTAGTGTTGGTAGTATTAGTGCTAGTAGTGGTACTAGTGCTAGTAGTAGTAGTAGTAGTAGTAGTAGTAGTGTTAGTAGTACTATTGTTAGCTAGTAAGTAGCAGTATTAGAGCTAGGTATATTGTCAGGTCTAGACAGTTCACCTGACATGACGAATGTTGCAGAAAGCAAAGGAGGCTGGAGATAGCATGAGACTCATAACTATACCAGCCGAGAGGAAGATAGTCAGAAAGTACAGGAAACAAAGCCAGAAACTTGGCGCAAAATGTTACTAGCACAAAGTCAATCAGTAGGGTACAAATAGTTTAATTCTTATTACCACATATATAATATATTATGTTTATCACCGCACCGTTTAGACAGGGGTTACGATGATCATTTATATTCCCTGTTGCCATGGTTACACAAATATATTTCTTAGAAACATTATTACTTCACATAGACTAATTATACAAGTCTAAAACACATGGGTGGGGAAATGTTTAAAAATTTAAAGAGTGTTGATTTGCTAATAAAGATAAAGAAGTGATTAGAACACTAATTGTAAGAGTTGTAAACTGCCTGTGCAGCTGCAACACTCGCACTATCGCCTACACACTGTGCTACTTATTACTTACTAGACAACTGACAGGCTTACCTTCACACTCATTAGTCGCGCCATCGTCAAGTGGGCCGGGGCGTGATCCGCCTTGTGGTACAACGATTTCCTGTATGCCTTTTCGGCTGCTTCTAAATCGTTACTTTGAAAATATGCTTCTCCTGGAAATAAAGCAGATTCTGTTCAGCTATCATCTCTGATGTCTTCAAATTAAGAAACAAACTCGTGGTGTTGTTTTTTCTTTAATAATCATATAAACTTGCTTTTCATTGTTTGTTTGAATGTATATGACAACACGCACAACATAAGTACCTTCACGGCATCACAAACCCGTCAAGGTTCTTACATAGACATTCTTTATAACCCAAATAGTCACACAAATCCGCACTATATTCTGCACTACATAGTAGCTAGATGAGAAATTGCCCATTTGCTGCTGTACTGTTTAGAAATTTGTGTTGCAAGAAAGAGAGCAGACAACTTCACAAAATGAAATAAATTAGTTTAAAACATGTCATCAAGTGACAGAGAAGGCGAGACCAATTCTCACTCAGTAGACTGGCATAAAATACATGCAAGTAGAAGTTTCAGTTTTAGGTCTATTACCAGTAAGCTTTCTATAATAACATAAATCTAATGATAGTATCACAAAAGTTTGTCACGAAAAGTTATTCTCTGTATAATTCCACCAGTTACAGATTATCATAACGTCATCTAGCCTAAGCTTCCCCCAGCATTGTACAGCTGCTAGAACATTGCCTTAGGACCCACCTAGTAAGTTATAGATGCTGTAGGGGGCGTAATGGTCCGGCCTCATTTCCAAGGCTAGATTGTACGTGTATATAGCAGCAGGATAATCCTTCTGCTCGGCATACAGTCTACCCAGATTATACATGGCTGACACCTTAGCACTCTCATGCATTCTTGGGTCCTTTAATCCTGATATATCTATCTCAGAGCAATCTGTATACGCCTGAAAGAATACAGAGTGTAAACATATTTACCGGATGAATCATGAAACCATAATTAGAAATATTAAAAATAATAATTACAGTATTATATATGATAGTATATGGTTAGCTTAACCACAGCATTTCAAAAAACTGTTTGCAACTTTTAATATATAATTAAGGCAGGATTTTATCTACATAATAACTCGTGACTTATTATGTTAATTCCAGCATATTCCAAGTCTAAAAGAAACCGTCTAAACACCAACATGACATAAATCCCATTCATAATCTCCTTATAGTAGATGGTAAAGAATTTCACAGAGGAAATCTATTAACGGTGCAGATAACTTCTTTGCCACATCAACTATCAGAGTTGACTATGTTAGTGTAAGATTTTTAGTTACAATACAATACTGTGTTGTAGCAGTGCTATCACTGAACGAGTTATTGTATTGGTGATGCAATAGTTACTATTGGTGATGCTATAATTAGTATTAATATATCTGACAGCAACAATTGGATAGGAATAAGTGGAATAGTTATAAACATGGAATCAGTCAGGATGTGTGATATAGTAATGCTCTAGTAGTTGTACACACCTGTTTAGCCTCTGGGTGTTTCCCCATCAGGGCCAAAGCTATTCCTTTATTGAGATGAGCCACTGTGAGCCGTGGTCTGCACTGTATGGCCAGATCATACGCCTCCAGAGCTTCTCTATACCTACTCTGACCCTAAGATACACAAACACAACACTAAGAAGTTGTCTTCTCCTTTTCATCATACAGTTGACTATGAAAAGGAAAGAAACTATATCAAGGAGTTTCTTTCGAGAAACTTTAATGAAATCTGTTGACAAATAGGAGAAAGTCTCAATGTTTATACAATGTTTATACAGAAACAGCTGAAAGCTCTTCTACCAGAACTAATATCATTTAGGAATAAATTAAACATTGAGTTATACTGCCAACAAGCAGCTATTATGTATCGCTAAGTGGAGGTGTGTTAGTGAAGCTGTGAAACAGTGCACCTGTGTCACAGCTGTGTGTATTACGTATCTGTAATACATTGGAGAGAATACTAGATTCGTGATAGTAAGCATTAATCTGTATGCAACTCATAGTATATTTGAAAATTATAATAATATATTCACTTTTATATGCATCTGAATACAAAAGCTGATGTTTCAATAACTTACAAAATATTTTAAAATTAGTCTCTAAATTTTAATCAGAACAGTAGGTATTGCAATTTCATTAAAATATATAACAGGTGCAAGTATTGCTGGTAATATTTCACTCTCCTAGACACCAACCCCGATAATATATCTGTATATGATTTTATAAAGCTATCAACTTGATCAAAACTTAAATAACTTAAACTTGCACCGTTGCTTGAACACTAAACAATAGATTATGTTGGTAGGTTTTGACAGCAATGTTTTAGAGAAGACAACTTCTAAAAAGTTTGAATACAGCATTGACTGACCTGCAAGAGAATGCCAAGGTTATAATGAACGTCGGCCATGTTGCTACGATGAGACAACGCTGACTTGTATGCTTGCTCGGCAGCATCAACTTCTCCTCTGTTGTTGAGGACATTTGCCAGATTTCCCCAGGCTTTAGCAGGGTTGACAGCAATACCTGAAGTAATCACACAGTAGTCAGCATTATAGAACTTAGTCTATTTCACTATCTCACACTATGATCATGCTGCAACCTCTACTGCCTCAAACACAGCAATACTTTATCAAGGGAAGATGACCTTAAATTAGCAAATGACCACATCTAATTAGTCAACTAGCCCTCTAGGAAAATAACATGAATCCAAAATCACGAAGAATCAAACAATTAATAATGACAGACTAAAATGCTTGCATCACAATTGCCCAATAACATGGCAACAAATGAATTACCAATTTGAATAATCAATCATTTAAATTGAAGTTTACAGCCAACAGTTGCTGCAAGTTGTTTGCGAGGAGTTGAAAGCAGGCGCTGGTGAGGTCACCTACCTACCTGATATGCAGTCACCTACCTGATGTATAGTCACCTACCTACCTGATATGCAGTCACCTACCTGATGTATAGTCACCTACCTGATGTATAGTCACCTACCTACCTGATGTATACTCACCTACCTGATGTATAGTCACCTACCTACCTGATGTATAGTCACCTACCTACCTGATGTATAAAGTCGCTCTTCTGTCGTCCAATCCAGACACCTGGAGTAGCAGCGTAGACTGAGCAAGACACACAGCAAAGTGAGGGTCGTATACAGGCCAACCCGGTATAATTTCTACAAAAATATTAGCCAAAAATAATAACAAGTCAACATTGAAACAAGTATTTGATCAAAACCTGAACTGCTATTTAACAATAGCATGCAAGGGTATCTGATAGTTTAAAGTTTATAAAAGCTCATTTCTTCAACATAATACATGTTCATATTATAAATTTGTCTTTGATCTGTGTAGATTACTTACTTGGTGTCTCAACTTTTTGAATATTTGGTAGACGGCCTCAGCTACAAGCAGGCAGTACCCCATACTCGGTATATACAGGATTCTCTCAGCTACCACAAAGCCGACGTAGAACGGTAGGTTGGTGGCCGGTAGGAAGGGTATGGTGAGCAGGGATAGCCCTAGCACCAAAGTAGAATAGTGTCTGTGATAGGTGGGGGTACCAACCGTCTCCACCTCATTGAAATTCTCATCACAGCTAAAAAAGTTGTTAGGTAATGCAATTTTTCTAATGAGTTGACAAAGAAAAACAAAGTGTTGGTATGGCAATTTCTAAATTAGCAAATACCAATCAAGGTAATTGACTACAATGACTTCAATAGTCTATACTGTGTTAGTCTGTGGTGTTAGACACTAAATAGATAGAGAGCCGACCAACATACCCAACGGATTCAGAAGAACTGGAAGAATCCTTTCTAAGTCGTCTGAAGGTGACAGTCTCAATTCCATTTCGGTTGTTTGTCCCGCCATTAGCCACCCCTCCATTAGCTAGCAACTGGTGGTTGCCGTCGCTTTGGCACAGCTTTTTGTAACCATTGAGGCCATTTCTAACCTCTTGACCTATTAAAGTCTTTCTGGATATCTCAGAGCTGCTGAGAAAGTTAGTGAGACTATACTTCACACTGAGAACCAGTGAACTGTAGAATAACACTATGACAGCCACTCTGTAGTCCCACACTGACTCTACTAGCGGTATCGCATCCATGGACCAATCAAAACTCAACGTCACTGGATAAACCAACAGCCAGAAGTTGAAAACCGGCAAGTAGAGGAACGTGAGGCAGCGGGTAAAAAAGCTGGTGCTGTTGGCAGCAGGGTTGTCAGCGGGACTGAAAGACGGTGGACTGTAACCCATGAAGTAGAGTCGGGTGATTAGGAGGACAACTCCAAACAGCACCAGCAAGAGTACTGTCTCCGCATGTTGTCTGAGCTACAAAAAAGGAAGTTCGATCATCAATTAAACTCCATTGTCACCTAGACGTGCCGACAGTAATCTAGATTTATGGCATTGCAGAGTTACATTTCACTGACTGCATCCTGTATATTTGGGTGTTAAAAGTGTGCACAGAATAATCAAATTCACCACAAACATACTTCAGTATTACATGCTTGTTTATGTTTATGTTGTGATGGAAAGCATTGATGTGGTTCTAAAAGATGGGAGAACTAATATGATCATGTCCATTGAATGATGTACTGTCAAATCTTTCTTATTTTACTCAGAATTTTCAACAAGAACTCTTTTAGTGACAATAAAACATGATTAGATGGAATTATCTCACCTTGACTGTAGACCTGCCCACTGGTAGCAAGTCATATATTGTAAGGTTGCAGTAACAGATTATATAGTAGACACAGCACACTCCGAGTACGGTTATTCCCAGCTCTTTGCTCAAAGTACTGGCTGTAACCAGAGTGAATGTAGCGGCTATCCACCCGTACCGAACTCTGGAGGTGTGTCCCACAACTAGTTCGCAGTACTTCCTGAACGTCAGTATAGACAGTAAGAAGAATATGGCACACAGTATGTCAGCTCTCCCTACGACACCAGCTACTGCCTCCGTGTGAATCGGGTGGACAGCAAAGAGAACGCCTGATATCAGCGTCACCCACAGCTTCCTCCCTAAGACGCCTACAGTGGCGGTGTAGAGGCCTGTTGCTATAGAGTGTAGTATAACGTTGACCAAGTGATATCCACCTACAGTACAAATATTGGACGGGTGTGAGCACATAAATAGCAGTGATATGTCTGCATCTTTGGCGGTAGTTGGAAGAAAACTTGTTAAAACTGAGATATTACACACACAAAATTAGCTGTAATCTTGCTTCTTATTATCATAATGCAAATTTTTTCATGCCCAGTATAAGTTTGTTTTACCTAAAAATTTATTCCATTATATTTAAAAATAACATATGGAAATTAGTCGTACTGGCGCATAGTTAAGGATTTGATCCAGAATTGAGCTGGCACTCACCAATTACCATTAAAACTCAGCATAATTATACAAACTGTGTTTCTGGAGGAGGAAACACTAACCCATCAATTTATTTCATGGCAAAATTTAAATTTCATATTGATATGTACAAGAATCAACCTTCCGTCATCAATCAAGGTTATTGTAACGAGAAAATAATTGTTGATAAATTTAGCTGAATCAGACGCCATGACAGGTGGAACTGAAGCTCAACGGCCTTAGTAGAACTCGATGATCTACCCAGACTACATTGAGCAATGCCGGCACCCACACACACTCGTATGATGCTTCCTTGGCAGGTCTATTTGCATCTGCTTGTTTCCGAAGTAACTGATATCCAGTCAACAATGTCATGAACTTTATGAAAACACTGAACTGTAGCTCTCGAGTCTATTATAAGGAGTTTCGGTACAATCAAATGGTAACAATACCAGGTTGTCAGTTCATGCAATATATATGGGAGCCTGATAAAGGTAAAAAAATTGAAAATGATGAAACTGCAGCGGTTGTGTAGTTAGCGAATAGCTTGAGTTGGGGCGACTAAACAGCGGCAATTTATTTGTAAAATATTTGAAAACTGTAAAACAATATCTACATGCTAGTCTAAGTGACAATAAAATAATAAATCATCAATCTAGCAACATTTGTGAAGGGTTGTCCAATGTCAAATTGCTGGTAAAGTTTGCTAATATTCCTCAATTTATGTTAAGGTTTTTCAAGAACCTTTTACTCTCCAGTTATATTGAATTGGTTGGTGCTTATAAAATACAAATATAATATTACGCAGCTGTTGCTTATAAATTTGTTATTGAAAAAGGAGAGAAAAAGTTTACACCTTGTTGATACAGTTATTACCTTTATATAACTTTACATGCTAATAATGGCCACTGGACCGACTTTCTCTCTTTACAACTTTGATATTTTTCATATAGTAATTGTTCATGCCAATAAAATCTAATCTCATAGAAAGCTGCAGCATATCGTATTGAACTTTAAAACAAAATATTATATTAATCAAATAATAGACTTTATAGCAGGTGTAATTCAAAGTTGTCTTTACCAGTTAGTAACAGTTGAAAGATGAGGTGGAATTATTAAATTTGTTTGGAGTTATCTCCTGTGGCTAAGGACCACCTACCTGGACTAAGTTGATGAAAGAAATAGTTTACTCTGAATGTCAGAACGACTAGTGGACGGTACGACTTATGTGACCCGCTGTCTCTAAGAGGGGTTCCCCAGAAGTCATCTTTCCAGATATTGGCCAGTGGAGTTTCTGGCAGCAAGTCTTGATTCTTTAAAATAGCTCGGCTACAGAAATGAAAATGTACATTTAATGAGTAAATATTGTGCACGGTTATCAGTTACATTAAAACATTTTATGCTTTGGGTAAAAATAACTTAAATATATCTTAAATAAAGATGCAGCTTATTATTTGGTTAAGTGACTTGAATGTTAATTGTAATTTAATTTGATTTAGACTTTGAAAAGTTTGTGTAACTTTCCTATATTTTATGCACAACATATGCAGAAATATTTATAGTTGAGAGTTTAAGTTTCTGCTCCCTGAGTTTACCATAGTACATTCTATCCTATCACTATTACAATAATCAGTACCAGATTTTAGATGAATGATCTGGTTTTACTTTGTGCCTTGTGGTGAACATACAACATTACCTGTACAGTTGGTTGATCACCTCACAATAACCAGTGAGTGGTAATGGCATTGCATAACAATATGCAATAACTCCAGTTTCTGATTAATGAGCAAAAAACAACCATTGCACGTGGATAAAGTAAAATATAAGCAAGATAAAGAGCAAGTACAGCTGAACTGCATGCAAATACATTTATATTATTATGAAATTTGAACATTCACTCATAATTTTTAGTTGAATGGATAGTTATTAAAACTTCATATACAAGTTCAGTTCCAGTTACCATTACATTATTTTAAATTGCTAATAAAGGAATAGTTTGATAGGAATTCTTATAAAAAGTGATTGTGCATTGTTCAAAATTAGGGTAGATTTGATGGTTAATTTTTAGATATGTGGGTTGATGGATTTTAAAATGTGCCCAACACTCATGTGTGGTATTCAACTCTTACTCTTAGCCAAGAGACATGACTCCAATATAAGAAATAAAACAAGACATAATCATACACACATAATAATATTATGGTAACTGCATGAGTACAGAGACACTTAACAACAGCTGCTGCTTCATCTAGTGTTCCAACACGTGAGCCAAATGTTTGATTATAATTTATAAATATTCAAGGATCTAACTTTCAGCCTGTGACTGTAACATGATAGGGGTTAGCAAATATAGCTTTCACCAACTGTTTAGAATTTAGTGCTGAATAACTTGCCCAGTAGGTACAGTACCAGTTTCAATTTTTATGTACAACATCTTTGGATAAGCACTCTATGGTTTTGACTTTAAACAGAAGCATCTGCACAGTATGGCTGCCACACAGCACTTGCATGTGTGGAAGTTTCACAAACAATAACCCTGCTAAAGCTATAGGCAGTTGCTGGTTCAATACTACATGTTCGCACACAAAATACTTTCATCGGAACTTATGCAGCTAAGAATAGTATCCAGCTTGCATACAAGAAATTTAAAATTAGCCATTTGTAAATACAAATAAAAACTATCGCCACACCTGTATTAAATTATACAGGAAAATACTATGAGGCTAATCTGGTGCATATTTTACTAATTACCACCAAGCATCAACCTAAAGACAAATACACGTTTTCCCATTCTCAGCTTATTTCGGCCAAGTGTTTCCTCAAACATTGATTAGTCTTTTCTAATTGAACAATGCACTAACCTAAGAAGTGTAAATAAGGCCTGAAGTGGCACGCAAATAACCCAGCTAATGCTACACAAAGATACTAAGCAAATGCCACTTCAGGGTTTCTAACTATAAGGTGCGTTTATTAGGGATAACTTATAACTGCAGTCTATTGCATTGCCTACACTGCATACATGGCTCTTACAACTTCATCTATAGACTTTTGTATTATATAAAATTGTAAAAAGGTCCAAGTTTTACTCACTCAAGCCTTTACACTTCAGTTTAAACTGAAGTAGGTACTGCCGGTTATAATACTCTGTTGAATGGCTAAAAATCTAAATCAATTACTGCACGAGTTTAAATAGTAAAAATTGATAAAGTGCAGAATAAAATGTAACAGATAGCAAATTCAACAGACTACTGGCATCATTTGGTTCCATACCATGAATATTACTTGGATACTTCAAGTCTTGCTTTGGTAGCTCAAGTTATTCAATCTGCTCAAGTTACTTGAGCATTTCATGTTACTTGTGTGTTTTAAGTTCTTTGAGTACTTTGAGTTTCTGGAGTGTCTGAAGTTACTTAAGTACTTGAAGTTACTTGAGTATACCTGGGGTTACTTGCGCACTTGAGTACTTGAATTCACTTGAATATTCGAAATAGTTGTCACGGGTCATACTGAGTCTGTATATCTTTAAAATTTTAAAACCAACCATGAAAAAACCGAATAGCAGTTTGAAGTAGTCTAATGATTAGTTGAGCAGTTTCCTCTTATATTCCACTCTAGATACTGATCTGATATGACTCATCGGATTTTGGCATGGAAGAGCTGCAGTTCATGCTTGCCAATGGAAGAGAAATCACTAATTAAAATGATTAACTACTGTGGGATGAAGGGACCCAATCTATCAAGTATGTAAAAGAACAGTTTAGTTTTAAACTTTAATTTTGCTTGGATTTTAAAAGCCAGTGGAAGCTATGTAGTAAATTCCTGGGCCAAGTTTTTCTGCTCACTGTGTAACTTAAGCTGTAATTCCTCAGCTCAACATACAACTCTCTAGTAAGATTACACTTGACAAGGCCATGCAGAAATGCACCCAATTAACACCTACAGTTCCAACAACTATTAGCTTAACAGGTTGAAGAGACTAGAATTATTAGCTATACAAGATATAAATTATATTATTTATTATGTTAATGCGTTAAGAATAATCTTTTATTCACCTGGTGAAGTAATCTCCGGTGAGCATTATTAGGCAAACTTGACATTCATAAAAAACAGCAGATGAACCACGAGGTGTTCAGTGAGTTTTTGTCAATGAAAAAGGTTGGTGGTAAACCAATGAGTGCATAAGTAACCCAACAATTCAGATAAGCTACTGCGTAATGGTTTTAGATCATTTATATGCAACTATTTTTTACATTATACAATCCTACTCATTGTTAACTATTTCTGCTGGAATTGAACTTTACAAAACCTTGCCTCTCCCCCAACATAGAGCCTACCACCTGCATGTGCTAAGAAATTCTTAGTCAATGAGTTTAAACCTCCATCCATTGATATCTGCAAAGACCTTTAAAAACTAATCAATCCGAAAGATATTAAAACTGGGCATATTCTTCTTTTTAAATTTGCATAAAATAGCATTTAACAGCTTTTGGTATCAGTAAAACTTGGCACACAACTTAGCTTAGAACTTGCAGCATTAATGGCCCAGTTCCAGATGTCAACAGGTAAATGGAAACAAATTAGACTGGTTTCATGAATAAAGGCAGCCTAATCTAGGCTGCTTCCTAAATACCCAACTTGGTAGTTGATGTCTATCAACAAATAACTAGTAGGCACATGCTTAGAGAAGTGCAATCTGCAGTGATGATTGGTATCTGTAAATAGAACCTGCAGTAGCAACTATAATGAGTCCTTGACAAATAACTTTCTTTATTTTAAAATCAAATCTCTCAATGGATAATGATAAACATATTAAGAATTATTGTTATATTTATTAATAGGCAGAGTAACTAATAATATTGATTACAGCAGCTCACAGCATGTTATTACCTCATTTCTAACACCTGTTGACCATGTCAGACTGGTGCTGTGATTGTTGTGATGGGACTAATTGCTGATGTCAGCACAACTCAGGCAAAAGCAGCAACTTTACTCACATGTTACATGCTGCCAACAGTGCTCTTGTGAGTCAAGAGACTCTAGTTATCAGCTTAAAGTACGATTTTAAAAAGGAATGAGCAGGCAACTTCTAATGCTACAATTTTTGACCTAAACTCTCAGCAGCACTATTTTCATGCTGTATGAGCAGCATGTCAACTGCAATACATTATAATAATCATGATAATTCAGAATTATTAAATGTATAGTAAGAAGAATGCAGCTTTAAATCTATCCGCAGTGGCAACAATTTTGATTAAATAACTTTGCATAGTATTCTAATTACCACTCATCAACTTGATCCAATTAGTTTGTGTGCAAAACAATAATTGCAGAACAGTCTAGCCTAGATAATGTACCAAAATGTTTAGTTATTACAAATTAGATGGGGAGCCATTGTTAGTATTGAATTAATTGGTAATTACAAGCAATAATTGATCAGGCAGCCCCCTTACTTGGCACAACTGTTTTACTCTATACACTTCTTTATATTACCAGCACACTTTAATGGAATTATGCTACTCGAATGTTTCAATGGATCAATTTTGTTCAGCCACTCTGGTCTGAATACAACTGCCGGGATAGTGAACTGCTAAAAGTGGCAATTAACTGAACCCACACACAGTCGTAGCCAGATCGCTTAAGCTTGCCTTAGCCTGAGGTCTCGTACAAATTCTAGTTTAAGGAGTAAGGCTCAGTCAATTATGTTTTTGTCAGCAACTTGAGCTGCTAAAATTTGCATGTGAAGTGTTTTTAGAAATAATATTCCTAATTTTTAAATTCTCTACATTGTATTACACCTCCTTATAATAGATCATCAAAGTTTTTATTATACAGGTATGTAACTACGAGAGAAACATATTTTCCACCAGCTTTCAGTGGGACAACTTGACAAATCAGAGCCAGAACTAAAACTGGACTCACAAACAGTACACAATTCCTTAACTCTTAAAAAGTTCTCTCAGATAATGTGTCTCTTCCAAAGAGATAAGCCATGGCCTGCATCATATTAATAGCATATTATGGTAAAGCAATTACTGAAATTATTAGGTGCAGATAAGTCATTTTCACTTAGCCTAAGCTTCTAACTCTGCTGATGGTGATTTTACTCCATTTCATGGGGGACACTTTAGCAGCTCATTTACAGAAGTTATAAGGCTACCCAAGCTCTTGGAGATTTCACTGCTGCTTCCATGCTATAAACTCCTTCAGTCGACTTTCTGTTAGGTAATACCTAGACTGTCCAGGTCTGACACTTGTTAAAGCAGACCTAATTGCAAAGTAATTGCACTAATCTAGATTCAGTAGAAACCCAACAGCTTAGGAAGGTTTTTTGGTGATGGATTGTTAAGATAATCTCCAAATGTTTACATGATACAAACCACAACTAACAATGCGTAATTATTTCGTGCAGCCAAAAACTATAAGCTACCTGTGATTGAGCTGCTGAAATTTTAAATCAATTTTTAGAGTTGAAATGCATTTATGTATTGCATCATTGGGTTGACTTTGGGTTAAGAGGGGTGGTTGTACTTTAAAACTTCCAAAGATACTTTGGGAAACCAAGGATTAGGCGATGGAGTCTTGAAGTTAAGCATAAAACGGATGAAAATAATCAACCAAGCACCCAACTGTGACACAGAAGCTTCATGAGCAGTTCACCACCGAATATTTCTTGAATCACATGTGTAGTTTGAGCAGCTGTCACCAGCTGCTAATGTTGGTACAATTTCCATGGAAATTAAGGATCCTAGCAAATGTTAGTATTGATTAATATCAAGATGTTTGCTATCATAACCAAAGGCAAATATGAAACACTATCTCTATGTGTGAACATGTTCAATATGGTGTCCACTTAAGTTATATTAATATGCATTTTATACCTAAGAGCAAACACTTTTTATTTGGCCATGTTTATGTTTCTGTCAATGTCACTTTTTTCAATGATTTTCAATCCAACCAACATATTATATTATTCCTTACAGTCACTCATTATAAAATCAATAACATCCTATACTCAATTTGATTAAGTTGATTTATAGAATGTAATAAATTACATCACATATTTGCAGTAGAGGCTAGACTTACAACCTGTGCAAACTAACCATGCAGCAATAGACTTTATGTTTCAAATATCTGCTTAGGTGAACTACCACAACTCTATTAATAAAAATATATAATGAAAGGCATCTGATTGATTGAATATTAAAAAAATATTTTGATCAAGACTATTGCTATATCACAATACTCCTGGAAGAAACTGTGAAGCTCTGCTTAGTGACAAACTAGACTTGGTTATTAAACAAAAAGAAACATTGCTTTATTAAGGACTTCAATAACTATTTCTTAGAAATTTCGGGTAAAAGTGACCAATTCTTGCTAGTGATATCTACTAGCTATTCAGTGATAAGTTTTAGCATCAAGTTTGTTGATTTCTGCATGTTATAAGAAAAAGCATGAGTGTTAATTCAGTTTCCATCAATGAAAATACTGTTTTTTAAATAAAGTTTCAATTGGTAAAATATAAATTGAAATAAACTGTAAGACTGCCAGAAGTCTTGAGCAAAATCCCACAGCTTAATCTTAAAATTATTAAATTCTAACTCGCTACCATAGTCATTGATTCTAATAAATGAAACACTAAAAAGTAAAATCAAGGAATGGTGACTGACAACTAAAGGTGATACTGACTGTTGAGCAGTAAGGAGCTAGGTAAATTTTAAATTTTATAAACAAAATGACCTTAAAGTCAATTAGTTATAATGCTACAAACTTTTAGTTTAACTTTAAATTTTCAGTATATTAGATTAACCTAACAGTAATGCACGGAGTCTGACACACAGACAGCAGGATATGACTATTACTCCTTGAAACACTATGACTATTACTATAACTATTAGTATTACAATTACTGTTTAGTTTTACTGCTAGTTTAACTTTTACTCAATTTATTATTCATATAATTGTAATTGAAAACTAATGTAAATATATATTTTTTTATTATTTCCTACCTGTCATCATAAGCAAAGTCAGCGTATATTGTGTTGATATAAAGAAATAATGCTGCCACGACGCTGATAGCTACAATCTTCCACATCTCTGTCAAGTCATCGTTCCTCTGACACTCACATTTGCTATTGAATTGCTTACTGCAATCGTGATATCGCGCAGTCTGCTGCACCACGCCGTTTCTTGATTGGGGGCGGAGTTTACTCCACTGTCTGCTGATGAAAGCAATGAATGGTAATAATGTTTATACAGTAATTTTATGTGTAAACACACTTGCTTCTAAATGGTATCTAATATGCTATTAGAAATAAAAGACTGAAAAGATTTTAACTACTTATAGCCTATTGACCAATCGACTAACTTAAACCCTTTTGATGTTCAGCTAAAGGTGCTGGGTATTAAATACATTGAGTGAAAATAATCCAACAGTATTATGACTGGTAGCATAAATCTTTAGAAATTGCAAAATTGAGTAACTTTATAATAATATATCATGAAAGTATTATTTTGTCTTTTAGACACACTTGAAGAGTTTAGAGGTGGCCCTTATAGTACCACTCACTCTAAGTTACTAAGAGAAAAGAGTCAACAGCACAAAATCTATGAACTTTATTTTTAATTTGTTTCACAGTGATAACTCAGTGACGATTGAAAACAGTTAGGTAGTGTGCTCTGTAAAAGTTTATTCAAAAAGCAAATGATTTTACTTAAACTTTACAAAGAAAACAGAAAGAATTGTGGTAAAGTACTAAATAATATTTTTTATTCTCCGCTAGAGTGTTCACATCATTAGGATAAACTTGTATAGTAACTTGAGCCCATGAATGCAAGAATAATATAGTATAGCCTACTTCTATTTATAGCTTACAGCAACAAATGATTTCGGCAGCTCAAAACGTTTTTTGCAATATATTTTAGAAAACTATTAGAAGAGTAATTGCAGTTACTTTAATATACTATCTTTGATAAGACGGGCTATACACTTATAATTATAATATGCATGTTTCTTATTGGTCAAACTCTATTTATTGTCTTGATGACACATTGCAGACAGAAGTTAGCCACCTCTACTCATGGTTGACATGTGCTTGCTTATTTTTAGTTTTAATTTGACACATATCCATGTCTCTAGCCATTGTCTTCACATTTACTAGGTTAGGTCATGCTACTGATATGATATGTTGGAGTGAAATAGCAATGTATCAATTTAATTGTTTTGTCTTGTTGCTATGGTTACAGGGAAAGTGAGTAATACTAAGAGAGAAACTTGATGAGACTGTCTATTAACTAATTAAATGAAATAGATCAAAGATCAGTTTGTTGTGATTTAGTATCAAACCATGGTCACTGTCTGTTTATGGCATTAAGTTTCAGTTGTTATATATTATTGCATTGTATTATTATTATCTTGTATAATAAGATAATGGCTGCAGTGTCATATTAATTATGGTGTGTATACATACAAGTATTTGAATCTAAAAATAATTAATAAGACAGTTGTGTTCAGACTAAATTTCATCTGATTAGTCTAACATGCATCTATAGTAGCATACAGCAGTGTGCTTAAATAGTCACCATACAGCCTCTTACAGTAGCAGTTATGAGTATATTATACCTTATATATACATATAGTATATACATTATATACATTATATGCATTATATACATTATATGCATTATATATATATATATATATATATATATATATATATATATATATATATATATATATATATATATATATATATATATATATATATATATATATATATATATATATATATATATATATATATAATATGCTACACTGATTTCCCATGCAGCTAATTTTATTTACTAAAAACTAAAAATGATCAGTTGGACATGCTAGAGTCCACTTAGCGTGTCTATAGATACCTGTAGCACTTGTCAAGTTCACTTAAGCTCATGTCATTCAACAACCTGCTGCAACCTGTCTATACCATGGTATAGTGTATGCATGTACATTATAAGCTGCAATGCCAACAGAGCTGCATGCTCTAGCTATATTAGGTTAATTTGCTCACAGCTGTTCCACTTTAGTCCCATGCCAATGCTGCCTCTTTTGTTTATAACTTACTAATTAAGCTGCAGAAGATTTGTTTCATCACGAAGTTGTTGTGCTAACATTTAAAATTTAGGAAATATTTAAGGTAAAGATGTGGAGTCATTAAACATTGTATCTTAAAGTTACGTCTAATGTATATAAAAAGTTTAATAACCAAATACTAAAACTCGATAGGAAATTCAAGGTATTCATTTGTTGACTTGTTTATGCACGTGTGATTTTTAACTTTATTGAGCACAGTAAACACAATAAAATAACTAAAACTATGCATTCATGAGTCATTTATGCTGCTTTGGTGGGTTTGCAAAAATGTGTTGACTCTTAAAGTTATCTGCCCTCTGTTTTAAGAGGTTGCAACTCCAAACTCTACCTACTTATATCTCACTTGAGTCTGTCAGGAAAACTCTCTGACAGCAAATTAAAAAACAGAAATTTACATAATCTCTGTTTTTACAGCGACTACGAACTAGTTTTAATCATTGAATTTATTTTATCAAAGCATATACATGAATATCTATTACCATTTATCTATATTATTGTTAACTGGAGAACTAGCTATTGCTGATATATTGAACAGTTACCTTGTATGTCTACTTTATGCAAGAGCACCACTTTCTTTTTATAGATTTTCAAATTATGATTCAGAAGTTTTGAAACTAAACTGACTTTTTTGTTACTAACTGACTTTAGTACAAATATTGTATTTCCCAAAATTCCATATTCTCTAAAATACATTTTCAGACACCTCCTAGAGTTATCACACTAGTATAAGAAATTTTAACAGCTTTAGCAGTGCTTTACTTTCCATCAAAAAAGCTTGACTGTTTTCACAAATGCAACCATTCAAAATATAGTTTAAAATTCATTATGTTACACTTGAAGTCTATGCTATGCTGCACTGTGCTATGCTATACTAAACTACACTATACTATGATATGCTATACTGCGCTATGTAATCCTATGTTATGTTATACTATGCTATGCTATATTATGCTAAGCTACACTATGATATACTATATGCTATATTATTATGCTATGACATGTTATTCTATGCTGTGTAACACTATACTATTGAAACTGACTGACATCACTTCCTTTATTGTGTGGGCGTGGCAATGAGCAGCAACTCATCACCAGGAGTTCATCAACTGTTAAAGTCCTGAGAATTACATCATGGAAATGTTGATTCAAAAGACAATTACAGATATTACCATGAAATGCATGTCACTAGGTTTTGATTTATATAAAATATAGCAAGCAACAAGTCGTTAGAAGGGCTTGAACCCTTAGAGGGCTAATTCAGTTAGCAGTGGGCAGTGAGAGGCTATCCACTGCAGTCTCAACCATCTCAAAAACGAGAAAGTGGATTAGTAATATTAGCAACAGTTCACTCTACCTTACACTGGGAGGTAGGGACAGAAATGCATATTCTTTAACTGACAATAGTTCTAATAGATGTTTGTAGCACAAGAAATTGTCTGTCTGAGACAAAAAATAATAATGCTTCAAATATAAACCTTATCCAAGAAAATATGAAGCTAACTTGAGCTAAATTGAAATCCAAATTTCTGCACCTAGGGGTCTATTAGTCACTTATAAATTGTAATGTGACTTCAATTATAATTATCATTACTTATTTCAAAATTAATAATTGTTTCAACTTGATTCTTGTCCACTACATTAAGCTCTATAAAAGGCCTTCCTTCTATTAGTCATCATGATAGCATGGTTTTACAATTTGAGACCAAATTTCTACATTGTTTGAATGTTAACTGAATCTATCTGAAAATTTCATAATTCACATATTATATGCTTCACTATATTTATACATCTAGTCAATTTAATTATCTTTCCATGAATCATGTACTTAAGATGTCTATTTAACAGCCTCTGAGAAGCTAGTCTTACATTCCTTAAAAAGTTGAACTCCTGAAATTACTTGAATCAATATATCTTACTTAATAAAAAAAAACACAAAACTGGCTTATTAATTACAATCTTTTTTGTTTTCAAGTGTCATTATATTAGTGTAAGACTGCATAAAGCCAAGTGTTGCATTTTATTTGAATAAATTTTATCAAAGTTTGAAAACATTTAAAGCACTGAGTTTGTAGACTTAGACTTTAGTTGGACTTTTTATTTTTCATAAAAAATATTTAATTTTGCTAAACCTGTAAATCAAAAAAAATTACCTATGGCTATTATGCTAGCAATATACTAAAAATGTATTATTAGACAAGGAATATGCTAGTATGCTGGTAATAATATATTAGTAATATACAACTAGTAGTCGCAACAGTAATTTGTTGTTATACTAGGAATATATGGTATTATTTTGGTACAACAGTATATAAATATAATGATAATCACTATATTATACTGGTATATTGCTAGTATTAGTAATATTAAATATACGAGTAATGGTCACCTTTGGTCACCTTTCACTACCATGGCCCATGGTCCTGCGCGGGTGGCGGAATAATTAAATGCACAAGTAATACCCCAGCAATATTTTAATGATATGCTAGTATATGATTAGTAATGTACTAGTAATATTGCTACTAATATACTAGTAATGTGCTAGTAATATAATAGTAATATTGCTACTAATATACTAGTAATGTGCTAGTAATATAACAGTAATATTGCTACTAATATACTAGTAATGTACTAGTAATACTACTCACCTCAATTTCCCTTTGCCAGGCTTCATGTTGGTTGAACGGAGCTCAGTTAAATAATCAAGGTATAGAGTTGCCACTTGGCTATTGATGACTTGTAAAGTTTACACATCGTATTAGTGGAGCTGGAGAGAGAAAGACATGAGCCTTTGAGTCAGACAGTTTATTTTTATATTACAATATATTATACAGTATGCTGCACTCAGTGTTCTCTAACATCCTATGTCCACAATACTTTGTCTATATATCAAATATTTTGTGTATAATTTACAGCTCAACTCCAGTTTGCCAATAACTTGAATTTACAATAGAAAGCAAAGTAAATATTTAGTTAAGGAACACTGGAGTTAATCCACAGAGTATGAGTATATGAAAGCATATAGTCAGACAGACTGGTTAGGCTGTACAAGTCAAACTTCTTTATTATAAATAAACTGCAATGTACTTTCTTAAATAACAAGCCTTTCACGGGCAGCTGACAGTAACAGCAATATGTTAGATATTTCAAATAAAAAGGAGTTATGAAGTTTCTAATATTAACTTTTGTAGCGTATTCAAAAAAACATATCTTAACTACAATGAGCAGGTTTCAAGAATGTTAGCAATATTAAAATTAAAAATATTTGTGTTTATTTGATTGATTTTTTAAAAAATTTTCCAATACTTATGCAACTAAATTTAGGAAATGCAGGCTATAAATTAAAATAGACTTGCAATTTGTGTACTCTGCAATAGAGGAAGTTACCCAATATTTAAAAGCAAGTTTACTCAAGCGCACTAAACTAAACTTGACTTCTAAGCTCAACAGGGCTTGGTATCTATACACCTTATATTAGTTTATAAAGTGTATTTTTGTGAGTTATCATCTCTCTTTATATCCTGAGACGCACATTTAGCTTGTAAGAAGTTTTGAGCTGGAGAATTGGAAATGCTGAATATTTATGACTGACTTCTTAGAAATTTTCACATTTGCCGAGGGCATAAAAATGGTGACTGGTCAATATTCGGAAGGTCCATTAGTCCGAAGGTCCATTAGTCCGAGTGGGGTTGCGGAATAAAATAAAATTGTTATTGGTTTTGTTTTGTAGGCCTATATGTATTGTATTGTAATTGGTCAAAAAAGTAGCAGAATGTTCTTACTTGAACGATTATTTGCTATAAGTGCTTTACTTTTATTTTTGAGCTTATTATATAACTTTGCATTAAATATTCAGCATAAATCTCAAATTACTTTAAGCTCAGTATATATGCAAGCAATTAGGATGGCAGAGAAAGCTTTATTTATAAATCCTCATTCACATTATAAATTAAAAAGCTGTACAATAGTATCAATGATTTTAAAAGCTATTCTACTTCTATTGTAATAATATATTATGGTGTAATTTGAATAGTCACCAACTTGTTTCAGTTAGTTCGTACTAGGCAAATATTTTCGAACTAATGAACCTTCAGAGCAATGGGCCTCCGGAATAATGATCCGCCTCCCATAAAAATGAGTCATACTTGACTCAAATATATTTTTTTTTAGCTTAGAGTTTGTCCTTCATGAAGAGTTCCTTTATCTTAATTACCAAAGTTATTAATCTCTGCCACCCAGTAAATTTGGGCAGCCCAAAACTGTAAACATTAACCAGCCAGTAGCAACTTGCAACTGACAACTAGCAACAGGTAACTAGCAACTTGCCATCCTTTATTAAGTCATGCTTGGCTGTGAAAAATGAAAAAATGGATACGAGCTGCAGATAATCAAGATGGTGTTCTGTTGCAAAATCCTATCTTGCTCTTCGTGAATATCTCACTCATCCCCCTTCCTTTTTGTGTGTTGCTATATACAAGCTTTTTTAAAGTCTGATTTGGAAAAATTGAATTAAATTTTTTTACAACTTTTACAGTTTGAGTTTTGCATTGCCATCTACCTCCATTTGTAATTTTTCATTTAAAAACACAGAAAAATAAATAATAAACTATTTTAGTATGCTAAGGATTGTCTATATGCTCCATATTCAGGGTGTGCTAATCTAACTCATCCAATGAAAATAGCTGATCAGAGATTGGCCAATAAAGATGAGTTCCAACTTGGCTAGATTTCAGTATAGCCTGGCTTGATTATTCATGTATGACCCTGAATCAAGTTTATATTTCAATAATATTTGATAAAGGTCATTCAATATCATTGGAGGGTGACAGTCCTTTGATATTATTTGAAGGTGAAGGTCGTTTGATATTCTCACCATATGATGGTGTTGAAATATTATTCAATTAACCTTTCTGCTATATTGAGCTTTGATCTCATTATGATTTGGAGTTAATTTCTCAATCAAATTCTCATGCAATAGATTTGCTGATCAACGGTTAATTTCTTCTATATAGAATAACACAGATCATGCCAGAAATCTATCGGAGAGCAAGTATACAAAGAGGAGTGTAGAGCAGCTAGACTAATATTTGACTCACGGGGTATTTTGAAATAAATGCAACATGACTGATGAAATGTATTTATGCAACAAATATGAAATTTATTATTAAAATATTATGCAAAATATTATGTAAAATATTATGTAAAATATTATTTCATCCGTGAAATGGGGTGAAAAACTGAAAATTCTACCCTAGCCGAGACATGCAATGGCGCCATAATGCCAGATGTTTGCCAGAAATGTTCTACACTCCCAGGGTGTATGACCAAAGAGAACTGTAAATTATGTTATATGATTTGCTACATATTCAGGCCATAAACGGCAGGCAAATGTGATACATAATTCTATAACTCTCTTTGCATAACAGCCATTGCCAAGAAGCCATAAATCAATGTCGAGTTTTAATTTCCATAATAGCAGAAAATATTATAATAATTAAACTGTAATAAACTTTTTGGAAAGGCTCTTCATAAATTGTTTTTATTTTGTATGATATTTAAATTTATGTGTTGTGGTTGACTAAGCGATGTTCATATCAATTTGTCATATAATTCTATGGTTGCATTAATTATTTATTTGCTTATTTTACTTATCAGACCTGGATAATTGGGTTGTTGAACATTGGAATAATACCACATATTATTATTTATAGTTTCTACTTTTGTACATCACAGAAAATGGGCTAGACAGACAGACGGACAGACAGACAAACTGCTTATAATTGTATTAAATTTTCATTAATCTCTTGTGCATATTATACTACAACATATAAGTTACTGAAACACTTTAGAATAAATTTACATGAATTACATAACAGATTTATCAACTTTGTTATTCGTATAGTAATTCAGAGGGCCATGATCACAAACTATTGAGTTATACAGCATGTAATATGTGTAGACCTATTACAAGTATTACATAACTAAATATTTGTTTCTAAAATCATTTTTAATTAATTTGCTTTTGTTCAAACTTGCATTTTCACATTTCAATAATTATTGATTGCTATATTGATTTAGTATACACTTTAATATTATGTAACTTGTAAGGTATAATAGGCCTATAATTTTATTCAATACCATAATATTGTTAAATCATTTTAGTATGATTTAACTTAAATTGGACGGAAGAAAAATTTCACAAATAAAATTCAACATGTAGCTTTTGATAACATAATATGACTTGAACTAGTGTGTGTGTGCATGTGTGTGTGTGTGTGTGTGCGAGTGTGTGCGTGTGTGCGTGTGTGAGTGTGTGCGTGTGTGCGCGTGTGCGCGTGTGCGCGTGTGTGTGTGTGTGTGTGACTGTGCGCGTGTGTGTGTGTGACTGTGCGCGTGTGTGTGTGACTGTGCGTGACTGTGCGTGACTGTGCGTGACTGTGCGTGACTGTGCGTGCGAGTATAAAAATTACTTGCAACCGGAATTGTTGCTTCTTGATGAACAGTACGCTTCAGCTGCCAAGCTTAACAAATTGCCATCTTGTGGTTGCAGCTTAAAACTTATCTGGCACTTTATTTTAGTAATCAAATTTGCATAAATGTCATTACTTTTCATTTTGTGTAAATCCATGACTTATAAATATACGCACCTTATATAGGCTAGCACATTACAACTTGAGGCAGCCTTGATAAAGTTTAGGTCATGACCTCAGATCAACATGTGACAATCTACAAAAGAGGATTATTTATGGAAACTAATTTTCTAATTATTTTACAATAAATAAGTTTAAACAAAGCCTGAAAACCCAAAGTGTCTAAATTAAAATATTTTAAATAAACTTATATAGTTAATAAAGATAAATCTTCTAGATAAATCTAAAATATTTTTTATTTGTTTACTTTCAAGAAAACTTATTAGAAATTCAGTGTTTTCTGTATATCTATGAACATTGCATAATATGCAGTAAAAAGTCTGGTTTAAATCAGAGACCAAGCACACAGAGTTAGCCGACTAACTCTTGCAATACTCAACATTCACGGGTATGTTGCTTAACCTGCACCGCTTTTGGCAAGGAAATATCTGAGCAATCATAAAAATTAAATATGCATTCTTAGCATGACTCATCAGCTACTATTTCCATCAACTGGCAGCTGACATTCACATTTGTATAAAATATTAATTCACAAATTAATTTATATTTGCATTTAAACTGAATGGTTTTGTTACGCAGGTGTATATCTAATTGTTTCATTAGAAAATTGTATTCCAATTTGTCTTCAACTAACAAGCTTTAGGGAAAATATTTAAACTACTATTTAACATATTAATGCATTGTATCAGTTGACATATTTTAAATTATATAATTAATGGTGTTTTTTTGTAAGTAATTCTGTCAAATTCATGCAAAGTAGTTCTAAAAAAGATCATTTTAATTTAGGCTGTATAATTATACAAATATAATGCTACATTTAGTTTGAGGCTCTAATCATCAATGCAGTAAGGGTGGGGGGGGTAGATGAAGAGCAACAAAGACCAGATACGAGTATAACTGCTATCGTATCAAGTAACAATAATTGTTAAATTTTACGGGAAATTTTTAGTGGAAGATATGATGATTCTAAGAGTTAATTTTAGATTCTATAGGAGTTCTAAAAGAATTCACCATGAAGCATCTGCTAAAACCTATAACTGAGCTTCATGTAACATCTGCACTTTTACTCATACAGTAACTATTCATTATATTGTAGTACTCATTTGGAACAATAATATCATGCTAATTAAATTATGACAGTAGAAATAAATTCCTTAATTATTCAAAATTAAAAAAGCCACACCTACTCACTACTACTGTCTTGCAGATTTAATGTAAGTTCTCCACTTACAAATAAGCATAGTTTAGTCAACTCATAAATAAAACAAGATGGCACAGTATTTAGCAATGTTATTAAAAAATTGAGAAACTGCCAACATTTATGTTAGAGAGAGATAGGCTAGAATCTTTTTTGTGAATGTTTGGTGGATCCCTTCACAGATTATGGTAGTTATAGTGTGTTGGGATACACAGGTGCAAACAGGACCGGAGTGACATTATACTATTAATAGATATATAACTATTTAACTACATGTCATAATATAACACATTTATCCTAATATTATCAAGATAAAAGAAATAACGATTTTATGAAGTGATAGTGTGTTGGATAACAGCTCACTGCTATGTTCTCTTTAGTGCTGCATGTTTTTTTATTTTAATATAGAATAAAAGTGTTGTTACTATACACTGTTGACTTTAAATCTAATTCTTATTGGCGATTTTAGTCAGAAATAGTTACAATTATCAGTGGCTACTAGTAATTGTCTGGTGTATATACATGTTGTAGTTTTCAGATTAGTTTCAGCAATTTTCTCTTATGGCTGATGCAGCATTTTTCCATCCAACTGTTCATTGCTTGCACAACCTCTACTAGTTAAAATAAAGTAATGACGTTAAATTATATGAAACTTTTTCAACAATTTCACTACATGCAGCTACATTATAACTTGTGTCTTTAGCTTATAGGGCTGTCTATAATTATATGGCATCTTTGGAATGCAAACAGAGGATTCACTTACAAAGAACTGAAATGCCTCAATATTAGTATGGTCAGATATACAGAGTAAGTACGTCTGACATTGAAGCGATATACTGTAACTAAATTAATGTTTCTACCAACAGTTGTCATCACTCATCATCTACAACAATAAATACTTGCTTGAGTTTCCTTTGCTGTAGCTGGCAATAAGGTGCTGCCATTTAATTAGGTATATTTTGGTTGACCCCAAGTTTATGCTCCATGATATTAATAGCCATTAGTCAAGCTTCAGTGGTCAATAACACTTCAATTATATAAAAAGCTAGTAGGTATTAAATTAACTATATAAATAACAAGTTATGAATAAATAATCTGCATATACTAATATTTTTAAATGAGAAAGTTCAAAGTTTAAAGACAGGACTTTGAGTAATATTTAAGTAATTGTTTTGAGTGTAGAACGTAATCACAGTGAATCTAAATCTATTGAATACTAATTACTAGTACTCTTCATAATGTTAATTATTTTTTAAAATAAACTGGCACAATTGGCTAACTTTATGATTGAGATAATTTATTGCGAGAGTGTGTTGAGTGGCAATGCATATTAGTAGAACTCATTTGCAATTTTTTCTAGACTACTTTTTTAAAACATGGAGGAGTTGCTAATAGTGTTGAACTGAACCTCTCTCTACTATTTATAGATATCATTAATTTCATATTTATCCTTCATTTTATATCCCTCTGTTAGCTCACATCCTCATCTATCTCCGCTCTGTCCTGTTCGAGTAGCGGAAAAACTCACACAATTTGATAGTCACTATCCCTGTTAGGACCCCTGATGGGAAGGGCTTTGTGAAGCATGCTAAGGACTTATTCATATGTGGCACAGAAGCAATTATATGACTGGATGCTCTTCCTAACATCACCAATAGCCTTTGTAGGGGTTCAAACCCATGGCTTTGTGTTTGCTAAGCCAACGCTCTAAACCCCTAAACCATGACTTCTCTACTCAGTTAGCTCATATATAAGATATGTATACAAGTGTGATAGTCTGAATCACAGGTGATAGTCTGGGTCACAGCTGGCAGACGAGTCACAGCCTTACTACGTGTCAAGGTCACAGAAACTGGTAACATCAGTCAGAATGTCTGTGAAAAACACCACCAAATGTGTCAGTGATGCAAATTACTCTATGAAAAGGTGATAATTCTGTGTCAAGCGGCAGTGGACTGCATGTTGATAGGACATGATAGCCTCCACCACATGATAATCCCTATTGTGGATTATGTAAGCAGACCCAGTCATCCTGTCACGTGACTATTATTTCTCAATCACGGTGTATTGGTTTGAATCAAGCCATTTCTACTGACTCTGCTCTATTCAATCTTAGCTTTAGAGAAAAAGGTTTCATGAATGTACAACAAAACTTGCGAAAACTGCCATTTTTTTCTTATATTTATAAATGATAATTATGTTGTGTAAAAAGTGCCATGGAAACTTTGATCTCTCCTACATTTCTGGTCAAAAATAGCAAATTGAACTTTTTAAAAGTAGTTTCTAAAAGACAGCTAATTGATGCATCATCAATTTCTTGTCCACAATAAAGTTTTAAAATCATTTATTATATTTTCTGGACCTCTGATGTAAAATTACGGACATTAAAATTAAGTACTTAGCATGAGTTTTCTATTCGAAAATATTCCTGTATTCACAGCCAAGCACATCGTTTTAGCTGCCAAAAATTTAGTAGACTTACAGTCCAAGTAATTTACTGTAACATATCCTGTACCTATAGCCTTGCTTTATTGGGCGGTTTACATAAAAAAATTAACCACTTTCAAAATCTTCTGTTGGCCTAAAATACCACTAAAACTTGGCCCAGTTTCAACACATCTGTTTGGAGCTGTAGTGCCCTTAACAGACGTGTGCTAATTGAAATTGCCTGTAGGATATAACAGCTACTGTAACTCAGCATATAATTATAATAAAGTACATCAATTTATTATTTTATTGCTCAAAGTATATCCTATTTATTTGTTACTAAGTCAGATAGCATGTGCTATATATTATACGGTTCAATTATAGTCTATAATCTATACTATAATATATACAACAGATATGCTAATTTGTAATGTGTACCTTATAACAACAGTGTCTTAACTTCTTCTGTATTCTTTACAGACAACATAATACGTTAATGTTCTTATTCATGAACAAAGTAGCCAATGGCCGTTAAAATACTGTGAGGAAGTTGAGAGAGGCTAACTTAGGCCCCAGCAGTTGAAGGTGAGCATGTCTGGTGACTTAGTGATATAGCCACAACTCAAACTACAAACCCAAAACTCCAGTCAATGTTGAGGTTGACCAAATTGACCTATCAATTTAGACATATTTTCAAAATAGTTTCCACTGTGCTACAAATTTGTTGTGTCAAGAAGTGTCAATGTTTAACAAATAGGTGATGGGGTGGCCTACAATCAATTATATATCTTCTATCGTCACAGTCTCTATCTAGCCCAACACTAATTAATTATTATGATAGTCATGCTATACCTATACACTATCCACCTGGCATTTGTTTTAAAACAGTTTAATTAAAAATATGTTGCATTGTGGTGATGCTGGGCTGCAGAATTTTTACACTAAACTACTAATATTTCTACCCAAATTTTATGATTGAAATAGTTTGAAAACATTTTATATTATACGGAAAAGTTTATTATCTATTTCTTGACTTAGCTATGAAGGAAATATGCCACTACTTTGCTTTACTATAGCTTGTGAAGGTTTGTATGCATTCTAAAGGTAACTGGGAAGCACCTGCAAATACTTGTCAATCAGCTGTTTGCTGTCTGTAAAACCATATGAAAAGTGTAAGGTAGTTAGAATTGAGAGTATATGAAACATCAAAATATGTATGTCAAGGTTGCTTGCAGCTTGATAAAATGAATTATTTACTGTTTGTTTCACTAGTTGAGAGATTGAGTGTCAGTAGATGTATTTTTTGCACTATGCATAAGCTTAACTGAAACATTACTGATTTCTGAACTTTAAGATAAATTTCCTGTTTTGAGGTCAAATGAATTCCACAAACCTTTCAACATATAGGTTTCCAATTATTAAAAAGCAATTTAACAAAAACCAGTTTTTTGTTTTTCTAGAAAAAAATTTGAAAATTTGAATTAAATTGACATTTAGCTCACCATTTGATTGCACTTTCTTTAGAAATTAAAACAAAGAAATTATTCAATGTCAAATAAGATGGTATTTACTAATTTAAATAATGAATAAATAATGGGGAACTAAGTGATTGAGTAATTGATCAATGAATATGTATGTTCAGAGCTACCTTCTGTAAATTCTCTTTCCTTTGACCTACATACCAGCTGAAGCTTAATTAAATGCAGTGGCACACTAAAGCTGGAACACAAAAAAATACAAAGTTCCACAAACCCAAAGTAAATAAGAAGAAATAGACAGCATCATATACTGTCAAAAAAGCCATTGTCTATAATTTAAATAATATACTTTTATTAGTTGATTATAAACTCAATGCTATTATTGGTGTAACTTTAGCTGTCCGTTTTACCTGTCACTTCTATTAATAAATAAAAAGCTGTTACAAACACCATCTAGCAATGCAGGAGATGAATAGATATGCTGATAGGAAAGAGTTGAACTTGAAAAACATTGCCTAACCGTCATTAAGGTCGAAGTAGGTCTAATTAACTTTCTAACTGCCTCTCATACAAAGTTTCGATTTGACAAACTTGATGATATAAAATGTAAAAATAAGTATGTTAATTATAACTGTTTTACTGGTATAACAAATTCTGTGTATGCGACATATATATATATATACATATATATATACATATATATATATATATATATATATATATATATATATTTTTTTTTTTTATAACAATAGCAATAATAGAAAACTTGTGCTGACAATATCAACTTACCTGACTGATTATGTAGAATTGCTGACTCTATGTAGAATGATCATTTGCTGACTCTAGGCTGACTCTAAGCTGAGAGAAACTACAATGAATACAGCCTGTCTAAATGCATGCTACTAGTAACATGAGTACTTGAGTCAGGGAGTATCTCTGAAGTAAGTTTATCCTGTTACTATGACAACCATCATCATCATCATTTCAATTAATCATAATTTTGGAAGCGAGCTACAAATTGTGGAGCTGCTAGAGGCGGCAGTGGGTTGGTGCGCACCAGCTCAGTGCCACAAGTCTGGCAAAGACAAAACAGAAACTATCTTTTGGCATAAAAAGTGTTATAATTTACCAAATTTCTACAGTGGATAATTTGTCTAGTTCTTGTTCAGTTTGACATGAAATAAAACTCTGTTTTTGTGCTGAGCAAAGCCCAGACCTTAGACTCTAGAGCTTATTTTAAAAAAAGTTTTACGGGATGTGGGGAGACACAAGATTTTGTATATAAATCTTTAATTTTTTTATTTGAGGACTGAGGTGTTTAATTAGTTCCCCTGAAATTGTTTCAACTCTCATTTTCTAGATTGAGTAGGACACGAAACACATGAAGCCTTATAAACGGTTTCTACTTTTCTAATATAGCTATATAATTAATAAAGAGTTACTACAAGATCTTCTAATTTACAATAAAATAAATACAGTGTAGCACAACTGTAACTGGATAGAATGTTTTTATGCAGTCTTTAATGATGGATAAAACAATTGGTAAAAAACATGCTATAAAAACTTCGAAATGCAATAAAACTGATAAATACTTTGAGTTTCTGATTATATCAGGGTTGAAGTTGGAGTAGAGACAAGCGCTTCATTTCAAAGAGACAAATGCAACTTCTTATGCTTTTTACACCTGGAGGGAAGCCCAGGGCAGTTCCCTCTTTGCCAGACCGTCTTTTTATATGAGATTGTAACTGCAATCATAGCTCTCATTCTGACAACCAGATTGGTGGACCATGGTGGCCTGCAACAGGTTGTTGGTTGGAAACTGGTGGACTGGGAACAGAAAGCTGAAGCTGGTAGCTACTTGAATAATTAGATACAAATTACTAACTGAATTAATTAGTAGAATAATAAGTTTCGGCCATATTTGGTAACAAGTGCCAACACACTGCGATATAAACAGTGAAGATGTCACGAGTTTGTGGCTCTATTGCATACTGACAGCTAAAGCACATTAACATTTTCTGGAGTTTGTTATACCTGCTAACAATAGAGTTGAGTCATGCATGTAAGCAGTCTATGTGAACCCAATTGGTCTTCTGTCGTAAAACAACCTCTGGTCACGTGTATAGTTTGACTTTATTGGTTTTGTTTTCATATCTGATACCTGTATACATCCTTTTACAGATACCTAAACATATTTTATGAATACCTAAACATCCTTTCACATATACCTAAACATATTTCACATATACTTAAACACATTTCATATATACCTATAAATATAACATATTTCACATACATATATACCTAAATTTATTTCACATATACTTGTACACCCTTTCACATATACCTAAATATTATGTTTCACAGGTATATCTAAATATATTGGCTAATGATTTGGTCCAATCACATCAAGGCAAGTCCAATATTAAAGTTTTTGCCATCTCATATGGCATTAGTTCATCTAGCTAAACATAGAAAAACATGGGCTATGGGCTATGGAGAATTATTACTCAATAGCTGAAACTATAGTTTACTATTTCTTCTATTTAGTTTCTCATCAATTTTTGATCACAATAAGTTAAAAACTTGCATTTCTGTGAAGATATATTACCTCAAAGTCACAATTAACACTTTTTGGCTACAAACATTTTCCACAATCTGAGCAAGTCTAGGCTTAAAACCATGTACATTTTTTAAGCTTAAAAAGGATGTGCAGGGAGAATATCAATTATTGATTTTTCATTCAAATGCTTCTATTTTTAGTTTAAGTTTCAGCTTTGCTTGTCAAGACAGCAGACTTGTATGCAAATTAAGGAAAGAAAAGTTTTCAGGGCTAAACAATTTAATATGTCAATTTCAGACTGTCACCTCATTGAAGTTATGCTACATTTTTATGGTTTGTGGTTAATTTTTCTTTGGGTAAAGCTCTGCCTTCAAGATTTCTTAACACCTGTAATATGAATACTAAAATATCAGCTGATTTATATTATAATTAATATTACAAAAGAGTCATATAATTAAATGTCAAAATAGTATTTTATTATAGAAATAGCATGCAGGTGCTATAAATGTCATGTTCAAACAGGTTGTAATAAATGAAACTGTCACTTGCATACCTTGAACTTAGCTTTCATCATAACCTGTAAGCAACCTGCTAACTGTTTAATAAGCTTGTCTACAAGCTACCTGTGGACCATTATTAATTGAGGTAAAAATATATATAATTATTCTTAGATGCATTTATTAGCTGTTGGCACTTCAAAATTTTCACATATCCTAAAGTTTACAGCAAATTACTATAACCACGAGACTTCTCACCTGAGCACCAAATATCACCTAATAGCTGTCTAATAGCTACCTAATAGTCACCTAATCATTACCTATTTAATAGTCACCTGATAGTCACCTAATAATAAGCTAATAATCACTTAATAGTCACCTATAATCCCCTAATATAGTCACCTATAATAGTCACCTACTCAGTACCTAATAGTCACCTATAGGCTATATCAGTCACCTATATCAGTCACCTATTATAGTCACCTAATAGTCACCTATAAATAGGATACCTGATTCAAGTGACTGACTCTTCTGTTTTATCTAACTTTACCATCTATATATTTACTTTCTTTGAGTCACAAACCATCACTGATTGATAAATTCAGTCAGCTGTCTTTGATACCGTCTTTCTCTTTGTCTACTCTATTTGCCACCTCAATCCAGTCATTCTTCTGCTGCTAATCTTTTCCTCTCATATACTTACAGACCATACAAAGTTTTCAGACATTTCTTTCTTATATATAATGTTAAGCTATCAATCTCATTTCTAGTGCCTTGGTGTACTTTTTATTTTTTACTGTAGATACATATAATTGGTCAAATCTAGAATCATTGCATCAAAATTATAAAAGTTGTTTATAGTCGATTTTCCTTTCAGATTAACAATTTTATTTCATGAATTTGTATTTTTATCCTATGCTGCTCTGTAGTTTAATATGCAACAAGCTATCTGCTGTCTTTGTTTCTACTATATTAGCTGATAACTAGAGCTAGTGCAGCATGCAATGGGGAGGTTAGCTGAAGCCTGTAGATTTTACGTCTAGTTAACTCAAGATTTGAGGCTACAGAAATCTGCAGTCAAATACAATGTTGGAGTCAACCTTTCAACAACAAAAATTTCCCACGAGGAAGTGATTTATTGAGAGTAATAATAGGTATACATGATATCAGCCATACTGGTAGTAGTGACTTCAAAGCATCAGTTTGGAGCTGAAGCAATGACCTCTATAGTTTTGGCACACACAAAGCTGCCAGTCTATGTATAGTTGTCTAATGCTTATTGTGTAACCATAGTAACAATTGTATTATTTCGCAGACTGGAAGTTCCCACACACAGCACTATGGATTTGCAATTAGTAAAATGCCCACAATGTCAACATCCTTAATGAAGTAAATCTCAACTTCTTTGAATACCAAAGTTTGTACCAAACATTCAATAATAAGTGAGATTATTGTATTTTCTAAAATAACAACTTAAAACCAAGCAAATGTATGGTAACTTGAAATACTCATATCTGTTTATGATCCTCCCTTTGGTGATGTGCAGATTGTAGATGGTTATATGAACATCTCACACCATGCTGCTAACATGCCTGCGTATAATAAACGGAAGGCTGGAGCATTGGTGTACCAAATGATTTTTCTGACATCATTGACCACCATAATGGAGTCTAGCACATGTCATGCTAGGCCAGTGCCCTTAATCACAGCTGTATTATGATAATGTGACACTTAGGCAAGCTGTAGCAAAATGCAGTTTTTACATATTACTCTCTTTTAATGTCTTCACATGCTAAAATGCGTCCACACAGTTTATAAAATTAGGTCAAATGAATATTATTTGTTACATGATTTAACAAATAATTACCCAAACATATTGTGATGACAACTCTCATTGTAAATAAGAAGAGAAATAAGCCACATTAGAGATTAATGTTTTATTATCACTGTCTGTATACCAGCTTATTTATTACAATGCAGCAAAAATGGGAAGACAACTTCACATAGTCACAACTGGTATAGTCTAAACATAAATTCAGGTAAAAACACAAGAGTTGAATTGTAAATTCGATGCATAGAGATGGAAATACAAGCAGCCAATCTTTATAGCTTTCTGCAGCACTTTTTGTTATGAAATACTTTTGAAACCAAATGAGATGAAATAATCAATGAACTATAACTCTAATAAATTTATAATGCTAAATACGTTTTCCAAACTAAACATAAAATGAAATACAAGATTGTTGATACAATGAATATGTAGCTCAATCTACTAAAGCTTAGCTGGTAGGAATTCTAATCTGGAGTGCAAAAACCTAAACTATGATTTAATATATCTCACATTATCATATCTTATTCAGCTTGCTCAGTAAAATATAGAATGGCATATGAATGTGGGACTTGTATAGCATCAGCTTACATTGTATCTTGGTGCGTAAAAAGCCATTAGAAATGTAAATAGTTGAGTAGAATATTATAAATATGATGGGAGTATGATAGTTGTGGAGTCGAGACAGGCTACGATTGGGACGGGTATCACGACACTCACTGTTCCTCAACATAATTAGCTGGAAATAAGCCAACTCTGTCTCCAATTCTGCCCTTCCACCAGCCTTCATCAATCTAAAGTACAGCATTTGTAAGTTGAGCTTTCAACTGAGATGGAAGCAACTCAATAAGTATCTCTACCATTAACTCAATATCAGTAACTCTACCACTCACTCTACCACTCACTCTACCAGTATCTCTACCACTCACTCTACTAATAACTCTACCACTTACTCTACTAGTAACTACCAGTAACTCTACCACTCACTCTACCACTCACTCTACCAGTATCTCTACCACTCACTCTACTAATAACTCTACCACTTACTCTACTAGTAACTACCAGTAACTCTACCACTCATTCTACCAGTATCTCTACCAGTAACTCTGCAGCAAACACATCCACCTAAGGTAGACATCATTTAATAACATGACTAAACAAATACTAAAAACATCAACAACTGTGGCAAACACTGACAATCAATTATATAGCTATATTATCACTCTTTTATTCTTTACATTTGTTTGAGGTTCAAAAAATAGTGGGAGAGGAGATAATTTCAAAAATAAAATTTTAAAAATGTGAGCTTTTTGAGACGCAACCTGCCTCATGTTGCACCCTTTTAAAATTATAGAAATAGGCTCAGTCAGGCAAGAAAAAAATAAATATTGTAAAGTTAGCACACAACATAATTATTTCAAGTAGTAAAAGTAGCATAACAATGAATATGTAAGGCCTCATTCACACTTGCTGATATTTGCTGTCAAGTGTGAATGGAGCCTAACAGTCAACCGAGCATTCAGGTTCATTTAAATAGGTCATCCAATCGCTTGATTCCTGCCTACACAATGACTGCTAGTTGTCAGTTCGTTAATTAAATAGTTAACCAATAGTAGCATGCCATCGCCCATTGGCTGTGGCTTTACGCTTTGGCAGCCTGGATGTTGGCCGCAAACTTTGAACCTACAGCTAATAGAATAGTAAGAGCTAGCAATGCAAGTATCATCGCACCAATTACAATATGATATAATCATTAAAATATAAATGAATCTGAGTTGGAATTAGTTTAAAGAGGCACAGGTTAGTTTTGTTTTTCAGTATTGTCACAATTTAAAGCTTTTATTAGGTATGTTTTATCTATTTTAACTATAATAATAAATATTTGGTTTATCTAACGTGTTATGGAGTTTAACATTTTTTGGAATGCCGGTGCGCTCAGTGCATGATAAATTTCATGGCTATGTGTTTACTTTATAATAAGTTTTTCATAAAATTACGAATTCTAAAAGCAGGCTCTCCAGTAATTGATCAGTTTGTGACCAGATAGTACCCTAATTGGCAGGTTAAAGTTGTATTTTTACACATAAACGTAGCAATATTTTACTGCAGCTACTAATTCAAGTCAACATTGAACATAAGTTTAATTTTTGTTTATGTGATACTGCACTCTTACTTGTCTCAACTGATATAATTAATTACTTTAGTCTATGGTAGTTGTTATTTAATGTCACTTTTATTATAAATTTTAATAGTTTTAGTAGACCTGTAATACCGTTTCCTAGAGTCAAACTCACCCTAGCTAGCCACTAAAAGAAAGCAAGAGGTGATTTTTTCAAAATCTGTATATATACAACTTCATGAATGATTTTTTGTTTGTTTTATTTTAAAAACCTATTATAATTGCATATGTTAACCTACTTTTACAGTTTCTTACGGCAGTTAGAATAAGTATAAATAAAGTTACTAACACCAACACCAGTACAACTCATTATTGGTTAGTGGCGATGCTACATATATAATGGGCTACATATGTAATGGCGTATAGATACAAACAAAAGCCAATAAATAGAGTGTATAACTCCACAGATGAAATTACATCAGCAGCTATGTGCTCTGAGGTGAATTTGGCACAGCCAATGTTTACATAATTCCCAGCTATAGTTTTCAGCTTATGTCTGTTCAAATAAAAATTTATAATTTGATATTATTTATAACTACATGGTGAAAATTGATCACTATTCCAAGGGTTGTTCAAATGATTGCCAAGGGTTGGAGGATTTGTCTCTACAGTTAGAGGGCGACCTTCAGCTTAGAACATACAAGCTTGACAGGAAACATTTTAAAAACTTGCATTAGTTTGAGTCACTAAATGTCAGTAAATAGATGCACACATAACATTACTAATATATTGTGTAATTAAACTAAACAGATTATTCAATATTGCAATATAAATATTTTAATGGGCCTGTATAAACGGCGCAGAGAAATGAAGTTATCCCACTTTTTGCTATCATGTCCGCATAAAGACATTCAATTGAGAAGTTGCACAACGCTTGCACAGAGTGCCACATGTTACGGAGAATTTGAGTTGCCTGTTGGTAAGATGTAGCACATAAAGTGATGACATAGCACTAGAAAGAAGACAACTCTCACCTGTGCGCAGACGTTTATTATTACACTGGACCTATTCTACACTATAGTAATGTGGGCGTACCTTTTCAATGTCATAGATGATGTCATCAGGGTCAAACGAGAGCTCGTCATCATCAGTGGCAGCATAGTCATAAATGGCGCGGGCAGTTATACCTTGACCAGTGTTGCGAGGCACAACGTCTGGTATTGAAGCGTATTCCTCTACAGAAAAAGCAGAATACACACCATATAGCAATATGTTACAAAACTCACAGAAAACGTCATAGAGGTATCATATATGACCTTGAAGGTAGTATAACCTCAATGGAGACATTACAATGTGTTATATATGACCTTGAAGGTAACATAACCTCAGTGGAGACATTACAATGTATCATATATGACCTTGAAGGTAGCATAACCTCAGTGGAGACATTACAATGTGTTATATATGACCTTGAAGGTAGCATAACCTCAGTGGAGACATTACAGAGTATTAGATATGACCTTGAAGGTAGCAGTGTAGATTGATTAGTTTGGTAATACTGAGAGACTGAGATATTATATAATACATTAAGTAATCACCAAATTTAAATATCCCACCAAATATTTGACGCAACTAAAGATAAAAAGTACCTCTAAAATATTATAAGATGCAACCTTTAAGCTGCAGACTGTAGAATCATAACCTCTGCCACAAGTATACAAGGTAGCATATGGCTGTAATGTCTGTCTGTATGTCTACCTTATGCGTATATACACACCTTGATCGTCTGCCTCTCCAGTATCGTATATAGCCCCAGAATCACGAGCCTCGCCCGTGTCATAAGTAGCCTCAGGTTCAAACGCCTCTCCCGTGTCATATGTAGCCTCAGGTTCATATGCCTCTCCAGTGTCATACGTAGCCTCAGGTTCATATGCCTCTCCAGTGTCATACGTAGCCTCAGGTTCATACGCCTCTCCCGTGTCATACGTAGCTTCAGGTTTAGGCTGAGATCGTGGGGGCGGTACTGCGGGCGGTGAGTCAGCATCAGCGTAAATTTCCTGATCAGCTGGAGAGTCCTCTATCGTCCCGTACATTTCTTCTTCCAAACTTTGTCTCTGAGGCTTAGTAATACCGGCAGCATCTGCGTATGCAGTATCATCCAGATGTCTGGGTTTGGGAGGGGGATTTCTTTGTATGGGAATGTCATCAATATCACCGTACTCACACTCTACATCCTGCAGTAAAACATTGCACTGTATACACTACAGAACATACCATATATAGTACAGAGTATGCAGTATACGCTACTGAGTACACAGTATACACTACAGAGTACACAGTATACACTACAGAGTACACAGTATACACTACAGAGTACACAGTATACACTACAGAGTATACAGTATACACTACAGAGTATACAGTATACACTACAGAGTATACAGTATACACTACAGAGTACACAGTATACACTACAGAGTACACAGTATACACTACAGAGTATACAGTATACACTACAGAGTATACAGTATACACTACAGAGTATACAGTATACACTACAGAGTATACAGTATACACTACAGAGTATACAGTATACACTACAGAGTATACAGTATACACTACAGAGTATACAGTATACACTACAGAGTATAAAGACTAACTTCCTGACGAGCTGCAGCATCAGCCTCCGCCTCTTTCTTTGCCAGCTCTTCCTGTCTTTGCTGTTCCAGCCTCTCATTCTTTTCTCTTTCTGCTTTCTCCTTCGCCAACCTTTTACTTCTTTCATCTTCCGCACGTTTCCGTGCTTCCTCTTCTCCTGCTTTCGCCATCGACTCAAACTTAGACGCCATGTTTCTGGCACCCACACCACCTTCAAGTCATAATGATAATGCAATACAATGTCAACATGTAACAAAAAATCTATTAACAACTCAAATATTTAAAACTATGCAATGCCTAAATTAATCTGAAATTGAGTCTCAATTTGGAGCACAATTGGCAAGACTAGAGTAAAACTCAGTTTCACTCACAAGTACTAGGTAGGCTGATTCTGTACAGCAATGGCTGATAGTTTTTGGACCTTTTCAGTGTCCATGAAATTTACTTACTTAATCAACAGGAATATTAAACATATTAATTGAAAGAAATGTGGTACTGACTGTTACCTTAAACTTCTCAATTAAATCTAAATTTACAAGCTTTAATGTTGAGAGATAAAAAAGCGACAAAGTTGACCAGAAGCCAGGTTGAGACTGATGCCCTATAAGCCTTATTTGAGAACTATGAATGAGAACAAGCAGTTAGAAGTTAAAATACATCTGTTGTCCATAGAAAACTGGAGGTTGACTGACTAACTGAAGACAAAAATATGAGCATCGAAAGTAAATTTATTTAGTTAGAATCAATAAATGATTAAAGTGCTGGGGTCAAAACATTTTAAACCGTAATATAATAATATAACTATAAAGTTTTGGTAAGTCAATTCTGTGTAGATTTAAATTTAAATTGCATTATAGAAATAGCAGAATTTAAATAACCGGAAGTTTGAATAAGATAATTGCGGTTTAGTTTCACACAAATAGGAAAGATACTAGTATGAACAAAATTCTCATAGAGAAGCCAATGCGGGGGCCAGGTGAAGCACCCATCTATATGATGAGTGAGTCTGCAATAAATTAACAAATGCCAACTAATGATGAAAATATATTTCTAAACGTGCATAAGAAGTGACAAACCAACAGACTAATGTAACTGGAACACACTAGATTAAACACTACCTTAACTCACTAGTATAGAAACTGAATTACCAGATGATGCCTGTGTTTTCTTGTAGTTGGTGCCTTTTGTGTCTTGCATGTCATCAAACCCTCCGGCTGACTGCAAGCAATGAGATACATTCTACTCAAAACCCTTCAAACAATATTATCTGTCAACTACCTTCCAGGGGAGGGTAATTACCGCCTAGTCATTCTCGGCAAGGTCAACATTAGGGCATTTATCAATATATGAAAAATGCAAGTAACTACAAATATTACCAACCTGATCTTTCCTGTCGCCCTGCACCCCAAACTTCCCGCCAAAGCCTGTACTTTGATCAGTCTGGGAACCGTGCTGTGCTAGCTTTTCCTGATGGTCCCAGCCAACAGCTGATTGGTCTACTCTGTCTTTCTGTACACCGTATTTACCGCCAAACCCTGTGGCGTAGTCTGAAAAACACAATAGGAGTGACAGACGGTCTACATACTACTCTACATACATATAGTGTAGTGATATTATATAGACTAATGAAATGAGAAAGATAGACTGAACGTATCACCTTTCTGAGAGGCGTGTTTCTCTAGCTTCTCCTGGTGTTCGTAACCCAAAGCTGACTGGTCCTGGTGGTCCTTCTGCACGCCATACTTACCACCGAAACCCTTTGAGTAATCTGATAAAAGAGTACAATAAGTATTACTTGACGGAACACTTGATGCTCTTAAGTTTTAAAGGTAAACTCAGCAACTCAAGTCAATTGCTAATTGAAAGAAACACGAAACAATTATTAACTTTGATTCCTGAAATGATAAGTTCTTTCAGGTCTTTTAGTTGAAAAACATCAACACCAGAAAAACTAGGAGCACACATAGACCGAAAGCTGTTAAGCACATAGAGAGGCTGTAAGCTGCTATAAGCACATGTAGACTAGAAGCCATTATAAACACACAGAGAGGCTGTAAGCTGTTATAAGCACATGTAGACTAGAAGCCATTACAAACACATAGAGAGTCTGTAAGCTGTTATAAGCACATGTAGACTAGAAGCCATTATAAACACATAGAGAGACTGTAAGCTGTTATAAGCACATGTAGACTACAAGCCATTACAAACATATAGAGAGGCTGTAAGCTGTTATAAGCTCATGTAGACTAGAACCTGTTACCAACACATAGAGAGACAAACACATATTAAGCGCCAAAAGCACAAACACTAAAGTCACAAATCAACACAAAAAGCTACAAACCACTAAAACTACTAAGGACTATTTAAGGTATAGCCACATGGAGTAGATTCCACATGAATCGCTAGCTAAAACTTTGCATAGATAACAAAATAGGGCAGTTCCGTTCGGATTTCGTAAGATCAAAATGCTGAATGAATACTGCAAAAAGTTCTAGTGATCTAATTGGCTGAGCATTATTTATCGAGTCCACTTTTTTTAGTTTAGTTTAGTTTTTCAAAATGAAATATTTCATAGCAGGGCAGTAAAACTATTGGCAAATGCAATAGGCCACTAGAGCTTAGCTCTTGCTGGCAACACATCGTGTGTAACAGGTAACTCTCGCAGTGAACTTTCACCAACATTCTACTTCATGTGGTCAACCTTAAGATTACTGCACACTAAAACTACTGCACGCTGAAGCTACTGCACACTAAAGCTACTGCACACTGAAGCTACTGCACGCTGAAGCTACTGCACACTGAAGCTACTGCACACTGAAGCTACTGCACGCTGAAGCTACTGCACGCTGAAGCTACTGCACACTAAAGCTACTGCACACTGAAGCTACTGCACACCGAAGCTACTGCACACTGAAGCTACTGCACACCGAAGCTACTGCACACTGAAGCTACTGCACACCGAAGCACACATCAAGACCTTTCTGGGAGTCGTGCTGAGCAAGTCTTTCCTGGTGGTCCCAGCCTACAGCCGACTGGTCAACCCTGTCGGTCTGTACACCATATTTACCACCAAAACCCTTAGAATAATCTGCAATGAGTCCATTCAACACCCATATCAACATAACTACAGGATATACTGTGTATATACTATATATCAACATAACTACAGGATATACTGTGTATATACTATATACCAACATAACTTCAGGATATACTGTGTATATACTATATATCAACATAACTACTATACTGTGTATATACTATAAACCAACATAACTACAGGATATACTGTGTATACACAAGAGATCATAGACTGAGATCTTTCGGAGTTACCTTTTTGCGATTCATGGGCTTCTACCTTTCCCTGATAGGACCACCCTTCTGCACTCTGTAACAGACAGAGACCACAGTCTGAATAAATATTTTATGATTTATTTGAAGAGCTACATGTAATTTGCAACAAGTAATGGTATGCTCCACAACAGATCACTATATAGGTGCTATTTCAGTACTGCAGTTCATGACTTAGTAAATAAATTCTCATCAATAGATAAATTAAATACAACACAGCATAAAGAGAACATGTTGGTTTTGGAGTTATCATCCATTACAGAGTACACAATTGAGTGTCTGATCAGAAATATATAATGCATAAATGAATATGATTGCACAAAAGTGCCACATATTCATGAATCAGAATTGATATAAAAATTTACAATAATTGGCAAATCAGCAGCCAGTGAGATTCAAGGAACTACACAGGTGCCTGGCTGAATCACATATACTGATAATATTTATCTCAACTGCTAGTATTGGCAATCATAACTTCCTTGTTTGCACCTCAATACACTTTCATATGTGTGTTGAAATGCAGGTGAACAGAGAGCACCTTACTGCATGGCAAGTAGCGCAGAAGTTGGGCAGCAGAAATCTGGCATCTCAGGCTATTAAAAACTCTGATGAGAAAACACACTAAATTAAATACATATTATTTCAGCACACCTTCAAAATCTCAATAACTTTCCTTTAATTATATCACAACTAATCTTTCTTTAGTCGATCTACTGCAGTATTTGTGTCTCAATTGAAAATCTTCTGCTACTTTTTATCAATAAAAAACCACGAGATTGATCAAACTTACCAAATAAAAAGAAAATTTATTATATAGGGGAAAATGTCCCACAAGCTCATTAGCAAAGATAACTCCAATAAGAAATTTCCTTTTGAAATACATTTTCTCTATAAAAACCTCCCCCTGTGTTACTTTGATTCAGTAATTCTGAAGATGTAGAGAGAGGACAAAGTGACAGAATACTATCAATTCTTACACGAAACACTAAATAATCATCTAAATGAGTGTATACAACGCTGACTAATATACAGGAAGTAGAGGCAGCACCTTATCAACTCGGTCTGTCTGTACTCCGTACCGACCACCAAACCCGGTGGAGTAATCTTTCTGAGACTTGTGTTGAGCCAGCTTCTCCTGGTACTCCCAGCCAACCGCCGACTGAATTATAAGCATTTAGCAAAATTAATAAGTGGAATCACTCAGTGTATAGCCTGAAAATTAGTAAGCTGTTGATTTGGTATCAAATTTCTGGAGCCGAATTAAACTGCATCAAATGTATTCAACTTGATTTAACTAATCGGCATCATAACCTGTGACAGCTATGACGTAACCGAATTGTTCTACTATTACAATAGCTATGATACCAAATCAACACGAGTAATCAATGAATTAGCCAATGCATGATAACAGAGACAGATCAGAGTGATTGGTAGAGATTGGGTGACAGCAAGTGGTCACATGATCATAAAGAGCAGCGTCAGCAGTGCAAGACCTGATCTTTTCTGTCAGTCTGCACTCCGTATTTTCCACCAAAACCACTTGAGTAGTCTTTTTGAGAGGAATGCTTCTCAGTTGTACCGATATAACTGTACCGTGCTGCGCTCTGGCAGGGGAGATAACCACAAAGAGTAAAGCAAATATAGTAAGTATACAGGTAGAGAGTAGAGTATATATAGTAAGTATACAGGTAGAGAGTAGAGTATATATAGTAAGTATACAGGTAGAGAGTATATATAGTAAGTATACAGGTAGAGAGTATATATAGTAAGTATACAGGTAGAGAGTATATATAGTAAGTATACAGGTAGAGAGTAGAGTGTATATAGTAAGTATACAGGTAGAGTATATATAGTAAGTATACAGGTAGAGTATATATAGTAAGTATACAGGTAGAGTATATATAGTAAATATACAGGTAGAGAGTATATATAGTAAGTATACAGGTAGTCGGAGAGTAAATTTCTGCTAATCCACACAATATATAATACAATCCATACAATATATAATACAATCCACACAATATATAATACAATCCACACAATATATAATACAATCCACACAATATATAATACAATCCACACAATATATAATACAATCCACACAATATATAATACAATCCACACAACATATCATAGTTCATTTAAATGGTATTACAATGTGATGATATAGAAATGATTGGAGATCTTAAATCTGACCACAAAAAAAACAATCAACAAGCTGCTATAATGATAACGTAATATGGTATGATAAAATGTAACACAATATAATACAATATAAGAATATACGGTATAAGAGTATACGAAATATTGTGTAGCTAAATTCCTACCTTATCTACCCGATCTTTCTGTACACCAAACTTGCCCCCAAACCCTTTACTTGTGTCCGTCACACTGGCGTGTTGAGCAACTTTTTCCTGGTGATCGTGTCCGACAGCCGCCTATGCAGTACGAAACAAAGCAGTGTTATCAGAACATATTAGAACATGCATACTCACAGTATATCAAAATATAAAATGTTCTAAACTATAGCCATAGGTTGTAATACCAGAGTTTCTAAATCAACCACAGTGGATGTATAGTTGAAAGGAATAAGACTGCCATGGCAAGCTTGTTTTATACACATGAAATTACATGCATTAAACATTTCACATAGGTCTGCTTCCATCACTATTCACATTAACAGTACACTATCTAAGCCTTCTCTGTGTCATTAGAAAGCTTAAGGTACCCCACTTCTGGCCTCTACATATAAAACTTTATCTGCACCACGCTATAAAGCAGCCTAAAAAACGTCCAATTCAACCTTACATAATGCTTCACAGTACACAGTTGCTTTCCTAAACCATATAGCTTACCTTACGTGCACACATAGTTACGCCAAATTCAGAGAATCCTGAGTTTTATAAATCTATAAAATTTTCCACATAGTCTCCAAAGAGAAAGTAACTCTCACCTTGTCCATACGATCTTTCTGTACTCCAAACTTCCCTCCATACCCATATGACCCAGTGCCTTTCTCTTTCAGTTCTTTTTCTTTATACTTTGCGTCATCCTTCTGCACTTCCCCCCTCAACTCCTTCAGACTAAAACAATTTAAATACAGCATCAGGAAACTGCCTGATTTATCTTCTGTTTTGCTTTAGACTTTAGTTGCTGCATATGGTGCTAACACTGAGCAATGCTAACACACCACAGCTAGCTAGCTAGCTTATTTCAGACTTTTAAATCTATATTATTTGCATAGAGCATTAATCAAATTCACTAAAATAACTCATGTGGCATACAGAACAGAAAGTGAATTGAGGAAATGATCAGTATGAAAACAAAAGTATTATATTAAAGTTCCACCACTAACACAGCCCAACTCTGTGAACAATGGCTTAGCAATGTTATTTCGAGAACATATTTGTTGAAGTGTAGCCTGTGGAAGATGCATAGCCTGTCAGTCAAGTATAGCCTATGAGAAGAAAGGGTGGTTAGCAACTCACTCGATAGCCGCCTGATGTCCTGACCCTTCGACAGTCTTGGAACCCCAGCGTTGCTCTTTTTCTGACACATCATTCTACATTGTAAGAGTAACAAATACACCAACTAAAGGCACTGGTTAAATGTACCGGCTAAATGCACTGGCTGTAGTAGCATAATACTCTCTATCAGCTAAATTAGTCAAACAAGGACTAATTCTATGAATACTTAATATATTTAAAGCAGTAACCAGCAAATTACTGTTTATATGTAAATAGAACGTAAATACTCCATATAACATGTGCAGAAAAAGTTAAACTTTGAAATAAAGCAGTAATTAATAAGAGTATTTACACACGTTGTATATCAACTACATAAATTAAAATTTATTTGTGAAAAAATATCTTACTTTTATAAACATAAAAACAAATGTAATTTACAACTATATGTAAGTGGACAACTTTTACACAAAATTTTCATTAGCATCATATAAACGCCATAACCTTCTAAAAGTAGCAAACTTTAAATAAAAAAAGTTTTAAACTGCCCAGCAGTGTAGGTGCACATATAATAGATACTCTACAGCAAACTTGAGATACATCTGAGTATGTCTACCTGGAAGTCAGGGTCAGTTTCCCAGTCATCATCGTCATCGGAGACTGTGACATTAACAGTGTTACCGGCAGCAGCCCTCCACATGCTGACTTATGTTTATTCTATACTGTGAAAGAAATAAGTTAGCTACAGTATAAATCATGTTTAGTAGCAGAAAACTAGCATAGACCATGTTTAGTAGCAGAAAACTAGTATGAGTCAATTAAAAAACCATCTATCATAAAAGTAAAACAATTTTCGATTCAAAAATCAGTGTATTATAATTCAATGTGAAAAAATGCAAACATGTTAATAAAATTCCATTATTTTTATTTACTTACTTATTTTTAATTATTCTTATTTTTGCTAGTTTATTTTTATTTCTGTTCATTTATTATCATTTAACAAGTATTGTTTTAGTCAATAGATGTCTATTTGACAAATGATAAAGTATGACAATATAAATGGTATAACTGTAAATCTAAGCCGAAAACATGATTTCCTCTGCTTAAATGATTGTGGTAAAAACAGTTCCCTAAACGAAAGAAACTATCAGTATAATAGAGCTTTATGAAAAATGAACAGTATTGATTTCATTACCAGGTTCATATTCATATTGGTTTTCATAATCACAAAGTTTAACTTTAAGTAATTGTTATAATGGTTATTATAATTATGATTATGAACTTGAAGTGATTATGATTATCATTATCATAATCATTATGATAATCATTATCAAATTAAATATCAATACCAATATCAATATGAATGGTGAGAATATGAACACGAATCAGAATGAGAATATCATTATGATTATCAATATTTTACATTGAACGTGATTATTGATTATCATTATGATTACATTTGAATTTGTCTTCGATTTAATTTTACTTTTACTTTTACACTCAGGGTCAGACTCAGCCTGAGACTCGGTGTGAGTGTCTTCACGGCAATTTATTTTATTATTGAAAGTTATGTTTATTATCCTAAGAAATCAAGCATAATACAAACACAAATTAAATTACATCGTCGTTTGTCAATGATAACGAAAATCTCAACATATTGAAAAATCATTATCATTACGACTATTCATAACGAAAAAACCATAGCTGAATGCTAAAGTGAAAGGAAGTAAAATTGCTAGGAAGTGAAAGTTAAATATCGGTTTCCGGGTCACGTGCATTGACGTCTCTCAACAAATTACACAATATTCCTGAACTTTCCGTTGATCTGAAAAAACTTGTCCAAAATTATTTTTGCTAGGTGACTGATAAACAGCGAGGTCAATAATGTTAGGTTGAAGAAATTATTAAAACTTACTAGACTTACTTCTTGGTTTTAGTGACCAACTCGAGGTTTTGAGTAAGAATTGACTCGGACTAGCAGTGCCAAAGCTTACAAAGGCATATCTCATATCTGCCACAACATTGAAAATGGTACGTTTTAAACTCGTTGAAGATCAAATATTTATATTATTTGATCAAAGTTCAAAACATTTATTTTTGATCTAATACTTATCTAGAAGCATGTGACCCCATGTCATTTTAATGCTTAAAATAGAGCTGTATGTTACTGTTTCTTGCTACTGTACTGTTTTTAGTTTTACATAAAAAAATTGAACTGTTGTGATCCAAAGTAATTTTTATATTTATCATTTTTATTTTAGCCAGGAGGAGAAAGTTCCGCTGTGCGGTGCTTTGCTAAAGTTCGTTCTTCACTTCCAAGTGAAGCAAACCAAACAGATATAAAAATATCTGGGGAGAGGTTAACTGCTGCCATTGGGGGAGTAGAATCTACATACTCATTCGATGGAGTCTATGGACCTGATGTCAAAACTGTAGGCTCACTAATTTATCAAGCTTTTTAAAAACGATTTTAAGTTTACGATATCAAACTTAAAAGTGATAATTATTCTCCTTTTTAACTGAGTTTGCAGTTTCATGTTTACTAGTGAGCTTTGCTACTTTTTATATTGTATGTTAAAGAGAACTTTGTTCAAAGAGAAATGCGAGCCTTTACTTCATCGAGTAGTAGAAGGAACTAATGTATCTATTGTAGCTCTGGGCATCGTGAGTATTTTACAGATTTGTATTAAACAAAATAGTTTCTCTGAGTCTAGATGTTTTATTCTTGGGTTTAGTGCTGCTCAGTAGTAAATTGTTATATTGATAACAATGTGTAAAACACTCAATTTTTAATTAGTCAATTTTCAGTTAATTTAAATAATGATAGCGTAATTTGAAAATATGTGATTATGATTTTATGCTAAAAGGAATTAAATAATCAAACAGTAATACGGTATAATGACTATCATGATGCATTTTTCACATTATTTAAGTTAGTGAAACATTCACTTATATTTTGCCTTGATAAATACACATAGTTTAATGTAAAATAATTAGTTTAGTAGTAATTCAGAACTTAGCATACGCTGTGCAGTAGTGCTCTAAATGCTCATTATGCAAGTTTCAGGGGTGGGTCAAGCTGTGACATATTGAGCGCCATTTTTATTAAACCACATTTTTGGTTTTATGCAATGACAGAGCAGCCATTCCAGTGACTCATTCATAGAAATAGTGTAACTATAAAAGCTAATGACCATTTCCTGGGTCACACATTATACATCTAGCTTATTTTATTGCTTTACCCCTTTGATATTTACCTAAGCTAAAAAGTTAAGTATTTTTTGAAAGTGTCTTTTATATGTGTGTTATTGCTTTCTTAAAATTCTTGTTTGCCTTTGTTTTTTTTGAGAGCAAGTTAGAAGTTGTGTGTTTTTTGTAATAAAAGAAATTCTGTTTACATCCTAGACTGGCTCTGGAAAAAGTTATTTCATGAATGGAAGAAATGAAGAACCTGGGATAGCTCCTTGTGTACGTCTTAATTACATTTCAACCAACAAATAATCTACCATAAAACCAATAAAACCATCTACCAATAAAACAGCATAAATACATAATTTGAATGATTTGGAATTATATAAGTATCTTCTAATTTCCGGTGTTGATACTGTGATAGTAATATTTTCTATAGATGATCAATGGATTGTTCCAAGTAATAGAAAGGATGCAGAATAAAGAATTCTTTGTGACGGTACAATATCTTGAGGTCATGGATGACTCATTGGTGGATTTGCTTAACCCTCACACTGGACAACTGAAAGTTCGACCTTCACCTCGAGGTGGCGTGTAAGTATTTAGCGCTATTTTGTACTTCAATTTACAAGCATGGTCTACATAGCTGATACCTTTGTTTGTATAATGTTTTATAACTTAAAAAACATTTATTGCAATTTTTTATTGAGATACTAATTAAATGAAATCCTATTGTTTTTTGCTCAAAATTTTTTTGAAGTTTTAGTAAACTTAATTTGGTTCACTGTAAGTTTATTTTGTAGTCTGAAAACAAAATAAATAAACTTTGTATTCAGTTGTTTTATTTTAGGAGTTGTTGCCACCAAAATAACTACTTGGAAAGGTTCCATCTAGCTTATATTATTTACACTGCACACCTAACTAACTAATAACTGGTTTTAAATTTTCAACCAATTTTGTAAGTCAAAAGCATGTTTTTTATAAACCCAGATCATGTCAAGGTCATGTAATGTAGATGAGTAAATTAATTGTTTGATTCTAGTCAGGTTCAAGGACTTTCAGCACTAGTAGTGCAGGACGCCTCACAGTTGCTTCAGTACTACGAACAGGGGACTAGGGCTAGAAAAATGGGAACTACTGGAGCTCGTGCTCATAGAGAAAAGTACGTATGTGCTCAGTAAATAAAATGTTGATGTTTAAAAATGTGTTCATCTAATCGATGTTTAAAACGTAGAGACTTCTTGTGTATAATATGATAAATGTTGTCCAAACAATTCAATTTTATGCTGAAGAATTACTTCAATAAGTAATGATTGGAAATATTAATAATCACAAGTAAGGAGCACTCTTTCCAAAACAATTCATTAATTGCCTGTAAGAGTGCTAGTTTCTTCAAATGTTAGAAACTGTGTGCGGTAAAAATTCACTAGAAGTTACCTGCCACACACAATGCTTTGCTAGTGGAAGTTACTTGCTTATGTGGCATCGCCTTGATGCCCATGACACACTACAGTCGAAACTCGACTGTGGCGGCCATTTTGAAGCTGCTCACGCATACCTTCAACGTCACGTCCTACTTTTTGCTGGTCACACTACAGTTCACTACGAACGATGAAAGCCAACTGTCTCTAGTCTCGCAGTAAACTTTTAAACCAATAGGAATGCCATAAACCAGTTTCTGCAGTATCCACAGTAACCAACAATTAAATTTAGCGCAATTTTTTGAGATTTACTAGCATAATTTAATAAGATTTTCTAGTTATTTTTATTCTAATTTACTAGCTTCAATTATTGAAAATTACTAGCTTTATTTAATGATATTACTTAGCTTTATTCAAGCTCATTCACTAGCCTAAAGAACTAAATAGTACGCTAATAAAATTCAATCAAATTAGAAAAACTAAATATGCAGATAAAATTCAGCAAAATTTATCTAATGAATACTTATTTTCATGATTTATTGAAACTTTCATACATAACTTCATCATAATTATTTTAAAAGTAAATTTAATATAATTTTCGAAGAACCAAATCAAATAATAATGCTCGCTAGTAGCACGTGGAAAAAGTAAAAGCACTTAACCAATCAGGGTTTACCTGGCCAGTCAGTGATTGGCTGATCGCTCAACTTCAGCGATGACAGTTCAACATGTCGAACTTTCATCGCATCGCTAAAAACTGACAGTTGCGTTCAGAAATCAGACAGTTGTGACGTCACAGAGGTCAATGCTTAGCCTCGAAAACGCGTTCAAGATGGCCGTTTTGACTGTAGTGTGGCAGTCCCATTAGAGTTGGAGTTCCACACTGGAATATAAACTCGAAAAGTTGACTCACTAAATAGTTTTGCCCTAATTAGATAAATACCACATGAACTTTCCTCAGTGTCCGTTCAGCATCTTTACCTCATGAAATGCACACAAACTGGCCTTTGCTGTCATTTTGAAATCCGTTCTATGTAGCAGCACCTTTGTAGTTGGAGTTTCATGCTATGTTTGTTCATCAGCTGTTGTATGTGTTGCTGTTTCCAGAGCGACTTCTATATTCATGCTGAACATTGAGCAGCGGGAACCAGGAAGGAGTAACGTCGGACTGACCAGCTGTCTCACCCTCGCAGACTTGGCCGGCATAGAGGGCAGCACCTGCAACGCTCTGGTTACCTGCATCACTGCGCTAGGTCAAGGCAGCAAGACAGTGCCCTACAGAGACTCCAAGTTATCTATCATTTTACAAGTACGTCAGCTTTTTCAATTCTTTGAATTTCTGGGCATTATTACTAAACTGCTAGTTTCGCACATTGCTTGATTTCTTTTGATGTCATTTTGTCATACATTGATACCAGGCGGAGTTAAAAATGTTAGACTTTCAATGTTTTTAAGCAATAGCCTACTTGAATAGAAGGATAAACTAAAGAGAGTTAAGCTGGTATTAAAGGCATGTGCCTAGTTTTGCTTCCTTTGGTAAATTTTTTCTCCAGACTTTGTTTTGTAGCAAACCTTTGGAGGCAATTGTCTCACCTCTGTGTTTGCTCTACTCAGCCCATGTGGGAATGATAACTCCAAGACATTCGCTCTCTCTCAACCTCTGCGGCAAATCAAGCATTCGGTGGCCATCAACATTGTAAGCATGTCAACACTTCTCTGATTTAGTTTCCCTTAGTTTATCTCACAAGTGACTCATGTCTACTCATACTAATTCACAGGCGTAGCAGAAAAACAGAGTAATAATAATTGTTGTGAATTGCATCGTGTTCTTTTATAATTTTAAATGAATTTCGCATACATTTTTTTAGAAACTTTTTATTTATTTTTCTGTTGCTTGTCATGACAGAACGATACAGATAAGATTGTCTCCAATCTCCGTGAGCAGATATCCACTCTCAGAGAGAAAGTAGCCGGAGATGTTTCCAACAAGGAGGATGTGATTGCTCTGCAAGAGTTAGTCCAAGAACTTCAGCTAGCCAAGCAGCAAACATGGGAGGAGAAACAGAAGCTCTCACTTAAGTATGAACAAGAGAGAAAGACTAACTTGGCCAATCAAGTGAGGCACCGACGAGTGTTTACGTCAATTCTCACAAACTTGTTTAACTTTTGGCTCTCTAGAGCAATTCTTATGTTGCAAATACGCTTGCAATATTTACTCCTAACTTTTTTTTTAATATTTTTAAGAGTTTTCCCCACATTATTCTCCGTTTACCTATATTTTACCTATATAGTGGCCTATCACATTTGCATGCTTTAATTAGCCTCATCTCTGCAATATGTTTTATAATGTGTAACATATATTATACATTATATATCATATATTATATAACACACTGTCTGTAGGGTATCCTGGAGTGGGTTATATTATATATTATATAACACACTGTCTCTAGGGTGTCCTGGAGTGGGTTATATTATATATTATATAACACACTGTCTGTAGGGTGTCCTGGAGTGGGTTATATTATATATTATATAACACACTGTCTGTAGGGTATCCTGGAGTGAGTTATATTATATATTATATAACACACTGTCTCTAGGGTGTCCTGGAGTGGGTTATATTATATATTATATAACACACTGTCTGTAGGGTATCCTGGAGTGGGTTATATTATATATTATATAACACACTATCTGTAGGGTATCCTGGAGTGGGTTATATTATATATTATATAACACACTATCTGTAGGGTATCCTGGAGTGGGTTATATTATATATTATATAACACACTATCTGTAGGGTATCCTGGAGTGGGTTATGGATTCCAAGCTCAGAGATCAGCAGCAGATACAAGAGAAGATAAATCATTTGCAGAAGGAAAAGCAGCAGGTAGGTGATGTCAAATGTCAAATATAGGATATTTTAAAGTTGAAACATAGTCACCGGCTTTCCATGTACCGATCTCAGATCGATCTTGTTGAGATCGATCCATGGAAAGACGCCAAAGATCGATCTCAGTCGTTCTGAGCTGGTCGGTCTGTAGAGCTCGAACTCAGATCGATCTCAATGCAATAAGACCATGGAAAGACGCCAGATCGATCCGAGAAGTAGAAAAATGACTGCTCGCTAAAATGTTGTCTGCTAATAAAAATGATAACTTATTGTTAATTACTAAGCAAAGTACTTAATAATTAAGATAGCCATCTTTTTAAGTGGCAAAACTTTGACTTTCAGTAAAAGGATTAGGAAAACTTAATTATGTAAAATTATGGACGGTAGAAGATACAAAAAGTGAGAGCATTTCAATTGAATTTAAACGACTAGTATAACGCACTGTCATTAGTTATTTGCTGCGTAATTTTAAGCCTAATAGACCCGTAAGTTTATGAATAAGCTGCACAACAGCTATTAATTTTATATAAGCTGTCAAGCTAAAATATTAAAATTAATTACATTAAATTGGCCAAATTACTTCATACTAAAAGCTTTACTGCGTAGAGTTTATAGCTGACAGTAAATTTTAGACTATGAAAATTTTGTTTTTCAACAGCAGTAGCTTTCATCACTCAGGTGGATGAAAAAATTATGCTATTAAAGTAGTCTTTACCTAAGAGGAGGCAACTCCAAGAGATCGATCTGACACTCTCATGGAAAAACGATCGATCTGAGCACATGTCTCAGATCGATCTCAGCGAGATCGATCTGAGATCGGTACATGGAAAGCCCGTGAGTCTGTAGTTGTTAATACAATAAAACTAAGTCTCTAAATGGATTTGCTTCTGACCTCCAAGTTGGTGCTATACCATGCTATAACAGTCATTGGAAAGCCATTGTGAGAAACAATACGAGTATATGAACTCATTTGCCTGTTTATTTTATGTCATAGTTGAGTGAAGAGTTTTCTAAGAAGCGCACGCAAGTTATGGAGTTGAAGGAGCAGCTGCAGAAGCACATTGCTGACTTCTCCCGAATAACAGAATCAGGTTTGTAGGTTGGAATCTTATCACGCCTTGCTAATAGCACCTTAACCAGTAGCACCTTAGCTAGTAGCACCTTAGCTAATAGCACCTTACCTAATAGCACCTTACCTAATAGCACCTTAACTAGTAACACTTTAGCTAGTAACGCTAATAAAGTTAATTTTATTGCTTTATATTCAGGAAATAGTTTGCTGCGATTTAATAAATGTTTTTATTTAAAATAAAGACAAAGTGTCAGACTCAGAAAGGAAGTCTAGAGTGGATGCTATACATAAACTAAAGGAGCGTCTAAAAGAGGCCTCCGACAATCAGAAAGCTTTGAAACTGAGTCTACAGAATGTAGTTGAAAGACTAAGATCTGAAAGAGCGGAATCTAGCTCAAAGGTGGTTGCTACTAAAGGCAGCCTCAGCATGGAGTGGCTCATTGAGGTAGGAACTGAGACTACATTTATATTTCTATTCTGCTTAGTCTAAGGACTAAAAACATTAGTTTATTCAACTGTGGGGCGTGGTTTCAGGCTGAAGAAAGACAGAGAATGGAAAGTGAGAATAGTGCCATGGTTGCTGATGAACTTGAGCGAATGAAGTTAGAGATCGAGCATGAAAAAGCAGATATTAAGGTAACTCAGATTTTCTATTAATTCAAATATTTTAAAATAAAATATTGTGTAACCTGGTATGGGGATATGATGCAATGCACTGTAAGCAATACATACACTTCAGTTTTATGAGTCGCTATGAGTGACCATCACTGCTTCCACCTTTTGCTTTTTGTGCTGTATACTTATAGTTAGCCCTAGTTCCTAGCAGACCAAATGGTTTGAGGACCACATGAGTCCCAGGTGTTTAGGAATGCTAGGCTCTGTGGCGTATGCCATATATCATAATATAGTAATTTGTCTGCAGTTTTATAAATTACTTGTTTAATCAATTAAGGATTGTGTGCTCCAGTATTTTGCAGACTTCAAGTTTACAATGTAGATCTTCCATTTTATTGAGAATCAACTGTTGGGCTTATGGGGACACAATTTGTTGCCAGTGTTTTGGTAAAATCATATTACATAATACATTGTATGGTGTTTAAAGTTAAAACTTGTTTTCTGTAGTTAAAGATCGTTGATGGAAAAACCTATTCAGCCCATGAGTATGCAGAACTCGAAATTAAAATAACTGAACTTCAGCATGAGAAGCCAGTAACTAGTTTAGAGGTGAGGTTATATGTGATAGAATAACTCCTAACCTTCTAACAAGTATTATAGAAATACGTTAATAGTACAACTTCTAAGTTAATTTTTAAATGATAGCATAAATTACTGCCCCATCTGTTGTAAAAAATTGTATTGTGGTTATTTGTTTATGTGTAATTTATAGTTTAGTACAATAGGAAAGAAAGCATACATAACTGTAGAATGGTATGGCCCTATCCACTAGGACTTAAAGAGTTGGCAGTAATGTCTGCAGTAATGTTAGAGCTCTAGAGGTTTTTCGTGTTTTTGACTTTTTGAGCTTTGCTGTTGTGATACAAAAGAACCCAGCTATGAAAGAGGCAGTAGTTAAATGGCACACCATCAATGAACTGATACCGAAAGTATGGTGCTGCCAGACAGCTATTCACATTCATTGTAGAGTTATCCTTTCTCTAGTAATAAACTACCGTCTTCCTATTTCAGATTCAAACTTTGAAGCAAGAGAAAGCGAAGCTGCAAGAAGCAGTGGAGGAGATGCATCGACAGCATACTGTGGAGCTCGAGAAGCAGCAAATGCAGCATTTCCAGGTAACACGATCTTCCTGGTTTGTGGATTTTATTGCAACTCTATAATATAATCTAAAAGTCAAAATTTCATTGAAAGTTGATCCTGAGACGTTAGACAGTAATGTGTAATAATTACTGGTTCATCATTGTACATGACTCTAATGTCCCTGTACTAATAGTATGTTATAATAATCTGACGTGATGTCCTGCAACTCGTGTTTTATATTTTTCACAGACATTTAGAAACTATCGAGAGACTTTTGACAAGCAGAAGTTGGCGATTGAACAGCGATATCGTCAACTTTTAGATGACTCTATACAAGATGCAGTCTTTCTATCCTCTCGCAACAATGAGCTAGTCGCTGAAAATGATGCGCTGCATCTAGGTAAATCTTTGTTAAGAGGCTTGTTTGTACAGTGAGCTGTTGATGTATCTCTTGTTAGATTGTACACTAATATATGTAGGTTATTTGCTGTATATTTTGTTATCATAGCATAATATATGATATTATACATGTAGTCTGTTGAAGAGAGCAGACTGCCTTTAAGCAGAGGAACTTATAGCCCCCCATCCCCCCTAATCACTTACTTAACCCTAATGATTCTTTAGCCTCTGGTTCTTGTTACAATGGACACCAGAAAACCTTCCCCTGTCAACATAGTCACTGAAAAGTAAAACATTTGTAAACTTTGATTACAGAGATTGCCACTCTGAAAGATGCAATATCTAGAAAGGGGGAGTAAATCATAAAATCATCATGAAAGGTTGGCATACTGAAGGGAAAGTAGTCAGACTGTCATTAGCAAAGAAAGAGGCGGCGAGCTAGACTATATCATAGAGAATAGGTGTATTTTTGTATTGTCATATAACAACTTTTAGTTTAGTTTACACTGCATATTAAACACTGTGTTTTTATGTATAGTATACATATTAAATTAGGTTTGTGTTTTGATTTTAAAAGAAGTTATAAGCATTTCAATAATGATACTGCAAAGTGCTGGGGGCTGAACACCTTTTATGTATTTTCCTCAAATTGATTTTTATTTTGCCCATTATTTTTTAAGTTATGCATACTACTAGCATTGACATAATACTTTTTATTTTCTATTTTGTAAAAGTAAAAATGAATTATTTAAAATATTTTGTGGATAAATTTAGCTTTTATTAGCAACGCATAATTTCTAACAGTTTCAACATGTGTGTTTATAAGATATTATTGATATTTCCACTCAATATGTTTCTTATTCGAGTTTATATTTCTTATTATTTTACTACTCATTCGCTGGTAGACTTCTGTGTTTTACTAGAGTATCCGTCCACTGCATTAATTCTTCTAAATAAACTTCATAAACGGTGAAATGAGTAATCACTAATTACTAGTCGCATACTCATGAGTATTATACCAGTGACTGAGTAAAGAGAGCAGACAACTTCATCATTCTCCAACACACCTCTATGAAAAATGCTTTAGAGTTTAGATGAATTGATCATTTTATTAAATTCAGTTTTAAAAATCAAAAATTTTGAAATGCCGGAGTTATTATGTTTAACTTGCACCAGCAAATATTAATAGAATAAGATCATCAACTTTTAAAACAGCGTAAATATACAGAATATTTATTAAAAGCTCAGAATAAGTTGAGTTCAAGATCACTGCAAAGTCTCCATCATAAAATTGCTAATCGGTTTCAATCTGATGATTTATTTTGCAGTGAAAAGTTTTTCTGATAAGATCCACTTCCTGTGTATATATTATCATGACTCATATGCTATAACTAGTGCTAGAATATAATCAACACCTTATCTGGCAGGTGGTTGGATTCACACACACCATTTACACTTTCTTCAACTCAATATTCTCTTTCACCACTACAGTATTTGAGTCAGCCTCTTCAACAGCACAATGTATAAATTAAGTTTAGCAGTCATCACTTTAACTTGCTTTTTCTTCCATGGTGAGTATATGTTTAATAATTGCTGCCGTTTAGTAGGAGAAATCAGATTTATTTACTTAAAAAACTTGTTATATATAGTATTGTAATATGCTAGTATTCTGTGATGGTGTCTGTATGTAAAATAGCAACGCACCACAATAATAATGTTACAGGTTACTGCTAATTCTTTTAAAACGGCATGTTCCATCAATGATTTTAATTTTTTTAAAAATACATTATGACATATTTTCATATACACTATACTTTAATTTTCATTTTATCAGCAATGAAATGTAGTAAATGGAGATATAATTATTCTTTTGCAGCCCAGGCGGCTATAACACCATCATATTCAAAACCCCTTGTTCGAAGTAAGTACAGACTTTCACACTTACATATACAACCTGTCTAGCTGTGTGTCTTCTTTCTAAAAGTCTCATCCAAAACTGGTTTATTGAGAGAACAGACTCTCGATATTATTCAACAAAACTCTACCGATGTCAGCTCATTCATCATTGGGCAATTTCACCTTATCATGAGAATGCAACTCTTAACAGAGATTCAACACAAAGTTGTTAAAAAGACTGCTAAGTCCCATGATAGAATTCTAGCACAGATAAGAATTCATTTTTAGTTGAACTACTAGAACAAGTATGTATTGAAGAAATAGAATATTTTTATTCAATGTCCTAAATTTGTTCCCAGTTGCCTGCCCTTCTCTGATGCAAGGCGACATGTTGAGGGAGTGTGTGTCAGATGCCGACTGTGAGTCAGACCAGCAGTGCTGCCCAGCCAGGTCTAGTGCGGCAGCACACTACAAATACTGTACCACAGCATATGGTCTAGACATCAACGGCGTTAGTGAGTAATAATGGAGTTAGAATAGTGTACAGCTTATTCGATCACAATGAATAATGAAGTTAAATTGTTCGAAATATTAAACTTTTTCGACTGTACGAAGTTGAATAAGTTGCGTAGCTGTACCACAGTGTTCAGAAATACTAATCTGATAAGCTTTTATGTTGTGTTAACCTTGCACCTGTGGGGCCATTTATAGATGCCAAACTAGGCATCTGGTAATAATTGCTTTTGTCACACATTTAATGCTACCCAGTCATGGTGCAGGAATCAACGCAGACAAAATTAAACGGAACATAGGCCAGAGTAGGCCATCATTTAGAAAATTACTTTCACCTTGCTTTCTGTAGCCAACACCACAACTTGGTTATTATTGTTTTAGATTCCTTCATGGCAGCAGCCTCCAAGGACAGTAAAAGTACAATAGATTTATAATGCTTGCCTCTCCGCGAATTAAAGGCAGGAAAATGATCGATTTAGAAACCCCTGGCTGTAGACTAACGAATTTATTTCATCACCATCCAAAAAGCCTTAAAGTTGTTGCAATTTGTGTTATTTGAGTAAAAAAGACTAAATTTATAATGCTACATAATATATTTGACTAATATACACATATACAAAGTAATTACTCGTGGTACGTGCCACATACTTCTTCTATTGTATACAAGCATAACTATCGAAAGAGGAAACAACTTCTCAGCAACCAGTAACCTACAGTCTGTTGACCCAGTTGTACCACAACACATAGCAAAGGCTGCTAGTTTCAATGAGGCAAACAGCAGCTGATGTCAGGGTGAGATTGGGTCATGTTTTCTGGTCTGTATTTACAGGCATGGATATTAAATGTCAATCATCTAAATGAAGATAGGTCAATATCTGGAATTGTCTGTAGTGTGTGGGTGGAGCCTGTGTAGGCGGGGTTTGTGTAAGTGGGGTCTGAGTGGATGGAGCCTGTGTAGGCGGGGTTTGTGTAAGTGGGGTCTGAGTGGATGGAGCCTGTGTAGGCGGGGTTTGTGTAGGTGGGGTCTGAGTAGGTTGAGCCTGTATATGTTGATTCTGTGTAGGCGGAGCCTGTGTAAGTGGACTCTGTGTAGGCGGAGTCTGTGTAGGCGGGGTCTGTGTAGGCGGAGTCTGTGTAGGCGGGGTCTGTGTAGGCGGAGTCGGTATAGGAGGAGTCTGTATAGGTAGAACCTGTGTAGGCGTGGCTTACTTGCTGTGAATAGGCATAGCCAGACTGCTGGGAGTACTGACTGTGTGAAGGGGTGGACTGAGAGGTGGGGTCCTGTGTTGGAGGGGGAGGGGGAGGAGGGGGTGGGGGGCCCTGAGACTGGTGGAGGGTTGTGGGTACTGAGGCAGTAGTTGTTGGCTGTGATTTCGGCAGCATACCCATAGACTGGAGGGCGATTGTAGCACTGAGAGTCTTGGCCTGTTTCTTGTTACAAGACGCTATACTTGGCTGATAAGCCGTGCCATTCACAACCACCTGAAAGATAGAATGAGTTCCAAGGAAATAGTGTATTCAACCAAAATTAAACTCTGTATTCCGGGGGGAAGGGAAGGAGGGAAGGTAAACCATTTACTTTCTACTGCCAATAAACACTGATGAATAGAGGCAAGACCAGAAAATGTCTAGAACTCTCTAATACCCCTCCTACTCACCTGTATAATGAAGCTCTTTTTGTGTGGTGGTCCACTTTCATGTATTACGTTGAAGCATGGGGGGTTCCACTTTCGCTTCGAACAAATCTCCATAAGACTGGACACAGGATGTTTGTCTATTGAAACAACAGATATTAGAGTATATTATATAATACAATGCACCTGTTAGAGTATATTATACAATACAACACAACTGTTAGAGTATATCATACACTAAACCTGTTAAGAGTATATCATACACTAAACCTGTTAAGAGTATATTATATAACACAATACACCTGTTAAGAGTATATTATATAATACAATACACCTGTTAGAGTATATTATATAATACAACACACCTGTTAGAGTAAATGTCGCTGCCTTCAAGCCGCTGCCTCCGCCAGTCTTCGGTGTGCTGCGGAGAGCGGATGTCTGGCCATACGTAGCTATGGCAGCGTAAGCATTTTTTGACCTTTCTTCAGGTGCTGTCAGGCCTGTACAAAAATGATACAGTAACTACAGTAACTATATACTGCTACAGTACCAACTACAGTAACTATATACTGCTACAGTACCAACTACAGTAACTATATACTGCTACAGTACCAACTACAGTACTCACAACACCATAAGCACATACACAGTACCTTTCCTGGAGGTGTTGAAGTCAAGAACCAGAGGTTCTGTGTTGCCGTGGTTCTCCTTGCCTAGCCCCTGGCCCTCGTTCCACCCCATCTTCTGAAGTAGGAACTGCCCTATGCCTCCCTGCACCTTCTTAGCATTGAGGAAGGCGTGCTTCTTCACCCACGCTTGGTGCTTCTTATCCGTGGCGGGCAGCAACTCATCTGGGGTCAGCATTTTGGCCTCTACTCGGCCGGTGAACGCTCCAGGCAGGTTCTTTGAGTTGGACCATCTGGCTGTCTATTAGTAAACAGAGATGAGTCAATTGATATTAGTAAACAGAGATGAGTCAATTGATATTAGTAAACAGAGACGAGTCAGCTGATATTAGTAAAACACATCCCTACAACACATACACAACATCACTTACACCTACAATATACATCAACGTAAGTACGTCAGTGTAAGTACGTCAGTGTAAGTACGTCAGTGTAAGTACGTCAGTGTAAGTACGTCAGTGTAAGTAAGTACGTCAGTGTATTTACCTGCTTGTCCAAGTCCTCAATGCTGGCTTTTGTCTGGGCATCATTCGGGTTCTTTTTCAGCTTTTTCATCGCCTTTAGTCTTTTAGCAACCAACAGAGAAATATCCTACAGTGGAAATAGAAATCGAATATATATCTTACAGTAGAAATATACATTAAATATATATCTTACAGTAGAAATATTCATCAAATAGATTACATCTTACAGTGGAACCAAAAACAGATAAGCAACGTTAAAAATATTACATCTAATGCTACGACACCATTCTAACAAAATGGAAACTCGCGACAACTTTCTTAAAAAAAAAACTCGCACATAAAAAGGCTTAAAGTTTTTTAAAAATAAAACTCAACTATACATTTACAAACAGAAGGGTTACAGCAATCCCATGGGGAAGTCTTATATTTCCTCCAACCCCAAAGAAAACAAGAAGAGGTCATAACTTACACCAACATCATCCGCATCTTCTGGCGGCTCTTCAAACACTTTCTTAGCGGCCTGCTCAGGGTTGGGGGCGACCGGCGTCCACTCGTTGGGCTCCTCCTTCCTGTGGTGGGTGCCACTGGACACGGGGAAGGACGACCTCAGCTTTGCCTTCTCCGCTGGTGTCTGGATGGGAAGCTGCTTAGCATTCTGTAGAGAAAATTTGTTTAGTATGTGAGAGTAATAGTAGTATTAGTACACATTTTACACAGTCTACACAGCTAACAACAGTCTGCTTTTTACTCGGAAATCACCAAAATATAAGTACAAAATATTGTCTGACTGCTGTCTTTGACAGGTATATACAGATATGACAAGTGTAAACAGATGTGACTAGTGTATACAGGTGTGACTAGTGTGTACAGGTGTGACAGGTATATACAGGTATGACAAGTTACCCGGATGTTCATAACAATGGCCGCTGCCCGGGACATGGGCTGTATAGAGCTGGTGAGGTCATCTTTCTCGGCAGAACACGGCACATTCAGCACTTCATCGTCTGAGCTTTCATCAGAATCTTTAGCCATCGTGCGGCAGAAGTCTGCATGTAGTATACGGTAGTGTACAGTAGAGTATCAGTAGAGTAGAGTATACAGTAGTATACAGAGTAGAGTATACAGAGTAGAGTATACAGTAGTATACAGAGTAGAGTATACAGAGTAGAGTATACAGAGTAGAGTATACAGAGTAGAGTATACAGAGTAGAGTATCAGTAGAGTAGAGTATACAGTAATATACAGAGTAGAGTATACAGTAGTATACAGAGTAGAGTATACAGTAGTATACAGAGTAGAGTATACAGTAGTATACAGTAATGTACAGAGTATAGAGTAGTGAATAGAGTAGTGCAGAGTAGAGTAGAGAGTATTATAAAGTAGTAAAAATAGTTAAATCAAGAGCTTTGCGTGTCATAGCAAGGCTTTAAAAGGATGAATATTCAAAATACTCTAAATTCCTTAAATTCTATGAGAATTGATAAGTAGTTGAACAAGAAGAAGCAGTTAGTAACTAGATAACATCATACTAAACCACTATCATACTAAACCACTACCACACTACACCACTATCATACTAAACCACTACCATACTAAACCACTACCACACTACACCACTATCATACTAAACCACTACCACACTAAACCACTACTATACTAAACCACTACCACACTACACCACTATCATACTAAACCACTATCATCACATGACTATCATCACATGACTATCATCACATGACTGACCCGTAAGTTCGGTAACAGAAGCCCCGCCCGACTTGATTTGTGCCACGTCCTCTGGAGTGATCCCAGTCGAGTAAATTGATTTGCCAGACGCCTGCATCTGCGCCACTCTCTTGCTGCAAAGGAAGTAAAATGCAAGAGTAAATATGACATCTCAACAGACAGGAAGTTGGAGGTGTGGCCTAGTGAGCTGGGTTGGTGTAATTACACACTTGAGCATACAAGAGCTGAGAGCAGCTGAACCTTACAACATGCTCTGCTCTCTACATAATTGTTACCGACTGCATGAGACAACCGGGTGTCTTTCCATGTCAGCCACAACAGTTTGTGAGTTCAGTTTTAGCAAATAATTTATCACTAAACATAGAGACAATGTGAGACACCAGATTGTACATACATTGCTATACGCCGCAGTTTCTCTTTGTCAATAAAGAATGGCTGCTCAGAGCTCTCTCGCTGCTGTCTCCTGTCTCTAGACCGACTTCTTGACCGTGACCTTCGAGAACTCCTTTTATGACCTCGAGAGTACCTAGAGTGTTTAAAATACCAGCAGACATTGTCAGACGTATCAACATACCAGCAGATATTGGCAGATTCAAAAGCAAACAAATTGGCAGATAAATATAAATACAGAAAATTAGTTACATGACATACCGATCTCGATCATGATAATCACGTCGATCTCTCCGTTTCTCACGATCACTACTGCGATCTCTGTTCCGTCGTTCTGAACTTCTATCCCGCTCGATTCTGCTACTGGAAGATTTCTGCTTCCACACTTCTTTCTCTTTCTCTGATTTTTCTTTCTCCGATTCTGATTGTTCATTCTTTTTCTATAAAATATTAACTTACTTCATCTAGAGATTCATAACTCCAAGATAAATTTAGATCATTGAAAATATTGTATTTCAGGAACTCGGAAAAGATGAATATCAAATAAACCGTTCAAATAGAAAAGTATTGCGAATAGAATATTGCACTGCCAATAAAAGCCCGGGAGATAAAACAGATTGTCATAACTCTAAACTCGCAATGCACTTCTGGCTATAGTCCTGATATTAGATAGGGTAGGCTACAGGCTTTGCTAAGATCATACTGCCACCATGGTTGAGGGCGTTTAGATGCGATACAAAACTATGACCAGATGCTTTTCCTGGCACCAATGGCTCTTCAATCCACCATAATATGTGTCAAACCAGTATTTCTAAACCTTAGCTTATAGCAAGATTTTAAACTCTGCTCGAAAGATAACAAAACATGGCAATTATAAACTTTCCCAATTTACCATGATTTAGACATACATTTCCCTTGTTTAAAGCACTACCCCTCCACCACTTGAGTGACGTGCATAGCCCCACCCAACCTACCGGGGAAGGAACATTGAAAAACTCGGGGTCTAGCTCAGGATCCTCATCTTTCTTAGACTCTTTTTCTGAATCCTCGTCATCTCTAGACTTTCTACTTCTCTTCTCCTTTTTATATTTCTTCTCCTTCTTTGACTTCTTCTCCCTCTTTCTCTTGCTACTGTACTCATCTAGTCCCTTGCTCTGCACATCTGTAATAGTAGTTATTCCCAGTCTAGTAAATTTAAAGTAAATTTAAGTAAAGACCACAGCTGTGGAACTTCATACATTTTTCTATTTGAGACCCTGGCCTAGTAAAACATTAATGATTGCATGTCAAGCTAATAGAGAAGGCCGGGCTAACAGAGTAGGCCGGGCTAACAGAGTAGGCCGGGCTAACAGAGTAGGCCGTGCTAACAGAGTAGGCCAGGCTAACAGAGTAGGCCAGGCTAATAGAGTAGGCCGGGCTAACAGAGTAGGCCGAGCTAACAGAGTAGGCTGGGCTAACAAAGTAGGCCAGGCTAACAGAGGACATGACCAGAAATTCGCTCAGTAAACATGATTACAGATATCATACACTCCAACAAACCATGACGAAACACTTCTCACCTGCATCCTGATCCATCTCCCCCCTAAGTGATGGTATTTCCTCATTCATTTCATTCAACTTGTTGCTCGTCTCGACTACCTACACAAATACATCTCACAGTGTGAATTGTATGTCACAGTAGTGTATGTCACAGTAGTGTATGTCACAGTAGTGTATGTCACAGTAGTGTATGTCACAGTAGTGTAGTGTATGTCACAGTAGTGTGGTCTAAGTTGTGTAAAGTAAATAAAAGAGAGATATACATACACCCAACACAGTTGACGAAGCAACATGTAATATTTTACAGAATATATCTATATTGGAAGGAAACAACAAGGCTGGTAACTTCCAGTATATTATGTAATCCTATATTTCTGGACTTTCGTATAAAAATTTTCGACTTGATTTTCGAAACAGGGAAACATAAAGTTCACCAATGCATACAGTGCAGGTAAACTTACATAACCCTGTCTTACCTGCGGGTTGTAAAAATGGGACTAAAGACCATTTCCACGAGATTACACTATGCTGGGTGCATCATGTGACCACCTCATGTGACCACCTCATCTTTCCAGCAGATCTTTCACCTGGTTGTAGGAGCTTTTAACTGCCAATCATATGACAATACAACTACGTGTCTGCAAGTAGTTGTATTGTCATCACCATGACAACAGCTAGCCTGAGCACATTGGCCAAGTCAATAAACCCAGGCTAGCCTCAGCCCTTTGCAGAAGCCGTAAGTCCATTGCCTCGACGGCAATGAACTTACGGCTTCCAGGAAACACCTCACACAGCATCCAGGATGTCACATCTTAGTGGCAAGTGTGACAAGTGTCATGTGACATCCTGCTGGCAATCTGCGATTGGCTACCGGTGCTCACTAAGCTTTTGATTTTACATAAGTATTACTTTTTTGTTTTTGAGAGTTTATACTGAGTACTCAAAGTGATTGAATGGGGAAGTGATCATGCGACCAGTAGACTTGGCTGCCAGAGCCGGAGGTGGATAGACAGGGGGGGGGGGGCACGTGGCAGTTAGGGTAACTCATCTCCAACTAACATCTCATAAAATTGGAAGCAACCTCATTCGAAAATCAAAATCGTTAGTCTGAAAAGGTGAATCCCGTATTTTTGAGAGTCAAAGGAACGTTTGGGTAGAATGAAAAACTTAAAACACAATAAATTCTATTTTAGACTTAATTTTTAATAAGTTTCAACTCAATTTCAGTCTTTTATATAAAAGCTAGATTAGAAAAGCCTGCTAGGTGCAAGAGTATATAGTTTATGTGAGCTTATGAGCTTCAAAACCAAACACTAATTTCTAATTAATGATGCATGTAATGAGAAGATAAATCTTAGTCATAAAAACACTTGAAATCTAACTCAATTTTTTCAGTGTATGCTAAATACAAAATTCAGGTCTCAAATCTCAACAAATTTTCACCCCATTCAACCATTACTCGATGACATACATGCAGACATTTTATAACTTCCATTAAAATGTTGGATGTGAGTTACCAGAAGCCAAACATGTGCCCTACTCTTTATTCAGCTAACATCTAATCGACCTGACTTCAACACTTCGTACCTGCTGATTGCCTTGACTAGTCTTAAACTGTCTGAACAGGTCATCGACAATTCTTTCGGATTCCGTGGCTGTGCTGAAATGTAAACAAGAATAGTTATATCACGTACTCAGAAGTTACCAGCACACAATACTGGCAAGCTGTATTGTAGCAATACATTCATTGAAATACTAACGCAGATAGAGTATAACAAGTTGAAAGTGTTGCAATATCATGGGTAAAATGGGGAACATATTATTTATTATAAACCACCTGATATGACACCAGCTACATCTCATATAACTAAAAGCTTCAGAAATATAAAAAACAACTTTTCTTTTTAGACAGTCTTCACATCTACAGCTGCTCACGATCACACCAGGTAAGTTCAGTCTACACTATTTAAAAGTCAAGGACACTCAAAGGTAGCATACTTGCTATAGCTCGTGGACGAGGAACTTAGCTGAGCTCCATCACGGGTCGTATCAACTTTTCTCCCCTGATCGGCTTCTTTCTGCGCTCTCTGCTTCAGAAGAGCCAACTTCTCCTGTATTAGTTGCTTTGGGTCTCTCTTCTTCAGCCCAAAGTTCAACACTGCGTAAACAAACTCAGCTTCAGTTCCTCATAACTCAGCTATTGTTTAAAAAAGTTAAGATCTATTGACCTTAATATACATACAGACATGGACATTAGAAAGACACATTTTGGGATAGAGAAGCTCAAAAGTGAAGTAAGAAGTATTTTCTATGTGAACTTTTGTCTGCCTACATGGCTGAGCATATTTTATGGTGTATAAAAGACCGTATTGTTCAGCTTTCTGCTGACACCCTGAAAGGCAGATGACTTTCACAGGCTCTATAGCACCTTACTGTATTACTCTAAAACTTTAGATTTAACGACTTTAGGAATCATAGTTACATCTACTGCAGAAATATACTCAGAGATGTAGGAATGAAAATTTTTCACAAAATTTCACGAGATCTCCTTTTCGGAGGAAAATTTTCATGGGAAGTAGATTCAACAAGCCTTGGGCAAATAAATACAAACATTATATGTAGGAAAAACTTAGAGCCGAGTAGATAAGAATGTAATATAGAAAAAAGAAGCTATTTGATTAGTGTATCCTGTTCCAGGAGCTGGAGATTTCTAGAATCAGTCACACAGGTACACAGAAGATATATGATAAGAATGATAAAGACCAACCTGTTTGCTGACCGTCTCTATCATTTCCATAATCCACCCAACCGTCTTCATCAGCCGACATTGGAACTGTAGGATACGGTGCAACTTCCCTTCCGTCAGCATCCACCTCCACAGCTTCAAATCTATAAGAGTGTGAATTATATAAATACTATGATACCGAGCATTGTACAGCCTTATCAGAATTTATAAAGTAAGTTAAACTGGTTTTAGTTAGAAGCAATTTCCACACACTTGCAAGAATTGTAAATTACATCATTAGGTTCACATCATTGTCATAAATTGTATTATGATTATTCATCGTGATTTATTCATTGTGTTAAAATAGCACTCTGTTTAAGTCACATTGATTTAAGTATTCCTTAGCTTGACTAAGCAGACTTCCCAATGTATTTATTTGGCTTGACTTGTTGACATGATTTTAAAACATTTACATAAAAGTTCCTTAAACTCTGAGTGATTCAGCATTCAGAATTACAAAGTTTGATCCTAACACAACTAATACTGAACTAAATTGTGCTTCAAATGTATTATTGTAATTGATCAGCGCCATTCCTTTTAATCAACTACTAAAAGTATTGATTAGGTTTAAAGACTTGCAAAACATTGTTTAACCCACCACCATGACTTGAGTTGCTTGAGCTTGCTTTGCTAGTAGAATAGTTCACAAAGGAAATTCTCAACTACTTATGATTTGACTGTTTTAGCATAGTCACAAACATAGTCACAAAATTAGGTAATCTTATAAACAGTGTTTATAAGATTACCTAATTTTGTGACTATGTTTTTGTTTAAACAACTCAATAGTTTAGATAGTCAAAACGTAATGACTACTCGACCTAAAATTAATTTATAATATAAATATTGCCTATTGGCTATTGCCATTGGGCTTTGCCTTCAGCTTGATCATGATGATGATGGTCATGGTAATATTTATATTTATATTCATAATGAATGATTCACAAATTAAATGACAATCATGATTATGATGATAATCATAAAATTATTATGATCGTGATGATAAACCAATGTGAATATTAATATCACAATGACAATCATATTCATAATGGTAATATTATTATTAAATTTAATCATGAATCACGATCATGATGATGATCATGATGATCATCATCATCATGGTGTTCATAATATTATAAAGATTTTGAACTTACATGTTTTCCATATCTATATAACTTATTAATTATATTGAAAGGGGCCAGTTTTGAAGTTTAGTGACAATCAAAAGATATTCTAATTCACCACACCATCCATCACAAATGATGTTTAAAAAATGCGTACTTATAGCGTTCGTTTCAAGTAAATTACAAGTCGACTTTACAATCAAATCCAATGCGAAAACCGTCAGTAGCCAAGTTTTGTAATGTTGACGTACTTTTATTACTGCAGGTGAAACCTATGGATTTTAATATTTTGTTAAAAAAATTACCTAACTCCCAATTGTGCGTTACAAATAAATATGTTTTTTTAGAGGAAATAACTCCTTATACTTATGCTCCTCCGCAGGATTACAGATTTGGCATTACAGAATCCTATACTAATGCATATTAGTATTAACTATTATGTATGCAGTATGTATTGTAAAAATTTGCAAAAACATCATAACTATATTTACTTCTGTGTAGATTATTACATTTGTGTGCTTGATATTTAATACACTTGACACTACCAGCAAAAGTGACTTTATTATTTCAATAACAATCCCAGTGTTTTCACTTGCAGCAGGAAAAAATTCACCATATCACATGCAATCAATGCTGCTATACCAATTGCTTTATAAATTATGTCAAAACATTATTTCAATTAGCATGCTATACGACATAATATTTATAGTTTATTTCAATAAACATGCAATATCCAACAGATCAGGAGACTCTGGATATACATACATATATTCAAGTTACTACTAGCTGTAGTTTTTATCTCAGAGACATATACGTAGGTTGTTTGGTGATAAAAACATATACATATATACATTATATGTGTAATTACAGTAATAAACAAATGCAGAACTATAATAGATTAAAAAGAACATAAGTTAATAGTTGATGTTTCAGCATAGAGAATAATGACCACTTTTTGTTGTAAAATAAGATTCAACAGTCTTTAGCAACTTTCTATTTAATTTAACTTTAGAGCAACAGATTTTGTTTTGTTTACAGGATATAGCTTTAGTGTCACTGTCACCATTATTCCTAATTCTCCTTCTAATGTAACAAAGTACATTGTAAAATGTAGATTTGAAAGTTGATTTCTTGGCAGTATCTGGGGAGACAACTTCATCATCATCTCCCTCTTCAATATCTTTCACTGTTATCTGATGGTCTACCACTTTCTCAAACACACATACTCCATCATCTAACCCATCTTTACCAATAGCACTCTTCCCTTTTTAATAAAGGCTTTCATCTCTATAACTTCACCTGGATTTCTAAAACATGTTTTTATAGATTGTCACATTGGCTTGCATTCACATAGAGAGTTTTATTGTAGCAATACATGTAGCCTACATTTCACCTGCTTATATGTAATCCACATTAGCGGTATATCACAAAGTTAAGCTATATATATAATACGCTCTCATTTAATGCTCAGCAATGACATTAAATGATTGAGCACTCTCACCATGGTCACAAACTCAAGCTGCTAGCATTTTGCAATGCTCGTGACTCTTAGGTGACCCCTAGAGTCACTTGAGCACTCTGGCTTGAGTTTACACACCTTTTAAATATGCTTTAGTAAAACTATAAGTTTTACTATTGCGAAGGTGTGGGCAATGGTACTCTGTTCTGTGCTGATGAGGGGACAAATCCCGAAACAGCTGCTGTCCACAGATTGAGATATATATATATAGGCCTATATATATATATATATATATATATATATATATATATATATATATATATATATATATATATATATATATATATATATATATATATATATTTATATATAATCACTACCAAAAACCAAGTAAATTTTGTAACAAGTATACTTTGGAATTGTAGTCCCTGCTGCATGTTTTCTGCTGTGATGTGCATTGAGTCATCCATCATGTATAGCATTACGTACTAACTAGTAACTTTTTCAAGTATTTAATTAAACATTGTATTAATATTTAAGGGAGTAACAAGTTTCAGCCTATAATGACAAATTTCAGCAAGCTTTATCTTCTATAATTAAATACTATGAACGTTAATGAAATAAATGTATAGGTAATCATAGAAAACAATATATATTAATAAGCTATACATTTTCTGCTTCACAACGTTTATATAAGTTAAACAAATAAACTTACTCAGTAAGAGTGTAGGTTGGAGAGACAATCTCATTTACACCAGTAATCAGAGATGTATTATCAGAGATTTTTCTAGAAGACATTCTATGAATATTGATCCAATGATATATCCGAGAACAGAAATAGTATAGTATACAGCTTGCTTTACCAAGAGATAGATGCAGAGTGAACTTTTGGTCATTTTGATTGTTGAACTATTCGCAAGACGCAACGTATCATTCAAATTTGTTTATTGTTGACATCATGCAATTATATATATATACATAGATATGTCCACAGATTGAGATATATATATATATATATATATATATATATATATATATATATATATATATATATATATATATATATATATATAGGCCTATATGTGTGCGTGCGTGTGTGTGTGCGTGCGTGTGTGTGTATTGCATTTCTTCATCTGTCAATACATGGAATTGAGGCAAACATAAAGTTATAGTTACAATCAAATTAATAGTAAACTTTAGAAAACACTTGGCGGTTGAGAAAACTTAATGAAATAATTTATATTTTGTAGAATAATAATATAAAATACAGGTTAACTAATGAATATAAACATAACATAGTATTGTAAAGTAATAATATATCATAAAGTAGTATAAAGAGTAAGTACAGTACCATGTAAATGAGACAGAAAGTACAAAACTTAAAAATGCTAATTTGTTAGCAGATAGCCTTGCAATAGAACATTATAATAGTAAATTATAGTAGATAAAACTATCCAATCAGAAGTGTTGATACATGCAGAGCATAATATGAATTCAACTAATAAATGGGCACACAATTGTCATCTTAGTAAATATTTGACTTGGACTGCACTAAGTTCACTTGAGCCCTTATAATATCTATTCATTTTATTGGGTCAATATAAAACAGAACAGGATTACTAACTATACATGTTGATATTCAACATTCAACATTTCCACAATGATTCTACTAAATTTCTCAGCAATAAAAGTTTTGTTAACTCTCTTAATGAGTGCAAGAGTTACTTAACGTTCATCTGTAAAGTGACTAACGGAGAACAGACGACTGACGGACAGGATAAACCGAATCTCTTTTATCACCTTCTGGTTTATTATATCCAGACTGTGATAACTCTGCTTTCCACCAGGCTGCAAACTCCCAACCTCACGCATCATTCACATATAATGATGCAGATAGAGCAAAGTGTGCAAACCTGCTTTGCAAGTCAGAACTAACGTGCCATCTGACGCAGTTCGTGCAAGCGTTCAAAGACTCAGTGCCTGTAAAATGTGACTCATGTAACCAATTTACATGCACTATCTGTCACAGTCCATTTATGAAACAGGCAGGCCTCTCACTACATCTTAGAAAGGCTCACAGCAATCTATATCATGCCGCTTTACCAGCTGTAACAAATCAGAGTTGGAATTATGAAACCCTATCTGAAGTTGCAAGATGGGAGACGAAGTATGAAGGAGTTAGGAACATTAATCAGAAGATCCAGGCGAAACTACCGATGTACACGATCGAACAAATTAAAGGAGTCAGAAACAAAAATCCTCAGTATCGAGAGATATTGGACACTATCCAGAATGAACGGAATGAAGAAAGGACTACATCAACGGACGAAGCAGACACCAACAGCCCTACAAACCAACATGGAACGCTTGAACCTAACTTCGAAAACCATCTTAAATATATTGATTTTATATGATTTGTAGCAAGTTACCACTAGCAGCTAATCCAAAGACATTAGTAGGCTGTCAAAGCTTTATCAATAGAGTGTTTGAATCACTCTTCCCAAACAAAGGAACGAAGTCAAAAGGGGTAAAAGTTATCCACCAAAAAGAATAGTACTATCAGGTCGGAAGAGACGAAAGGAAATGTTTAAGAAGGTACAGAATGAAATGAAATCTGATCCCAAGATCGTTATTAATCAGATTATATCTGGTACCTACGAGGAAGATGAAGGCCCGATACCATCCACGGCTGAAGCCTACTGGCGGAATCTATTCCAAAGTAAGTAAATTGCCGACAATAGACAGCTTGGAGCTCAAAACATCTACAACGAGCTTATCCAGCCCATTACACTAATTGAGATAACTAATGTACTACGTAAAAAGTCGAAAGGATCGCCAGACATTGACGGGTACACCTAGAGGAACCTCAAGAAGGTGGACATAACTCTTTTAGTGTCGTGTTTCAACCTATGGCTGTTAAGTAGTAGGTCGCCATCTAGTATGTCAAAAGGTATCACTACTCTCATACCTAAAGTCATAGGTACCAAAAATCCTGCCGAGTTCAGGCCCATCACTGTTACATCTACGCTCAGTCGCCTATTCCACTGCATACTTGGTGAACCATTCGCAAATACGCTACCATATAGCAATTGTCAAAAAGGTTTTAAGAAGGGCGACGGCCTCTATTTCAACTCAAAGCTTCTTCAAAAGGTCATCAGTGAAGCAAAAACCAAGTACAAGAACCTTAAACTAGCTTTCGTCGATGTCTCCAAGGCGTTTGACAGTGTATCCCATCACACACTCTGGGTTGCCTGTAGGCGTCTCGGTGTCCCCGAACACCTCATTAGCTACCTAAAACGCTTCTATGCAGCCGGAACCACCCAGCTGAAGCTCACAGGAAGAGTAGGTAATGAGCTAGAGACTAACAGAGGAATAAAACAAGGCGACGCACTATCTGTGCACCTTTTCAACGCAGTGATAGAGCTCTGTACTAACAATCTGGAGAGCAATATCCACTACAAATTCGGCACCGGTGCCAAAGTAACTTTCATGGCTTACGCTGATGACATTGTACTATTTAGCCAGACAGATGCTGGATTAAAGCAAAACTTTACAATTCTCGAAGAACAATTAAGTAAGTGCGGACTCTCGATCAATTACGGAAAAAGCGCCACGCTCGGAATAACTTGTAAACAAAAGAAATGGCTGTGTAACCCACGAACCATCTTGAAGGTCAACCAAAAAGAAGTGGCGGCATTAACTATCAACGATACTTATAAGTATCTGGGCGCCAAAATAGGTGCGTTGGGAGCAATACACACACCCAAAGATGATTACTTAAAAGCACTTAACAACATTACCAGAGCGCCACTCAAGCCACAACAACGGCTCAAGATTCTAAGAGACCATCTATTTCCAAAACTGTTGCACCAACTAGTAATCTCAACAGTTAGAAGTGTCAGCCTCACACCTGGATTCTCTGACTAGATCTTTTGTGAAGCAATGGCTGAAAATAAAAATAAATTGCTCCAAGGCAATTTTCCACGCATCTATTGAAGACAGTGAACTTGGGATTCTATCATTTCTCTACCAAGTACCACTACAAAGATACAACAGAAACTGCCGGCTACTCACATACAATGACTCACTAACAGATGTCATCACCTGCAACCAACCTACCTCAGCGCCTACCATCGCAGGAATTCCCCTTACATCTAGGGAATGTGTCAAAGAACACTTTCAAGAACTACTACATAGCTCTGTGGATGAAAAAAGACTCATCCACCATCGACCATGCCTCAAAGTACATCAATGGGTCAGGTCATCGACCCATGCATGGCTGACAGGCCGGGACTTCATCAGAGCCATTCATCTCAGGCACAACCTCTTGCCGAGTGGCATGATGCTCTCTCGCATGAGCAGTTTACACTCAAAAAGTTGTCTTGTGTGCGTAAATGCACCACACACTGTCGCTCATATTCTGCAGCAGCGTCCACGTTCTCATGGAGGAAGGATTAAGAGACATGACGCCATCTGCAAATTCGTCTCAGACACAATGTCAAAGGCAGATTTTAACGTTGATTGGGAACCTCGGTTCCGGACCAGTGAGGGAATACTGAAGCCAGATCTAGTAGTGAAAAAAGACAACTGTGCCCACGTTATAGACGTGGCTATCTGCAGTGATGGAATCAACCCCGAAAAAGTATACAATGATAAAGTTGCTAAGTACAGACCAGTTGTTGAAGCTCTCGAGGGTACTTTCAGTGAAATCAAGATATCGGCCTTTGTCATAAACTGGAGAGGTGCTATTGCCAAGAAAACGATCTCTGACTTTAAGCCCTTCGTTACACCCAACGCTTTTGCCACTGTCTCTGTAGGAACATTGTAGTATGGTAATCGACTGTAGTCAGCTTCTCTGAAGCCGAAGTGATAACGGGTTAGACATATGGACAGGGAACATCGCTGTCAAACTATTGTGCCCCTCGTATACGGGCCTAAATAGTATACAAATTCAAAACCATCTTTTATCCATTCAGGCTATTATTATGATATTATGGATATACGGGTAAGCGGGCGGGACATTTTAAACATGATTTTATGTAAGCATGATGTGTTCTAGAGGATGAAAAATTATAAGTTCTGTAATCAATAGCTAGTGTGTTTAGAAGCTTATGCAGTTTCTAATTTAGGAATCATCTCCTCTCTTGTAGCCATTGAACCCAGGAAACAGGTAAAGTTTTCGCATATGAGTGAGAGTATCCCAGATTACAACCAACTGTCCTCCACTCTCAAAATCGCGATCTACACACAGTTTTCTCACTTTAGTCTGTACCTGCACAACATATAGAACTTTTACAATGAAGATAATATCATTAATTGTATAAATCAGTCAACCATTCATAGGTTATTTATGCAGTAGTTGGGTTTTCTTCTTTTATAGGTGTTATGTGAGCTGGATATAGCTAAAATAACTACAAGCGCATAAGCAAATCATAGTGTAGGTAAAAAGCTGAAAATTGAAACAAGGTGACTAGAATATCATAAGGAGGACCTTTACCACTACTTTCAGCAAAGGTAGAAAAGTTTAACTGTTACACAGTGCAGTCAGAGAGTTGGCTCAATCTTAAGCTATACTGACAAAGCATCAAATAGTTGGAATAGCACAGATAAATTTTTCAAGTTGAAAATTAAAATTTTCAATATTTTGAGGCGAATTGAGTAAGGACATATTGAATAAATGGAGAGTTAAACAATGAGGGGTACAAATGTGGCCGTAATTATTGAGTAAGTGTGAAGCATCATGTAAAGTAGATATTAGTGTAGTTATGTAATGATATTAATGTATGTTTCCTGTAGCATTATGCAATACAATTAGTGGGTCACACCTACCTGTTTTAATATAGTGTAGAGGTCATGGTGACAGGCATGTTTATACATGGAAGATACAAGAGCTCTAATCATTAGAGATCCAAACTCAGGGTGTCTCTTTGATATGAATGCTACAAGTAGATTGTATAACACAAATTATTTAACCAAGAACGAGATAATATCTATTAATAACAAGCATCATATACAGTATAATATTGTGTATAACATCGTATTACTTACACTCCATGCTAGATTTCACTACTAGCAGGTCATCATAGTTTAGTCTATTCATAGTCTCAGCATCTTCCAATCTTTGAAATTTAGCAAGTGGGGGTGAGATGCTTTCAATCTCCTCTGTTTGAGAATCTCCGATATCAAATCTGTCAATACCCCTATCACCAAAATCACTCCTCTCTATAACACAAATGTTTAAAGGTGCGCTTTTAATTTCGATGAAAAAAGTACCGAGTTTCAGTTTAAAACACTCATCGGAATACCCCTTTACAGTTTTACTGAAACTCATTGACATCATATTGATGCGGAAGCTCACTTTCTAATATTAAAATATAACTAGCTCAATCCATATTTTGAAAACATAATGAATCTGTAAAGTAGACAGCATAAAAGCGTAATTGATCATGATACCCGATAGATTTAAAAAAATGAAGCTTTTACTTGAATCGATAAAGCTTAGTTTAATGTTTAAGTAAGTAATATAAACAAGAAAGCGATGATTGAATACTGACATCTACAAAGAGCACAAACTCATCAAATATAAATTTTAGAACATGCTAATACATCTGAGGTATTGCATCATACATTACATACATACATACCTAGCAAGCTAGCAGATTTTATGTATCAGCCAAACTGAGACGTTTATGAATTAACCCTTGATAAGTAATTAGGTTAAAAGATGTACCTACTGAAGGAGGCAACTCTTAATTATAGATTGAGTATGAAGGACACGAAACGGGGTCTATCATAATAGCAACTTCTTGTCATTAAACAAATATCTGAATAATCTGCCACGTAAGAGAAGCATTTACCCTGTTGTAGCAACTTAATACCTCCACTGCAGGCTTCCAGTATAACAACCTTCGGTTTGCCAGCCATTCCTGTGAAGTTCAAAGGGGTCAAAAGGTCATACACATCAGTTAGTTTAACTCGCTTCATGTCTTTACCATAGATGTGGTTGTTCAGCCCTCCATGAGTCATGATAACCAACACATGACATCCCAGATCTTTGTGTTCCTCTTTTTTCACCTCAGATTTTACAACAGACAGCATTTCCTACAAGTGTTTGAAGGGTACAGAATGCTCAACATTTTATATAAACTCGACAAAAAAAACCATGAAGAGCAAAAAGAACAAATTGTACCTGAGCCGTCAGATCTGTGTGTGGCACAACATCAAACTTGAACCCCTTCAACATGGCGGACATATTCTCAACATCAACATCTGAACCTTTCCTATACAAATCTGGTCTCTTATCAAAATTCTTGTTGTTTATTATCAGAGCTCTGCCTCTCTTTCGCGTCATATTGAACACCTGGACACAATACAGAAGTATGTGTTATTGCCATAGAGGTATGACTACATAAAAATTACCATTCTATATGAGAATTAGCATTAGGAGCCATTACCTTATCAGTGTTTGAGAACAGCTGTCTCAACCTAGGGTTACTGGTGGGATTCAGCCTTAGTCTGATCAACTTCATCTCTTCAACTTCCTCTTCATCAGGGTACAGATTGTCATCCTCATCAGAGAGATCACTGAGATCATCATTGGCTGTCATTGTGGTGGTCATAGAATCTGATTGGCTACAGCTAGCAACTATAGAAAGTACAAAGAAAATTGAATTAGCAAATAGAAAAAAGACACAGAATATGCTAATTTGCAGATTGCCTTCAAGATTTAAGACAAAACTTTCTGGTTGAGCATTCCAACTGTATACTATGGTTTCTTAGTATTTTCATCTCCAACACATAGTGATAGTTCAAATATGTTTTTGTAGATAACATGAACTGTTGAAAGTTAGCATTTTTAATTAAAAAGTCAATTTGGCCAATTGCGACAAGTTTGCCAAATTTTCTTGCATCATGAAGACAAATTACAAGAAAAACATTGTCTTTAATGACCTTTGTAATACATCTACAGTATAAATTATGATTGCTTTCAATATAAAAAACTATATTGAAGCTTTTTAAGGGTTTCTGTGTACACAGTTTTACACTTAAACAGTGCCATTATACACTATATATTCCTTTTCAAAGGATACAAAACAAAGACCAAATAAGTCATGTATTACTATTAGATAGTCATCTTCTGCATCAACGCAATTTCAATGCTTTCCAGTGAAGATATAAAAGAATGCTCTGGCAAGTAGAATTAAATAAAAACCGGCACATTTCTCAAAAAAGATATAAACACACTACTGTTAAAACTTTTTTGTTACTAGCAGATAGAAAAACTAAAGAATAATTACCAGATGTGTTTTGGCTTTCTTGCTGTTCCCCTCTCAGTTTCAGTTCAAGTATAGCTGTTTCAAACTTATCAGTTTCTGTCTCTAACAATGCATCGCCTAAATAAGAAAAAAATTAACTACTTAAAAGATTATTATTTCCAAATTGAATTTAAATTTACAGGTTGCAGACCAAATTTATAGTGGTAACAGTTTTAAAATGAAAAACAAAATGATTGAGAGTCACTATTTAAGCCAACATAATTTTTATTGCCTTGTAAATAAACTTTACTAAGGTGAATGTTATATTGTACTCTAATTTTTACTTTCTATGCATAAAATTTTAGACAATACACTTATTACAAAACATACATGGATAGACCAGAGCAGTGGGTATCTCGTCGCTATCACACAGAGTTGTAGACAACGCACTACACAGCCTGATGTCTTGCAGTGGGTTCTCCATGGACCGAAGACACCACTGAGGACTACACACTTTCTTGAGACAAGGAAGTCTGAGTAGTAAGCAGTGAGCACAGTAGCATGTAGTGACTGGTCTACTTGCTGTCCAAGTTTCTAGAACATGTCTGAGGATGTTGTTGTTGGTTGTAATAAGCTTTTTCCACATACTGCTAATGTTAGCAGCATCTGATGATACATAGAGCAAAACTTTTCTAGTTTTGTAGTCATGAACCAGCTGTGTGTAGATTCCATCTTGATAGGCATTTGCTCCATTTCTCTTCACTTCGATTTTTGCAAAATCCAAAGGAAACATTTCCAACAAACCAACAGTCATTTGGTGGTACACATATTGTGGTAATGCAAGACCATTGAACTGCGTTTCAACATGAAGGAGCATGATCTTTGGTGAAGAAAAAGAAATATTGTAAAAGTTTTGAGCAAATTGAGGTACAATAAAGCATCGGTTCTTGCACTCTTTGTTTAAATACCCATGCAGCAAACGGAATGTCTGCAGTAAGCAAACAGCAACTTCAACATCTTCCAACTTCGTGAATGATGTCTCTTTTTCAATCAAATAAAAAAGAAGGCATTCCATCATCAAACCAGTGCGAGTAAACTGACTAACAAGTTCCTCAAAGTCTTGCTTCTCAACACGTAATCTATTCTTTGAATAATACGGTTGAAACTGATCAACTCTCCTCTGCCATATGTTAGGATCATGATGATACAAGACACAGAGAAGTTTGGTGACTTCTGAAATCTTGTGGAATATGTATGGCCTGAGAGAACTGATATCTTTATACCACAATACTTTACCACAGTCATGCATGTATGTGAGGATAGTGTCCAGCTGACCTGACCCAATGTGGTGAGATTCTGTTTGTACGTCTTTCAGTATCTCATCAAAGGTGCTGTACACAGATGGAAGAGACAGCACCTTTCCATTCACTTCTTCCCAGACTGAAGGCAGAGGTTTGACAAAGTGTTGACTGCTTTGAAGCAGAGAATTCTTGATCAGGTCAAACACTTCATACTTTTCATCTTTTCCCACCTCGTAAATGTATCCATTGAGAAAAACTTCAGTTGACTTACTAAAATGCAAGATTCGAGCAAAGTCACCATCCAATCTCTTTTCTTCTCTCACAATATCTTCACACAACTGGTTTGAAATTTCAAGAAAACTATTTTTAAGCTTTTGAAACTGGATACTTTGAAACTTATCCTTATGTGTAAAGATAAGTTTTGGTGCGTCGAGAGTTGGGTTAGCAAGATAGAGGTGAGACATGTAATCAAAGGCTAATCTTCTAACAGCTTCTCTGGGTGTTGATTTATTTGAAACCTCATCATACTGTTCCATGTTAACTACTATGACTGGTATGCAATTTTGCTTCAGTGTCAGTTGATAAGTTATATGGTAAACTTCTTGACCCCCAAAATCAATGAGACGAAGCGCTGTGCCATCCACCTCAACCTCTTCAACATTAAACACCTTTGTTGTCTCATCTTTTTCAGCACCTGAACCTCTGTTGGTCAGAACTCTCTTTCTGTCAGCGCTCTGAAATGTTCTGATTAGACTTGTCTTCCCAGCCATGGTATTACCCAGTATTGCTATTGTAGCAAATGGTAGGCTTTTACCAGCACCTTTAGCCAAGTCTGTATAATATTGTCTCACAGCAGTTATTCCCCGCCTACATACTTCGATTGGAGGAGATGTGAGAGCATTACAACCATGTGCTTTCAGCTCATGAAGTTGAGTTAGCTGTAATATCTTACTATCCAGAGATGTCAAGAAATTATTCTTAGATATATCTAATTTTTGCAGTCTACTCAAGGTGCACACAGGAGATGGTATACTGGTGAGGTTATTGCGAGATATGTCCAGCTTTTGTAACTTCTGTAGACAATGCATGCTGTAAAATATAAAGTATATTTGGTAAATTGTCAATAGTTATACTAGTGATATATATAGTTGTACAGATATGATAAACTGGTCATTGAACAGTGCTCAAGATCTTTTTAAAAAATGAGCTGAATACTATAAGGTATTTGGTAAAATGTAAGTACTCATGTACATATACTAACTATGTGTACACTCGAGCGTGTGAGCGTACATAGATATGCTGATAAGAAGGAATGTTGAGGTAGGTGAATGTACATAATCAACAATTTGTAAGCCATCAGATTAAATCATATATTACATTATTGAAAGTTGTTTTAAGCTCTTTATTACGATGGTTATACAAGCCAGAGAAAACTTTGTTGCTTTTTCTAAGTGGCCAAACTCGATTTTCAAAGAATATGGTGCAAAAAAGCATTCTCAGTTATTTCCTCAGCACCGATGACAGACCCTTGCACCACAATATTGTTAACATAACAATATGTCACTTCACAAACACAATGCCATGATACAACACATTGCCAAGAATCAAAGTCATAATTCCTGGGACAGGCGTCAAAATAAAACCCAACAGGCAAAGCATAGTGCACACCTTTTTACTTCGCGGCCTGATATTTCTAAAGGTCTTCAAAAATGTAGATTTGCAGGTAGAAAGACTTAGAGTTGACTATTTTAAACTTGTTGTGCAATTGCCGTCATTTCCTAATGTTTTCACTACATGCTGCAACCTTGTCATCGTGGCATTCAGTAGAAATGCCCATGATGATTTTTGAGTTTGAGTTTATGAATAATCTGCACAACAGCTGTTAATTTTATTTAAGCTGTCAAGCTAAAATATTAAAATTAATTATCTTAAATTGGCCAAATTACTTTACGGTAAAAACTTTACTGCGTAGAGTTTATAGCTGGCGTTAAATTTTAGACTGTGTAAATTTTGTTTTTCAACAGCAGTAGCTTTTTATCACTCAGGTGGGTGAAAAAATTATACTATTAAAGTACTCTTCACTTAAGAGGAGGCAACTCCGCGAGATCGATCTGACACTCTCATGGAAGATCGATCTGAGTACAATTCTCAGATTGATCTCGCTGAGATCGATCAGAGATCGATCCATGGAAAGCCCGTGAATGTATATTCTTTGTAAATTTTTGCAAGCGCGTGGAGCATGTTAGTTCATTCTAATTCCTCTAATTAGTTCTCAACAACTAACATATATTTAACCAAGGAAACAGTACTATGAGTTTCATTACATGAATATGTATGTAGACAGATTTTGAGTTAGTGATGAGCTATTATCTTCATTACAGTATCATTCTACACTATAGTATAATACACACCTGTTTGGTAGAGTTGACAGTTCACAGCCCCGCATGTACAGCTCTCTCAAGGATAATAAGGATGTGAATATATCATCAGGTAGACCTTCAGATAGGTTAGTCATTGATATGTCCATTACCTCGAGATTTTCAAGTGAAGATATGCTGTAACATGGCATAGAATGGTCCATACTGTATCACCCATACATGATAATGAGTGGTAAAAATGTACAACAGCATCATGTACACAGCACACAATAAGCGAGTAAGTGTGTTCTAATATATATGAATACACACATTTTAGGTTATATTGCACATGTATACCTTTGTAATAGAGTTGACAGTTTACAGCATTCCATGTGCAACTCTCTTAATGATAGTAAAGATGTGAATATATCGTCAGGTAGACCTTCAAATAGGTCATTCTCTGATATATCCAATACCTCAAGACTCTTCAGTGAGCATATGCTGTAACATAACATAAAATGATCTATACCATACTATTATATTATAAATATATAATACATAGTACTTATTAAACAATGAATAATGTACCAGGTCACACAACGCACAATAATCATACAAAATATCCATGCAATATTACACTACCACATAAGAGTACTATTCTATCAATTATTAGTGTAGGCATACTTCATATTGAGCATGAAAACCTATTGTATTATATAATAATTTTATGCTACACATCTTCCTTAACATGCACAACTCATACTACATAGTCTGCATCAACACACACCTGTTTGGTAAAGTTACCAATTTACAGCCCCTCATGTCCAACTCTCTCAATGATAGTAAGGATGTGAATATATCATCAGGTAAACCTTCAGATAGGTTATTATTTGAGATATCCAATACCTCGAGATTCTTCAGTAAAGATATGCTGTAACATAACATACAGATGTGAACTTTATTAGATATGATGCATATGTTTGCATTCTAACAGTCGTTTATTCGATGGAAACAAAAACAATAATAATTATTGCTTTATACAAAATTATATAGTAGTAATTATTATTATTTGCAATCTCATTTTTATTCTTCAAATAAATTACTCACACACACATATATATACACACACACACACACACATATATATACACACATATATATACACACATATAAGTACACACTCACACATGCTATATTGCACCATGGATCTTTGCAGGAGCATACACAGAAAAGATAAAAGCATTAAATGTTCAATTTTAAAACGCATACACTACTATCAGTAAAATGCAACTGAATAGAATGTAACACTTAATCAAGAAAATGGGCTCGCTAAATAGCCATTAGCTAATTAGGTCACCACATTCACATTTGCCATTCGGCATTTTCAACAAAATGACCCCCTTTTTTGTTTGAATTTTCGTCAGTGGCGACTGCGAAAATTCATTTAATGTGGCCTTACATCAAGACAAGTGTATGGGTAAAGAGAATAGTGAGATTACTCTGTTTAGTGTGCGTTAACCTAACTTGTTAACCATTTTCAAGCTTGGTCTGGCTTTACAGTGAATAAGATGCATTTACACTAAGAAGTCAGGTGTCTTAGAAAAAACTTGTAAGTAAGAGTTCACACAGTAAAAACAAAATTTTTCAACACATGTTTCAACATTACTATAAGTTTTATGATTAGTTCACATTCTACTAGTAAAATGCTTAACAAGAGATAACTGTATAACCATCTCCTAAGACCCTACAGACTAAAACAATATTATTGAAAGACTACCATCATAACCACACTATACCTGGTGCAGTCAGTATTACTGTCTACATTACATAGCCTTAGATGCGTAAGATGAGGAAATGGTGTGTTGATATCTGGAGGAATGTCACCTTCCAGTATAACATGAGTAACTGTATGATGTCTACTTATATCATTAATCTCTTCTTTAGTGTAAGATGTAGCATAATTTGACATCCACATATCATCATTTTCATCTATACTGCATGTGTTAAACCATACCCTGTATTTCTCTACAAATTATATAACAATTATAAGCCATCAATAAAATTAGAATTATTTCAAGAACCAACTAAAACTAAAAACTCTTACAAAGTAATTTGGTTTGTTAATGAAAATATTTGTTTACTAACTGTTCACGGATTGACTTGGATGTCGAGTTGGGGGTTGAGTTGAAATTTCAGTTACTAGCTGTTCCATTTTGCAATCAGTAGAGGTCGTTGTTATCGCCTGTAATAATCACTTTAGTCAGTGTGCTTTAACTAAACTAATGGTAAAGATCGCCTAAAAACCAAGTATTACCATCATCATTATACTGTAAGGAAATGCTTGTTTGCAACTGTAGGATGCACTAAAAACAGATTGTTTAGAAAAAAAAGAAAAAAACAAACTTCCTAATATATAAAAATGATGATTGTTGTAACTGAGGAAATAAGCAAGGTAAATTTTTTTTTAATGGTCTAAATTGTGATAGACTTAGAAGTTAGAGTTATAACTATATGCTATACATTCACAAGGTCATGGCGATCACCCTTCACAGTATGAGTATCTATATAAATAATACTATCAGTATGACTAGTTTACTCTAATAGTAATAGCAATACTAATAGTAACGTCTAACACTAACAGTATTAGTATTACTATTAGTATTACATTTACTATTACTATTAGTATTAAATTTAAAGTAAATTAGTACTACTATTGGTATTAGTAGTACTACTTACACTTACAGTTACTAGTATTAAATTTAATATGAATGTATCAGTACGAGTAGTGAAGGAAGTAGTGGAAGTAATCATTTACTGTTTAGACTTTACAGTAAAGTTCTGTAATGAGTGTAATGATCATTATGAGTAACGACTGTAGGAGGGTGGGTTCAAATGACAAATCTAAGAGTAAGTAACTGCAACAAAAAATGGAAACAAAATGGAGACAAATCATAAATCTAAAAGTAAATGTCAGAAAAGGGTAAAAACTAAAACGGTTTCCCAAAAATATTGAGTAGCCGACTGCTTTAAGTTTAAGCTTAGCTATAAGTATAAGCTAGTGCTACAGCCTACAGATGAATTTCAATTTGAGTATTTGACTATTTCAATTTGGAGGACTGTGTCGTACATACCACTAATACTGTACCATTACTGGTACCACAGCTACTAAACTACTAGTACTAGTAGTAGTACTAGTACTGCTTGCAAAAGCAGGTATTACTTACACTATCAGTCTCAGTCTGTACGACTAACTCACTAACTCAGTTAGTGAGTTTCAGTTAGTAAGTAGTCGTAACGACGTAAGCCTAAGGCACTTTACATAGAGGGTAGTTAGATAACTGGTCCATAGCGGTTGAGTTTAGGAGTTTGTAGTAGACGGCCAGGTTTAAACTTGGGGCATTGAGAAAAAAGCGGCAAGTAAAAACTGAAAATAATGACCAGGGGTGTGAGCCTAAAATTAAAACTAAAAATAAAGACGAGTTTACATATTATTTTTTGACGATTACTGTTTAACGGCGATACGCGACTCGTTGAATTTTTACCCTGTCCCATCCGTCGGGCCAATCGATATGTGCCGGTAAGTTACGCAATTTGACGCGTTTACTTTTAAACGCCTTATTTGCTGTTAAAGCCATATTTAATGCACTTTGATGAGATAATTTAATATAGGCCTACGGGGCAATGATCAAATCTCGATGACTAAAAGGACAGAAATTCAGCTGTTCGCGTGAGCAGAGGACAGTTATTCTTTTAATGTATCCGTAGTATAACTAACTTTTTGATTGAAAAGTGAAAAGGAAGGTACAAATGCACTTATTCTCCCAGGATTGATGAAAATTTTACATGAATATCATCTAAAGCCTTAGTTTAATTTTTATGAATAAGAAAAATGAGGAGTCCAAGTCATCTAACGCTAATAGTTCTTATCTCAGAAACACGCTCATAAGTTGTGTAGTAATAAAATTATATACACGTATACATTATATGTATAATTACAGTAATAAATAAATGCAGCACTATAGATTCAAAGGAACATAAGTTTCAGCATAAAGAATACTGACCACTTTTTCCCCCCCCCCCTCCCCCCCCCCCCCCCCCCCCCCCCCCGGGGAAACAAGATTTTACAGTCTTTCGCCATTTTTTATTTAATTTAACTTCGGAGCAACAAATTTTCTATATACATTTTAACTGTGGAGCAGCAGATTTTGCTATGTTTATAGGATATAGCTTTAGTGTCACTGTCACTACTACTCCTAATGTTCTTTCTGATGCAACGAAGCACATTGTAGAATGTAAGTCTGAAAGTTGCCTTCTTGTTACAAACTGGGGAGACAACTTTATCATTATCTTCCTCTTTAATATCTTCTAATGTTATCTGATGGTCTACCACTTTCTCAAACGCACACACTCCATCATCTAATTATTCTAATCTATCTCTACCAATAGCACTACCAATGTCACTTTTTTAATAAAGGCTTTCATCCCTATAACTTCATCTGGATTTTTAAAAACTAATATTATTATGTTTTATAGATTGTCATATTGGCCTGCATGCATGTAATAAAATTTATTTTGGCAATCTATAATTCAGATTTAAAATAAACTGCATTATAAATTTTATGTAAGCCTATGCTATGCTATGCTATGATCACTAATAAAGGTTAAGTAATTAATATTTGTAGCAAGTATACTTTGGAATTGTATTCCCTGCTACATATTATTTACTACTGTAGTGTGCAATGAATGCATTGTGTGCTCCATAATGTATAGCTTTACGTACCAACAAGCAACTTTTTGAATATTCAAACAAATTGATTTATAATGAAGTAAAAATGTTCAATCTATTATTATAGGAAGTTTTACATGCTTATCTTCTATAATTTCTAAATACTATGGATGGTAATTTAATAAATATAATATAAAATCTTAAAAAACAACATATTAGTAAGCTATAAATTTTCTACTTTACCTCTTACAAAATAATTATACAAATAAACTTACTCAGTAAGAGTGTAGGTTGAAGAGACACTTTCATTCACACCAGTAATCAGAGATGTATTATCAGAGATTTTTCTAGAAGACATTCTATGAATATTGATCCAATGATATCCGAGAACAGAAATAGTATAGTATACAGTTTGCTTTACCAAGAGGCAGATGCAGAGTGAACTCTTAGTCATTTTGATTGTTGAACTATTCGCAGGGCGTAACGTATCATTCAAATTTTGTTATTGTTGACATCATGCAATTATATATATTATATATATATATATATATATATATATATACACGTGAAACAATATTGTAGTCGATAAAATGAATATATAAGTTTATTTTTATATCCAAAATTGTATCAGTACCAAATATAAATACTCTATTTTTCGAAATATTGGGTTCTTTTGATTCATTTTTAATTATAGAAACTATATATATAGCACTGATAACTCCATGTGTGTGTGGGTTTGTGTGTGTGCTATCAAAATAATGTTATAGCATCGGGAAGTATTTTAATTTACCACACAAGTAAACGGATTAAAAGACAAATTTATAAAGTAGCTGATTTTATAAGGATTATTGTACCTTTTTTTCTCTTTCAACAAACAAATCATAAATAATAATGCCCTATAGGACCATTCACTTGAACACAAATTTTATAGTGTTGAGCTGCATATATTCATTGCTATAGGTGAAACTCCAAACTTTTCTATTTAAAACCTGTTTGTGAGTTACAGAGATAGAGGAAATAACTTATTTTAAGTTCAATATATATAGTTTGGCTCTTCTGCAAGACCACAGACTTGGTATTACATAACATCATATTAGGTTGTGTTTAAAGTAAAATGGCTTTACAAAAACTAATTCAAGAAAATAGTTGTAATGTAAATGCAGGCAACATTTACTTGGGACAATTACAAATAATGCTTCAATTGTGACCCATCAAAAACAAATTTATTGGTAGTAAATACTTGGTCTTTTGTTGGTGGCAAACTTTATAAACCTGCATGGTTGGTCACCAGCATTTCAACTATCAATATAATATACTAAGATTTGGCAATAATGTAATACATAAGGCAATATTAATGTAAAAGCCAAGTACTAATGTAACTTTTTCTATAAGTTGTCTTCTCTTTACACAAGCTGTTGAAGTTGTTCGTAAGCTCTGTAGTACAAGTGCCCACCAAAATTTTTAATCATGTAATTTCCTGGCAAGTTTTCCTGTAGTAGATATGAAATTCATTATTTGTGTTGTGTTTCGTTGCTGTACATTGTTTGCTTCATAGTCACGTACAGTCAGGAGCAACTTTTAAGCAAGAAAACTATAACAACTAATTACATCCACTTGGAAGAAAATCACACAAGACTACGATATGTAATTAATTATAAGAAAATTATCATAAAACTTAAGAATCAAGTCAGATCAATCAATGTCATTGACTATGTTTTCATTCTATTATATGTGATGGCTGCTGTCATTTTTGGTCTCTTGGGGGTCATCCAAGATTTTTACTTTTTGATGTGGATGAATAGAGTAGGACTTTGTGATCACATTGCACTTTACATTTTTAAAATCAGTCAAATAGAACCAGAAATATGCCAGGTTATACACACAGCGGTCCACAACAATTGACTTTTATTATTGCGAGTAATCAACAGTCAAAGTTCGGCGACTCAAAATTGTACTAAATTCGTTGTTTATCTACCTAGCAACAGTGTCTTCAATTAGCTCCATCAGCCCAAAAGTTAGTTACCAGGGGTGGTTTTTTATGCTGATCATAAAAATATTAATTTAAACTTCATATCTGCAATATCTTAATTAATATTTCAAAGTTGAGTTCAGTATAATGAGAACATTTTGATGATTATCCTGAGAGATTATTACTATAATGCCACGTGGTTTCATAATAAAATCCAACTCTTTTGTATCACTGTTGTCACTAAGTTCATCATTAATATTATCACCATTACTCTTCAGTCCTTGTCCTTAATTTTCAATGTAGAAACATTCTTTTAAATTGTCAATATCTGTTATCTATTAACTTGCAGCGCGATCCAGTCGCCATGTTTATTATTAGTAACAATTCTCAGTCAAATTATACTTAATTACGTTGCGCTCTACACTACGCCGCTATTTTAACTATTTTTAAAGTTCGCGCTATTATGCTCTAATCACGTGACCAGCTTGCCAACCATGGAATGGCTCATTAAAACACCAATCATTCATAAACCATAGCAGATATCACAAAACTGATTGGACAGCTAGAAAGAGCACATGTTAATTGACTATTACACGCTAAAAGCTAAAACTGACCTATTTATGACAACTATAGATAAAACCCCTTATAACTAACAATAGCGAATAATGCCAAGAGACCAAAACTGACGGGAGCCATCACATATTTTATTGTTATACTTTGTGAATAATAATATGATGATTATAGCCACAAGAAATTGAATCCCACATGTTGTGTAGCAATTCAATCATTAGCATATAGAAGAAATAATGATAATGTCACAATATTTGAGAATTTTGTAAAATGACTGCTTGATATACAATCAATTATGTTTGTACCAGTTCAGAGTTATTTATGATATATCAAGTTGGTAAAGTACTAAGACATTCATAAAATTAGAATTATAAATAAGCCATAGTTTAGTCTGAGTTGGTATGTTTGGAATAGGACCTAGGCCATAATACACTGGTGTTGTATGTTTATTGTAATCACTTATAGTGGTAGGTTAGTAGTTAGACTATGTACCATATCAGCACATAGTCTCAATACTAGATATCCTGGCAGTATTGAATGGTCTTTATAGTCTATAATACAATCTCAGACTAAAAGTTATTTGCTATACAGAGCAGCTAGAAGGTCATGACAGAAAAATCATCATGTAGGTTAATAAATTATCATGGTGTGAAGGCATAATGAAGAATGCTATATATGTTTATATACCATCACATTGTGAACAATTGACACATTATGTATTAAACTAACATTGTACTAGCTACAGTTGCCTAACTCTCCTGAATATGTTTATAATATTTGTCATTGCCCTCCAGATAGAAAATTAAAAAAAAATTAGACTGTAAAACTACTCACTAGATTTAATATCAATGAATCATACATACGTTTTTGGAGTTGCCCTCTTTTGAAATAAGCCACTTCAAATGCTCATTATTACAGAATATAGAGGTTCCAACCTTTCTAGCCTATTGGAGTGCTGCTCTTCCAGTTAGACTAAGTCTCCTAGTTTCAAGTATCTCCACCATAATAACTTTGCTGCATATATACTAGCATATTAATGTACATAGAATAGTAAGCTAGTAAATGGTGTGTCATTCACCAATATAACTTGAGTAAATGGAAAAAAGGAAATCTTGTGGACTTTGAAGGAGCTACTACAGCCGATTGCATGGGGGTTCGAAGAGGCCCTCAAACTATTACTATCAATTGTCAATGTTAACCCATGACAGTACTTTACTCAGGTCATATGTTCACTTTGAGTGCATCTACTTACTCATGAAACTTGCACTGCAGATATAGCATTAAACAGCATGAGGAAACCATGTCTTTTCAAATTATTTTAAGTAGGCATTAATTTTACGCAACATATTAGCAATAGCTTTGATGAGCAATGCAATATGGGAAAATTTAAACGAAATGCACTTCCTGAATTCTGTAGTGTAGTACTATTATTATACAATTCTAAGTAAATTAGCATACACACACAGTGCTATTGCAATGTGCAATATATTACTAAACACTGTATAATATAAATTCATAACAGGTTTAGGCCAGCATGACTATTTTGCATATCTGATGACAATGGTTAAAAGATGGGGAACTTTAAAGGCTTGGTTGATTGGACAGTCAGTTCCCAAACTGCCAATCAAATATTCTGTTACAAAGTCGTGCAGAATCTCTATATACATGTTCGCGTTGTACAATGTTTGTGTGAACTCTGTTGTATTGAATGGTCCTCATATATCTGCAAATGAAACTAAACATAGACAATGCATCAATACTGAGCAAGTTTCCTGTGTTGTTTAAAAACAGCAGGGCGGACCTGTGGGAAGGTGTGGGTGGAAATGCTATTTTTAGTGATATTTTGGTTCTAAAGATCAACTCTAGCAAAAGGAAGTTGCCAGCAGGTCAACATGTCAAACTTCAGACCCAGGAGAGACTACAAATGGCATCCATAGCTGGTCAGAAACACTCGGTGCTCCAGCAGCTTGGAGATGTTACCCTCTTCACTATCTGAATATATTCGTTTTTAAAAAGCTTTTGCAAATATATCAAGATTATTGGAAAAGAAGTTCTAAATTTAGTGTTGCTGTTATGCAAATCCCCTTCTGTATCAGGATATAAATGTGATTACCACAGGAGGGTGTGACTGAAATCTCCAAGTGTATCTACTTGGGATTATAATAATGGAACATGACTGGCATGTAATTTATGTCTCTCTCGATTTCCTCCAGCTTGCTAAACTATCTGAAACCCACTACAAGATCTAACCCACTTTTTGCAGAATCCTTTTCCATGTAGCTGTATTAACACCTTTGCACTGGTCAAGGTGGCAAGCATGAGGCGATGTATTCGATAGTTACTGCAGTAGTTAATAGTTACCAGTAGTTAGTAGTTACTAGTAGTTAATAGTTACCAGTAGTTAGTAGTCACTAGCAGCTAGTAGACACTAGTAGTTACTAGTAGCTAATAGTTACTAGTAGTTAATCGTTACTAGTAGTTAATAGCTACTAGTAGTTAATAGTTACTAGTAGTTAATAGCTACTAGTAGTTAATAGTTATTAGTAGTTAATAGCTACTATAGTAGTTATAGTAGTCACTATAGTAGTTAGTAATTCGCTGTCAGATTTAGCACAACGATGTCAAATAAATAATTTCATACAATAAATTTAAAAGTGCATTAAACATTGATTCGCTCAAAAGTTTTCTACATATTATGATAATATTCTTGCAGCAGCAGTGAAGCTACATAATGACTCCGAATGGCACCTCGATCAAATGTTTCTTACTAAAACAATAATTTTGTTAAAATACTTCTAGCTTGTTTCAGCTAATTAGCCTTTTTCAATTGGAATTTTCCTACAAATTAATAAGTTTTGAACATGCTTAGTACAGAGAAATCAAATGTAAAGAAAAGTTGTCTTCTCAAATGTAAACACGTTATCTCAAGTGTAGTAGTAGTATTTCAGTTATTGCGGTGGCCACTGACTCCCTATAGAAATTAATGAGAGCCACTAAATGAAGTAACATGATACATACAATACCCCCAGTTACTTTAGCCACTAGGGGTCGTGACTAATCCTTTATACCAGCAGTCTGGGTGGCCTGGGGACAGGAATGTGTAACTAATAGTTTGTAACTCTCATACATGCTGCAAGTTATGCAGGTTTAAATAACAGACAATACTAAAGTGGTAGTTCTACTCATCAAAAGATTGAAATGTTTAGCTGAATATCTTATTCTGTGTCTACATGTTGCATATCGGCATTTAATCCGTCTACACTTCCGTTGAGTGGGTTGAAAATACAAGCTGTGCTAGTCCAAGAATTTGAACTCAAACAGCAGGAGCTGCCATAATCTGGGCCTGAAAATGCAGTAAGAAAGTATAATGACCATGACCTTTAATATGATAGATCAATCTCTGGCGACATTTACTCCGATGACTCTAGGGGACAGCATTGACCACTTCACTACATGTTAGCAATCACCAGGCCTGTCTTCTAGAGCTAATGGGTCATCACTTACACTCACCAACTGTCCGTGCAGATTGCAGTTGTCTTTGTTTAGCATTAGTTTTTTGTAGCTTAGGAAGTTGCCTGTTTGATGACAAATAATTAAAGCTGGAATGATAAATGAAAAACCCAACTAATTGAAAGTCTTAGCAAGCTCCTAGTAACAGTTGTGTTAAGTTTTAGGAAGGAAGCAGAACTATGAGTCATAGGCTAACCAAATATGGTATAGTGAATGACTCATGGTTTGGTGATGTCACTGTTTCCATTCATTCTGGCAACTGACTGTTACAAAGATACCTAAACAACAGGTCGCTACTGTTCAGAAACTGTACGCAAACAGGTTCTACCTATACTCTCCCTAACTAAATATTGATAGAAATTAATGGTTTTTCTGTCATGAAGTCTTTGTCACTCATATAGGACACATATTGTGGGAAATCCATGATCTTTTGAAATAGTGTATGTATGCTCTTTGACTAGTAGAGTAGTTGCTAAACAATCAACTGAAACTGCCTGTGAAATTCCATTCTTTTGTCATAACTAAATTAGTAAACTTTTTACAAACTGCCAACTGAGCAGCAACTTATAAATGAATGATTAGGTCGATCTAGCCTCTTCTGTAAAGAAATTTCATCTGCCTCTCAAGAGAAACTTCTGGAACAAATCCTAATGTAATTCTGTCCGAGTGAAGAAATCACAGCTGATTAGTCTCAACAGACACTTTTTGTGTCAAGAGCTGTGGTCTATCATCACACTGTGGTACAGCCAGACCCCAGAAGCTCGTCAGGTATACCTCATGACGCATGGGGCTTGTTGTCATAGCAACATAACAAGCTGATGTGATTTTCACCATCAATAATGGGAACTTGCCATGAATAATTACAACTGTGAAATGTTTTTATGAAAACAGTTTTTACGAATGATGAAAGTACTTCAACTGGCAGGCAACGAGTTGTAATGATTAAGTATTTGAGTGACTATAATGGGTTGTGTTGTTGGTACTCAGCAACACTAGTTATTGCGAGGTAATAATGATTCTACCCTCCCATTCTATAGGTTCAATTACGTAGGAAATGTTGAAATACAATTCATCACAGTAATCATGTGTTACAACTCTGGCGTCACAAAGCCTTTTCATGCATTGCTATGGTGGATTCCTGTTGCGTATTTGTTTTGTTCCTTGAATTCAGGTCTGAGTTTGAAACATAATGTATCCAAGTACTTTTATAAACATAGAAAGATTTGCTGTTTATTAAGTGAATAAAAACTATAATACATATAAAAAATGACATGCCTGAATACTGCAGTCAGCAGTTAAAAACAACCAACAATGAAAATGGAAGCACCTTTTTGGTAAAATAAATAGAGTAGCATGGCTACAAGAACCCATCAGTGGCCTTTTACATAAAAAAGCAATAAGAAAAATAATAACTTAGTCACAACACGTCTGCTTATGAGATGACCATCTCTTGATGTGAATATGGAAATAAAGAGACAAATGACTGGACAAAGAGAGAGACTATAGACAGAAGTGGTAATAGTAAAATTACTAAATAAGTAGGGCACACATAATTCCTGGAGTGAGATAAACTAGCAGTGCCCGCTGTACTTTGACAGACAGACATATATTAGGAGATTGCACTGTGATTGGCATGCTAAAAGTTAAAAGAAACATCAATGTTCACTTAGTACATACTTCAGCTAACTACGCAGCAGACAACATTTAGTACACCTGTTACCTATAACACAGTTGGCCACTTAGCGAGCTGGCATTTGAGCAAACACTATATTACATAGTATCTTTGTCAGCTAACTTGAAAGGCCTCAAAGTTGTCTGCCAAGTTTTACAGTCTGCCAGGCTCTTGTAGACACTAACTTTGTGTTTCGAAATAAAAAAGATGGAAACAAAGACCGAAACTAATAGAGTTAATATATAACAATATTGAAGGTTTGAGTAGTTCTTTGCTAAGGCATACAGTTGTTCTTTGTGTTTTATGATAACAAAGAGAGGCGAGCCTAACAAAAGCGTCTCCCAGCTGGCAGTCCAAGTTGATTCACCAATTAGACAGCTGACAGAGGGGTTCAAGTGCCCTGAGGTACTTTTAATACGAGATCCAATAATGCTGAATGAGCTAGCTAGAATGTCACTTGATCTTTGAGATCCAAGGTACTCCAAGGTGCTGGAATGGCAATGCATAGTTGAAGGTTCTCTCTGCGTAGTAGACAGGGCAGCTAACTAACGTTTGACGACGAAACTGCCAGTACTAGAGGGGCCTTTTACTATGACTTGTAAAGGAGGTAACCCTTTAGTGTGGTGGGAATGGGAAGACTGGTGACTTGGTTTAAATTCTCTTTGCCTATTTGCCTTCTCACTACTCTCCGACATATGTCCATTAGAGGCAAAGGTTCAGCTGTAACAAAGTAGAAAGTTGTGTAAATACCAGGGCTATTGATAGAGTGCCTATCAAATGAGAATCAATAAAAGTCTGATGAATGAAAAGCCACAGAGCTAAATGAGATGGCTCAGTGAACAAAGAGCTGTTTATTAATTGGATGAGTCACCCTACGATATATAAATCACCTCTCATTGTACACGAAATGCAAACGGAAACAGAGTTCAAAAGGCTGTAGCAAAACACAGTCATAGTTTATCATCGCGACATGATTAGATGCAGACAACAGGGTTTTTGGCTGCCAATTTTGAGTCAAAATTCTAATGCACTTGCATAACACTTCCAGGAAACTGAATTATATGACACAATACTGTTACAATATTTACAATGTACTAAATATACTCACGATCTAATCCTCCGACGTAACGCAATCCCACTTCACAGTGACCCCATACAGCGCTAACCATTGGGTACAACTTCTTTCCTTTCAATCCTCCGAAAGCAACCCCAAGGTATTTGCCATCAACAACATAGGACAGTGTGCCCTCATCCATGTCTAGCACCATGAGGAATTTGTCTGGCACGGTGAAGTTCTCATTTTGATCTCTGGTTACAGGATAAGACTGAGCATTAGAACCACTTTGTACCTTAATGTCATGATATATTTTTAACCTGCCAATATCCCAGCCCCAGGACTGTTTGCTATTGCCCACTAAGCTCATGTATCCTGCACAGTGCAGTACGCATTGCCCATCACCAACACCCACTACAGCGTGTGTGCCTCGTTGTTGCTTATTCCAAGTAATCTCCCACACATGCAAACCCCTCTCGTATGCCTGTTTACCACGAATACAGTCTGTACTTTGAGCTACTGGATGCCGATGCAATGTAAAAGGGTCTTCTGGTTTGACGTAAATGTTCAAAGATCTGTCTGCTGGGTTCCATGTGTGTTTCTCTGCTACCTCTTTGCTAACTGCTGGCTGCTCTAATATGGCGTCTAGTCTAAAAGGTTTCTGATAGTCAGGTTGCGGCAGCTTGGGCTGCTGCTTGCTATTGGAAGAGCTACTGCGTAATATGGTCATGGTAGATCCCCGGGAATACTCTACTGGATTTGATAACGTCTGAATTCCGCCGGAAGCCTTCTGGCCCATCCTCATTTGAGCCGAACTTCTTTCAGTTGCTCTGTGGTGGTGAAGACTGGGAGACTGAGTGCTGAGAAGAGAGGAAATAGTGTTAGTGTTTGGCTGACTGAGGTACCTCCTGAGTGGAGAGGTGGAGGCAGGTTTATTCACTGATAAGTAAGGAGAGTTGTTTTCAGTACGACGGTGTTTTTTTGTTCTTAATGCCAGTGTTTCTGCTGAATGCCGTTTAGCTCTACAAATAACAGACAGACTGTGTAAAAAACAGCTTTAATCTCCCGTTCCAGGATTTAGTTAGATATAGGATTCAACAAACTAAATGCTAATCAGTTTGCAACTAAAATCACACTAAAAGCTGGCAACGAAACAATAGATATATAATCTAGCCCAACTGGAACTCTATATCAAATCTGTAGTGAACAATGGATTATATGGCAAAGCTGGGGATGATGCCAAATGCTACTAAAGCTGCGGTCAAGGCAGCCACTGCATGTATGATGAGCTGACAGTGGTGTATGATTCAATCTTAGCAACAGGATATAAATAAGAACAAAGTCAACAGGTCGAATAAGGTTTACAGTCACCAATCATGTTATTCATATCGATAAGAGCTTGCACTAAACAAACACCAGTCAAGCAGAAAACATATGATTGATACTAAACAATGTAGATTGATTTGGTATATTTATAAGTACAAATAATATTGTTTACATCTACGATACAGAGTTGTTTACGATGGCTGTTGGGTCAGCCTCGACTTATGGATTCGATTGGGAAACTCTACTAACCTAGCTTAGTTAGCTACGGACACAACAAGTTATCAAATATCAAGGGCAGAGGGATTGAATTATAACGCTGCGTATGTTGGCAGTGTATAGAGGGGCCCAAAGAAAGGCGTACATGTGATTATCATTATGCGCAGTAGCTAAGCAGCTGTTGCTTTACCTTTCAATGAGTGATACTGGAGATGATTTCTCATGATTAATTAACATTTACAACTCGCAACCATATTGAGTGAAAGATTCAGTTCAGTGAAGCAGACAAAGAAACCAGTTGCTTTGTTAGGTGTGGCCATCACTTAAATCAAAGATATAAATCTAAGCTCTAAAATTACAGCTACTTGGGAGATGATTTACACTAGAGAATTCCAGTACTAGTGGAAAGATTGAATTTCTAAGAAATATACACTATGATAAAAGTGTGAAAAAATAGTGACACGTGCCTCTCCTGCTATAACTATAAAATAATACATATATTGGAGAATATTTCAGTTTAGTTACTGAAATAAAACTTAGCCAGAGTTAAATCCTTTTTTATCCAACACTTGAAAAAAAAGTCAAATCAGTTAGAATATTAGCAATACTAATAGTAATACCAATAGCATCACTAGACCAGCAAAACTTGAATGGATGTGACTAAAATAAGAATCGAAACTTAAAACTAGGGAGTTTTAAATTTATTTTCGAGATATGAATAAGTTTCTAATGCTAACTCACCATTAAAAGTAGAGCTAAACTCAGTAAATGATAATCCAAAGTGATAATAAATCCAAGTAATAAATCCAAGTTAAAGCTAGTAGTAAAAAATAATGTGGCACATATAGTTTGTAATACTAATAATACTGGTGCATCCCTGAGCAAGCGAACAGCTGATGTATAAATAATCTTATTTGTTATAATTCTTTATATATAAAACGGCTAGTTCTTTGTCCGCAATAAGGCACATGCTTATAATCTGCGTGTGTCCTGCGATTAGCCAATAAAAGAGCAGTATGTATTTGTCCTAACTCTAACAACCAATGAAAACCGATTTAAAGTGGTGGTAGTCAAGTGTGATAAGGGCACGAAAACAAAACAACAACCGAATCTTACCAAACAACATAGTTGACCTCATAGCCGTAACATCTCGTAAACTAATCGGCAACACCTCAATTAATAACAAAGCCAATCTCCTTGTTGTTTATAGTCAGAGAAAAAGAAAATGAAAAGCTAGTAGAGCAAATATACTACTCAACTGTTGATCAAAACACTTGACCTTGCTGAGTGACCTTAGATCAGCCACAATGACATAAATATCAAAACAGAGTACGAACTGGGTGAAATATACAACAGGCCAAGTGCTGTGTAACAACATCGTGTGTTGTAATAGTTCAAACTGTATTGCACACTGCAAAAACTAAAAACAAGTTTTTTGCCAACATGTGAGTATTGATGCTTGAAAACATCAGCTGGTACAGCATGAGTGAGGGCTAGGTATTTAGTACAGGTGCTATGGGTAGTGTATGCCAGCATATAGGGGGGCCTAGCAACAGTTCGGAACACAGTAAAGCTAGAAAAGTTGTTACTTGTACTTGCCACAGACCATTGCCAGACACAGTTATATTCTGAATTCCAAGAAATGGCAAGAAATGTTTCACCTCATGGTTGATAATGCAGAGTCTCTAACAGAATGTAGTGCTAGTCTAATTTTAGTAGGCAGGAGACTGAGTAGTGTTACACAAGCATTGCATAAGTCACTAGCAGTGCCACAGGGAATTGCATGTTGAAGTTAAAGTGTAAAATAGACAGGCTAATAAACCAAAGATAATTAATTATAGAAGGTGGAGAGGTCATGCCAAGTGTAACAGGGAGGGGGAGAGCTAGCAAACCATAGCAAAGATATAACTGGATTAGAGAGACGTTAAACAGCTTTTTGTAAAATTATTACCAATTCTTTATAGATTTACAGGCAAATAGCTTCTTGATGGCATTTGCTAAGCAGGAGGTAGCTGTCACAGGTTCACTAACCTAAGACTGAGAAGTAAATTTTCACCTACGTCTGCAGACTTGCACTTTCTATTTCCAATTTGGAGGTGCGAAAACTGGGCTTTGAAAAACAAAGGATTTTCAGGCATCAAAACTATCTTTAGAAACATGTAATATTAAGTTAAACCCGGCTACTTGCGTTTGTACTTGTTTGCTGAAAATATTAAACATTTAGTTATATATAAACACTCTTTTTCACAACCTATAGAAAACTTTAGATCAATTTGCATGTATGCAGCAATTTTAGCATGTAAAATCACAATTAAATTCAATGTTACAAATAGAAAACACCGTTAAGTTCGAGCTGAGTGTAAAAGGAAAAGGGTTTGAAACAGTTGGTATGATGACTAACAGCTGAGGTAATGCATATTAATCATTCATCACTGTGAGTCAGTTAATTGTCAGAACTTTTACACAATACTAACCACAAAACCATATCACTGCCTGAATTCTCCTAGGTTCTTGGTAATTGTTAGGTGAGATGTGGAAATACATTATTTTTTCATTATATCCAGATAAGACGTGGATTACTTTTCAACAACACATATAACTGACATCTTGGGAGCTAGACAGTACAGATGTACAAGTTCATAGGCTAAGTTCCCAGCTGGAAGTAAGACCTAGTCACCACTGCTTTTAGTGACTCAGGTTTTCAAGGTCGTAAAATTAAGTTTCAGGGCTTGGAACTGTCCAACCACTTTCTGTTTAGTTAATTAATAACTTTTGCAAATTTAACTAGAAAGTTTTAAAATATTTGGAGAAACTTCAATAGCTCAAATTATTTACTTATTTTAATAAATGCTGGTTTGGGACATGAGCTAAAAATCTCAAGAAAACATAATTTTTCTCTAGATCATAATCTGTATTTTATTAATTTGTTTTTGCTACGAATTACCAAACATACTGTTATATAACCGTTATTAGACATTTCAGTATTTTGCAAAAAACCCATACACATAAGATGTAAAGCTGTCAAGATTTAGTAGCCTGAGTGCACGCAACTAGAACCCTCATCCTGTTTGTGTGGTGGTAGAATGAAGCTATTACTGTTAGCATTCTATTGCCATCAGTAAGTTGCTGGAATGTCAATGGAATACCATAATATTTAGGTCATGACTTCGATGAAGTGATGTTTATTTATGCAGGTAGAATGAGTTACTTCCTGTGAATTATTGTTCCGTCTGTTGATCCACTAATAAGTGATCAGAACTTGACCTGGCCGTGGTGGTGGAAGCCACCTCAACTAAGCTGTGACCTGACTGTGGTACGAGTTACCCCTACTGTTACATTCTCATTTCATGACCTTAGAAATGTGTGCCAACTAATGAATTAGCTACTCCTTTGAGTCTGAGGACAACTGCATATCTGTGGATTGTACAGAGTGCCTCCGGCTGCGCTAACAACAAACTCTTGTTTGAACTGGGCTAATCTAATGTGGCTTGTGGTCAGATAAGATGAAAGATCATTGAAGCACCCAGCCATCAGTTAAAATGTACACAAAGAATCAATTTGCACTATACATTTGTTTCCAGAGAACAATAGCTTCCATAACAAAAATAAAATAATGACATGAAATTCTTATCTTTGGATGGGAGATTGTCAATTAGCTAAGAAAACAGCCTGTTTAAATAATAATCTCTATAGACTGAGATCATGAACAGCAGCATATAACAACAGAGAGGGCTTGAAAACCAACCCACACAACCAACATAACTCAAAATATAAGCTATCATCATGCAGAAGCCACAAACATCTAGTTTTATTGGGAGAACTGTTTTAACCATTTAAATTTCCATCAACAGGCAGCCTTTTTATAGCGAGACATAAGCCAATATCTGATGAGCTTGCATAAATAGAATAGACCATGTAAGATTGGTACATTTACTACCTTGTACCATTTCTAGAATACTCACCACTATAACTTATATAAACTTCTGCAAGTTCAAATGCAAAATGCATACTTCTAGGAAATAGCTGTGCAACTTTTATTACATGCATTATTTTATTTCATATCTTGAATTTATGAAACATGAGTTCATTTTTCAAAATGTTTAATTTAAGTGCTTAAAAAATGCAAATAAAAAGTACAAGTTTAAAAAAATACCCTGGTGCAAATTGACCACAGCCCCAGCTGTTTTGGCAAAACACATTTAATGACATTTTCATTGACATAGTGGTAAATGGGCTGGTTGTTTTTGGCAAATGGGTAGCACGCTGGCTGCAACTTTATACAATTCTGATTGGCTGGACTCTACATGACCAGCTAATGATTGTATCTGATTGGCCTAATAATTCATTTGCATTTGAAAATGTAGAGTTTTATATAAGTTATAGTGGTGATATTTTAGAGTTGGTACACACCCATTTTTGGTTGAGTTTTATAGTCTGATCATGCTGTAGTCATCTACAATACTTCAGTGTATGGGGAAATTATTAGTATTACGAAATCTGTTTTGGCTTATATTGCTATGCCAGTTTTCTGACTTAGTTTTTCATCAACTATATGCAGGCTGTTATAACTTCGGTGATTTCATCAAAGGTAGACATTACTTGGCCTTAGAACATCAAATCAACCAGTGCTGTTACTTGGTTGTATTGTAAAGCAGTAGTGAGAGCATAGCACATTAGCACAGTCACCAAGCTGCAATGGCAGTGGCCACACTAAACTCACCAGTTTTATTAAAATATCTTATGTAAAGCACTTAAATACACTAGCCTAGTCTGTTAGTATGTAGAGCAGTAACACAGTTACAGCAGTCACACCACCCCTCTCTATCCTGTCTACCAAGTACAGAGGTTGCAAAAATGATAATCATTTCATGATTTAGTTTTAAATCAATGCATATTACTGAATACATTCTCATGGTCTGATTACTTTGCGCTTCAGTTTACTTTAATATAATTATTTAAAAAATTGCTTCACACGCATATTACAAATGCATGAACCTACGCTAACCATAAGTTATTTGCTTGTGTACTCACTACTATTTTTTTAAAATTTATATAGCATTAGCTTTTTTAATCAATCACATATTAATCTGCAAGAGTTTAATTGCACAGATAATGTAGACATTTTGTATAAAAATTAGTATTAACATGTAATGCCTTGCATGTGGGTCTATATTGCCAGTTGGTATCATCACCATATAATACCATGTTGATAACCCTTTCTTGTATATGATTTACTTAGCGAAACAGCATGATTATCCTACAAATGTAATGACATTAGCCATGGGACAATATAGTCTAGAATCTATAGACTCTAGATTCTTTTAACTGTTTTGCTGGATGAAGTGCCTACACTTAGCTGTGAAGCTACTGCAATAACATCAACAATTTTACTAATGAGTTTTCAATACATGTTTTAGTCAGTTGGGTAAAATACAAAGGTTCTCTGGTATGCTAGAATAAATGGTGATTAAACATTGGATTTGATGAACATTTTTTTCCTATTGTGTGATGCAACATGATATAAGTTACAAAGAAATTGCTGATCCCACTAAAACTGTAATGAAGGCATTATATTTCAACACTGACTGCATACAACATTGCTACCAACAAAATATTATCCATATATGAGGCTGTATTTTGCAAAAATAAGCATCGAGTCTGAGCTGCCATTTTCTTTCACCCAAAAACCATTAATATCAGACTTTAACTTACAAAGCATAGTGGTATAGCACATGCATATACAATAGCACACCAAAAAAATATATTAAAGTGCTACACTTTATTGGTTACCAAAGGTAGCTGCAGAAAGCACAGCAGACTATTATAATATTTTCTAAAAGAGATGCAAACAGTAAGCTTACACCTCCAGGACTATTTGGGATATCAAGTCCTTTATGGTTGATTGCTCTTTTAACCTGGATTCTAAGGATATAGCAATTAATTTAGTTTAGAGTTACTGCATTCTAGACAGTTGAAAATGGCCTTTCTTTCCAGGTGGCATGGCTAGGAAATAAGTAAATACTGTAGGAAGATCGCCATGTAGTAGAAATAGGTGTGCTCCGGAAGCACTATAGTGAAGTTTTAATGGCTGGCATATGGTATTGGATACTAGCCCTCAGAATGTTTTTGTCATCTTCCTGCCTCAATGGTGGTTGATGATTACTTTGAGTGAGGAAAAACATGTATTGAAAACTCATTAGTATAGCTTCAGAGCTAGGTGCAGATATTTCCTCGAACAATGACTTGAGACTGAGAAGCTCACGTTAAATATCACTTAAAAATGAAGCAAGCTGCTAACAAAATTACTTCATAGTTGAAAAAACAGGACTATATTGTTCTATGGCTGATGGCATTGCATTTGTGGGATAAACATGCTGTTTCACTAAGTAAATAATGTACAAAATAGTCATGATACCAAGTAACAGTGTAGACTAGCATGCTAAGCACTACAGGTTAAAGCTCATTTTTATATAAATCGTCTATGTTGTCTATTGCTAAAAGCTGTGCATTTTAACTCCTGCAAATAAATATGCAACCAAGTTAAAAAAATTACTGTTGTAATTTTTTTAAGTAAAATAATGGTGGGTACATAAGCTACTAATTTATGCTTAGCACATGCTTATACATGTGTTCGTCAGTGTGCTGTAAATATATGCTAGTGATGATAAATATGGTGCAGCACTGCCATTACAGTGCGCTGACTGTGCTATGCTATTGCTACTGTTTTGCAATAGTAACAACAGTGTTTGATTTGCTGCACCTAAACAGTGTCTACCTTCGATGAAATCACCTAAGTTATATAGCTGCCTATGGTTTATTACAAACCAAGCCAGAAAACTGGCATAGCAATATAAGCCAGAACAGATTTCGTAATACTAATAATTTCCCCATACACTGAAGTATTGTAGATGACTACAGCATGATCAGACTATAAAACTCAACCAAAAATGGGTGTGTACCAACTCTAAAATATCACCACTATAACTTATATAAAACTCTACATTTTCAAATGCAAATGAATTATTAGGCCAATCATATACAATCATTAGCTGGTCAGGTAGAGTCCAGCCAATCAAAATTGTATAAAGTTGCAGCCAGCCAGCGTGCTACTCATCTGCCAAAAACAACCAGCCCATTTACCACTATGTCAATGAACATGTCATTAAATGTGTTTTGCCAAAACAGCTGGGGCTGTGGTCAATTTGCACCAGGGTATTTTTTTAAACTTGTACTTTTTATTTGCATTTTTTAAGCACTTGAATTAAACATTTTGAAAAATGAACTCATGTTTCATAAATTTAAGATATGAAATAAAATAATGCATGTAATAAAAGTTGCACAGCTATTTCCTAGAAGTATGCATTTTGCATTTGAACTTGCAGAAGTTTATATAAGTTATAGTGGTGAGTATTCTAGAATTGGTACAAGGTAGTAAATGTACCAATCTTACATGGTCTATTCCTCAATAAAGTTTATCTACAGCAGGTGGCAAATAGAGCTTCAGGGGAGACAACTGAACAAGATCCTAGGAGACGTTGAATACGTCATCCTGTGAGAGAGGTTGTGGGCTAAGGCATTTCCACTGTCATTTAACCTTCAGCTGACCAGGATCAGCAGTGGTTAGTGCCAAATCCCCTGGGAAACCTCATGGTGGGTGATGAGATGGTTGTTTATAACTTGCTCTCAACTTATATATAACTTTGTAGGTCTACTTGACTGTAAAGAGAGATGAATTACACAACACATAGACTTCCACTTTCTCTCACACATTAGACTATTAGTTAGAGATGGTCAATCTCAACAAGACACGTGGAAGTTGTAGTTTGTATTACCGTTGGTCGGTCAGTAGACATAATTACAGGCAAGACAACTCACAACTGGTAGAATCTAGAAGGCATCGTCATTAAAGTCGGTGGAACTCAACTCAAAGTCACCCCAGCCAATTTTGCTGGACAGGCCACGTGTCATGCTAAATGCCCTACAAGTGCTATCATGTCATGAATTAGACTCTCCACTTACTCAATTACACCCATCATATTTTGCTGCCCAAACTAATTGACTATTTCAAATACTCTAAATGAAAATTAATTATTCAACAGATAGTGATAGCCTTAACCTGTAACACCTCAGGCAACAGATTAGTTTCTCTTTTTACACTAAAACTGGAACACCAACCAATTAAATAATCGTTTTTCTATATATGCAAGTTGTGCCTCTTTTTATTTAAATTCACAGGAAGCAGAAAACTTTATCTTCACGAGACATGGTTGCACAATGGTCACATGTGATCCTTCCACTCTTTCAACAATGAAATTGCCTGACTGGCTCTTGGGAGATGAATCAAAAGTTTCAACACTGACAGAATGCCAAACTGGACCACATAATCACTTTCGTGGAAAAGGGATGCAAAATTAATATAAAGGCCTGCTTAATCTACATATTAACAAGCCCTTCCTACCATGTGCAATCCTTGAAAGTGTCAATAACCACCATGTTCTGGAGAATCAAACCTGGTCAACCAACCAGCCAGCTAGGCAGCTGCACCTTGTAGGTTCCAATGAGCATATTTAGTAGCATTAGTTTTCACAACTAATCCTGTATGCATGAGAAATTGGAGAGCAGTAAACTATTGGATCTATTTTTCAATTCCCGTGAGGCTAGTGGCAAGCAACTGATGCCCTTTAATAAGAATGTTATCAACACACTCTGAGTCCAGTCCTGCTATTGAAAGTACAAACCCTCTGTATTTAAGCACTACTGCCTACAAGACCTGAATCTTTTAGCAAAGAAACAGAAATTAAACTCAGATGGCACTTTCTGAGAATTTTTGCTGTAATGGTTAACCAGCTGATTGAACTGATATCAAATTATTGCAATCTATTGCATTTAGTACACAAGTTGAATCAGCTTTGAAATTTAGATCACCAAAAATTTAGATCACCAAAGACTTTTAAAAAGAAAAAGTGATTTAGTTATGATAACACAACTCTAATTAGCAACCCCTATTTTGTGGCATCCTTTATTTGAATCTGAAATTGAAGCCTACCAAGTGTTTAAACCAGTTTAAATAAATGAACATGTTTTATTACTTAGAACTTGCTAAGGAAGGCAATTCTGACAAAGAAAATGCATAATGTGCACAGCAAAGGATGATAATTATAAAAATATGCTAAAACCATTAAACCTGCATTAGTAAAAAATGGTTTCCAGGCAACCAACAGGTTAGTTTTAGAGGTTTTTGACTACTATACATATTTTATAAATTGAATATAAATATATATAAAGATAACGCAACATAAAAGTTGATTTCTTGTGGAATCAGCTTCCTCCAAAAGAAATCACAAACTAAAAATTACAGAACTTTTACCTTGAAGGTGCTGAAACAGATGTTGGAAAGCTGTGAAACAAAGTTGTCATTACAAACGGCTAAGCTATACTATGCTGCCCGTGAGTTAAAAACCAACTGTACTTAATAACAGAGCCAATCAGATGGGTATCAGCTGCCTTGCATTGATTTATCGCAACGAGCTAACTATAATTATAGAAGCAGACGACAATAGACGCAGCCGAGGGAGTGCCATTATAATAATGCTAAGCAATGACTCAGACTGCACGCAACAGACAAAGGATCGTCCAACATACCCAACGCACTACTTGAAAGGCTTCTCTCCCTCTATCCCTAACTGATGTATATATTTTAAAATTGCGAGTTCTTATTCTTCACAAACTGTATTAGAGTAGAAGTGAAGAAACAACCAGAACAAATTTTAGTAGGAGTTTCAGAGCTGGTAGCAGTCGAAACGAGTTCAGACATGATTATAACTAGTAGAGAAATTTCCATTACAGGTGATCAGGTGCTAATAGGTTTGCTAGCCAACTGACAATATAGGCAAAGAAGCTGTAACACACTGGGTTACTGAATAGCTGCAACAAGCCCACTGCATCTGGCAAGATACTCATACATGCCCAAGAGTATTCTTCAGAACAAAGACAGACCTACTGTAATTAATTGAATTACAACGCAATAAACTACTAACTCTGTTTCAACTACCAGTAAGCTAAACTAGCCCAGTCTTGCCTTTGCATTACTCAAACCTTGAGGTTAGCCATAATTGCACATCTCTCACTTTGATATAAGTTATGTTTTTTTCAAGTTGATAAAGTTTCTAACTTTAGAGTTCAACCATGGCCACATTATTAGGAAGCTATCATTCTCGATCAACTTGTACTGAACTATAAAATATAGGTTTCCAAGTGCCCTGGACTGCTTATATTGGGAGCCAGCCATCAATAGTAGCACCATAGTACCAAACTGAAATGAAGTGCCTTGATGTAAAATAATACTGTGCATAATAGTAGAATCATATTAGCATTTAGCTCCAACAGTTTAAACCCTGATTCATTAAGAAGGAGGTAATTTACTTCCTTTATTACATCTGATTCAATGTGATTCAAGTGTTATTTTGAGTGATAATCAGAGTATGAAAGGTCACGAGTTCATAAGAAGAGCATTCAGTAGTGATAGCTGAGTGAGCGCTACTTAGTGCTCTCTCAAGATTACCACGACTTGGTCAAATTTCAGTTCAGGAGCTTTCAGTGGGCAGAAAAACTGGACTTGCCTCCGTTAGAATAAATTATCATCGGTAAAAAGAATTCTTCTTTTATTATAAGTAACAAAGCAAAGGCCACGACATGCAGGTGTTCCAGATCTAACCAATGAGAGAAGCTGCCGGTTTGAATCACCAGGCTATGATTACTAGACACAAGGCCTATAATGAATAACTAGTTTTATATAAGTAAATGCTTCATCTCTGTTACTCATAGCTGATAGTCAATGAGGTGGTGCAGTTACTGTTTGTATATGTTATTAAACTGGCTTAACTACTGAGCACCAGTTGAGATCAGCAACTAAAGCTGAGTCAGAGCTAGCCTCGTTTTCAAAGTATTCAGTCATATTCTCAGCTTCCTTTGTATATAAAAGGGAATATAAAATGCATTTCACAAGCATTATCTATCACTTGACTACAATTTAGCTCTTTAAGAAATATGAAGGGTGGATAGCCTGAATGACGCTAAGTCACATAACATCCTTATTGGTCACTTGTGTAAACACATAATTATCAGTAGCAGTGTCAGCCATTGACATCGTAGTTTGGTCAGCAACAGCACAGTACACATAAACACAATGTCTATGACACAGTGATGATTGTATCAGCAGTAAACATATCACCATGATATAATGTAATCACAGCTATGATAAACACTGTAATGTCACAGCTATTGCCTACTTCACATTACTTCCTGTTTTCTATTGACTTATCATTAAACAAAAACAACTTTATCAGCACTGATTGCACAATTATGTTGACAACTGCGATGGACTGGTGTTATTTATACTAGTATCAGCTAGACAATTAGTGTTATTTTATTCTATGCTTCCACAATCCAAGGTGAAATCTGCAATATGCTGTATCTGACCAACATTGCCTCATGCGCAATCATCAGTGACATGTTTTTGCTCTTATTCTTATAGGATGTTGTTTTATTTAATCGAATGATTTTAATTATTTAAATTACACAATCAAATGGCAAAGAACGACTACAGCTAGCTCACAACTTTTCCTCAAGTAAACCTTCCATTTGCACACCCATATTAGAGTGATACCTACAAGTTACGTGGTGTAACATGGCACAAGCTTCTGGTGGGCCAAATGGGGGAAGCAATTGCTATTTCCTTTTCTATAAGATGATGTTAGAATGGCGTGACTTAGTTAATATGATTACATGAGGAAATGACAGAGCAAATTACTAAGCTGATGAAATGGGTTACTTAACACGATTGAGAATGCTGCACTTTAAAAAAGGGAGGCAATTCTCACACAAGCATTGTTTGAATATTATGTGTGGCAAAACTAAGACCCAAGTTTCAAAACCGCTTTATGTAATAAATTCAACATCTTAATCAGTCAATTTCTTTTTAGTAATAAAACAAAGTTCACAAATTTTGTTAAAAAAACCATATTCAAGATTATTTTCAATTGCTCTTCAAAATGATAGGATTGTTGAGAATGACAATAGAAAAACATTAAAAAAATGCAAATGAGCTAGAAATATTAAAGTACTTTACCTAAAACCAAGAAGACCACATGTTGTAAGATATATTGCCAGATATACAATCCCTCAACCACAGATATCTAAAATGCTGGCAGTGAATGCAAATCATATACCAACTGATAAATTTGAACTTTTACATCGACTAAAACCTAGAAGATGCCAACTTACTTTATTTGATCTCTACAGACCACGAAAACCGAATTCACGAAGTTGAGACGTCCTGAGAACAATGAAACACCAGTCTGCAATGAAAGTAATAAGGTTCTACAGCGGCCTTCTTTCTTCACGAGTTTCTTTGTTTCTACTGGTGCCTATCACAAGGCAGATAATGCAGTCTCCATAAAAAACCAGCTTATTCGTTATGGATCAGTGACCAGAAACATTCATTTCCAAATGCCTCATTAAAGCACTGGCAAGTTGCCTGAAACCAATGCAAGTTGATTAGGATATGAGAAGGTTGAACTTTGAGTTCCAGCCTCCAGGGTTAAAGAGAGTTCTGGTAAATATAGAAGTTGGTGAGTCACTGTTTGCCACTGAGTCATCTATAGAGGACTGACTCTACTAAAAAAATTCTCCCCTATTTAGTCACCTCATATGATTTTTTATATTTCAATTTAAAATACATATTGAGAAGAAAAGATGTAAAGTTGAACATCAACATCCAAGCCAAATGAAGTGAAATATGATGTAATTTACAGAATAAGCCACTAGTGTAGACTCTACGAGGACACAACTACTGCAGTTGAATAACTGGGGTAGGTTATCGTGTTGATGTGTCAAAGTTCAGTTAGTGGTAGAGATGCCAAGTGAACTTTTCTGCTATCAACACATGTGCTGAGAGATCATATAGAAGGAGGAATGTAGCTGCATTCTTTGCCAACAACTATCAACACACCTCGTCAGAGCAGTCACAAGAGGAAATCTGTGTTGATGATTAGTAATCTCTCTTTGCTCAACCAGCACAAATGTTTACAAACTATCACAATTACTTGCAAATAATTTTCTAAACACATAAAAAAATTCTGCCATTTGGCTACACTGTGGCAGTACTGCACTATTATCTAGATAGCACTTTGTGCTGGCTGTGTAAATTTATGGTGGTTGTTGCATAAGTTTCTAACTTTCTAAAAATATATTGCATAACCTGTGCAATACAAAACCTGACTCATCACCTTAACAAAACATACTTCTATGGCTGTCAGATAGCCGAGCAGAACACAGAAGAGTTGGTTTCAGTGAGTCCGGGAGAGCTTAGCCGTTACTCGGTGCAACTAGACAAAAAGTTTCAATTTTGAAATAAAATACATTTTTTACAGCTAAGAAACATTAGCCAGCGCACTGAGTGAAGAATATTCTAGTATGTGGAAAAGACCTTTCCAATGCCGAGACAAACAAAGGATATGACAGAAAGAAGACAACTTACAGTTGCTGAGTGAACACCGTTTACAGAACATACTTTCAGCAGTATAAAGTTGCCAGACACTGTATTAGAGGCAAAGGATTCTCCACTGTCTTACCTTATACAGAAGACAACCCATAGTTTCTTGTGGAATAACTTGATTAAACTCACACTAGGCTACATAACTACTGTAAACTGGTTTTTCAACATTATCTAGATTGACATTAGCTAAAAAATACCCCTAATACCTGTGACACCCCTAATATATGTGACACTCCTAATACCTGTGACACCCCTAATACATATGCGACACCCCTAATACATATGCGACACCCCTGATACCTTTGTGACACCTTCAAGTGAGTATGTCTATTCAGCAGTATACAAGGTACAGTATTCTACAAGCTATAGCTGACAAAAGCGCCCCCCCCCCCCCCAGTGACATCCACCCCTTGATACAACAGCTCAATCTCACAAGGCACCTGAAGTGCAATTTTGGCAGTTGAGAAAGTCCTCTGTATGGTGAACCCACACAGAGACATAGACTTAGTATGTGAAAGACATCCCAACTGTCAGAGTAACGCATAATAAGCAGTTACGGCTCATTCTAACTCTCAGCTCTGCTTTCCATCAGCTCTGTTAGCAAGAAGTAAAGCAGTCTTACAAGGGAGAGAAATCTCAATACAAATTTAATATCAGTGCTGAGAGTTAAGTTGAAGTTTGGTTTCAAAATATCAGTCAGTTAAAATACAAGGAAAGTCTAAACCCAGGCCATGGATTTGGTAATAAATGTTCACTAGAGCTTATTACAGAATTTATATGCTAACTACAACATCTCACTTTGGAAAGAGAGATACAATAAATTATCAGAAATATAGGTCAATGCATACTGAAAGTATTAATTATAACTGTGGCAGGGAGAAACTTCCTAAATTTAGATAAAAACTTTGTCTGCCAACTATGAATGATTATGTTTAAATTACCAGAGCTATTACCAACCTGGTTGTTACGTGAGAGCAGATTCACCAATACACCTCTCTTGGACTGACACACTCTACTGCAACCACCTGCAAGCATATACCACAGGTTGTCAGTAATAAGCTGGTATAAGCTAACCAAGAAGTGTCCAGTGACAGGCTGTGCTATCCACTCACCCTCACACCTCCCTAATTCCCCCAAATTTGGTTAATCACTAAGTAGGAAGTCTCTACAGGCCTGACTACCTGCGTACACTGGGCAATAAGTAAGCATGTGTAGTAAGTAGTAGGTAGGTAAGTAGAGTAAGTAGTAGGTAACTACATATAGTAAGTAGAGTAGTAAGTACATATAGTAAGTAGAGTAGCAAGTACATATAGTAAGTAGAGTAGTAACTACATATATCAAGTACATATAGTAAGTAGAGTAGCAAGTACATATAGTAACTACATATATCAAGTACATATAGTAAGTAGAGTAGTAAGTACATATAGTAAGTACATATAGTAAGTAGAGTAGTAAGTACATATATTAAGTAGAGTAGCAAGTACATATAGTAAGTAGAGTAGCAAGTACATGTAGTAAGTAGAGTAGTAGCAAATAGAGCAGTAAGTACATATAGTAAGTAGAGTAGTAAGTACATAATAAGTAGAGTAGTAGTAAGTAGAGTAGTAAGTATAGTAAGTAGAGTAAGTATGCTGAGCAGGTCAATGACACACAAAAGGGCAGCATCTAGGTGACTGATAAAAATAGCATAATAGGAAATTGAGGGCCACTGAAGCAAAACAAGACAAGCCTCACTAAATGCCACACTTTTGGTTAGAGGAAGGAATAACAGTAACAGCAACCAGATGAAAATAGATTACAAATCTATTTTTAGGTATGAGGATATAGATGGGAGAGGTTTGGACATTTTTAACCACAACAAAGGCTAATAGCTCATGAATTTTGATGATTATGTGTTACACAACAAAGGAACCACAATTGAAACAAAAAGCTAGTACAAACTTAGAATTAGAGATTCAGATACTCAATTTAAAGGGCACGTCTAAATACTACTTGACATACACTCGAGGTGTGCTGGCAGATTCTTGATATGGAGACTTCCTCTACCTAACTTCAACTACTTCTTAGAGATTTCGTTAAAATACATCCTTAACAATAATGGCTTTAAAACGAATTCTCAATACGAAGCAGGCAACCTCTCCAAACACTTTACATCAACATCTGTTAGACAAGTCTTAATTGGCCAGCATTTGGAAGTTCTTGAATACCTTCTTGAATATTTGACGAATGATAAATGTATCATTTGTAAACCAGGGTTTTGATCTAAAAGATGCCACGAGTGGAATTCTACCAACTACTCATCTAAATCCCCAGTAGAGATGTCAACATAAAGCAGATAGTTGTTGAACTGTCAACTGACATGCCTCACTTGTTTCAGCTTGCCACAGACATGACAGGCCAGAGTTGCTTCCCTCTGTCAAACAAACCTCTCTGGGTGTAATGTAATGTGACAAGGAAGAACAGGTGCTCTACAGCTTATACCTCAACCAGAAAGGGAGGAAGGTAAAATAAAGTGAGGCTTATGTCTCGCCAACACAGCTTTTCTTCATTTTATACTTAAGGTTAAATTATAGTTATTATACAAACCAAATACAAGAATATAATTTTGAACTTCAACTGGAACTGTTATAATAACAGAATTAAAATATAATTTAACTGACACTTGGGCAATTAAAAACACTTCATTTTAATTGAAGTCTTGATATACTTTGGAAAAGATTAAATAACTTTGGGAGTTAAAGACAGATATGACACTAAAATTCACCAGGGTTGGGTTAGGCATGAAATGAGATAGCTCGAGTCACCATGGTAACACTATTGTTGTACTCAGCACCAATTGAGAATAATAATGAGCTAGAAACTAGATTTCAAGATAATAAAACATGTATCCAAGACTCTGACAGGAAATAACTGAGCAGTGATGAAAACAAGTAAAATTTTAGAGTTTAAAACTGAAGAAACTAAACCAGCTCACCATAAAACCTGGAATAATAAAACTCAGCATTTGGATCTCGATAATAAAATTCTTTCAAGGGAAACACTTAACAATGAGAATATATAACTTACTTGACTAATTACTGTTGAGAACCCAGATTATAATCAATGTCGCAGAGTTGTCTGTCATCAACATTTATAAGACAACTCTCAACTTTTTTTTCCAAATATGACTAAATGCAATAGTATGTCGAGCCCTATCACCAACACAATCATATTTATAACCTTGCAGTGCATAGTACACAGTTTTGACTATATAAGACACCACACTGGTAACGTAACAGTTCATCCTGACACTACATTTAGTCCTAAGAAGAACTACTGGTATCGGGCAGCTTATTGCACATAGCTACAGCATGAAGCTATCACCATGTTTAAATTCTGACTTCCTTGATCAAAATAGAGTAGAGGTGATACTAATACCCTTATTTTCTGAAATACTCATTAAAACCAAGCAGAAAACTGTCTGTAACAAGTACCATACTATATTGTAGACAGCCTAAGCTTCAACATAACACTGCTGAGCACACTAATTACTACTATGTTTTTTCAAGTAAAATATTGACTAAATAAAGCACGGCCCAGCTATAGTACAAAATTATGACACAGTAGAAACTTTTGGTCCTAAAATAAAGACTTTTGCCAGGGCAGGAGATTTTATTGCAGGACTTAAAGTTTGGTTGTTATATATTTTAATTATTGTATTTACAAAATGATGGTATATATAAAAACCTAAATGACTTGTAAGAAAAAGAAGTAATTTCATAAATTTTATACTTGAATTTTACCCTGAATAGACATATTATTATGTATTCCAAATGAAAATTATTTTAAAGACTATTACTAGTCTGATTACTTTCAGAAAACTATAATATTAATTTAAAAAGTAAAATATGAGAAATCAAAGAACAATGGAGATCTAGTGGCTAGAGGGCCGGCATAACTGTAGTGAAATTTTACAAAGTTTCTCTAACATTTCACTAAAACAACTGCAAGTGCTAAGTGATGTCAACAAGGAACGGGCACCTGATCTGGGCCGATACCCAGTTAAAGCGTCCCCAACACAAAATCCTAAATATTTTTAAAACTGTTTTAGCTATCCCAATAAATTATCAGCTTCATTGTATTTGTAAAACTCAGTAGAACCAATTCAATTCTTGTTGCGATGCTGTAAAGCACTGCTGAAATGGAGCCATTCTGTAACTGCAAAACTACGGCAGCTATGACATTACTTTAATCATAGTTTCAATCAGAAAGAATGCGCCTTTCACCTAAATAAATTTTATCAAGTCAAAAAGTTAAAATAGCATTTGACCCACCTATAAGTATAATGCTTTAATAGTATTACTATTACTATCAGTAACTGTAATTACTAATTAGTAATACTAATAGTAATAGTAATTTACTAATACAGTATTACTAATAGTATTACTATTAGTATTACTAATGCTAATAGTAATACTTTTAATTAGCAGCGATAATTATTTTTTAGGTTTACATTCAATAAAAGGTAAAATCCACCCACATTTGTTTAAAATCTCTATCTCTGTTAGTGTTAATACTAGTACTAATAGTAATACTAATAGTAATACCTCAGAAGTTGGAAGTGGTGGTATTAGTAGTACTATTAGTATTACTATTAGTATTAGTAATGCTAATACTAATAGTAATAAATGTAATATTAATACTAAATCTAAATACATTTACTAAGTCTAATTACTATTATTATTATTATTATTATTAAGTATTACTATAATATAACTATAGTCTTTAAGTCACTGTTAATATTACATTTACTGTGTTAGTATTACTATTAGTATTACTATTAGCATTAGTATTACTATTACTAATAGTAATAGTAATACTAATGCTAATTAGTATTAGTATTAGTATAATGAATTAGTATTATTCAGTATTACTATTAGTATTAGAGTATTACTATTAGTATTAGAGTATTACTATTAGTATTAGTATTAGTATTACTATTACATATTGATATTCATATTGTCTATTACTATAAGTATAAGTATAACTATTAGTATTAGTATTACCTCTTACAGTTACTATTAGTATTAGTATTACTATTAGTATTAGTATAAGTATTTGTATTACATTTACTATTACTATTAGTATTAGACTTGGTAATTACCAAATCCAAGACCTATCCGCCCATAAACTGATAAAGGTTCATAAACTTTAAGTTAAATTAAAAGTAAAAAGGGTAAAAATTAAACATTACCTAAACAATTCACTTGGCTATGTTTTTAGAGGCAGCTTACTCTTTCAGGCACCTGAAAAACTTGCAATTTTTTATCTATTTCTTTGTATTAGCCACAAGTCTAAGAAGCGCACATGAATCAATTAGTAAATAACGTGTCATCAAACTGACAGCCGCGCCATCACCATGTCAAACATCAACATGTGGTTCTCCGAATCTGACATTCTGCTAGATGACGGGTTTTCATTAGTCGCTTACATTTAACCTTGACCACGGTAAGTAAGTTAGCACTGATAGAATGAATGCAGACATAAAACCTATGATTTTGCGTAGAGTGCTAATAATCTAAAACAGTAGAACTACTAGCCTATCATATTATTATTTGCAGTTGGGATCCTTGGTCACTACATTATTGACACTATTACAATGATCCTGTCAAGTTTTACTACTATTTACGCAGCATATTATTATTAGCATTACTATTAGTACTATGACTGTCAGTCTATCACTATGCTTATTATTTGTTTATTGTAATTTGGCAAACTTTTTAGTTGTGGTATGACAAAATTTTATGGAACTAGATAATTATTATTTATAAAGAAAAATACATAACTCACAGTGAGTGTGACTGTCACAATCACTACCAGTGAATCACTGATTAGTGATTACATTTACCGTTTACAGGAAACGCGAAAACTGAAAAGTAATTGAACTTAAATTGATGTTTATATTATAATTATATATACTAATAATTATAATTTAATCACTAAGGATAATAAATCCTAAATTTCTTATACCTGTCGATACCTGTCGATGTTATTTCCACACTGGACCTCCCTAGAGGGAAGAAGGGGTGTGCCTCATATAAAAAACTAAGTTGTCAGTACTTGGACAGTAATCTAAAAAGTGTTAACATTTTTGTGCAGATTAACTTAACAGGCTAACTAGCCTGTCTGTGTGTGATCAGTGCTGATCCTCATATCTCTTATTGTTCTTGGGAGAAAACTATAAAGATACCTATTCTTGTTCGCTCTCACTGATCTGGGAAATCCTGCAACCTGAGACCGAGTCTGTACAGTGCTTGTGGTCCGCTGATCTAGAAAATCATCATAGGCAGCACTCAGAGTTGGATGTAGTTCTTCCTTAGACAATATTTTTAGGAGAAGGCTGATGCGTCGGTTTTTCCTCCTTAGATCAAGCGGCTCTAAACACAGCTTTTTCATCTCTTCCCCAATATCAGTTCTTCCTTTGCTGTTAGAGATAAAACGCACAGCACATGTTTGAACATTCTCCATTATATTTATATGATTTTTGCTAGATGGGTCCCAGGCTGCACTGGCATATTCCAAGTGTGGGAGACAGAGGGCTTTGTAGGCAATAAGCTTTGCTCTCCTGGGGGCCCAGTAGAGTGAACGTTTTATCATACCCAATTGCCGTTTTGCAACAAGAACCTTTTTTAGGATGTGTTGGTCAAATTTACAGTCTGACTGCAGTGTTACACCAAGGTATTTGGTTGAGTCAACATGATCCAACACTGATCCACTGAGCTTGTATCGGGGAGTGTCGGTCTTAGGGTTAAAGCTGATTATCTTGCTCTTGGAGATGTTAAATGACATTCCCCACTTATTCGCCCAAGTACTAAGAGAGTCCAGGTTGCGCTGAAATCTATTACAGTCTTCAGATGAGGAAATTTCTTGGTAAACAAGTGTGTCATCGGCAAAAAGAGCACAAGAGCAGTTGAGACACTCAGGAAGATCATTTATAAAAACTAAAAAAAGTACCGGCCCTAAGACTGATCCTTGTGGTACACCTGAGCAAACCGGCTTTGGATCTGAGCTGCAGCCATGTAACACAACACGCTGCTTTCTGTCTGTAAGAAAGTTGTGAACCCAACGTAGCAGATAATTGTCAACATCGGCAATTTGAGAAAGCTTCTGTAGCAGAAGTCCATGTGGGACCCGATCAAATGCCTTGGTAAAGTCTAGCACAGCAGCATGGACAGTCTTTTGGTTATCGATAGCATACAGAATGTCATGCATAGTTGCACAGATCTGCGTCTCACAGGAGAGGCCTCTTCTGAAACCATGCTGCCTGTTGTTGAGCTTTGTGTCAATCTTTTCTAGCAGGTTTCTCAGGACGATGTGTTCCAAAATCTTGCAAGGAATGCTGGTCAAGGATATTGGACGGTAGTTATTGACACTGACCGTAGTTCCTGATTTGTGGAGTGGTGACACATTGGCTCTTTTCCAGTCCAATGGAATTTGCCCAGTTTGAAGAGAAACTTGAAAAATCCTACTCAAGCATGCAGCGGTAAGTTCAATATCTATGCTCAAATCAGCTTTTCCAAAACCATCAGGACCTGGAGCTTTGCCAGACTTCAAGTTTTTGATTTGTTGAGCTACGCCCGAGAGAGATACATCAGGCACTTCATTTGTCGCCTCATAGACGAGCATGGGAAGTTGATGAGATGCGGTGAATTGCTGGTAGAAGAAACTGTTGAGCATATCAGCACACTTTTTTGGGTCTGATGTGAGAGTACCATCTGGCATAGCAAGCCTAATTGGGTTATGCGATTTTGTGGAGCCCTTCAAATGTTTGTAAAAGGGTTTACTGTTCCCCTCTAGAAGTGGCTTACATACCCGAGATTCAATATACTGCTTTTTCAACCTTTTGAAAGCTTTTTTAGAGACTCTGCGGTGATAAGCAGCTGCTTGCCGATCAAAGTCATTTCCGGTCTCCTTGAACCTGTTGTACAGTTTTCTTTGTTTAGTTGCTAGTTTCCGAGCTTCATTAGTAAACCATGCAGGCTCATGTCTATTAAGCTTGATCTCCCGCTCCAAGGTAGGCACACAATCAGAAATAGCTTGGCGGAGGCTTCTAGAAAATAATACCCACATAACGTCGACATCATTCATAACTACAAGCTCATCTGCTACCAAACTGAGTACACTGCGGAAGCGAACGACATCGGCCTTGTGGTATTGCTTAACTGTTTTTATACTACTTGTATGCTCCGAACTACCTTTGATGGATATGTGAACCAAAATCAGTGCATGATCGCTCAATCCCGGAAAAATGACCTCATGATGGAGGGAATGTGGGGATGTGGTACACACGAGATCCAGAGTATTGCCATGAATATGTGTTGGCTGAGTTACCAACTGGTACATATCATGCTCAGCTAGAATATCTAAAAACTCTATCTGTAGTGACTGGTCTTGCGTATGAGGTTTTGGTAGCATTTGGTGCCAATCAATGCCAGGTATGTTCATATCTCCTACAAGAATGAGTCTGTCCTGAGGGAATGTTTCAGCGATAGTATGCAGTGATGATCGTACTGTTGATAAGTTTTTATGATTAGGTGGACGATAATAGCAGCCAATAACACAACCCTTGACTCTGACAAATAGTAATTCAGTATCATCATTGTTTGGCACAATAACAATGGAGCTATTCAAGTTATCATTTACTGCAATTAACACACCACCACCATTGATAGTTCTATCTTTTCTATAAATTGATTTGTTATTATAGTCAAAAATCTGGTGGTTCGGTATTGTGTCATCTATGTGTGTCTCTGTTAAGCAAACTATATCATAATCGTATGTTTCAACGGACAATTGCTCTGTTTTACCTTTAAGAGATCTTATGTTAGCTACAAATAGTTTTAGACTGTGGTCTGTGCGGTCTGTGATGCTAGGTTCACATACCTCCATTCCCCCTCTGTTCCTTTACTTTGGATTCTGTTATTTCTTATCCTAAAATTAACATCTGGTTTCTCTTCTTTCATCTCTTTTATAGTTTGACGAAGCTTGTACTGCTCATCTCTCACTTCCTTGCTCTCATCAAGCTTACAGAATATATTTTTATTTCTAAGAGAAGCATTTGCTCTCTTCAAAAACTCCCACTTGGTGGCTTCATCTTCAAATTCTAGTTTTATTGGCCTTGGCTTGCCAGGAACCCTGGAGGTTAGACGAATAGCTCTGAGGGGCTCCGATGTTCTCATAAAACAATCCTGACGCATAAGCTCTTTGATCTGATCATATGTTGGTATTTGGTTATCCTCTGGAATTCCATACAATATTGCATTCTTTTTCCGTAACTCAGACTGAGAGATTTCCACCTGTTTAGCTAACATCTTGCTGGCATGTTCATTCACCTCTAAGCTCTTTTTCACATTCACAGCATTTTCTTTTACTGCATCGGCGTAACTTTTTTCAAGTTTCTCAAATCTTTTTTCAACAGTAGTTTCATTGGCGGTGAGAGTAGTAGAGATTGTACTTATTAGCTCCTCAATATTTTGTATTTTCTGGTTCAATGTTGAGCATTGAGAAATTGCACTTAAATCACTCAAACTAGTCTTGCTGCCACCCTTAGTGGCATTCCGTACTTCTCCAATGCAAGAATCACAAAACCATTGCACCCCTTTTTCATTCAACTTGACAATGGAGTTAACTTCAGTGTTCTGAAGGCTCTGGCATAGGCCATGAAACCATGATTGGCACATGTCACAACTAATCCATCTAGAACTAATTTTTAGTTGTTGACCTTTGTGATTTCCTGTATAACAATCAACATTCTTGCAACTTTTGCAGCAAATGCTATCACCACTAGGATGGTGATTGCCAATCCCATTACTATCATTACTACAACTATCTTGGCTTTGAGATTGAGATTGTTGGCTGTTGGGCATCTTCAATAGTTAGAGTTAGTTGTAAGTTGAAGCACCAATGTCTCTTTTTTACTGGTTAAGGTAGTTAAAGTTGAAGGTTAGTACTTACAGTTCGAGTAAAACTAGAGTAATTGTAAAAGTAGCAGCAGTATGACTATGAGTAGTATTACTATTATTTTTATTGTCACGATGGGTACTAAACTCTGGTCAGTTTTTATTACTGACTCACAGAGAACTAGGCTTTTGAGTTAAATTAATGAGCACACCCCTGCCTCTACTAGGGACCTAATTTTGAAATTACGTTAAATTATTTAAAAGTTTAAAATTTAGCGTTCTCCATTATCGAAACCGGAAGGCCCTCCTTTCAATATGAATATGAATAATCTATAGTTATTCAGTCAATCATAATGATAATGTTATTACTATTAGTCAAGGAGTAGTCGTTGGCTACAAGGCCAAGCGCAAGTATAAGTATAACTATAACTTACTTCAGCTTTAAAGTAAATGTAAAACACTTACAGTTACTCTTAGTCACCTACACTTTGATTCGTGGTTTTCTTACTTGACTTACTTGAAGATGCAATCACGTTAGACCTCTAGATTAGTGTAAGCGATGTGCCTCGTTTGGTGAACAGAATTATTAAATGTAGTTAATACTTTTATCACATAAGTGCAGTTCTGTTTTAAGACTTTGGTGCCAGTACAGGGCCTTATGAGGCCTCTCTGTGAGCAGCATTTGATGTTATTTTCATATCACGTATTGTTCTGGGTAGGAAGCTGGCATGAAATAGTGAGGTGTTAGTCCTGAAAGTGGACTAGTTTTATTTTTAGTTTATTCTTGTGATTATCGGTATAACTAAGTATAAGTCAGTGAGTAATACTAAGTGTTGCTTAAACTTAATGGTTATAACGTTATATGTATGCTTATAGTGTAGTATTAGTATTACTATTGTTACTACTAGTGCTAGTGAACATGATAATTATTGAGTATGTAATGAATGCATGTATGTAATTGTTATACATAGCCAGTATTAGCATATGTATGCTACTGTCTTATGATAATAGTAATACAGTAGTATAAGTATAACTATACTATACTATTATAAATGATTTTAGGTAAAAATGGCACAAATAATAATGGCACAAATAATAATGGAACTGGTAATAAGGGCACAAATGGAAAAGTAGGAAAAAATGGCACACTGATGTTAAATTTTCCCAAACCCCAAACTCAAACCCTTGACCTTTAAACCCCAACCTCAAACCCCCTATTCTCAAACCTAAACCTCCATCCCAGACACCCAACCCCACCCCAAACCCTAATATCGAAAATGTGCCATTTTTACCTGTGCTATTTTTACCGGACACCACTATAAATAGCGAGTCATGGTTACTATCAGTATTACTATAACTATTAGTATTAAATTTAATATGTATGCCTTTATGTGAAAAAGCTTTTGAAGATGTCAAACACGCAAAAACACTTATGGTCACAGGAGTGTCATTTGGTTCACAGTTTGTTTGCCTATGGGTTAAGTGAATGTTGTGTTAATTTTTAATCTCTGATCTCTCATGTCTCTAATGGCCCTTGGTGAGAAACTATCATGATAAACTAGTGAGATTGTGTATACAGATATTAATTCGCCGCAAGCAGCCGACCTAGTGGTCATTAGCATATTTTGGTGGTCTCTCGTAACTTCATAGTATGCTAGTGCAAGTGTTGAGTGTTGTTCTTCCTCCTGCAAGATTTTCATAAGACTATTTAGTTGTTGATTCTTGCACCTCTACTTTGAGAGGCTGAAGGCCAAGCTGCGAGCACGTCCTAGTGGTAATAAACCTAAGAGCCCAGTGCTGTACTATTCTTAGAGACTCATTGCCTCTGGCTAATGTTGTATCCCACATAGAGTCTGCATCTTCTAGTATAGAACGGCACAAACTAATATAAGCCCGTAGTCTACCTGCTCTCAGCGCCTCATGCAAGATGAGTTTAATTGCTCTGAGAGTTTTTGAAACTTTATTGTTTTTATTTCATTATGCTGATTAAGTTTAAGGTTTGACTGCATTGTTACACCCGGGTATGTTGTTGTGTTGGCCTAATCTATCTTAACTTCTTCTAGTCTCTGTAGATGTTTGTACTTTTGATCGCCAAAGTGATTTGATTCAATTAACTTATTATTACTATTATGAAACTGAATGAACAAACCTTTGCTTGACTTTGACTTGACCTGGGCTAGGGTATGCAAATAACAATCACGGGTTATGACTATGTTTGGAGAGTAGGGTCAGAGTGTCACCAGTTTATATTTAATTATTGTCAGCATGGTCATGACTAACCACTAAAATCAGGTGTTAAGTTATAACAAGTATAAGTAAGCATCACTATAAATATTAATTAATTAATGGTTAGTTCATACTAAGACTAATATCAATCTACCAATTAATAACAATTATAAACTACCTACATCATGCAATTAGATAATTTTATTTTAAATATTGTTAACATAAAAAAGTAGCAAAGTGTTCAAAATGTTACATTATATTCAAATAGGTTAGACATGTTTAATTTGTGTTTCCTTTTTTGCTTAACAAATGTGTTGCTAAGCAACATATTTTTTAGACTGAAAAAAAACAATTGAAATTTATCAAAGAGTATATAGCTGTTGCTTTTTCTATGCTGCAGTTCTAAGTTATGGTTGCTGCTTACTGATCAAAACGAAAATGACTTTGAAAATAGATAAATGGGATGTTGAACAAGTAGCATCATGGGTTAAAGGTACGCTGCTTAAAATACTTATTAATTCAAGTGTATAGATATATAATAGTTGGCAAATGCACACACATGCACTCGCACACACACATATATTTACTGATATTTGACAGGTCTAGACAGCATAATCTGCCACTACAGTAAAAAGTTTAAAACGAATGGAATTACTGGGAAACAGTTACTAATCTTAGACCACAATGATCTCTCTAAGATTGGCATAACCAAAGTTGGACATCAAGAGGCTATTCTGGAATCACTTGAACTGCTACTTTCTATAGTATGATTACTAGAGAGTATATAGTATGATTACTAGAGAGTATATAGTATGATTACCAGAGAGCATATAGTAGGGCTACCAGAGAGTATATAGTATGGTTACCAGAGAGTATACTGTATGATTACCAGAGAGTATATAGTATGATTACCAGAGAGTATACTGTATGATTACCAGAGAATATATTGTATGATTACCAGAGAGTATATAGTGTGATTACCAGAGAGTATATAGTGTGATTACCAGAGAGTATATTGTGTGATTACCAGAGAGTATATAGTATGGTTACCAGAGAGTATATAGTATGATTACCAGAGAGTATATTGTATGATTACCAGAGAGTATATAGTATGATTACCAGAGAGTATATAGTATGATTACCAGAGAGTATATAGTATGATTACCAGAGAGTATATAGTATGATTACCAGAGAGTATATAGTATGATTACCAGAGAGTATATAGTATGATTACCAGAGAGTATATAGTATGATTACCAGAGAGTATATAGTATGATTACCAGAGAGTATATAGTATGGTTACCAGAGAGTATATAGTATGATTACCAGAGAGTATATAGTATGATTACCAGAGAGTATATAGTATGATTACCAGAGAGTATATAGTATGATTACCAGAGAGTATATAGTATGATTACCAGGGAGTATATAGTATGATTACCAGAGAGTATACTACTGTATGATTAACAGGACTTTTATTCTAAGATATATATTTATTATTTCGTTCATAAGATCACTGCTTTTTTAAAAATAGCAATCTATATACTTTTATGTTTATCACAAATATTACTTATTGTTATTTATAAATATACAAACTATAATTTGCTTCAGCTGAAGAAAATTATATTCACAATAAGTAATATTTGAGATGAACTTAACATCTGAATTATTGTTTTTTAACTCTTCATTTTATTTCAGCTTACTCTCATAAAATCCTTGAATTCAAAGTTATAGATTAATATTATGTTTCAATTTAAGAACAATGAGTTGAACAGCTGTAATCTGCAGTCGTTGGCACTGACAGTGATCTGCAGAATAGGATATGTCCACAGGATATTAGAGCAGCAGGATGGCTTGCCTTTGTCTGGTTACAATCGCGAGCTTATCGATTGTGTCTGTTATTTCACATCAAGTGTGCAGAAACTGCTGCTTTGGCTGCAAAGGTGCGAATGTGTTTCTTCTGTTAACCTAAGCTATGTTTTTATTTTCATTTATAGCTATTCCATGTTTCTGCTTTAGCCAGTATATTTGCTAGAATTCTTTAATCATTGTCAGAAGATAATTCTAAATATTTTGGAGCATGTTCGTTAGTTGTGTTGGTGTTTCTCTAACTGAAATATAACTCTGCTTTATACTATAACTCTACTATGGCTATAACTATACTATACTACCATTTCACTGTACTATATACTATAACTGTGCTCTACGCTATTGCAGCTCGCCATTTTCCAACATGGATGTCTTCACTAGTTTACACGATAGTGTGAGGAAAGCAACTATAGCCGTGACTAGTCACTTCAGCAGAACCAGTTATCTCCAACACATCAGTAGAAACAAATCTTATATACTCAACAAGGTATGCCCACAGTGTCTTTATTCAATTTGTTGGCTTTGTGCACTGTCATTCACCATCATACACTGTCACCCACTATCATACAGTGTCACCCACCATCATACACTGTCACCCACTATCATACACTGTCACTCACTATCATACAGTGTCACTCACTGTCATACACTGTCACTTACTGTCATACAGTGTCACTCACTGTCATATAGTGTCACTCACTGTCACTTACTGTCATACAGTGTCACTCACTGTCATACACTGTCACCCACTATCATACAGTGTCACTCACTGTCATATAGTGTCACTCACTGTCATACACTGTCACCTACTATCATACACTGTCACCCACTATCATACAGTCAATCACTGTCATACACTGTCACTCACTATCATACACTGTCACTTACTGTCATACAGTGTCACTCACTGTCACTCACTGTCATATAGTGTCACTCACTGTCATACAGTGTCACTCACTGTCACTCACTGTTATACAGTGTCACTCACTGTCACTCACTGTCATATAGTGTCACTCACTGTCATACACTGTCATACAGTGTCACTCACTGTCATACACTGACACACAGTGTCACTCGCTGTCATACACTGTCATACACTGTCACTCACTGTCATACACTGTCATACAGTGTCACTCACTGTCATACACTGTCATACAGTGTCACTCACTGTCATACACTGTCATACAGTGTCAATCACTGTCATACACTGTCATACAGTGTCACTCACTGTCATACAGTGTCACTCACTGTCATACACTGTCACTCACTGTCACAATGTTGCAGCTCGCTGAAATTGAAAGTAAATGTGATGATTTGGTAAAGCGTTGCCCTGACTCTATAATACTCACTCCAGCTAGCTTAGAGAATATTACTGTGAGAAAGAGAGCAGGGGAAACATTGGTGAGTGACTCTCAGTCTATATTTCCTGTTTAGTAAGCATCACCCAATTTACATTCACTTTTTTTATCAAATTTATTGCTACTTCTTATGTAATGAATTTTCTTAATGTTTAGTTTCAATATTTTATAAATTTTCTCACATACTTAAATATATACTAAAACTAGACCTACAACTATTAATATTTTTCTTTGCTTCAGCCAGTCTTTCATTTTAACTTATGGATTTTTCTCTACCATAGGGTCTACATTTGCAGTCGTCTCAACAGGGTATACACACCATCAAACTCATACGAGAAAATGTAAGTCTTGCAAGTGGTCCTCGTTGTTAGATAATTTATTGTGAGACTAAATACTGAGTGAATTTTCACCTTTTGATTTACCAAATGCTTCATGTATATGTCACATAACCTTCAATATCTCTCGATTACATTTCCTAGCCAAATGGTGTTACTAGATTTGATTTTAATGTGTTATGTTGAAGTTGTGTAATAATATTTGGTGTTGGTTCGCATATAAACTAGTCGCCAACTCTCACTTCCGGTAAGGGCATGTTGCTTGGTTAATCGTGGGAGACTTTTTACTGAATTTACAAAACACTAATTTGTCAACCGGAAATGAAACAAAACTGTTCAGAGTTGGTGTTCAAATAAATATATCTGCAGGTTTTTTATTTTTAACTAAAATCTAGGACTTTTGCTGTCTATTAGATGACATTGTTTAGGATATGTTAGTACTAGAGGATCTAGTATAGGGTATGGTAGTACTAAGGTATATGGTATAGCAGGGAGGGGCAAATATTTTTGAAATGGGGCCAGATCTTAAGATTTGAGGCGTAAGAAGGGCCAGGTTTGTTCGTTGTAAATTCGATGTACAATGCTGCATTACCAAATGCAAATATCAATTGCTTTTTTGTTCACAGGGCTGAAAGTATAAATTATTGCAGAATGTAGATGCAGAACAAAAAAGATATGACAGTTTATTAATTTAACAAGTTGTGTATAGTTCACTAAGAAAGAAAACAGCAAAAAATTTATTGGGTACACTTATAGCAGGCCTACTATAATTAGTGAGAAGTAAGAAAAAAATACTTTTAGTAGCCATAATAGCACTAATGTTACTGCAAGTAATGGGTTCATATGTGGCTACCCGAAGCAAATCTTGCAAGATGCTCATTAATGAGCTAGCTATGTTCTATTACTATATTTTGATATGGTCCATGATAGAAAACATGCATCCAAATTTATAATCATAACCAAATATGCTCAGTACTCTTAGTACCAGTTTAGCTAGTGTAGGGTACTTGTCCCTGGTTACTGGTGAAGTGTAGAAGCTAACTGTTGTTGTTGCAGCAACATCACATAACTCAAATTGTAATGCTGCTATACTTATGCTCACTGAAGCTAGCGTGATTATTAGTTTCCGCAACTATACATTGGCCAGAATCTTCTCACGAGTCATGTTCATAACTGGCCAGTGTCGCTTAGTACGCACATTTTGTGAATGATGAAGAAACCAATGAAATGATTAGAATTGCTAGTGATTGGCTGAGGGCCTGATCAAAACAGTAGGAGAGCCTGAGGTGGCCTGCGGCCGCCATTTGCCAATCCCTGTAGTATAGTATATGTTAGTACTAGGGGATATAGCATAGGCCATAGGGTATGGCATTGTAGTAAACTAGCAAATAAATGCACTCGGTGACCTTTCCCTCTGCTGTTTTAGACAGCATGCGACAGCATAAGTAAACTGGAACCCGGAGATCAGATAGTCCAAGTGAACGACCAGGTTGTGGTGAGCACTGTTATGTCAAGGTCATATCTATGTTATGTCAATGTTATATCTATGTTATGTTAATGTTATATATATATATATTGTGTCAAGGTCATATCTATGTTATGTCAAGGTCAGATCTATGTTATGTCAAGGTCATATCTATGTTATGTCAAGGTCATATCTATGTTATGTCAAGGTCATATCTATGTTGTGTCAAGGTCATATATATGTTATGTCAATGTTATATGCACGCAAGCTACACGTTTAGATCTAAATTATGCTTGTAGATTGGGTGGCAGTTGTCTCACGTTGTTGATGCACTGAAAGAAAACCCAAAAGAAGTCTCACTAAAAGTGAGAAAACCTCCTCGTCATTTCAATCCGCTAAGTCTCAACCAGCGAAGGCCGAGTCCCAAAAATACTCTCAGACTTGGCGAAGAACTGAAGTTGAAGCAAAGTACTTTCCCAAAGGTGTGTGTTTGTGATGTCATATTTTCAGCAAAGGTGATTGTATCACTGAGTTTGGTTGTATGACACTTGCTACTGCTGTGATGTAGTGTTAGTAGATGTGACAGTGTTAACAGATGTGACAGTGTTAACAGATGTTATTTTGCTAGCAAATGTCATGGTATTAGCAAATGTCATATGCCAGTGTTCCACTTCATAGATGTGACAGTGTTGACAGGTGTCATATTGCTGAAATATGTCACAGTATTAGCAGGTGTCATGTTGCTTACGTATGTCACAATGGTATCAAGCTCCATTGCTCAACTGTTGCAGAGAGCTAGTAAGCATATCTCAGAGGATGGCTCTTTTGAAGGAAAGATAAAATCCTCATCTATCGGAGAAGCACCTGCCAATATCCATGTGACAGTTGACCCATCTTCCCCCAGGTATAGTTGTTAAAGCTGTGAGATTCACCATCTAGTATAATTACTGTGTCTTTAGAGTCTTAGGCTCGCAGGTAACCAGAGTTGTTGAGGTGTGAGTGTGGGACGTGTACCAACTCTCTCAATCTTAGTAGTGAAGCTCCAAGTGTACATGTTTACATGTTTGTGTGACTCAATAGCTGGCAGATTTTGAAAGAAGCTATTCTCGGGGCAAAGCTTCAATAAACATGACATTATTTACACGTAGACTACACAATATCTGCACTCCTAGTGAAATGATAAAATATTACATTATCACTAGCATTGTACAGTTCAGCCTCTACTCTTCTCCTTCAATATGTGCCTGACATTCTTTTCCACAAGCTGCTAAACCGCATGCAGTTGGCTGGTTGTGCTTGTCGTTCACCTATAAGCATATAACGTTGTCAGGTAAACCATCAGGATTATTAGAGTTGTCCCCTCACATGAAGTTTAAAAATGGACATACACAACTCCTTATTACTAGCAGATTAAAGTATCTTTCTACTCTCGCCAAAACTCCTGTTGATTAAAAGTCATAATTTATGAGAAAATTGTATGCCGTATGGTGTTGGAACATACTAGAACGGTTTTATCCAAATTATAGTAGCAGTTAATGTGGCAGAGGAATAACTATAACCCCTTCCAGGCGTTACCAACAGCTGAACACATGAGTCATGTTAGACCGATACTTGTAGTCACTAGTTGACAGCTACTCTCTCCTCAGACTATTGCTGCTACTTGGTTCTGCTCCCTCGATCTGTCATACATACAGTAGTTGGTTTTTATGTGTTGCGTATAGTTATTATATTACAACTGATATGCTTTTGCCATATTTTGATAAACTTGCAAATTTTTCAAGTGCAGCTCCAAGCTTTGAATTGAAAAAGTATTTTTTGTAAAGCGCTGAATGTGTGTATGAGATAAGATAGCAAATATTGTGAAAATGCAGGAAATTAAACTTGCAATCAAAATTTGTCGTAAATAGGAAAAATATAATCATGAGTAACATAAATAGAATTATATCTGATCAGCTCTTTCAACCCACTCATAGGTTTTCCCAATTCTTTGTGCTGAGTTGTAAATCCTTCTTTTAGATCAGATCCCTGTGAATTGCTATGACAAGTCATGTCACATGCTCTGACAAGTCATGTCACATGCTCTGACAAGTCATGTCACATGCTCTGACAAGTCATGTCACATGCTATGACAAGTCGTGTCACATGCTATGACAAGTCATGTCACATGCTATACCAAGGTGACACGCTATGACAATTGCCCAATAGTGTTGTATGTGTTAGTTTAGCTGGTGTCTAGTTATACAAGATTTCTCAACTTTGTTGAGTTGCAACTTTGAAATTCTGTTCCCAAATGGAGCTTCTGTGGTAAACTTTTACTTCATTCCATATTTATAAAGCTGTCCCACAATACATTGCATTATGTCCCACAATACATTGCATTATGTACCACAATATATTGCATTATGCCCCACAATACATTGCATTATGTCACACAATACATTGTAGTGCTTATGATGACGTATTTTCCCTGGCTTCAACAATAGACTCAGTTTCATCAAGCCATGCGCCCTTTGATACCAGGAATCTTGAAACCAATAGAGATGAGGTTGGGGGTGGCAAGGCTCTCCGGCCTACTATATTAGTCAATGATGTGTGGCACCCTGAGAATTCTTCCATAGCTGAGTCACAACCCTTATCAGGTACTGCTACTACTACTACTACTGGTACTGGCACTACTACTACTACTACTACTGCTACTACTACTGCTACTTCTACTGGTACTGGTACTGCTACTTCTACTGCTGCTGCTACTGGTGCTACTGCTACTGCTGCTGCTACTGGTACTACTACTTTTACTATAACTGCCAGTATGTGTACTATTAGTACAACTTTTACTTTTACATGCTAATTTAGCATTTTCGGCTCTATTTCTCATTTTTACTTGTCTCTTGCATTGGTTGGTCATTTCAATTTTATTTCTGCGAAATATTTTTTTGAAATAGTACACTAGCTGATGGTAAAGTTCTATTGTTAATCAAAGCCGCCATCTGTTGACAGATGAGAATGCACTTACTACAAACAAATCATTTTTCAGGGAAAAAGTTGCATCATTGAATATCAGGAAATACTTCTTTGTCGATCCTCATCTCTTTACACAGCTCATTGCTTTCTATCTGGTTTAAGTAACTAGTTCGTATGGTGTAATGCTCAAGTAAAAACAGGTGTGAACCTTAAACTTCAGCTATGTAGAGGATATTATTACTAGGTTCCTAGGTGATGTTATTACCTTCACCTCCCTATACAGTGAACTGACGAATTAAAGTTACTCAGTGTGCTGTAAAGAACTGCTGTATATTACACCTGCTGTATATTACACCTGCTGTATATTACACCTGCTGTATATTACACCTGCTGTATATTACATCCGCTGTATATTATAGCTGCTGTATATTACACCTGCTGTATATTACACCTGCTGTATATTACATCTGCTGTATATTACACCTGCTGTATATTACACCTGCTGTATATTACACCTGCTGTATATTACATCTGCTGTATATTACAGCTGCTGTATATTACACCTGCTGTATATTACATCCGCTGTATATTACATCTGCTGTATATTACACCTGCTGTATATTACATCTGCTGTATATTACAGCTGCTGTATCAACCGGCAAGAGAGAGGTCCTCAGTACATTCCATGTTGTTAAATCTACTCCGGAGTTGCGGACTCCTGAAGCCCAAAGAGAAGTTGCCTTTCCTTCCTCCTAATTCAAAGATCTTGGCTTCTGAGAACGTCACCGCAGCTGTGAGAAATACCAGAAGCTGATTGGTAGACAGAGTCAGCAACTTTCTTAGACCAAAGGACATTTCGTTAGAACATTTTATAATCATCTTTTGTTACAGCTTTTAGTATATACAAGAGATAGAGAGAGTTGTCCTCTACTTTTTGTACTGAACTACTGGATTAGTGTAGGGAACAAATTGATGTAAAGTTTTTAGGTCTCAGTCTATAGCCTGAGGATCATAGTTTCTTATGAATAGGTTTTAAATGATTACATTGATTCAAACAGACTCTTTCTATTGTAATAACTATATGTCATTATATTCTATACCTGATTTCTATCTGTACTCTCACTATACTCTTATTTAATGTTCTATTATTATTTTAATAACTTTTTTATATGATATTGAATCTTCTAAGCATGTATATATTTTAGCAATGACTTCTTAATGCTGATAGTCTCTTGTAGTAATAAACAGTCTTTGATTCTGATCACCAAACGAGAACTGATGTCTTGTCATATGCTGATAAATTTCACCCCTTTTACTATTATGATAATTTTTACCGCTTTTATAACCAAAGTTCTACAATGAAATTTTACCATAAAAACAGATTTTAAATTGCACTTTAATGGAAGCAGCTGCAACTCATTTTCATCTAATATTTCAAAATATAAAAAATCTTTGTACTCAGCATGTCTAAACATGTCTGGCTTTTCATCACAACATGTTTGAAGGTTTCTGTACTAGCAGACATTTTATGCTTTTCACAATAGACTAAACCTTTTTGCTAGTGGCTTTTCCACTTGCATGGTGTATCCGTGACTTCAGCAAACATCCACAAACTTTCCTAAATAATGTGATGCGTGCTTATATATGTGTGTGTGTGCTTATATATGTGTGTGTGCGTGTGTGTGTGTGTGTGTGTGTAGTGTTTATTGTGCTGGTTTGTTCATGTCTTCAAGTGTGTTCACAAGATCTGGAGTTTGAGCTAACACTACAACTAGCTTGCAGTGAACTAGCACTGGCAGCAATTGAAGTAATTATTTATTTAAGCCGGCATTCCAATGTTCAGTTTATAAAACATACTACAACAGATTTCAATAAAAGTCAAAACCTTTATTGAAAAGTTTTCAGTTGAAAATTAAAATATTTTTCCACAAAATTAAAAGGGAACAACGAAACACATGCAGCTTACCCACTGTAATAGAAATGTGTTTGTATTAATAGGTTATTGATTAATAATTTGAGTGCCCAGTCATACTAGTTTTATGTAACTGTAAATAAAGGACATAATGCAATAGAAAATGTTCCATTGTGCTTATTTAATGAGCAAACTCAATGCAACTTCATCAAATAGTCGTCTGCTTGCTATTTCTTTGTCATGTATTATATAACTTGTTGACAAAGCAGCTATTGCCATCTAATGTAGATTAATTTAGACAATAATTTGTCTATTTTTGGTATTGTTTCAGCAAATACAATTGAGTGTATATCATGTTAAACTTCATTGTATTGTTATTGATAGTAAATTGTGTTTTATAACACACCACTCTATAGGGGGCTAAACAGATATATACGTTATAATGTGTGTAATGATATATACATAATATGCCTCTGTCATTGTTATGCAATTTTCTTGAAAATGAAGAAAATATTTTTCTACTATTTGAACAATTTTTATAACTTCTATTCATTTGTGAGAGTTATCTTTTCTCAGGTAGAGAACATCTGCTCTACTAAATCAACTGTTTCGAATTTGCGTTGTATGTTTCGTATAACAAATGCAAAATAGCTTCATGTTGTGTTAGACGAGCAATAGCCCTGGTTTATGACTTGTGTGGTGCTTTGAATAGACTTTCATAGACTTTGCTTCGAAAATTATAAACTGCTTTTCAAAGATACATTATCATAAAATTTGAAGTCTACATTTTCTTATATTTGATGCGTACAAACGTACATATTTCTTGAGATTAAACTGTGACATGATCTTGTAGTGCAGATGAAATCAATACAGACTTATAACAATTATCCCATGTAGGAGTGTATCAGCAGCCCCTGTGTATTGATTAGTACTTACTTTTCCTTCTGGCTATCTTTGTCTTCAGATTTACAATGCTGTGATATAAATGGGGATAAATTTAGTTACTTACCATCCTGCTTGATTGAAGATATGATATAACAGCTTGAAGTTCAAAAAATAAAGATAATATTAGAAAGGTAAGGCTAAGTCTTTATATTTCTTTTATTCTTTTGCAAAAGCAGCAAAAATATATTGTAGAAAAAACCGAGTTGATGCAAGAAACTTTTAATATCAATATTGTATGTATGTATGTATATAACTTGTCACATGAAAACATTTAACTGCTAATTCAACTAATGCATAAATACAGAATACGAAATTAAAAGTTTAATTAATATAAGATGCACATGTAGATAAGAATGCAAGTTTAAAGTAGTGTAACTTTTAAAAAAATGATATTTTATCTTTTAAGTCATCATATTTAAATCACTGCTCGAATTCAGTTCAGTGAGTGAGAATATATTCAGACTGAGGACCTAGCATACTGTCAAAAAGAGAGGGGGAGGATTGAGTTATTTCAATCTACAGCTCATGACCTAAAACATTTCAAAGCAATGCATGTAAAAACAGTAAAAAAGTATGATTTAGTGTTTAGATTTTTCAAAGATAAACTGAACTAAAGTCAATATAATAATCTGCAAAATTTATATCCTTTAATAAGTTTTATATAATGCAATAATGTGCTGATAGTGATTAGAGAGTATTTATACAGCTTAATGTTACAAATTGACACCACTTATATAAGCTACTATTATACAGCAGTTACACAATGTCTACAAATACTTCACGCTGAATGACTAAACTGTTAACTCAATAATTTCTGCAATATCCTCTCTCCTTAATATAACACTTCGTAGTTTTCTATGTCATTGTAAAGCATAAACTTAGTAACTCTTGGTAACAAATGAGTCTAGTTTTAAGCTGATATAACAAAACTTTTCAGCTTTATGGAAGTTTTGATGACTGTTGAAAATTTAAATGCTGTTTATTGTAGAACAACCTGTGTGAACTGTGAAGTAGTAATATTGTAATAGTGATCTAAGTAATAAGGAAACTGTAATAGCCTAAGATCTTTATTTTTCTTAATAAATTTTGATTTGGGGCACAGGTTGAATTTGCTGCAAGAGCGCAACTTCTTTCAATGCATTTCTAACCTAGAACACATGCTTATTTTAATTTTATTTCCTCTCAAATAAAGCCAGTTCAACAAGACGTATAGAGGCCTTAGCTAAATCTTGAACTTTATGGAGATTTTCAATCCCAAAAATGTATTCTATAGAAAGTGCCTTTTGTCATAAGTGGAGGGCCAAAGACAAATTATAATAAGGTTTTAAAAAAGGTTTTAAAGCTTATTATTCTGTAGCCTACCTGTATGACACCACTAACCCACTTTCACTCAGAGCCTGTAACACTAGCGGTTATTATTATTTAAACTGTATTTCTTCATTCATTCCCCTGTGACCACTGCAATCTACTTAGCTACATTGTGTTTGACATCATCACTCTAACCTGTACGACAACTGCTTAAAGTTGTACTGAATGTGTTACTAGTACTCCTAGTGAAGAGACCTCCTGCGTAGCTCTTTCAAAATGGACTACCCTACTTAGAGACTTAGTCTAATCAGTAAGTAAGACCTTCGACTATGTTGAAACTGTTCTGGTGGTGTCTCATCAAACATGCATGTCTCATTCACATTTGGCTATAGTACCAGTTTGAAAACTCCAATGTATTTAAAGTGCCTGTTAGCTATTTGTAAGTGTATAAGAGGTGTCTGTAAGGTGCCTGATATGTATGTGTAAGGTTTTACAATCTACAGTTTTTGTAGTTTTATTTTAATTAACAAAATTATGAAGTCATAATTATGAACTTAACTAAATAACTGGAATTCTTTTTCAGTCAGCTGTAGATAAACTTGAAGGGTTTCTATAAAATATGAGCTGAAATTAAACTATAAGTATTTGAAGCAGAGTGTCTTCTATAGACTACGTTTATTTCATTACATGTAACCGACGGAGTTCACCATTAAAAGTACCAAAGTCATGGTTTCAGCTATAAAAACTCCAACACTTTTTTAAAACTTTTTAGCTTTCCCGATGACAAAAATCCGACACGTGGTTATTTCATGCTAAGCTTATGCTATGAAGGTTTCAACTAATTGCATTCAAATTTAGCATCTATACAAATGCTTTCAGTTTTTCATTACATAGACCTTTTATTAATCAAGCAAATATTGTCTTTCCATTATAGATACAAAGCTCCCATATACAATTTCAAACAGTTCACGAACTTTATTATGTAAGCTGGTTTTTTGTACTCAAATGCTAGCAGTATAATATGTCATATATTAATTAATAAAAGAGGTGTTTGCTTAGTTGTTCTTACACATATAGGTTGATTATATATAGAATAAAATAGTTATATTTAGGTTATGGTATACTACACTGAGTAGGGCTATTTATAACAAGGTATCCTAGGCTGTGTAACATACATCATGGCACCATTATACTATGTTTTCAATGGAGCTAACTGAAGTGTAACTCGGCATTTAGTCTAAGTTTACAATTAAAAATAGTCCATGTAAGTTTGCTTCAAAACCCAGCCCGGGATAAAAAAGGCATTTTAAGTTCCCAGGTTAGTATGGAAATTTTAAGTTTGATGAAATCGTGTGAAGTTTGCTTCCAAAGTATGAGCTCAGTGTAACCAGCACATGCCGGTTGAATAGATGAAGCGCGCACTCGGAAGTGATCAGCAAAGAACATCACAAATCAGAATTCAATTGGTGATTTTATGTGTTGGTTTTAGAGTTACATTTTCAAATGGGTATTTTTTCATTTTATTAAAAGTTTTGACTTTAAAAGCTTTTCTTTTCCTCCTCATGTCTTTTTCTATTTTACCCCTCCCTGGCGTAAATGCAGACCAGAAGAGGGTGTGTGTTTGCTTAGACTATCTCTAGTTTCTCTTATCTCTCCCCTACTATAACCCGTTAGCCTTAGAACTGTAGTTGTATAGATCATCCTTGCCTTGGGGGCATCTTCACTTTGCCTTGAAAAAAACACCTTTTCTCTAAAGGTTTGAGCTTGAAATAAACTGGAGTTGATTTAACAAATCTCAGTGTTTTGTCTCCTGATAAGTGAAAGAAGATTTTCTTTGTTTAGTTTTGGCGACGCAAAGAGCACTTGACGTACAATCATCTCTCAAAAAACTAGGAGTGTAGTAGGAAATGAACTGATTTCAACACCTACCTGATTCAACTTTTGATGGCGCGAAGTGCTAACAGAAGTTCAATACAATTTGTCAACGCATATTTAAATGGAAAGCCTATAAATTTGTGAAATATAAGACTTTGATTGGGTAAAGCTGCAGTTGTACTCAAGGGGGAGATGTATTAAAGGACTCAGTCTACCTCAAACAACGCTGGCCTGATCCCAGTGTATACGTGACAAACTGCATGTACACTGAAGGATTTAAATTACAAAAGTTGCTTAACACTGACATAATATTAATAACAGAACAAGTAAGTGTTAGCATGTTCTACTTTTGAGGTGATTTATTAACATTGCTAAATGTGTTAACTAATAAGCTTTTTAGATAATGATATTTTGTGTGATACAGCTGATTCATTCCTAATGCACTTAAAATAATGAAAAGAATTTTTATATAAATAAAAATCTTTGCTGGCAAGGGAACATTAGTACATGAATAATTCATTTTAGGTTAGAGAAAAACCATTTTAATCACCGTTTTAATTATGTAACTGCTGTGCATCACCAGGATTTATTAATTAAATGAACTAACCTATTATTTGTTCTATATTTTGCATATGCTGACATAAGTCATTGAACCCTTGCTGACCTGCGGGGCGGAGGGGGGGGGTGACAATGTCAATTCTTGCAACGTCAGCATAAGATAAGAAAATGGATTTTCCATTGAGTACTTTAGAAAGTGATTGCAGAGACTGCTGTGTATATATAGAGTAAGAGATATTTCTTCATTTAATTCACGTTGTGTATAGTATAGTATATTGTAGCTGAAACGGACAAATCTTATTCAGTTTTCAGTAAAATTTCTTCATTGATTGGCTAATGAAATAATTAGATCAATGTGATAGCATAATGTGGAAGCTACAAACATCTCATTATCATATAGAACACATTAGCACTTGCTACTCACCAGCATGTATACTTGATGTGACTGGTTTACACTGTCGTTTTCTTATTTTTAAGCTTTGTCGTGGTATAACGTTCTGCAGGTAATATTTTATGCTTATGTCATAGTATGTAGTTATAGTTAAAAGTAATTATCAAGTTATTTAAGCACTATCTATTTAGCAATATTAAGTACATTTTAATTTTGGTAATGAATGCGCATACTTATTGCAGGAATTTAAACACCATTTTAGAGAGATTTTTATTTTAATATTAAATGTCTTTCATAATAATATATTGTGCTTTTTATGGGTAAGTTTAATTGAATTCAACTGTTTACATTATAACTCAATATAATTAAATAATTAAAACACTTTTAAGAAATAAAAAGTAAATATAGTCTATTTAATATTCTCAGCTGATATGTAGTCAGTATGTGACAGAAGATGACAGCATGTGACAGTATGTGCAGGCAGGTTGCAGTAGGTGTAGGTAAATGTAGATAAGTGTAGTGTCATTTGAGTCTTCCAGTAAAAACCGCATTTATATTAATTACAGTCACTTATTAGTAAAACCTGAAAAATAAAAAATACTTAGATGCGTATCTCAGTTAATTTATAGAATATAATACGGTGGATAAGACTAAGAAAAAATATCTAGTAACCATAAACTGAACTTTTGAGGGTAGCATTACTTCATGTCTTAAAATACTACTATTAGCTACTTGTGTGAATGTGCAGTTACAGTTGGATAGTGCGAGTACAAACTGTTTTATATATATAAGTTATTAACTCTGTTTGGGAATTCCAGATGGTGAGCCCAATGCACTTTTCTGTGTTGAGCTCTATAAACTACGTAGTGGACATATCATGCCCAGTTGATAAAGGGTCAAATATTTAAAATTTGAGTATATGTGTCATTAGCAGGTATGACAACCACTATACAATAAATTATGTCTAAGAAAAAAACCCATTGTAGTTTCCATGAAAAGATATGAATGTAAGTTAGCAGTTACCACCAACTAACATAATATATTTTAGTAGGAACTGCTAGCTGTTCAACACTCATCAATTTACAAAATAATCTCATAATCTTAGCTTAGCTAGCAGATGATCTCTGTAAGACTTAGCTTAAGGACTGATAGACATGGTACAAGTCTATGAGGTGTCTGTATATGCTTAGGATCAAAGGCTAGTAATTTAAATTGTCAGGCTTTACTATTGCAATGTTACCCTGCATGCTGTAGACTGCAATGTAGACTGTAATTTCTGCTGCAACTTTTCATTGAACAGTTCTAACTCTCTAGTAATTAGGAAATGATATGCTACAAGATAAGATAACTTCTACATATAACAGAGTTAATTTTTTGACTAAATTTGATTAACTGAAAGGCCACACAGTAACAAGTTGGAAGTTTACTTTTCTGTAAGCATTGACATGTTGTGATATATCAAATCAAAATATCCTTCCACAGAACTTATTCCAGAAGCACATCATGGCAACTGGCAGTTAGGAAGGCTTTGTTATGATCTAGGAAATGTATTTTTATATGTTGTTGAAATATTTCATGGAAGCTGATAGTGAAGTACCGTTGCCTGCATCTAGTGGACTGCCAAGTTTGACCTATCAGTTTGAATTGAATTATTGTTTTGAAACAAAATTGGAGTACACAAAATATATCTGTAAAGACTTACAAGTTGAACCACCTGCTTTTCATTCAAATGGGAAGTGGAAGTTGAAGTGCCAGCGAATAAATTATCAAGTGCAGTATTTGTCTCTGTTCTGGTGAAATAATTAATTATTCTGGTTTATGACAAGACAAATGAGAAATGTTTTCATAATTTACATATTTTGTCAAACAATGCAATATTAATAATACCTTTGTTGGTTATTGTTTATGGTGTATTTCAGCTACCACCCTTGTTAGCTATACAAGGAAATTTCTACAATTAATTTGAGATGTTTGAAATGTTTAAAATGTTGTCAGTAATTTTATATCTATACAGACACCTGCAGTTTTAAAGCTGCTGTAACTTTATTTTTTTTAGTTTCATTTTTAAACTAGTCCATATATACAACCATAACTTGATGCAATATTACTGAAGTCAGTAGCAGTTACTATACTAGAAAGCAGCACCTTTATTTTTAAAGCTATAAAACTGAAAAGCTGTAAGTAAATACAGTATGTCAACGAAAGATCCAAATTTTATTTGTCCATAACTGTAATAACAATACATGATACTTGACTATGTGAAGCTATGATGTATTACGTGATGTCTAACAAAAGTTTTTTGCCAATGGCTGAAAGCTAAAACCTAGACAGGTTGAAACCAAACACTACGCCACTTGGTACTGGAAATCGTTGCTTGGTTATTGAAATGCAGCTTTGCGTGTCTACCATTATCTTCGGCTAATGAACAGTAATAGAATGTTATTTTGTAATGTTTGGTGCCAGAAACAATTTAAGATATATTACATACTAATTATAGTATGAAATAAACTGCCATGTCACTAATATTGTCTAGTATTCATATGCAAGGAGCCATTTTGGTGCCATGTGACTGTTCTGCAAAAGCTGATTGTATTTTAGTTTCTATATCTTTGACAAAAATTAAAATCCTAGACCTTTATACATTCTTAAGAAAAAGCTTAAGCACAGTGAACACTTTTTACCTATAAACCTATTTTAGAACTACATAAAATGCAACACTTTTCCTTGATTGATGTTGCAACCTTTAACCATATTTAGGATGAGCTGGTCCCAGCAAGAGAGGTTGGCAAAATACCAAGTATATATCATTGGCTAGTAATGAAGAGCTCAGTGTGTGCGACATAATGAGTGGCTTGCTGTATTTTAATGAGTTATGGTATATTTAAAAGGTGAACCTGGAGTTTTCCTGCAAACTTACTCTGGAGTTGGAGGAAAGAATGCTGTAAGAGGAAACACTTAAGGGGAATATGGATTATTGGACTACTCTTTCATTTACTATACAGATTTTACTGGCCATGGGACTGGCTAACGACCATGGTAAGCTCATTATTCTCATCACACGTGCATCCTTCCTCTTTACTTATTTCATAAAAATAACTGGCTTCAATGTTATTCTAGTATTGATTAAATTAAAAAGTCCCGTAATTAATAGATTGATTAGAAAGGTACATGTACATTGCACTGATATTTCTGTGAGCTTTTATAATACCTTTTAGCATACCTATTTGAGTATGTGGAGCTTTTATAGCAAATTATATTATAGTAGCACATCACTTATCACTTATGATAGTACAGCTAGCACCTGTTTCTTAGATATCTTGGAATTTACAGGTGCTTTTGTGACACCTTGTGACACCTGTCTCTTTTTATTACTTGTATAACGCTCTAATTCTATATACAATGAATGATGGAGAGTTCAATAGCAAAACCCTAATTTATGTACATCTTTTGCTTACTTATGACATCACAGAGGCTGTTGTTATAATTTAGAGCTTAAATTGGTTTACATTGTGACTTTTAGTAAAGTTATATGGTATAGCGAATTGGTCAAACACCACACAATGTTCAAACTTTTCTTTGTGTTCAACTTCTGTTCAATTTCTGTGACTTATTAGTGACATGGGAAAAGTGATAATTTGACCAATAGAAATACAGCTTTTTATAGCCTATACTTCACAGCAAAATTTGAACAAACTCACTTACTTTGCCTGAAATAGAATGTTGCCAAATTTCAAAGACACTTTTAGGTGACTCTGTCAGTTAACAGAGTCATGTATGTGTAAAACAGCAATGAGTGAATAACTACCCAAATTTTTGAAGTTTTTGAACTGGTCTATTATTTCTTTGGAGCCTCAAGCTAACTTATCAGAAAATCTGCTTTATTGACCATAGTCTACATTATAGCCTATGCTTCTTGAAAAGCTACATGTTACATCTTCTAAAAATATAATTCGATTGTAAGATAAATTTGTTAGTCTACATCTAAATGTCTACTAAGATATTTCTGTGTCTATTAGACAGGAACTTGGGAGATGGAACTGAGTACATTCACCTCTCCGACTCGGTGGAGATCCTTGTTCCAGAGAATTTAAAGGGTGCTACTTACTACGACTCAAACACTATCCTTGCGTATTCACAGACTCTACTAACTATTATAGACCTTACAAACACCTCCAGGACGCAATACAAATACATCAGTGCAGATTTCAACCCCAGGAAACTTGGTAAATCTCCCAATATTCTGGTTCAATACATCTTGCTAAGCATTACGCATATGACTATAAAGAAAGATATAATATGTGCATAGCTGCAGACAAAACATATAGAGCTTTTTGGTCTGATATTTTATAAAAAAAGTTAGCATAGTTGTGGTTTTATTCTAAAAAAGCTGTTGGTTTTTGTTTAGTTTTAAGAGTTTAGCTACCCTAATAATATTTGACAATGACTACCAATAAACTGTAGACTGGAACATAAATGCCATATAGACCTGCTGAGTAACCTTCAGGGGTAGGCTCAGTATAATAGCATTGCTGACAGGTTGATGGTATTTACAGGCTAATTAGAGTGTAGTACTTTACTCCGTGGTCCTACTCAACCAATCTTAGCATGGAGTGAACTTTAATGTTAACCAATATCCACTACACAACAATAGCAAGAGTTAAGGTTGTGAACAAAGATGTATAGCAGCTAATTATACACATGCCCCTTAATCATACATGCTCATGTTGAGTCCACTTCTAGTAGTGGGTGATACTTGACTCTACTACAAACATTATGTTCCTATTAAGATATCATCGGCACAAGAGTGTTGATCATTAATATTATTTATCACAAAAAAGTTATACGCAAGCTATGCAATTTTTTGGAAATCACTGCCTACAAATTTGTTGGAATGCATATTGCTCAATACAGTCTGGACAAGATAGTATCAGATTATTATCATGATTATTGCATCACTGCAGTGTTGGCATATACTAATATCTGCACAAGTACAGTAAATATTCCATTCCTCATAGATGTACTCTTGCTGGTCTGAATATTGATTCATTTTCCAAAAACTTGACTTTAGCACCTCCTTAAAAGCCCAAACTGTAAATCCACAATGCATCCACCATTCATCAAATCTTTGCCCCCTTTCCAACTTGTTGAAAGCTGTAGACTTTTGTTACAGTAAATGGGTTTTACGATGGACAGCTTCTCCTTCTCTCTCACGGTAAACACTGTGTTCGTCAACTTGACTTTGCCTCAAGGAATTTGACTCTATTCTCAGGAAGTTGTGAGCAGTCAGGTCTAGTAAATGGCAACAAAGATGTTTCCAGGTAACTCAAACACATCATTCAAACAAGCTTCAGCTCTTTCATCATTTGTTATGCAATTTCCGTGTAAATGTTTCTACATAATTTTGATTTAAATTCATTAAAACATTTTTGTAATTTCATTAAACTTGTTAATCTTATGATAAACTTCATTGCCACATTTCACCACATCTTTGTTTGACTCAAAGCATTCATGATTTACATTTTCCCAGCACCTCCATCAGGTATTTCACCCCTCATTGCTGTGCAAGGGCAAACTGCCACCATCACACGCTGTGCCTAATTTCTAGCTGGCGGCACTTTCTGTTCTGGACAGGCTCTTGAACGGTCAACGGCTGTATTATAAGGCTTTGATTATATTGTAGCCTAAGGCTCTATATGAACACTTGTAGGATATAAGCACTAGTGTTACATGCAATATACACATACCCCTAGCACATTCGCTGCGATTACTCCATACACGCTCATCAAACACTCTACACTCACAGGATAGACTATGCAGTTTCAGATATCGTGTGTAAAACACTTGGGTACAGAAAAGCTTGCTTTGATTTGGGTGTTGGGGGTCTTCACTTTAACTATTTTCTTTCAAAGACAGACAACTTTTTCAAGCAAGAAATGTCCACGGGAAGAGGCACTATCGAGAAAAGCATGCATTTGGTCATGTGACCTGGTCACATGATGTCATCATGTGACTTTAGCATGTCTGACCAGAAGAGCTTGTGGCCGTAATGAAGGAACTTAGACGAAATCCACCTAAAATAAGTTATAATGTCCGCAAGGGAATTTCCACCTGCGCTACAAACTAAAATTCATAAAGATAGTTGAAGAACTTAAACTATCAAGTTTCTTCATTACTGCACCCAAGTAAATAGAGTTTGCTGAGTGAAATACTAATGATTAGTTAAAGAGCTTAGGCTACACCGACTAGTAGCAGACTAATTTCTCTTAATTAATAAGTTGATGCGGTCCAACTGGACACTGCCAATGAAATGTCATCAATCATTTATAGATGAAGTGTAAATTATTATATTCCACTCATATTAGGTTAACAAACTACCTCAGCTAATACTAGCAGTGTTTGTCAACTGCCTTCACATAGTTGCAGTTGTTTCTATATAGTCTTAGATCCTAGAGAACATCTCAAAAGAAATGTTGCACACAACTGTAGCAATTGCGGTGGCTATTAATCTGTACCAGGAATGCATTTATTGGGATAACCCAAACTTTTGTAGGAAACTGCAGCAAGGGAAGTTATTTATGCTAACACCAACATGGATGCAACTATTTGGGTGTCACAGGATTTATGATGCAGTATCAAATACTTAGAGCTGAGGCTATATTCTTAGTTTTATTCTATTCTTAGGTACAATCAGCCAATGGACTTACAGCGAGTGGGAGACTTGTTTTATATCGCCGATTACTATAACGACTGCGTAAGAAAGTTGTACAGCGACGGCCGAGCAGAGAAACTTGTCTCTATACATTCTCGACCTTTTGAAGTTGCCGGCAATCTCTTCGTTGCAGCCTCGTATCAAGTATACAACGTGAGTTATAGATATAATAATCCTATTAACATTTAATTAGTGTACGGAAGTAGAGTGTACTACGTAGTTGTGTACGTGATCTATCTGTATGGGAAATGATTTTACTATCTTTTAATCAACTGATGTGTGGAATGATTCAGAACAGATATTTTTACTATTGCTGGTGGTACCTACAGAGTGCGAAAGTTTTTGCTTAATGTGCCAAGAACCTAGTTTTTGAGCTCATGTGAAATCGGAAGGGGAGCATATTATTGATATGATGACATGAGATAAAACACCTGCTGAGGTAATTGTGTGAAGTATTCCAGCAGTCCCAGCAGCTGACAACTCCCAGGGCAGACAAAACAAGTTAATTCATACCCCCTCCTCCCCCTCACCCTGCAGGGCCAGCAGAGGGTAAAACTGTAGCAGTGTTTACATTTCAAGACTAAAATAATCTGTTGATATATATGAATAATTCAAGCAAATATGTCACTAAAATTGCCTATGAACTTTACACTATTTATGCACTACCTATAGCCACCTACATGCAACCTATATAATATAACTTTAAACCACCTATGAACCACTTATACACCATGCACTACCTATATGATACCTATATATCACCTAATGTCACCTATAAACCCTTTATACACAATCTATATACCACATATAAACCACCTATAAACCACCTATAAACCACCTATAAACCACCTATAAACCACCTATAAACCACCTATAAACCACATATACACCACCTATACACCACCTATACACCACCTATACACCACCTATAAACCACCTATACAATATATTTATGCTGCAAACTCAGGCACCAGTATTGGTCAGCTCCCTATTCTCACTCAGTGCACTGAAATATTTGCCATGAAAATAATGCAACTCACATTAAACCTGTTGATGTTGTAAAACTGGTACCCATTAGCTTAAGCTGCTACGTCCTGGTAGGAAATATAAGCACATTTTCATACCTAAACTGCCAATTTCGCACTACAATAATAGTATCACAGACATGATGGAAATACTAAAGTGTGGCTAAAGGGCTTGAAAAGAATTTAAAGTTATTTGGGATAAATTTTAATAGCTACGACGGCGTCCTGTTACTCAACTATTGTGAATGTTCTAGCAAGCTCTATGCCATGCTTTGCATTCCCCTTCAAGTAAGATGTATCTAATACCACCGAAACACCAAACAAGGTCGCATTACTTTTTGGTTTCGCTTATTTTGATTTCTCTTTAGGGTAACGAATCACAGACTTCCTTAATCAAGGTATTGTTAAAAGCAATTTGATTGGCTAGCTTAATTTAGTTTCAGAGATTTAGTGCCAGTCATAAGTTAGTATTGAAGACACTGGAACTGCTCATCTGGCGGTATTTCAACCTTTCATTTCTAAACTTTTAGTTCTGTAGCCAGCATTTCCAGCATCACTTGTGACTATATGTTCATCTGAAAAAGCTTTGTGTACTTTAAGGCCACAGGTCTCTACTTTAACAGCCAATTAGCGTCGGACGTGCTGATTGGCTGTGCACACGCCACAGAGCTTCCTAATATATTATGCTGTCACTATGATTCATTTTGCCAGGCTTTGTTGGCTCTTCTAATGCAAGTTATTTTAGTTACAAAATTATACTTCCAAATTAGCATGCTTATACTTCACATAGCCTATGTTCTTACACTTCGCATAGCTTATGTTCTTATACTGTACATAGCCTATGTTCTTACTCTTCACGTAGCCTATGTTCTTATACTGCACATAGCCTATGTTCTTACACTTCGCATAACCTATGTTCTTATACTGCACCATCTGCACTGTAACTTAAGGTAGTTCTATTCACTTCCTACAAACTTTATAATACTGCACTATTCCATCAGTTTTGATGTATTTGAAATAAACTACTGACATAAGCTTGCTTTTACTTTACCATAGAGTAATGCTGCAAATGTATTTTTATCAACTTGGAATGAACTATTTACAGGTTCATGTAAATATTAACACATACGCAAGATTTGTGAGAGATGTTAATACTACGGTGATAGAGTCGTGTTCTCCTGATACCCTATCCATGCTCACTTCTGATAGGTGCTTGAAGTTGCTCCCTCTTTCCTCCGAGATCTCCACATACCAAAGAACTATAAGTATGTTTGCACTAGATGCAGTGTTTTAGCTCTCAGTTGATATTGTCAACATCATATGACATTTAGAACACTGAGTTCAATAGACTCCATTCAATGGAAAGAATCAGAAGACAAACTAGGGCGGAGTATGTTTTCATAAGCAGCCATTAACTCTTTGAATATGCTGAGAGGCAATTAATTAGAACTTTGTTTATGCTTCACGGCTGGAGTATTATTAGCATTTCCTGATTTTTCATGAGTAAATTAAAACACAAGCATATCGCAGCACAATAACCACACTTCACAACTTGTAGATAGTTCATTTGATGACTTGATCTGTGAGAGCGGCAGCACTGTGGCTGTCAAGTTCACGCCAGCATCAAAACCCAAAAGTCTCATCATGCGGCTGTACAAAGTGCACACCCTTGCTGCCACAGGTCAAAGTTCAGGGAGCACAACTCTAGCGAGTCCTGCTATAAGTGATCTCTCAACTACACCAGCGGGCAAACCAGAAATTATGGCCACCAATCCCCAAATAAATACTACAGAATTAATTCCAGAAACGTCTTCCAGTGATCCCACGAGTTTCAGGTAAAGAAGTTTTTTCTGTTATGTTATTCAGACTTACTGAACAAATAGAAACTTTTCAACTATTTTTCTATCATTTGTGAGATTTAGCTTAAGGAGTAAAGTGGATGGAAATGTCAAACTGTTTTGTCATACTTGACCTAGTTTTGTTTTGATAGCCTTAGTTTTATTTGCAGCCTTTCAACAGAGGAGTACATAGCTAGTCCTGCACGCCCTCTCTTAAATCACGCTCACAAACCCTTTGACCACCTTCCCAAGAGTTATTCACAGAGTAATGGCTCGTGGCCTGTAATCCTTCCAGTCGTGTTGTCTGCAATTACCATTCTTACGGTGCTCATAGTCCTAGTAATCATCATCAAGAGAAGGTAACTCTAATTAATTCTCATCTATCTCTGCTTTGTCCTGTTTGGGTAGCAGGGACATAACTTTAAGTAATACACGCATTTAATTTTTTGAACGAGGAATGTATTTGAGTGACCCTGCTTTGTCTTATTGTGAAGCAAACTGTCCATGCGTTTATGAGCAGGTATATTGCAAAATGCTTTTGACCAAATAGTATAAATATGAAATAAAAAGCAAACCTGCTAAAACTGGGCAAAGTGCTTGGTTAATGAATAATAATAAAATAAAAAACTATTTTACTTGAGATACATGTAGCTGATACAGTGGCTTCACACAGTGTTAACTCTTGAAGGTGGAAGTAAGTTTGCCTTAAACATGTTCATGTAGAGCCAAGTAATGTCTTATTTTATGTACAGCAACATTACTGGCAGCTGGCAGCATAGTTACCATTGTTTGCTGCCAGTGTTTTTCCTCAACCAATAGGCACTTAACACTTAGCAGTTCATTTTCCTGTGCTGTTCTTTCCTGCAGCTTCCAAGAAGAACTCTGGTTGGTTTGACTTTGGTAATTCCCACATAACACCCATTGTGCTACAGTAGTATTTTAGTTACAGCCATATTTTACACATATATCAAATAATGTCATATCATATGATGTAATATATTATACGATATGACATAGTATATCGGATCAAATCATTTTATGATATATCATATGATTTGATTTGAAAATAAAAACACCGAGAGCTCCAGACAGCTAGTACTTCGGATTGGTTTTATCAAATAGATAACATAGTTTTTTGTTCTACTCATTGTGACATTCTTAATTTCAGATTACTGTGTGCAGGAGGGCACCTGGGGGTACCCTCAGGGCTACTGGAGGACACCCTCAGGGCACCTGCAGTGTTCATGTTTATGCTATGCTAACATTTTATTTACTATATGTTGCAGTATCACTTTTACTTTCTTTATACAGACCCATTAGCCTAATTATAAGTGTAGACCAAACTAAATAGTTTAGCATGCAAGTGATCGTGTGTTGTAGCTCAGCTGTAAGTGTGTAAATTCAGTTTTGTGATGAATGCAATGAATGTCCACTTTACTTGGTGATACACAAAACGCAACTCACTAACTGTTAGCAGCTAGTTGGCCCTCGCTAAAGCAAACTATAAAATACTTAAAGAGGTCGCTATGCTTACAACTATACATGAATAGCACACCTAAAATGTCACATACCCCTAGCTGTGCCTTATGCAATGCAATGATAAAGTTCAGTTGCCGTGAAGAATGACTACATAAGAAGTATTTTGCAGGGCGCGGCGCAGACAATGTAACGGCGGAATGATGGAACTAGAAGATGATGACGCTTCAGACGATCTGATTGATGAGTCGGAACCGGGCAGATGTTTGGTGCAGACGGACTCAAATCTTGCCTGTCGATTCTTCAACCCTCATCACCTCCATCACGACTCCATTAAACCAATCAACTGTAATGGAAAACCCTTCACTGAAATGTCTCAGGGTAAAACAGATCCAGCCATAATATAGCCTCTCCACACTTATACAACTGCTGGGATAGATTATAGTTTATCAAATTTATTGCTTTGTGATATATAAGCATGCTAATGCTTTGCTAAATGTTCTATGTATAAAATTTCGTCTAGCATTACAGATGACGAAATTTTGCCTTCTTTTACTATGCAGAATGAGTTTAGTTTTCAGCTTCAATCTGCATTTTTGTAAATTGCCAGAATTTCTGTACAAGTATGTGTATACGCGCTTTTTCTAAACCTAATTTTTTAAACTGACTTGTGTATCTAAGCTGTACTTATATTTCTATTGAATAAAGCACAATATCTAAACTCTTTCTTCTTTAATTATACCAGCGTGCTACAGTTACTGAACTAGAAGTAATATAACATTGTATAACAGAATATTTCACTATCAATATAACGGAACACTAAATTTCCCAGTCATACAAAGAGTATAATATTTTAAAATATGCAACTTCATAGCAATATTATATTATATAATGTTGCCAATAAAAATGCCAATAAAAGAGTAACATATATTGATATAATAGAAAAAACAGATAATTTTAAAGCCTAATGATAATATGATAGCGTATAAGAATATATTGTGAAGACATAAGAAAACAATATTAACATATACCAATATAAATTACTCGGCATATATCAACAACATTGTATAATGACATAGAAATCCTATAGAAAAGAAATATAACATCAATATTATGCATTATATTTATATGAAACAATATATTATACTTTGAATAAACATCAAATTATTGATGGAAAGTTTTATTTAAAAAACAATTCATAGTATGTAGAAAATTTCAGAACTTCAAAACTTAGGTGCTTTCGTTGGAAGCATATCGCAATGGCTTACACAAATTAGCAATAGGAAACTTTTGTTAGAAGGCGCATTAATTTAATGTCACTGATAACCGGAGATATAGCATGATGGGAATTGTCAGGTGTTGCAGCTTTGCGTTCTGCTGAGTTGATTCTATTACATCTCTTGCTAACCATGAAGTTGACTGCTGCATTATTTGCAAGTAAGTTTATTACACTTATATATGGAGAATTTGACTTTGAAATTGCATAATTTTGAAAATAGAATGTAAATAAATATTAATTTGAATATAGTTGTAGTTCTCCTTGTGCAATCACAGGCCGAGGTTTTGGGGGGAGTTGATGTAGCTGCCCTTCTTACTACATTTCAAAAACTCAACTTGTTTTCTGATGGAATCAATGGAGCTGATCATGTTAAAGATGTGAGTTTTAGTATAATTGTCTTTTTTCTTTCTTTCTGAGCCAACAAGCTGAACAAATTATTGCAGTATCTTATGTAATCAGTTACATATAACAATTTGTATAATGCACTTTATATTCGTTTACAGTCAAACATTTTATTTCTTTACAACATTTTATACAGAACAGTATGAAACTATTAGTAAATAGTAAAATATTCTTCCATTATTATAAAGTTTTGACTAGTTTATAAATATTATGTATTGTATGTATAATATATATATCCAACAAGGCTATACACTACATACAACATATAACGGTAAACTAACACATATTATGGTACGCAGACTGTTTTGTACGGAAGAGCCATAAGAATAACAGATAACGGTGGGTGTGTCACAGTACAGGATCGGGCAACTTCCTTTAAAACTACGAAGTGCGCCGAAACTAGTGAGGTGAGAGAGTATAACTCTAATGTATATAAAGACATTGATACCAATATATATATATATATATATCATGATTCATGTATACCGTACAGAACATAAGCACTATACGCTATACGCTATACGCTATACGCTATACACTATTCGCTATACACTATACGCTATACACTATACGCTATACACTATACGCTATACGCTATACGCTATACACTATTCGCTATACACTATACGCTATACACTATACGCTATACACTATACGCTATCACTTACGGCACACAAATATACTTTATTTGAAGGAAGCCACTGCTGAGGGCACTTCGGAGCTGTTTACTCTGCTGATTAAAATAGGTCAAATGTCATATGATGACGTCGGCTTGAAGCCACCCACTCCCAAACCAGGTAAATGAGTTTGTCTACTTCTTATACATTCTCTTTCAGTCAGTTGATCGACTAGGACTATTTCATATTCTAGGGCTTAGGTTCGTTGCAGTGATTGGCAAGGATTGCAGATTTACTCTTTATAGCAGTTCATGTTTTCCCAACAAGTTAGAACCTGGGTCCAAGTTTCTCTGACATTTCCCTTTGAGTATGTATTATATTATTGTGGTTATTACTGCACATGTTATTTTATTGCAGTTGAAAAAAATTGTGCCGACAATTTCTCAGAGAAGAAATGCCAGTTGCACATAAAGCTTGGTCATTGTGACCCCAGCAATCAGTTTTTCAACTGGATTCACCACAATTGCTATCAATCCTGTGGGTGGGTAACATTCAACCCATTTCCTTGCGTATATGATATATGGTGCTTGGGCTAAACTTGCTGGAACACAGTATAATATGATATTAAGACAGCTTAGGCTATAGTATGTTTTGCATATTATAATAATATATTATGTCATTCCATACCATATTGGAGTATAATATCGGAGTATCATATCATAATATATCATATCGTAGTATCATATCACAGTACCATATCATATTATCATCTCATAGTATCATATTATAATATCATATCATAGTATCATATCATAGTATCATATCACAGTATCATATAACAGTATAATATCATAGTACCATATGATAATGATAAATCATTCACTTAGTTATGATGAATTATTACATATAATACACCATATGTTACATGCAGCATATTATTATACACCAATATTTTACATATTATAGTGTATACCGTATAAAATATAACGTATAGAATATACATGTATAGCGTATAGCATATAGTGTATATCGTATAGTGTATAGTGTTTAGCATATATGTAGTATATAGTGTATATAACATATAGTGTATAGCATATAGCATATATAGTGTATAGCGCATAGCATATAGTGTATGGCGCATAGCTGATAGCTTATAGCATATAATGTATTGCTATTACTTTACAGAGGGTGTCTGAGCAAAGAAGAGATAAAAGAGGCTCTTAGTTTCAACAAGCAGACGTAGAGCAGATTTTCAACCAGCGATGCTATTGGTTGAATCAGATGCTAAAGAAATCACCACTTTTCATGTAATAAACTGACTGCTGCGGTTTTACAGAAAATTTGTCTAGTATCTAAAATGTTAATCAAAATTGATAATAAAAATAGTTTGCAGCTTTATTGATTGTTGAATAACTAGACTATTGCTTTGAACGCAGATAACATCTTTCAGAAGTTAGTAAACTTGCAGATAACTTATATAGACTTTCAGCTTATAAGGGTGCAAAATATAAATAATAATACGATAGTACGTTAGACACTAACTGTTATAGTAGGTAATAGACAATTATGCATATCATACCTTCAAAACTTGTGATAAACTCAAAATTTTTGAACTGCTTATTTCTCTATATGCAAAATAAGTATAATCGGTATTCTAATGAGAGACTCACCCCCTCCCCCCATCTCTCCTACTGGCTATGACTAGATTGGTTGTCAGTGCCAGATCTTTATGGTCAATTTGGTAGTTCTTTGATATCAATTATTTTCTTATGTTGCATTTAAGAATCTGCGTTTAAGGTATAGCAGGCTTGGTTTAGTGCAGGGCTAGAGCACTGGTTTAGTAAACACAAGGAGGTCAGTGGTTTGGATCTCAACAAAAGGAATACTAGGAAAGGCATTAAGTCATAATTGCTCATTTGCTATGAACGAAAACAGGTTCTTGGCCTGCTTTAGAAAAAACCTTGCCATCAAGGGTGTTCTCTAAACAAAAGTGAGTTTTATTTATGAACTTTAGCTTGTAATGGAGATTAGCACTATATAGGCCTAGATCTTGAAAAGGCCATGAAAAAGTGCTAATAATGCTAATAACTAATACTTCCTAGCCAACATGGAGCATAACCCCTGATTACAAGGAGTTATATGAAACCAAGACGACTTTCTAGACTCTATTCGATTGAATATATATTATATACTGTACATAATATTTTAGAGTAACTCCCAGCACTTAGTGAGTAAAAAGTAACAACTAAATACCTTTTATAAAACTTGTGTATAGCCCTAGATACTGGCAGAGTTTATATTTATATAGGGTGATGCGGGCTCTGTCCGTACAGAAAATTTATTTTGACGACAGAAAACACAACATCTTTTGATCAAAAAGTGTAAAAAGCATATTGTTTTCTGGTGAAATCAGCGGACTACATTGTTGCAACATAGAGGAATTATAGGTGGGGTGGGTAACTAACATTCAATAACTTGACCTTAGTCTAAATATGTTTTCCTAGCCTATACACTGTTTTCAGTACCATACTCTTTCTATATGTTATTAACCATCAACAACAATTGCATAATTGGTACGTCTTCTACTGAAATAGTGTTGTGTACACATTGCTTATATCTGCATTGAAACTTTTTAAGCCTAATTTGGGTGCTAACAAATGATTAGTAAATATTTGTAGGTTGAAGTTTACAGTTTTCTTTTAGTGCACTGCGTCCTAACCCTTTTAGTCTAAGTATTTTTTTCATTCTCCATGTTCTCCTATAGTTTTAAGTTTTCCTTACTATGTTTATGCTATAATTGGAAGTTATTGATGTGGATGTTCTAGTAAACAGGTAAATTGTATAAGAATCACTGAATATAAGGATAATTATAACTGGAATAGTATTAAAAATATCCAAGGTATCTTTATGGTAAACATTTTTGAAGAACCACAGAGTGATAATACCTGCTTTATTACAAGTTTTCAATCAATCACCAGTCTACGAAAATTCAATTAGAAATATTTATATAAAGGAGTTGTCTATTTTTATGAGTCTGTTATTTTAAAAATTTCTTTGCGTTATTGCACATTTCAACATCGTTAAAATTCCATGAACCGACAAATAGTTACCGACATAAAAAGCGGAATATTATCACCATTAGAACTGCATCCTTAGACTTACAGCCATTTGCAATGTAAAAATTCCTCATCTCCGATTGCGGTGTATACTAGACTAAACGCAAGTTTTAATTATATTACTATTAATAAATTTAACTGGACTTCCACGTAGCCTATATTTGCAGCTGCTGTTATGCCACAAAATATTCAGTTGATTTAATTCTCAATCCTTGAATTCTAAAATCAATATCACTATGAGTATGACTATGACTCAATGAGTTAATGAGTATCAGTATGACTGAGTGTAAGACTAAGTCTAAGTGTATTTGTAAGTGTATCAGTATGAGTATGAGTATCGGTATGAAGTATGACTTTAATTATGATGATCAGGATGTTATCGTGATCAGACTGAGAATGGGAATCTTAAAATTGAAGCTAAACTTGATGTTATATTTCAAAATCATAGTCATGAATATCAACATGAATAGAATTTAAGTTAGAAAATGAAATATTAATATTTGTCGATGTCTTTTGAAATTACCATCACTATGAGTATGATATTGATAATGATAATCATAAAATGATAAATAATCACACTCGGTTATCTGACATACTGAGAGTGACAGTGATACTGATACACTCAGTCTCACATTGGCACTGATAGTTGAACTTGATATGAATTAAATTTTTATTTTATTATTAGTGTTATGATTATCATTTATAGTTATTTTTCAATGTTATAATTGTGATAATTATATTGATGATAGACACTAATAGTAATAATTTAATAGATAATATTTAGTATTATGATATTGATTTACCTACTTTTACGTACTTTTTGAGTTAAACATTGTTCAATTTGTAATAAATTAAATGTTTCAGATTAAAACTCACTTGACTCAGTACAACGGAACCTACTTATTGACTTAAGGTCTCATTCATAATTTGATTGAAGATAATCTCAACAGCTAATCATATTCATAGTATAAGTATTACTGTGTTGGTCAACTTAAGATTAATGTAAATACTTATAAATTTATTTAATCGTGATTATTTACTGATCTGATATACTACTAATGTCCTCTTACGTGGTAGGACTCTGCAATTACCAGGGTTTTTTATTGGTCCATTGTATCAATAATATATTACTAAATACTGTAAAAATACTTTAATGGAGGGTTTTGTGTTAGGTTTATGAGAGTGCGGTATTTGCTGTCACTATATGGATCAACACTAAGTCATGATGTCAATTTAAAAATTGGTATTAGTATTTCAGTTAATTCAAGTGTGGTACTCTTAATTTACCTGCATGTTATTGACAAAGTGTGATAATCATCAACTTGTTCTTCGTAGCTGTCTATGCTACATTATTTCAATTCTAACTGACCTCACCAGTTCACCTACTTAGAATAAACTTTGTAGAATGTACATGACTGCTGTGTAGTCTGTACTTAGTGAGACGGAAGTATTTGATAGTTTGAATCTGTCACTCTTGAGTGGCGATGACAGAGGGCGAGGAACCAGTTGCTGCTACTGTGAGACCGGTGAGTCTTGAATAGAATAGTTTACCACCTTTAATGAATTCTAACCTCAGTATGATTTACAGTTGTATACAGCCAATAAGGTGATGTATAGTAGTGAAATGTGAGCATTGAATGAGAATAGTAAACATGCAAGTTATTTGGCTGAAATTCATAATCATAAACGAGTATAATATACATTAAATTGATGGCCCTAGTTAGCTTGAAGTTACTCTTGCGTTAAACAATTATGACTATAATTATCAAAACATTGCCACTCTGTAGGAAAGAAAATCTACTGATGTCTTGGAGAAGCTAGACAAGGCTGAGCTTATTGATGAAATCTCCTTACTTAATAATTACATCGAAACTAACAAGTTAGAAGGTCAGTCCCTTCTGTTTGTTGTTTCAGCTCCTTCAATAGCACACACTGAATATCACACACTGAATGTCACACACTGTATGTCACACACTGTATGTCACGCACTGAATATCATACACTGAATGTCACACACTGAATGTCACACACTGAATGTCACACACTGAATGTCACACACTGAATGTCACACACTGAATGTCACACACTGAATGTCACACACTGAATATCACACACTGAATGTCATACACTGAATGTCACACACTGAATATCACACACTGAATGTCACACACTGTATGTCACACACTGAATGTCACACACTGAATATCACACACTGAATGTCACACACTGAATGTCACACACTGTATGTCACACACTGTATGTCACACACTGAATATCACACACCGAGTGTTATTGTTGGTAGACTTACAATCTCTAAAAGAAACAGAGGAAAAGCTGAGACAGCAACTTTGTGATGTCAGTAAACGGGAGAGCATCTTGCTGAAGACACTAGCGGAGAAAGAGCGTGAAGTTACAGATTTAGAGGTGAGTTGAATTCCCAGTTATTGAGGAAAGAGTTGTGTAAAACTGATACTTGTTTGAGGTAGATGCAGTAATGAAGAAATTGAAAAAAGTTTGTTTTCTAGATGAAAAATGTAGCAAAAGAAGTTATGTTCTCGCAAGAATTTCAACCTGCGCCCAAACCAAAATGTAATAATAAAATTGGAAAACTTGTGTTATCTCAATTTCTCCACTACTGCTCCTAAATGACTTGTTTTGTGTTGCATATACTTATATGTGAATTATTTACTTGACTTGTAGGCACAGATAGAGGAACTGAAACAGTACCAGCTACCTAGTAATAATCAGCTGAGAACTATGCTGCTTGAGCCAACAGTCAATGTAGTTATAAACAGACTCAAGAAAGAACTTGACACCACAAAACTTAGACTTGAGGAATCACAAAGCGAACTTAATGCTTGGAAGTTCACTCAAGACAGGTGATTTCTCACGGAACATGGAGATGTAGCGATATTTTAGAGCTCGCTTAGTGTCCCCGGCTACCAGTAGCTGTTGAGAAAGACAACAAGTGCAGTATTCAACTTACTACAGCAGCCATATTGTATCCTGTAACCATGGTAACATACAAATCTCACTACGACTGCTATAAACAAATGTGATGCGCCCTAATAGTCTATGAAATAGACATGCAACTACCTCTCCATTATTTGAGCAATGAAATCAATAGCCTAGTTAGGTCTGTGATAAATATCAATGAGTAATGTAAAATGGGCTTAGTGTTGAATATTTATAAAGAAGTCGTGTACAGGCGGCTTAGTATGGCCACAGGGCATAATAATCCCTGGTATGCCAACCATTTCGCACCACTCAATGTTAACTGGATGGATGGGCTAGTAACGGCATGTATAGCATAAAAATATACACCTGCGTTGGCGAGTGAATACCGTCTTATGGTGATGGTCAGGCGTGGCTAGACACTAGACAGTACTCTTAAAAACTTCAGACTGGACACAACCAGTTCCAAACGAACTGCCAATTGTGCACAGTTCCTGCAGGTTTCACTGTCAGTAGTTGTCTGCCTCAATGTATTCACTTTTAAATACATTTATGTTTACTTTTCACATCAGCCATAATTTGTTTTATTTCTTATTACTATCCAATTGATAATGTTTGTGTTTCTGTTATTAGTGTAAAGAATGTTATTCAGGTTTGGTCATGTTTTCATTAACCAAACTGAACAGAAATATAAATGCAATTAGCTGTCACATAGTGAAAGGTGTATTGTTTTGACTAGTATTGCATGAACCAACTAAGTTTTGTTTTCAACTGATAAGCAAAGTTGTAGATAGTGTCTTAGCTGAATGATTTCTTTGCTAACCTTATTAAAAATCCTTTGAAATACTAGTGAATCATAAAAATAATAAATTGAGGCAGCCATTGAGCTAGAGTTAATCTAACGGTTTTATTAATTAATACAATTTATCCTACTCCAAAGCCATGTGTCTTCCTCAGTTGATTTAATTCCAAAACTCCATTTTCTGTCGCAGTATGTGGTGTTGTGGCAATGTAGCAAAGGACTGTGCTGAGATGACCGGTCCTAGGTTTTGTTATTTATACGATATGTTTTTACTTCTGTATTCCCGCAGTCAAACCGGCAAGCATTTGATGGCCAGATGCCGTACGCTACTGAAGGAAAATGAAGAGTTAGGAATGCAAATATCACAGGGCCGAATAGCTAAGTTGGAGGGTGAAATTGCATTGCAGAAGAAACTAGTGGAAGAAATGAAAGTTGCTCAAAATGGTGTGTATTCTAACTTATTACTCTTCAGTTTGTACAATTTGATCTAATGTAGAGGGTAACTAAATTGCACACCGGGTCAGGTATGGTGAAAAAAGAACAGCCAAATTATAGCATGCTTGGAATTTGACATGGTTTCATTAGATTTTTTGAAGTAAGCTATTTCTATTGGACTGCAGTTTTGTGCAGCTGGGCAATTAAACTTTGTAAAGTCCAATAATTATGTTGTCGTTAAACTGAGTGGATAAGTCTGTTGATGAGTGAACATTCTGAAACCTCTTTGATTTCAGAGACTGAGCAGTTCGTTGTGGAGTTAGACGATGACACAGAGGGACTGCAGGCGACCATCTTGCTGCTTCAACAGCAGCTGAAAGAAGCTAAAGAGAGAATACACATCTTAGAAGGAACTGGTGACTCAACACCTTTACAGCAAAACCAAATGGATACCGAAACTACGGAGTCTATGGAAGACGAACCTACACACTCAGAATTGACGTTGGAAAATGAAGGAAATGACAACAGTTTGACGTTTCCAGAAAATTCTGAAATTTGTTCAAAAAACGAAGAAAAGACATCAATGGTTAATGGCTCAATTGCTTTGACAGAGAATGATGAAATGAACCCCACAAATAGTCCTGGTGAAAAGTCGTCGGCTTTGGTTAAAAATGGACGAACTGGTGTGTCTGTGACTAACTGAACACATAGTTACTTGTAAATAATAGTATGTAAATATCGTGTCTATCATCTTGATAAGTTACAACCTTTTGAAATTTACAAAGAATTATTCATTTAATAATAATTTTAAATAAAAGAAATGGTTACAGTGTTGGCGGCTTCTTAATACCACCATTTTTATTATTAAAGTGCTGTTGGATTGACAAGTAAATTTAGTGAACCATTTATATAGGATTATTATTTTTAATATAGTGTAAAATAATTTTTGTTTGTACAAAATCAACTCCATTACAAACATTGACAAAATAAATCAGCAATTTACTTTCTACATTTCAAAACAATTTGTGTCATGATTTTCACACAATCCTTGATTACAAAGTACAATAAAGGAAATCAGTTGTTGCATTGTCTGGATGCATACTATATTTCTAGTAGAACTGCTTTAGCATTTTCCATACAGTCTTTGTGTGCTGTCTGAGAAACCTAAAATCGCAGAAGTTGTTGAGTGAGCAACTAGTCTTGTGGTGTAATTGATCAAAAATATATATTCAGCTCCTTTGTAAAACTTCTTACAAGAATTTTAAAGCAATTCAGTCAGGTCAAAAAATTAATTGGCAAACTTGGGGAAATTTAATAGTCTAGAACCAACAGGAAATATACAATGTACATTTGAGATTACAATACGCAGTATTTGTGAGCTCGTCAAAAAGTTACTAGAATATGTATGTCAACATGTTGAGGTTAATGTTGACCTGCTTGTCATCGCAACGGCCTGTAGAATGAATGGAGAGCGTATCTACTGTATCAATTGAGTAAATTTCAATTTCAGAAATGCTTTTTAAAGAAAATGCCAGAGTTGCTCTCAGTGACTAACAGAATACGTATGTAGTGACAGTCAGCAGAGGTAAACTAAGTCAAGACTTACTCCAGTGACCACGCTGTTGAGATTGTACCAGACTAAGTCAGCGTCAACTTCGGCCATCAGGATTAGACAATTCCTGGCACACTGTGGGAAGACCAGAACTTGGTTAATACTAAGATATTACGTGACATTCAGAACATAAAATATAGTCTAGTCTAATGAATTAAATTACCTGTTGCAGTTGTGGTGGCTGGAAACAGGACAGATACAGGATACAAGAGCAGACAACTTCATTAAACATAGAATATCCGAGCTTAGTCTACCAATAGAATGACACATTGATGACCAACAAGTGTTGAAACATGTGAGAATATGTAAACCAGTATATCCACATATTACATAATATGGTGAATCAAATTTATGAAATAATTCAAATATAATAAATACTTAATATAGAAAGATAGTAAAAATAACTGTTTTTGTTGACAACATTGACAATGTGCATACAATTAAGTGCATTTGCTATATTCAAGGACAAAATGAGATCCCAACAAAACAGCTAGTTTTCAAGAAAGTAAATTGGGAGAAAAGAGAGAAATGTACATACATCAATACACAGAGTTCCAACTGTCTCCAATAACATCAGCTGTAGCTTATAGTCAAGGGTGTGCCTGTATGCTTTGCCCGTTCTCTTGCTAACATAATTGAGAACTCAGTATAAAATATAGTAGAGCAGGCAAGATTTGTACTAAAGGAATTCTAGCAACAGAAGCAAACAGAGTGACTTGCTCAGTGCTGGTGGAAATATAGTCTAACTACAGTAGGAGTACAGCATAACTACACGTGATTTACGGTGTAACTAGTTATTAGATCTGTCACACAGATATACATTATTACATAGAGTATAATACAGTATAACATAGAGTATAATACAGTATTACACAGGTATAATACAGTATTACACAAGTATAATGTCACACATATATATGAAGTAACCAACCTGACCGCTGCCTTGCTTGTTAACAAAGAGACTAGCTTCGGCAGCACGTCTTTGCTGACTCGAGCTCTAATGAAATCCTTTGACAGGTCAGCCAGAACTGCTAGACAGTTGATAGCCTGTGAAGTATATTCAAGAACATTCTAATAGTAGTCATAGAGAATGTTAGTCTATATAATATATTTTAGTAGACAATGAGAGTGTTATTCTATCTAATATATTCTTGTAGACATAGAGAGTGCTAGTCTATATAATATATTCTAGTAGTCATCGAGAATGTTAGTCTATATAATATATTCTAGTAGACATAGAGAGTGTTAGTCTATATATATATATATATATATATATATATATATATAAAACATATCTCTCCGTTACCTTGATAACCACTAAAGGCTCAGCATCGGAGAATCTTCTAGAAAGACCAGCCCAGATGTCGTGTACCGAAGGAAGAAGTTGTTCTGTGATAAAATAGATTTGCAACATTTTACTAATTGTAGCAATACATTAATCATAGATGAAATCAAAAGATTGATAAAGTGCAAGTTGTTCATACAACTGTAAGCTTATATAACAAAAACTTTCGTTTTGTCTTCATACCATTTTTACTAAAATGGTATGACTTGTCACGCGACATGGCTTGTCACTTAACATGACATCTCACGTGACACAACCTGTCACTTCACAAAATACTTTTTATCCCAGGTAAATAGGTGCAAGAGAATCTAAAGATATAAACAGTATAGAGTTTAGATACACCCAATCAAAGTGAAGTAGCCATGACAGATAATGGCGGATAGTGGTGAATTTTGTCACAATACCTGTGTGAGTAGACAGCACGGTACAAGCATCTGATATCATTTCAATGACAACAAGTTTGACCTTGACACTGGGATGAGAGAGCAAGTGTTTACATCTATCTAGCACCTACAGAATCCAGAGAGAATAATAGCATAGATAGAATTTGTAGCAGTGTGTTACACTACAAACTGAATACACATGTAACCGAAGCTAATACACAGATATTACACACCACGATAGGTTACCATAGATGTTACTAGCTACACAACATTCACCAGCCGTAGCTGAGGGATAACATAGACTTGGCTATTCTTTGGTAATCAATTCGTTGTGCAAACTTTTTCGAGACATGTGAAACAAGTATAATTCAGCAAACAACTCCCCGCTCATTACAATGTCAAGGTCACAGTTAAGCTCAATGTCAAGGTCACAGCTTGCTGAATGTCAGACAAGGTTTACCTTTTTAGTAATTTGCACATGCTCAGGTAAATTTTTTTTTTCTTGTAAATTTTGTTCTTCCTGTTCCAAATCCTCCACGGCTGCCATGTCTTCGTGTCTGTCGTGCTGTTCAGTAGCTGCTGCGGCGTCTGCATCTGATAGTTCGAGGTACTTAGAGGTCATTCTAGTTGTATAGTAATCTACCACGTACTCAATGATATCTAAAGTATAGTTTGAATCTACACCCACTTCTGAGTGATTATGATTGAAAGGCTTGTCAGCGTCTGATTGGTTGAGAGTAGACTCTTGTATTGGAGAGGAAGGAAACCAGAAGCAGAGCTGTCTAAGAAGAGTCTGTGGTACTCTGAGGAGAGAAAGACAACTCTCCACATAGTTATCGTCTAGACTTAGTAATACCTGGAAAACATGTTGGGAAGATATTCATCATGTAATCTAGGCCAACATGCTATTAGACATTTCACACTATTTTACAGTGAATTTACATGCATTATGAATAATTTAACTTAATTTAGTACACACTGGATATCTTCAGTTTTTAGCTATTTTTCACAATTTAGCTGGTAATAAACATGACTTTTTGCCCAAAACTAGTAAAGCACCAATAAATATACCGAAAAAATTAAGGTTCTTCTTAATTTCGCCTCATTTCCTATGTTTTTTCTTATATATTTAGCTTATTAGGAGTGCGGACCGTTACGAAAAAACCGTAACGGTCCGCAACCAAAAGTAGCTGAATAATTAGGAAGAAACATAGGAAATGAAGCAAAATTAAAAAGAACTTTGATTATTTAGGTGCATTTATTGGTGTTTTACTAGTTTTGGCCAAAAAACCCATGTCCATTAGCAGTTGAATTGTGAAAAATAGCTAAAGACTGAAGATATCCAGTGTGTACTAAATTAAGTAAAATGACCCTTATACTGTTATACAAGACTAAGTACAGTTCAGGTTTCTAATAGACTCATTTTTTGTTGCTTTTTACAAGTAATCTCAAAATGTATTGACATCAATGCGGTGTACTTTGCTGTCATGCTAGATGGATACAAATGAATACCGGTGAATGCAAGTAAGTACAGGTATATACGTAAGAGTAAAGGTAAGTACAGGTGAGTACAGCACACACCTCAGTGACGATCTGTGTAATGTATGGTAAAATAGTAGCCTGAGAGTAGCGTATCACACTACAGAGTACGGAGGGGCTGGTGGGGTGACGATGCAATCTTCTTATATTCAGGGATAGAATGTTACACACATAGTTACAGTGCTTCTCTATCAGCTCAGCCTTTCCACTAGACGGGAAATACATCAGAGTTAGAAATCAGTCTGTTTCAGTGTGCGTTATGAGCAGACAACTTCAGTCTAACTATCTATTAGGAGTCGTCTTCTAGTTAAAAAAATAGTTTGATATTTAGATATTAATGAAATATTTTGTAACTCAAACAAAAGAGCCGCAAAAAATATTAATACAATATATTAGCTGTATACACCTGATAATATCACCTGTATACACCTTATAGTCAAGTATTACCTGTAGTTGAAGGCAATACTGACAACCTGTAGACCGGTGACAGCTGTGTGTCGTATGAGGATATTGTCATGAGCACAAGACTCCAACATAGCGTACAGTGAGTACAGCAATAGTTCAGGGTACTCGGAAGTGCACACCTGAAGCAAGAGTGTAATGTGGCAACAGTGATGCTATGTGGTGACATTAGAAGTGCATGGTAACAGTATTAGTATATGGTAACAGTAGAAGCATATAGTAACAGGAGAAGTATAATTATGGTAACAGTAGCATTGGGTGGTGACAATAGTAATGTATTGTAACAGTATTAGTTTATGGTAACAGTAGTAGTATATCATAGTATAAGCAATGTATTGTAACAGTATTACTAGATGGTAAGGAAAACATCGCTTGGTAACAGCAGACTAACCTGATGTATGGCCACCAGACCTTCTAGAATGAAACAGAGTAGTTGTATGCTCTCGTTTCTTTCCACAATGCTCGTTTGTTTTGGTGCTTTGCACTCAAGTTGTCTGTACATGTCATTATAGAATTCCAGCACTACCTTACAAACATCGTACTTTTCTTCGGAACTTCCTGCTACACGACAGTGAGAAAGTTGAATATAATACTCTTCGTTGTAAGCATATTATATGTATTCCATAGGTATATTATAAACACACAGTATGTTAAACAATTGTCATATTACTATAATATTACAGCACTAACAGCAGAAGTCTCATAAGATTGACACAACATAGGGAACATACCTTGCTGAAAGGCGGGGAGATAACTCAGAATCTCATTAATCAGGAGAGCCGTCTGCAGGCGATGACGTCTGCTACTCTGACATTCCGACATAAAGTGGTCCACCAGAGTATACACTTCCCCTACGCAAGTGTGAGAGTATATTAGTATACACTTCCCCTACGCAAGTGTGAGAGTATATTAGTATACACTTCCCCTACGCAAGTGTGAGAGTATATTAGTATACACTTCCCCTACGCAAGTGTGAGAGTATATTAGTATACACTTCCCCTACGCAAGTGTGAGAGTATATTAGTATACACTTCCCCTACGCAAGTGTGAGAGTATATTAGTATACACTTCCCCTACGCAAGTGTGAGAGTATATTAGAATAGCTACAAGTTTCCTAGAAACACACTTAACAGAAAACAACTAGAATGATAGCATGAGCAAATCAAATTATCAAAGCAGCATTGAAGCCTTTTTCCTTGAAACTGAAACAAATCTTTCCACCCACCAAAAGTAATATAACAAGTTTATCATATTTTATTTGCCCCCCCTCCCATTGCCACGCAGCTGATACATAATTATAGTCTAGAAAATTACACGCATAATTAAAATACATTCAAATACTAAAATCAAAAAAATATTACCATAACGGCATGCATTTTATCATTGGCCCCACCCTTAGACTAACACAGCAAGTACTGATAATAACATGTCAACTCACCGTGTTTAGTGAAATGTGAAATACACTTGCTAATTTCTTCCCACACTGACTTGTGACTGAAGAGTAGGAATTGCCTTCTCAACACGGGGAACACTACTTCTGTTGAAGGCAACTCATGGTCTGTAAACAGCGCACGGGTGTTGAAGATATCATATGATAGTGACAGCACAACAGACTAAAATAGCGAATTGTTATGTTCAGCCCACAGTACTAGTTGAATGTGACCGAGGCAAACTTATTTGGCAGTTTTTGTGTACATTTAAATGTAGTAGACGTTTCTATAGAGTAGAGAATACCTGCAGTAGCAGCAGATGTTTCTAGAATGTTCACGGATGAGCAGTCGAGCTGCAGAAGTTGGAAGAGTGCCAGAGAGATCCTCTCAAGGTGGGTGTGGCACTTCAACAAGTAGACTATCTGAGGACCGAGGGAGCTGAGGTAGCCATTGAATGTCTTTAGCACCTTCAAACTTTCAGATTCATCTACAAAACACACAGTATTTATTTTCAAAAACAAATAAGTATCTATAGGAAGCATCTGCAGGTAAGTTCTAGTGCTGGAATCATCAGGCAGGTATTGGCAACATTAACAGTAAAATTGGACTTTTGCAACTACTGCGATTATCAATTGACACAACAATGGGCTACACCATAGAAAATGGTGAACACAACTGAATTTGTCAATTGGCATAAGTGCAGGTAAAATTTCATTTGCAGTTGTTGGACTCAGATAACTAAGTGACTGACAGTAGGTTAGTAAAAGTATCAGGCTTGACTGAACAGCGTATAACACTGTTGAGTGTCTTCCATTTAAATGTGTTTGTACTTTCACTGAGCAAAGTTCTAAGTTCCAGTTAATTTAACTCTTCAAAAACTTCACTAAAACTTGCTGAACTCACAATGATGTAGAGAAACACTCGCTAAGGGCAATACTCAACCTCTACAGTCTACTTGATACTCATGAGAAAGGCAGTGTATTCAGTCAGTTGCATAGAAGTAGTTATACTATACAATATAAACCTTTAACAAGAATACCTGTAGTTCTATTTAACATCTTATAATTAAGTAGAAGGCAGTACTAAAATATATCAACAGCTGAAATGATTTAATTGCTCCTGTTGACTGCACATAAAATGTAATCACAAGGTATTAATTAAGTTCAACCAGTTGCTTTAATAATGCAAAAACTGAGTCAAATTATCCGACCACATCACCATGTTGATAGAGAATTTTGAATGTATAAACACAGCTGACACATGATATATTCTTGCCTACACTAGAGTGAGGACTAGGACTAGAGTACTAGGACTAGGGTACAAGGTCGTTGAGAGGGTAACTAGTTTTCTGAAAGTTTAAGTAATCATTAAGACCTTGTCTAGAGATGGTAGTAGGGAGTCTCGTCGCGATGTCATACACTCTCATTTCCAGCATCTCCCTTGCCCCCTCCACTCTCTCTAGTATTTCCCCCAACTTCTCAGTGCTGCGCTGAGAAACTTGAGTGAAGTTGTCTCCCATGTTATGTGTGATGATGTCTAGCAGCAGCTCCTTGCTGTCGGGGAGATAACTACAGGAAGGAAATACTAATAACAGGAAATGAGAAAGGGTTTCATGACAAAATGAAAGGTAAACACAGTTGTATGTGATGATCTGCATACACTGAAAGTGTAAGTAATCATGAACATAAAACTTGTCACAGAGCCTAGAGGATAGCCTCAGTGACATAAAGTAACTTGATTTCTTTTAGACAGGAAGTGAGCAGACACCACTTCCTGTTTAGAAGACAGTGTAAGCTATGGTTAGTTACAATCTGATGTGCAGACGACTCTATTACAGAAATGTAGAACTACTTGAAATAGTCACCAAGTGTTAAATCAGTCAAACAGTGAGATGACTACTTCTAAATTATTAGCCAATGAATGAAGCCGGAACAGTACACACCTACTGCAGTGGACTAGAATATGATACGACCAATCAACTGCTTCCCTCCTCACCAGCCAGCTGTCATATGACATGCAGACGTCACATATAGACTTGATGACTAAAGGCAAGCTCTGCGTGGCCATCTTACGCCATTCTTCGGTCTTATCCACAATCATAAACTTGTTTGTGTCTACAAAACCAGGAGGGAGTATTTGGTAGATTTTACAGAGCTGGCTACACTCAAGTGTGAACTATTTAAAAATTTAATCATGTTTAATCTGTAGGTCTAATTAGGAACAAACTTTAAACCAAAAATTTAAGAGCAATTATTATTGTTCACTTTTTATGACACGTCCCAACCTCAAAGCAGACAGAAGTAGCGGTTCTACAGAACACAGGCTAAAAACAGACATACAGTGTCAAGGTCACTCACCGACACTGAAATATGTGTGAGGTAATGGTGCAATGTCCTCGTCATGCCCCCATGGAGAATTAGAAAGTGAAATCCTTAGACACCCATGCATCAGCTTCAAAGCTCTCTAGAAAACAAGATATGAATATATGTTGATGGCAAATATTTAGATGTGTAACTTTAAACATATTACTACGTATACACTACATACACACTACATAGTACATACACACGCACGCACGAAACGTAAACTGAGATACTCAACAACACGACTTTACAAACAAAATATGAGTAGAAATAGTTTTCATAATCATCTTCATTATTTTGTAGTGAACAAACCACCTGGTGTTTTGATGCAACCTCCTACACCCATTATGAATAAAATATGTTTTCAAATATGATGATTTTTCAAAACTGTTAGGGCACTTGATTGACTGACATTTACTAAACATTCATGTTGCTAGAACCTATTTTTGATGTTTAGTCAATTTCTAAACAATATGAGTGAAAGTCATATCAGAAGAAGCTTACTGCTATGACTTTAGCCTTGGGGGCTGGACTTGTTATAATCTTAGTGATGTGCTTGACCATGCCGGGCAGGAAACTGGGTAGAACTGTGGCTAACACTCTTCTCAGTTCACAGTCTATTAAACAAGTGACTTATGCAGCTTTAGATTACTGATAATAGCATATATAAATGAGTCATAACAGTATAGATTTGAGTCATAATAGTATAGAGATGAGTCACAAAAGCATATAGATAAGCTCTAATAGCATATATGTAAATGAGTCACATAGTTTAGAGATGGGGCGTAAAGCTTGCAGATGAGAGACATAAATGCATTATGCTTATATGGCAGGTAAAACGAAACACTTTTGTCTAGCAGAGTATTAACCAGTGTGTATTAAACCATTATAGCAATGTAGTAAAATATTATACTGTATATATACATGCATTACAGTGACAGCATACTATATGCATACAGGATTTATTTCTCACCAGTTTTATCATCTAACAGGATAAGAAGGCAGTCTAGTGATGCCTGAGTGAGCTCTGAAGACTGGCTGGCTGACGCTGTTGTCAGCAGGGTGGATATTAAACCCCCAAACAAAGGCAGCGCCTCCTTAACTATAAATTTGTAACAACTACAAAACAACATGCAAATCATGTATGGAGTCGTACAGTATATACAAGTAGCAATACAGCATATACAAGTAGCAATACAGTATATACAAGTAGTAATACAGTATATACAGATAGTAATACAGTATATACAAGTAGTAATACAGTATATACAAGTACAATAGTAATACAGTATATACAAGTAGTAATACAGTATATACAAGTAGTAATACAGTATATACAAGTAGTAATACAGTATATACAAGTAGTAATACAGTATATACAAGTAGTAATACAGTATATACAAGTAGTAATACAGTATATACAAGCAGTAATGTAGTACACAAAAGTAGTAATACTCACACAATATCACTCCTGCTGAACAATGCATGAAACATGCTAATAGCTGCTGCTTTAATACTTTCCTCGACAGCTGAAAAAAATAAAAGCTAATGTCATTGAAATAACAAATTTTTTTAAAGATACTTAGTAAATATGTTCCTAAAGATTAAAAGGCTGCAACTTGAGTGAAGGACAACACAACTTCTACCTATATATCATAGATATTCTCACATACCTGCATTCCTCTTAGTTGGTAGAAATATTATGTCTAAGACTGTTTTGAATAAGTCTAAACAAATGGTTTTACTTTGTAGCTTAATTCTTTTGAGAAGCAGATTGAAACACTCCAAAGTAGCCAAGCAGACCAGATTATCTCTACAGAAAAGAGGAGGCAAATCTAAACTTCCTGTCTTAGACAAAGGCAACTGGTAGAACCAACAAGAAAGATCCCTTACTTGATGGCATAGTTTTTCAAAAGCAGTCGAAGTGGAAAGGCAATATATTCATGCATTTGCTGAACAACATCATCTGAAAGAACATCAGATCTCAACACATCGGAGAGAGTTTGAACAGATTTCACATCATGATTCTGTGTAACAGTGACTGTGATTGGACGGAGGTAGTTGAATGCAGTACTGACGTCCATTTGTACTGATAGATAAAGCTGAAAACACAAAGAACAGTTTTGGCTACAAAAAAGAGCCTGTGTATATCAAAAAATATCATTTACCAAGTTCAATTGCCATCATATTTAAAACTCAATTACCCCACCAGTGCCTTAAAAACTTAAAAATTGAAACAAGATCACCCAAATGTAGATATTAGTGGTGGTTACCAATTAAAATAAATAACTTTTTAAAGCTTTATGGAACTAAAGTGATTGCTATGCATTTACATTTTAAAAGAGCTGTGTTACAGCAAAATAAGATTAAAAATTAAAGATGGTTTAAGGCTCATGAAAATACACTATTTGGGATAATTTCATGTGCCAATTCAAATATATATTATTTTTGTTCAATGATTATAATGATAATAATCAACCACTGATAATGGGTTAAAACAAACTACTTATTTTTGTAAGCATTTTTATTAGATTATCATGATGCCATTTATCCTTGCCTCAATAAAAATCCTTTTTTTCTGAAAACATTGCTATTTAAATATATGAGACAGAAGTGAGTGCTTAGATTTATTAATATTATAATTTCTAAGATTATCACCATGAACATTGCTCATTAGGCTTGGAACTTCAATTTTTACTTTAGATAGTTTGACAAAAAAAAAAAAATGAAATTATAGTGCTTAGTAGTATTAAAACCATAGTCTTTATAAAAGTAATTTTTTTATGATGAACATAATAAATTATATATTAATTTCCTCTTACTCCTTAAGCTTTTTGCATTAACTTTCAGTCTTGTGTTCAATCCCATTGACATCACTAAGAGTCGTTTTTGTTGCCATCTGAATTACATTATTCATGATTAGTTAAAATGTAAATATGCATTAGTCGTACTCTTAGACTTTACTTTTAGTTTTGAAGCATTTTAAAATGTTAAATATCTCAAAATTGTCAGAGTGAGTAGCAATTTGAGAGTGAAACTGAGTAGTAACACTAACTCAAACTGTGAGAATTGGAGTAAACATAACATTAATTACTGTAACACTAAGTCTAACAGTAACTGTAAGTAACTGTTACTGTAAGACTAAGAGTAAGACTATCATTAGTATCATAGACTAAGACTAAGAGTTAGAGTAAGAGCAAGGTAAAACTAAAAGTAAAACTAAAACTAAAAGTAAAGCTAAAGGTTGAAACAAATTAGAAACACTGCAAAAGCTTTAATGAATCAACAAGTTATGGAAACAAAATTGATGCTTCATGAAAAAATAAAACTGTTGCAATTTTTTTTATAAGTTAAAATTGAAACTACACGGAGATCTTTAAGTTTAACAAAATTGATGACTAATTACGGTTTCAAAGGTGGAGACTAGAAAGCCATATTGATATTATTGTAGAGGAGATCTGCGGCATTATAAAGATTCCGTAGATGGATCGTGTACAAGTAAACTATAATGTAAAATATTATTACATAAGATTTGTATCATAATAACGTTATAGTCACTACCAATTTAATGTTACATAAAAAGAACGTTTTTTAAATTTGCAAGACTACAAGATTTTAATTATTGAATTATACAAGTTCGTTGTTTTCCGACTTTTTAAAATACAAGTCTTTTCTTCTACATACAGAGTTGTCATTACCTGCAATTTCAATTTGAAGAAAAATTAAGCCATCATAAATTATTATTATTATTTTACAAATTCTAAAATCATACTACCAGTAATGATAATAATATTTGTAACAGTAATAATTCTTATATTATATCGAAAGCAAAAAACTTTGCACACGGAGTTGTCATCTTTTATTAACTACACCAGTGTAAGCTTATTATAAGATCTCTTACATCAAACTATGATATTGACTCTAATACTTAGCTGTATCCATCAAAGGTTAAAGTAATTCATTCATCACGCCTCGTTAGTATTGCGTTTGCCATTTCATTTTATTATTCTAGTGTGGTTGGTTTACATGTGTGAGTGAAAAGTTGCAAAAAAAGTTGTTTAAGACTAAACTGAAACTTGACAGTTGAAATTTAATAAGTTTAAAGTCTGTCGCAACAGATAATTATTCACAGTCGAATTGAAATTGAAACTGTTGGCGTAACTCAAGCTGAAACTCGGAACTGTAAGTAAAACTTAAACTCAAACCAAGTCTTGGTCTGTAACTGTAAGACTAACACTAACTCTAAGAGTTAGTGAAAACTCCAATTTTTCATTCAATATTATTTCATAAATAACACTAACAAAATTAAATGTGGCTTATGCCTTATACTTATAGCCATTCAGCTTTCGTCAGTACTCAGTAGAGAGGTTTTTAATATACAATTTGAATTACAAATACTAATAGTAATACTAATAGTAATAGTGAAATACATGTGACTAAATTATCATTATGTGTTGATGTTCAGTAGCATGAGCATGTTAATGTTATTGTTACCAGTGACTTTTGTTATCTGAAAACAAGTGCTCCTTATAGTTGATAGTTTTTGATGGTCAGTAAAGTTTTTTTCAGTTTTTTTAGCCATTTATGTGGTTGAAAATAAGAGCCTTTAATCTCAAAGGTATTTTCTTAAGAATCTGAATCATGTCTCATTGCCAAAACCTAAGAGGTTTTAATTTGTGCAAGTGTTGTTTCGAGTGCTTGCAGTGTCAGTTTGTTTATACAAGTATTTTATATTAACTTTGATTTTCAACGTGAGCATCTATGCGCATTTAAAACTGAATTGTTATACTTATCAAGTGAACTGCTTCTAAAAATAAACTAAACCTGAGTTGATCCTCGTGAAGTGAATACAATTTTAATTGTACTAAGAGACCAATACTATTAAATATTATATTTCAAGAATCAAATTATTGTGAACAGTTGTTGAATTCTACTATTCCTCAACTTGTAATGAGAATTTGAGATGTTACGTTTGTATTAATTAAGCATTCATTTATGTTTCATGTAGCAACGCCTACAGCCAGTTGGAAACTCCCAAAGCCCAAAAGATCACTTCAGAGAGCATAAGCATGAGAGTACAGCTTATATTACAGCCCTGTGTTGAACTGATAGATTCTCCCTCGAGCTAGTATAAACTCCATAGACTACCTAAATTATTATATTACAAATCCATAAGACACTTTATTTGGAAATAGCCAAGGAGTTCTATAATAAATAAAGTTTGATATTGACTTGATAACTTGAATAGAAATTTGAGGTGAAGATGGTGCTGGTGAACATAGTCAAGGGAATCTTTATGCTGATGTTCTGCCTAGGGTACTCACTAGCTTTACTAGGCGCTGCCAAACTACTTGAAAGTTTGGTCCACAGACTAGAAACAAGCCAGGTTGGCCGAAAACTTTCATTTAGCTCTTGGAAGAAAATGCTGGATAGTGACAGCGAGAATGTTTTCTGTAAGTTATTTACTTTAGTTTGCATGTTTCTTAACATGTCAATGTCAAAATGTATGTATAAATGTACTTAATTGAATCAGTTTTGAGGCAGACTAAGAATATTAGTGTGTACTTGTGTATACTAAAGTTTTATGTTCATGTAATGATGTGTTTTAGCACCAACCCATGAGTTTGGGTGGAGCAAGAGATCCTATAATCTTCAGATGGCAGAGAGAGTAGAAGGGAGTCGTGTTAAACCGTCTCTTTGTTAATCCACTCCTTACATTTTTATCCCACTGATATGTCCATTTGATGACTTATATAGTTTTTGTATATAGTTTTCTAGCTGTTAGTTTTTGTCCTATGTTTACTCTATATACTTTATTACTAAAATGCCTAAATATCTACGTTTAAAGTTTATATATCGTATATCGATGCATATGCATTGCTTCTGCAATGCCCAGTAACCCGGTGAATCTTTGCTATGCTTATTTGTGAGTAAATAATAATAATTCACATGCATTAATTCTATATTTTAATATACTACCAGTTTTACAGTAGTAGTTTATTATTGTTTGAAAATAAATTCTCACTAAAGCCAAATGTATATTGGGTATTTTATTAACTTCTCAGCATGTGTGTTGGTCATTGCATCAGCTAATTGCATTCTGCTGATTATTGCTGCATAATGCCATGTCTAGCCAAGTGATTTAGGACTAGAGATTTATAGCATGCATTATAAAGCTGGGCAACACTGATACTTAGCCTGAATACAATTCCTAACATGCATTATAATTAAACATAAGTCTACATGTAAAGAACCTGCTATGGCAGAAAGTAATTATCACTGAGCACTGTATTGACTGCATCAAGGGTATCAAAATAGCAGGACATTACTCTAAGCAACCTATACAACATACAAATTACGATCACTCCAAGGTCGCATGATATGGATCACGCCCCGAGCACATGTACTGCCCTGCATAGTGACGACACAAACAATGGTACGCGTAATGTACTTGCTGCTTGTACGTGATAGCTACCACATGGCTGCAAATTTTTTCTATTCATTGCAAAAAACCACAAATATAACGGCTCTTATGATCCATGATACGAGTTTTAAAACCTTGCACTTTGAGCATCTCTTCACCGTGCAAAAATGCATAATAGTATCCCAACCAGTCTATATTTATAAGTATTTCATGTTAACAGCAAAACTATTACTCCACCAATAATTGTGCTGTTTCAACACCAGATGAATAGCCTAGCTACTCAGATCAAGAAATAATTTGACCACAAAACGCTACAAAACTTTCTACAGTGCAGTGTTAAAGAACTGCTATTGCTGATATACAATGACCTAGTGGTTGTCAATGCTGTAAGCTTGATTTAAACAAGGATAAGGAGTGGTAAACTTTTTCATCTAACCTATTAAAATTTTTGTTCTATTAGACTGTTTATATTTTAAACAAAGTTGAAATGGCTTGCCATTAGAAAATGAGATAGTCCCACATGTAATGTACTTTCTTTCTTGTTACAAACCTTGCTGGTTAGTTTAAGGAGTATGCATTGCCAAACTAAAGTTCCTTGCAAATTATACAACTTTGGCCATTTTAAAAAGTGCTCAAATATTGAAACATCCTATTACAGCATTCAATACTGACGTGAGAGTCAAACAAGACAAATAAATGCAAGAAAGGCAATGAAGCAGCACACAAGCTATCTAAGTTGATTGTAAGTCAGCAGTTTGGAGCAGCTGAACTAATTTGGAAAATAGTCATTGCTTTAAATGGCAATACCATCACCAAAATAATATCATTTTTACTAAGTTTTTTGAAAACTTACCACTAGGAATAGCTCCAGAGTTAGAAATAATAGGAATCACATAATAATTAAAATATTTTGTAATAAAAAAGTATCTTTATACTTAACTGTATAAAGATGCATAAAACTAGCTAGCTTTTTTTTAGGTCAAAATAAAACAACTTTATTAAATAGTAGATAACTATATTTAGTTCAAAATAAACAGATGAACCATGACTGTGATCAGGGTCGCAGCCGTAACATTTTATAGCTGGATAAACAAGTAAAAATTACATAAATAGAAGCTGTTTAAAAGAATGTGCAGCCTGCTGTAACCAGGAGAAAACAACTGCATCACCAACATCTACATCTTGACTAAAACAGTACGACAATAAAATGTGCTCAAGTATAGAGAGATGACAATCGTAGTTCTCAGCATAGCAGCATGGCATTGAACAAGCTGGCCAAATAATGAATATATAATACTCCGTACGCTTGCCCACTGGGAGTACCCATTTGTAGTATGGACATTTATCTTCCCATGCATGGACACTTGATATTTGATAACTGTCTGTAGCAGTCTCATTACTTTAATTAATTAAAAAGCGCCAATAAACTGAGTGGGGTTTTCAATGATGAACAATAGAAAATTTATGGTAATACTAAATGTGGAATTCGGCTATATATACAAATTGCCTTTATTAGACCAATTAAAATCTATTTTAGCCCAAAAATCTGAAAACCATCTGCTGAGAGCATGGGGGTCGGGCACTCCCATTGGTGACTGACAATAAGTAACTAACATTAGAAAAAAACTGTGCTTTGTAAACTGTGGGAATGCTAAACATTTGTAGTCATCATATATGATAACAGTTTAAATAACAATTTGTAAGCATAAAATAAGAATTACTAATATAGCGCTTCCTTCCTTTACTAACTACCAAGTAGTGCAAATGCTAAAAAATCATTAGTTTTACAATAAAATCTCTTTCATTATAAAAGGAAAAGCATATAATATTAACAGGCACATAGAATTATTTAGCCAGCTACAACACTTACACTATTAATGTGATAGAATATGGAGACCTGTATATAAAGACTAAGATTAAATGAAACTGAAGCCTGGGCTCTCCACTACACCATGTCGAGGGTGTACGGCAGGCGTCCCTCAACGATTTGCCAAATTTGCCCCTCATCACTTTCATCATCAGCATTCCCTTCGCTAATGCCAAGGTCAGCTAACATTTTGACTGTATTATCTTTCTTTGAGAACATTAATTCGTCTATTTTTCTCCAGGCTGTCTCTTCATAGTTGAGTGACGCCACCAAAGCCTCTTCGCCCTTAGTGGACTTCTGAAACACAACAGCAAAACATTACCAACACTGCCACAGACATTATTCTTGCTGAAGCATTCGGAAAGAGGAAGCAAATCCCAACTGCAAGCTGTGAGAGCTTATACACCATGTAGTCTGAGAGTATGTTCCTACAGACTGAGCAGGTTGCTTAGAACTCCTCTACAAGGTTGAACAACTCCAGATGATAAAGTAACTGAACTGGTCAACTAAGAACAGAGCAACGATAACCTTAACCCACACTGAGAGTTGCAGCAGAAACACAAAGTGCTTTTTTTCTGCTTTTGTTGAGCTAAACAAAAGTCAATGTTTAGTAATTAGAGAAGCAAACATTAAAGCATAGCAGCTGCAACATGTAGGAGTTGTGCCCCACGAGGGAAGCCTAATTGGAAATCTATCGCTGATTATACAGCTGTATACAGTCATTAGATTAAAAACTGCTTGGGAACAGTGTAGATTTAGAAAGAGTGTAGATTTAGAAAGAGTGTAAATGTAGAAAGAGTGTAGATTTAGAAAGAGTGTAGATGCAGAAAGAGTGTAAATGTAGAAAGAGTGTAGATGTATAAAGAGTGTAGATTTAGAAAGAGTGTAGATGTAGAAAGAGTGTAGATATATAAAGAGTGTAGATGTAGAAAGAGTGTAGATGTAGAAAGAGTGTAGATGTATAAAGAGACTTCATAGCATTTGACAGAATCATTAAAATGCTGGTTTTACCGAAACAAACAAAACAAGGTAATGAATGTTAATGTTAATTTGCATAAATCTACACAAACAGATTAATAGACTGAGAGAGAATATTTAGAGGAGAATAATACATATAGGACACTTGTGCAGTACAGCCCCATATCTAACAAGGAACTAAGACTAAGATTACCTTAGCCCAGTGTTGCACAATTAATTAGATATTCGGTTTGATGGAGGATAATTCAGCAGGTCTTGATTTTGTCTGATAAAACATCAAATAAATGCTGAAAAATTGCCAGGAAGCTACTCAGAACTGTTAGCAGGAAAGAACTTTTTTACACTTACATGCCCTTTAACATGTAACATGTATGTGATGTGTGCGCTGTCTGTGTGGGACATGCGTAGCCAGGGCACATGGCAGGACTGAGACATAACAAACAATATATCCAAAGGTTATCTCCTATCCATACAGGAAACATAACAACACACAAGGACACACAGACAGATAACATCATAGACTGTGCTCCCTAACATGATCATGCATTCAGCTAATGCCTTAAATTCTAAGTTCACTGGTGTGGATAACAGCCTAAAAGCCTGATCCCTGGTGATAGATTAACACAATAAACAAGAAGATGGCAGAGCCCCCTATCACTAGACTAACTGTTTATCAGGGACTGAGCATGAACAGGGGAAGTGATCAGAGTAGGGACTTGTGGGTGGCAGGGAGACGGCAGACGATGGAGTGGGCGAAGGTCAGTTATGAGCTGATGTTGCAAGACTCTATAGGAATGTAGAGTCTGGCTGAGTTACTATCAGCTGAGTTACCAGAAACAGAAGGTGTGAAGTCCAACAGTCTCATCGCAGGCTGAATGACTGTTAGACTGTAGTTACAGACTGCACAGATATGTGGATGTTTGCTTAGTCTGCACCATTATTTTTGGTTTACCATTGCTCTATTTCAAGAGCAGACAACTTGTCATGCTAGAAAATGCAATTCTGCACCTATATAGACTATTGCAACTACAGCATGTGCTGCACCATAACATATATTGTAATATAGCATGCACATATATGTGCACTTAGTGTATATAAACCATATAATCCCTCTATAAAAACCCACATTGTATATAGATCTTAAGCTACAGTGAAATAACCAAGGCCACAACTGCAGGTTGATATAATAGGAATATATTACTGTACAACAAACTGAAATATGTCATCAGTAGCCTAATTAATGATTTTATTCCGTGCTAACAGAATAGACTACAAAGGCAATAATCTACATAATATAAAGAAAAAAGTAATTATTAAGGCTGTATATAGACTGTTAATGCATACAATATGGAACATTAGTCTGTTGTAACTAATGGTTACCTAGACACAAGTTTCCTAATAGGAAACTTAGCCTAATAGCCTAATGCCTAAGCTAATGCCATAGCCTAATGTTCCAAGGAACAAGCAATTAGAATATTATAGTAAACTTTGAATATCTTCATCTGTGTTAGTTATAATTGCATTTCAGTTGTCACACTTTCATAGTTGAAGTCAATAAAATGAACCCCACAACTTTGAATCAATTTTTTCAAACTTGACTCTTCAAAAAATTGTTTTTTCCCAGCAGTTGTTATTGTTTGAGTTTTGTTGACAGTGAACAGCTCAGTAAGATAAGAGTGGACAGTGTCCAGTTTATAAGTGAAGCCAAGAAACCACAAGTAAACAAAAGCTATTATTAATATAACCACAACAATGTTTACTGGAGCTAGTAAAGGCTGTGGGAGTGGACTGGTTACTTAGGAGACTGTTGCCTGAATGTTAGAGTCATTAATCAACAGTCATGGCAGTCAGTGGCCAGCTATTAGTTAGTGGAGAGGCTGTAGAACAAAACTCAACTAACTTAGGAGCTGTAGGGGAGAAATTGAGATAGCCTAAGTTCTTTAATTTTATTATAAAATTTTGTTTTGGAGCTCGAGTTAAAATTCTCACGAGAACATAACTTCTTTTGTTAAATTTTCAATATAAAACACAGGCATTTTCAATTTTTGAAGGGGGAGGTGCAGAATCGCGACTGTTTCAAATAGCCCTAGTTCTAAGAAAGCTGTATTTATGAAGTGATAAGTTTTATGACTATATAATAAAGCAATCCCACCCCAAATCAAAATTCTACGGTCTTGATGCACGCAGCAGCTACATAGTGAGGACTTGATAGCCAACACAAAGTGGCACAGTTAGCGACTAGGTCACCTAACTACAGGCTGAGGCTAGATAGAGGGATGTGATTAGCAAGTGTGAATTTTAAGAGTACTGCGTGTGTGATATGATATGGTGTGTACTGCATGCATAGTGCATGTGTACTTTGCGTGCACGGCTGCACTGCGTGTGAGTGATCATGAAGTAATAATGTTGGCGACTAGCAGCAAGGACTAAGTAGTGAGAAGGTAACTCTGAAATACTATGAAGCAGCAGAAGGCACACCCAGCTACCTGATCATGTGCAGTTACTATGGTTGGGGAGGTATTAGCAGAAAGCGCAGCGTCCCCACCTTCAGTTTGAGCAGCTGTAGTTTCATCAAAGGCTTTAATAGGTGCTGAGCTTGTGGGTGGGGGATTCTGTTCATTCTGTAGACTTAGAACCTCCTCAAACGTGCCTTGTTTCTCCTCACTGATACCAGCACTACATAGTATGTACAGCATATTTATGTGAACACATGCTAGATGAACCAATAGGTGTAGATACAGCAGTTTGAAGGAAAATAACTAATATAGGAGAGGATAACTCAGAAATTTCACTAATACATACATTATATTATAAGCTATAGAAATAGCTAGTGATATGCTAGTTGGTATATTATACTGAAGTGAACAATAAGATAGAGACCAGTTTGATAATAAAACCTTCTTATTCCTTATAATCTACATCTTTCAGTTCCAGTTCTAAATAGTATGTATGAAGTGACTACTGATTTACTAGCACTAGAAAGTATCATGGTTTACAACAATATATGATTTGGAAATATACAGTTGTATCTACAGTTAGTATAGAGTATCTACAGTTAGTATAGAGTATCTACAGTTCGTATAGAGTACCTACAGTTAGTATAGAGTATCTACAGTTAGTATAGAGTATCTACAGTTAGTATAGAGTATCTACAGTTAGTATAGAGTACCTACAGTTAGTATAGAGTATCTACAGTTAGTATAGAGTATCTACAGTTAGTATAGAGTATCTACAGTTAGTATAGAGTATCTACAGTTAGTATAGAGTATCTACAGTTAGTATAGAGTATCTACAGTTAGTATAGAGTATTTACAGTTAGTATAGAGTATTTACAGTTAGTATAGAGTATCTACAGTTAGTATAGAGTACCTACAGTTAGTATAGAGTATCTACAGTTAGTATAGAGTATCTACAGTTAGTATAGAGTATCTACAGTTAGTATAGAGTATTTACAGTTAGTATAGAGTATCTACAGTTAGTATAGAGTATCTACAGCTGCCATGGAGTTTTTACAGCCTTGAACATACTCAAGTATCAACAGAAAACTACAGCTCACTATATCCCTGCCCCCTAATAGAGGGGACATATATCCACCCAATTAGGGGCAAGAGAGCAGAGTGGATATATTATACAGTTATAAATCTACTCACCTTTTTTCACCATTCTGATGGGGCGTGACGCCATTATGTGTATTTGAAGCACCATTTTCTTTAAGTTTGTACGGCGAACTACTACTACTAATATTGTTAGAGTTAAACTTCCAGTCACCCTCGCCTAGATGGGGCTGACTCCCATTGACTTTGCTGTCTGCAACTGAACCAGTCACGTTAGATCTCGTATCAGACAGACGTATTGCGTCATTGGCATCTGTTGCAGTGTCTCTATCATTAAGCTGAGAGTCTATTACAGAGTTGTCTTCACTCAACTCGACTAACAGATTGGAATTGTCTTCCTTCTCAACAGTTGACTCTTGGGTTTGGTGTTCAGGACTAGAGTGGGAGGAATTCTGTAAGCTGTTGGAGCTGCTGGAAGTATTGGAGTTGTCCTCACTGCGATCTGCGCTCACCTTGGCTACAGTATAATGAGAACACAACTCTGACTACAGTATAATGAGAACACAACTCTGACTACAGTATAATGAGAACACAACTCTGACTACAGTATAATGAGAACACAACTCTGACTACAGTAAAAAGAGAACACAACTCTGACTACAGTATAATGAGAACGCAACTATATTATTATAGTTGGTGCTACAAGCTGACATAGTGAAGGTCACAATGGTAAGGAACTGACTATCTACAGTGAGACTATCAAGGAGAGGGTAGAAACACGTCTGAAGATGCAAAACTGAGCAGACAGTTCAAGTAAATACAATTCAATAGACAGTAGAGAGCATAATCCTTTTTCTTATTGTAACTCTGTGACTACTCACTGCCAGTCACTGGGTATTCACTGCTCACACATTCACTAATAACGTACTCCAGTTACTACTAAAACTAAGTTATTTCGATACCAACCCATCAAATTGTTGAGTAGAGGAGACGAGAACTTTTTCTCAGACGTCGTATGGCTAGCCTCTGAGCCTTTGTTACCAATCAGGCCTTGCAGTAGGGGTGACTTGAATGACGTTGCTGTGCCACTGGTGTTAGACAGGGAGCCGGACATGGAGCCGGTCATAGAGCCAGTCATAGAAGAGGCCATGCTGGGTGGCTCGGAGGCCGTCTGCTGCTGGAGCCGGTCAGGAGTAGGACTCGACGTCTTCACTCGCTTCATGATCATCTCTAGTTTCTAGAATTAGAGGAGTCACCTTTACTTGAGTCACAGATATAAAGGATAACTTGAGTGACATATATGGAGTGTAACATGAGTCACATATATGGAAAATAACTTGAGTCAAACAATATGAAAATATTAACTGCAAGAAATGATTGCATGGCTCCTTCTATTTCCAGGCTGAATAGAACTGACAGGTGTTACGAAGTATAAACCTAGTGTCACAGCCGCAGACTACCCAGTAAGACGTCCCGTAACCAGACAGCAAAAGTTAAATAGCGCCCGTCTGGTTGGACCAAGGCATCCACAAATCCCAAACTGCATATAGACTGCGCTAACTATGACCTTCACCTTTTTCCGCTCTAATTTCTCCTGCTCCTCCTTGGCGATCCTCTCTTGTCTCTCTCGCTCTCGTTTCTCTGCTTCAACCTTGGCCTTCTCAGCAGCTTCCTCCTTGGCTATTCTCTCCGCCTCAGCCCGCTCGTTCTCTTCCTTTCGTCTTTTCTCCTCTTCTTCAATGGCCTTCTGCAGCCGTTCCTGTAAATAGCAAATACCCGCATCTATAAGTAGCAAAAAAGACAACTGCAGACGACAGCTGCAGAGGACAACTGCAGAGGACAGACTAATCTGACAGAGGTCACACCTGGAGTCGGCCTGACTGACGTACCTGCTCGAGCTCACGTGCCTCTGCGGCCAGTCTGTTCTGCTCCAGCTCAAATAGTCTCTGCTTCTCCTCTTCCTCTCGCTCTTTCTCTTCTTCTGCTAGACGAGCCTCCTCCTGGCGCCTCCGCTCTTCTTCAGCCTCTCTTTCAGCTTTCTCACGAGCTTCTCGTCTTTTCTCCGCCAACTTAGCTTTATACTCCTCCATTTCAGCAGCCTGTAATAAACAACATTTGGTTAGAATTTGCTGAAAACAGGCCAGTATTTCACCAGCTGATAAAATTGCTCTCTTGATTTGACATACATTTTAAATGTTCTCCATAAGAGAAAAATATTCAGAAATCCAAAGGCATTATAGAAAAGAACCAATGTCTACAATTTTTACAATGATCACAGCATGTGCAATCAATCAAGAAATGAAGACAATAAAAAATCTCACCTTGGCAGATTTCTTAGACTCATCCTTTGTAGAGGTAGTGAGACTAGACGATGTGGTTGAATCTTTGGCGGGTGCCTCCTTGGCAGGTGGGGCAGCTGCCTCCTTGGCAGGTGGGGCAGGTGACTCGCTGGCTAGTGATGCAGGTGCCTCGATGACAAGAGATGCAGGTGGTTGTGTAGATGTATCAGGAGATGGCGATTCTGTAGCAGCACCAACGTTGACATCCGAAGCAGGTGCCTTTTCTGCCACAACTGTTTTTGTATCTTGTTTACTATCCACTTCAGTTGTTGGTGCTGGTAACAAATAGAATGTACCAATCTTATGCCTTGAGCCACCAACTCACAAACCTTAGCTGATCACCAAGACATAATGGTAAGATAGATTGATAGAAAAAGCTGAGTTTTCATATGTATATGAAATCTGCAGTCCATTCTAGACTGGATTTAAAAACATAAAAATATAGGACAAGAAGACAGAAAAGCAACACCAACTCCCCATCAGCACTGAAGTCTATGAACTTTGACCTACGTACTGATGGTAGAGATAGACATCATCACCAATAAACAATACAATATGGCATCACAACAACTTTAGAATTTGGTAAGCAGCGAGTAAGTCATACGTATTTCACATCATCTATCTAAAGTACAAGGGAGTATGACATACTAGCAGTGCGAGTTGTCTTGGGTGACTGAGTGCTTGCAGAATCATTGCTCGACCTCCTACCAGGCGTTGCTGCCTTCGTTGCTGACTTTGAGTCACCAGCATTTACTCTGCTGGAGCTGCTTGACTTGGGTGTCGCCGGCTTCTTATTGGAGGATGAGTTCTTCACAGGATCTGTGCTCTTAGATTTAGCCAGAGACAACCGCGGAGGCGTTGCCTTGGAGTTATCTGCTGCCTTCTTTGTTGGCAGGTGAGCTTTAGAGATATTACCAACTGACTGCGCCTGCAACACGCAGAACACAGACTACAAGTCAGAGTTGAAAGTTCAGCTCATTTTACAGCAGAAAGAAGTTAGAGGTCTGTGAAGCTACCTATTAACAATGTCGCTGTGGAGCAAATCATGGGAATTAAAAGCGTGGCTCAACCTAAAACCTACCAACTATAGGCTATCACTAAGCACCAATGCTACTATCTACACAATACAGATTACAAACAGATGGGCCGTGAAGTATGTGGGTTAAAACAGATAAGCTAAAATAAAAAGAAGCATAAACTACAGTTAGTACACAAGACAAGCTACAAACGTGGTATACAACACGTGGCATACAACAGAATGGTGTACGGCAGTACGATGTGATCACAACAAGGTTGGCTACAGACCTTTCTCATGGAGCTGGTGCCAGCTGAGCTGGTAGACACACTCGATGGTGTGTAAAGTGACTGCAAGGTGAACAAATTAGAGTCTATACACAGGTATCGGATTATATTCATTGGTAACAGTTAGTAGTAACAAACAGGTCTTTCTACACTGCCTCCATTTCCTGTTTAATTCAACAACTCACAGGAAGTAATAGTCGTAGTTTTCAGTTATAAGTTCTAAGTGAACGTTTCCCACCAGTATTTCCCAACTAATAGTCTCACAACTGTACACTAATAGTTTTACGGCTATAAACTAGCGTAGAGTCCTACCTTCGACATAGCCTCAGCTTTTGCAGCCTTCTGAGCTTTAGTCGGGCGATCGAGGGTCTTGGCTCTCGACTCAAACGATGACTCAGTCTGTTGTTTGCTGCTACGAGTTGCAGACGAACTTCTGGTCTTCAATGAGCTCTACAGCACATACACAGACAACATGAGACACACAGACAGAGTGAGAGGCACACAGAGAGACATAGTGAGAGCAGACATACACAGGCTGAGTGAGGAGGAGACACACAGACAGAAGAAGTGAGACACACAGACAGAGCGAGAGGATAGACATACAGACAGACAGATAGTGCGACACATACACACATCTTGTGAGAGGGACATACAGACAGACAAGACGATATGGTTGGAACAAGGTATTAGAGGGACAACTCACCTTTGATGTAGTGGACTCGCTACTCTCAGTTCCACTGGTGTGACTTGCTGCCGCTTTAGAGGCTGACTTTCTGTCAGCGGTGTTACTAGTCAAAGGTTTGCGTGCTCCATTAGCAGTGCTGTCAGCTGTTTGAATAGAAGTATACACAAGTGTACATAACTCTTTGAGCAATATTATAATCTTTATTGCAACCATATTATACCAGACCAGACAAATAAGACTAGATCTTCATAATGAGAGAAAATCTACACTACAACATAGGATATGTTGAGTAATACTGACACAATGTTTTAAATGAAAATGTATTTTCCAAGTTTATTGGAAGTCCTATTTTTAGTTAAATAAAACTGAAGTTACAGCAAAACATAAAATAATAGAAATTTTCATACTTTATGAAAAGTTGCTTTGTTCCAGTGTGTAACATAATCAACCATTTTCCACAGTAAAATCAGGAGATTTCACATTTTACAGAATAATTTTGTACACACCACACTTTATCATTTATGTCACAATTACTATATAATACAAAAGTTAAGGTCAAAACACACAAGCCAAAACTTGAGCCAGAAATCAGTCAACGTTGGAAACAATTGAGGAAAAATACCAAGTGCTAAATCTCTTTGAGAACAAAATTTGTTCATTATTTATGGCGATAGTACAGAGTGAGTGCAAACTTCCCATAGTTTAAAGTTTTATTTAAATTTTACTAATTTCCACTTTATTTTCGCAGAGTGTGTTTATAATTTCAGTCACTTTCTATGTGTAGCTGTATGTATCACAACCCTAAGATAGTCTTAAGATTCAGAGTAATAAATGCTAATGAAAGGCGACTATTTAAAGCAGTGAAAACTCTGCAGTGGTTGTTAGAATAAGCTTATTATACGCTCCACTCGGGAGTTATCTACTCTACGGAATCATTAGTACACAGACTGCTACTGCTACATTCAATCAGGAGAATTCCACTAGCAGAGTACAACACAGTAACCATTAAAAACTCTCGACAAGATCTGGTAGTTGGCATAGCGACACAATCAGAGATGTCAAAATAGTTGGCCAGTCTGGCATCTTACATGAACAGCAAATTACTTCAACTATATTTCAACTATTTTCAAGATATGAGCTAGCTAACACATTACTTCACAAGGTTCACAGTACATACAGGGAATTATCCATATAAAATACTTTTCTAGATCTACTTCAAAACCTACGGCCTACATTGATAAATAAATTTATCTCGAGACTGACAAAAGAGGACAACCTCCGAAGAAAGACAGTAGAGAAAGAGAAACTACGGTGCTACGATTAGAGGTTAGCCAGTGAAAGCGCAAGTCAATTGCATGAGAAGACAAATTACAAAAATCAGTGCTGCTCAGTGATTTTAGATTGAAAATAGCGAGAAGATTAGACAGGAGCAAGTATACTGAGCGGCGTACTAGATTTGGGGTGTCGTGCCTTGGGCAGCCCAAGACGACTGATGTCTCCAGTGGTCATACACCTAGCACCCATGTTAGACTGAGACTTCACCTGCGCAGGCCGAGTTTTAAGAGGGTTACTGGGTGGTCGTGACACCCGCAACTTACTTATTGTAGACAGATTAGCCTGAGAAACTGCAAATAATAAAGTGACGTCTCAACATCAGCTACAACGGTATACACTAACACTTGGTAAAACATGCATTCGAATCAAAGAAATAAAATGAAACAATACTTCTGCTAACCCAGCATTATAGCACAAATACCTGATAGGTCAGATTTCTTGCTTCTGTCCGCGATGTCAGTAGGGAGGGGTCTGGCAACGCTGAGTCTAGCCACACTCTTCTTTAGGTTGTCGGGCAACTCTGTGGTAGGCTTAGGTTTAGCTGCTGGTGCTACAACAGCACATCGTGTGATGTAACATGTTAATAACACTCAGAGTGATTGAATAAGTACAAGATTACCGTACAGACAAGACGGGCGATGTGATTGGAGGAAAGTTGAGAGATTATCTGTGTAATGATAGACCCCCACAGAGCCAGTCTAACAGAGAGAAACAAGTCTGATGATTGTGGAATTCTTACATGCAAAATCAGCTTCTAACAACCAGCAGCCATTTCACAATACATGGTGCAGTGCATGCGGCCTGTACAGTATAATACAATATTGTACTTACACAGTATAACATACTACTGTAATATATACATGTAGCCTACACTGTATAATACTACACTGTAATATATGCATGTAGCCTACACTGTATAATACTACACTGTAATATATGCATGTAGCCTAAGTATATAAAGTAATCTGAAAGCAAGGAAGCCACCACCAATCCACCTCAAAGGAGTTGCACAGGGCAGGAGACACTAGCTATCTCACCAGCTGGACCACTAACCATGCCTACACAGCTGGTTGTGGGGAGAGCAAAGCTGAAGTCTATTAGGGTTACTAGAAGAACATGAGGTACAGAGCAATCAGAGTATGTAGACCAGACGCAGCCACCAGAGGCAGCAGGGACGGCAGCACCACCACCACACAGACATCAGCTGCATGCAAATAATCACAATAAACAGGGAGCTGCATGCCAGTTGGGTTGAAGGGAAGTTACCTCCTCCTATGTCGCCACTACTATTAGCCTTAGGGTTCCCGTTAGCCTTAGACTTGCTGGCAGCAGTGCTGCAGGTAGACAGTCTGTTGACACTACGACTCAGTCTATCACTGAGAGCGGGAGAGCCTGGGGCCCCCGAGGACCTGGCGTCAGAAGACTTAGCCCTAGCACCAGATGCAGTGATGAGACTAACAGGGGAGAAAGATATGCGTGCCTTCCCTCTCTGCCCTTGCTGCAAAGCTGTTGGTGTGAAATAAAACCAGACAGTAGTACAATGTTTACCATGGAGCTGATGGGATTACAGGAGAAGGAAGAGTACAATACTGTACAACGGCGGCAAGCGTACCACAACAGTGGTAAGCGTACCACAACAGTGGTAAGCGTACCACAACAGTGGTAAGCGTACCACAACAGTGGTAAGCGTACCACAACAGTGGTAAGCGTACCACAACAGTGGTAAGCGTACCACAACAGTGGTAAGCGTACCACAACAGTGGTAAGCGTACCACAACAGTGGTAAGCGTACCACAACAGTGGTAAGCGTACCACAACAGTGGTAAGCGTACCACAACAGTGGTAAGCGTACCACAACAGTGGTAAGCGTACCACAACAGTGGTAAGCGTACCACAACAGTGGTAAGCGTACCACAACAGTGGTAAGCGTACCACAACAGTGGTAAGCGTACCACAACAGTGGTAAGCGTACCACAACAGTGGTAAGCGTACCACAACAGTGGTAAGCGTACCACAACAGTGGTAAGCGTACCACAACAGTGGTAAGCGTACCACAACAGTGGTAAGCGTACCACAACAGTGGTAAGCGTACCACAACAGTGGTAAGCGTACCACAACAGTGGTAAGCGTACCACAACAGTGGTAAGTAAACATAAACTTATAACACAGGTGGGTAGAAAACAATAAGATACCATTTCATTGGTGAAATGAACTTGCTTACATATTAGGGATGCAAAGTCATTCCACCAGTGAGAAGACAACCCCCAGGCGAGACCCTCATAAGGTAAAGGCGGTAGTAGGTATGCTCAACTTAAGATTATTGAAAAGCACTGCTAGTGACGGTAGATCCATGCAGAGTCTATGTAGCAGCAAATGCATACAGAAAGTTAATTGGATGCAAGACACAATCACAGCTGACAGCCTACCTCCCTCCCAACTACTTACAATGATCTGTTTGGTTAGACGACACCGTGCCCGCACTAATTCTACGGTGGCGGCTGGCTGCGTCTTGGGGACGCTTGTTGCTCGCCCCGCTAATATTGGTGGTACTCTTTGAGAGAGGCCGGGCTATGTACATGGCAGAGCTATCCTGACTGGTTGATCTCGGAGAAGATACTTCCCCGGGGGTTGCCGAGCCAGGTCGGGGAGAATCTAAACAGATTGGTAGAAACAAGAATAAACTTGAAAACATGCAACATGCAATACACCACATGTCTACAACAAAGTCATAACAGTCAAGGAATGACAACTCTAAGTTGTTGAAAAAAGCTAGGCTACATAATCACAAATCTTGAAGCATAATACACAGATGGAATAAAAAATGCTTGACATGCATACGACAGTTACAGTACAAAAACTACACAGCGGAAACTCTACTCAGTGGATGCAGCTATATATAAGATATTGCTAATATCGGAGTGGAAACAGGCAGAAAAACTTAGCTAAGAATTGGCTCAGAATGCAGGCAAGCAGGTTAGGAAAAGCTTCATTCAAAACTCAACAAAATGAAAAGTAAATTTAGTAAATTGGGAGTTGTGCCCCCAATGAGGAAATGGATTAAGATTAGTAAATGACATGTGGTGGTGTGTTAGACAAACTAGTGTGTGTACTGTGTAGTAAGTGTTAATAGAGAAATGTGGAAGGGGGGGAGGGGGTTAGATGTTGAGCATACCCCATCTTACCTCTCCGGTACACAAAGTACACGGGGGACGGGGTTCGGTCACCCAACAACACATCCGAGCTGAACACACTCTCTATAATTGTGTGAGACATTAGGGAGTTGTGTCACCACAATACATGGTCTGTAGTGTGCTAACACTAACAACGTGTACTTTTCTTATAAAAAAAGTTGGATATAACAGACTTGAGAAAATAAGTAACACCAAGTAACAAAGTGTTTGTTACAGTGAGAGGTATTAGGACAATATCACGGAGGAGAATAACAATACTGTGCATGGAAACAGTAAATATATAAGAGGTGAAAGACAACCTTACGGCCACCTCAGCTCACAGTTATACTACACATTGGACTTTTTCTATACACAAGGACATAGCATCTGCAAGATGTTTGGTGTGGTGTGAACCCCCTGTGGCACCACTGCAGCATCTACAGCTTGCTTGGCCACATTCACAGCTGCAGGTGTGTACAGGTACATACAGCTAGACTATACAGTGATGCCATACAGGGCAGATATTGATATACTTCTATCTAATCAAGTAAGATGCTGCCACTAAGGTCAAGTACCATTAAAGGCAGGTAATGCAGCTGCTAGAGCTGTATGCTGCATACGCAGAGAGTGGCAGTATCAATACAGAGTAGAAGTACTTAGTACAGAGTAGAAGTACTTAGTACAGAGTAGAAGTACCAATACAGAGTAGAAGTACTCAGTACAGAGTAGAAGTACTAATACAGAGTAGAAGTACTAATACAGAGTAGAAGTACTAATACAGAGTAGAAGTACCAATACAGAGTAGAAGTACCAATACAGAGTAGAAGTACTCAGTACAGAGTAGAAGTACTAATACAGAGTAGAAGTACCAATACAGGGTAGAAGTACTAATACAGAGTAGAAGTACTCAGTACAGAGTAGAAGTACTCAGTACAGAGTAGAAGTACTAATACAGAGTAGAAGTACTTCTATTAGATTTATCCTACCAACTAATCAGCTATAACAGAGCTGCATGTCTATTGATCTATTGATTGCATTGGCAAGTTAGAGAAAGACACATGACGCATGGCTATGAAGTTGTTAGAGAAGTATGTAATCGCAAAGGGAGACAAACCGATATCCTGGTCTTTCTCTAACCTCCACTTAACGCAAGGTACAGGTTTGGCTGGGGCCCGTCACCTGGTTTATAGCACACCCAGCATTTGAGACACTTTAGAAACCCTCCGAGTCTTTTGAGAACAACTAGTTGTTTTCCTTTCAGAATTTTACAATATGCACCACTACTATGAAAAACATCTGAGGGTGCCTGAAGTGTTTCTAGCACCAAACAGAAAGAGTAAAGAAGGTGCACCCAAAATTAGAGTTCCGTTCTGAGCAAAGACTTTGTACACGCCTTAAAAGCTTAATTATATCATAATGAAATTATAAAAAATGGCTGATAAATTTATTCAAAATTTCACTCGAAAATTAACAAAAAACATAGTTCACTAATTTGTGTGATTTGCTCAGAGCAGAGCTCTTTCAGTTAGAGGGGACTAAAAGAGAGACAGAGAGTAAGGTGTTAGCTTGCCTGCATGAGCACTCGCTGCCCGCCTGTGGTACGCATGAAACCTAGGGCAAACATTACCGTGGTCGGCCTCGTCACCAGACGCTGCCGATGTGGACTTCCTCATGGCTGACAGGTTGAGTTGCGACATAGACCGGGAGCCGGGAGAGGAAGTGAGAATGATGTCTTCAAATCTTGGCGCAGAGGAGCCAAAGCCGAATGACTCGTGTTTGCCCCGGCGCTGCTTCGTCTCCATCTCGGCTCTGTTTGCTCTCTCGATTCTCCTCTTCAGGAAGTTCCTCTTCCTCTCCTAGAAACAACCAGTACTTGGAATAACATCTGTGACTGTACCGGAGCATCTGATTGGTTGAGTGAGTACACAACAGCCAATGGTGGTTGCACTGCCTAATATAATTTCAAAAATCAACTTTCAAGTTTAGTGAGTGATTTAATGGAAGAGCTAAAGAGGCACAGATGTTTGAAATCTAAGAAGTTGTCCGACCGTGAATTAAAACGCCAAAATTTTTAAACATGAATGGTTCACAAAAATATACATCTCTATGCTTAAATAGAAGTCTATTAGAGTAAGCTACTTCATTTATATTCAATTTCTGACCTCAACATGAAATGAGGTTTAATAATAGAGCAACTGAACGGATTTTGTCTTCATAGATATAAGATAGTATTAACTTTGATTTCGAATGAAACTGTGCAGTTAAAACCATAAAACAGGATAAGATTTCAACATAAAGTTAAAGCATATGCAGAGATATTGAGTGAGAGCTAGGTGGATATATTATTCTTCTGGTGCAGTGTGGAGAGATCCAAACAGTTCACAAAGTCAAAGATCATACTAGATATTCTCATAGAAAACAACTTTGCCTGGGAAACACAAATTCAAAATAACTTAAGAAAACTTAGGCTACTGTAAAACGGATGACTAGGTGTGCAGTAACATACAAACACCAGTGACTAGTGACTAGTGAAATAATACGTATGACTGGAGAAGAACAAAAGCTCACTTCGTAATCTGTGTATGAAGTAGACACCACCTAAGGAAATATTTGCTTGTCAACACATAGTAAATACAGGACACTGGTTATCACAATCTGAGGGAATTGTATTGTTGTGGAGGTATAAGACAGTATCTTAGCTTCACTGCTTCATCACCTGCCTTGAGGAATTAAATTAGTAACTCCTGCAATCTTCACAATGAAACTATTAGGTGTTATGCCTCACCTCCTGCAGCTTATATTTTCAACTTTTGGTAAACCGAAGCATTAAACATCTAATAAAACTGACTGTACTTCTATAATGAAGATAAAACATTTGTAAGACATGTTGACTGCAGCTCAGAAAGGTCTATTGTTAAATCAAGATATACTGGAGTTATTAGTAAACAGGTAAAACATGACACACTGCAATGTGAAGGAAATGCCACGGTAACCATGGTTTCATGTAGTAGAGCTGAACTATGAGCTACCAACACTGCCTATTAATGCTAAATAGTAACTTAACAAATTATACATTATGAATGCAAGAGTGTGAGTAATGGGTGATGGTTTCACCTAAGACATGTGATGTAATAGTGAGACGGCCTGAAGAAGAGAGGACACTGTATTGTATAACAGATAAAAGATGCAATGACATCCCATTGTGCTGTTAATGTGGAACCCGAGCTGCACACAGCTTACATGAGGATAGCATAACTCAGCAGCAAGTCTTTTCTCCTTGCTCAGTGACTGAACATAAAGTCGGGCAGAAAGTCAATCTGCTGTTTTACATGTGTGAATAATAGCAAGAGATGAGCCCCGATTCACCGCAACACATTAGTTTATAGCATACAGGAAGATTGTAACTAGGTTAGAGTTTTCCAAGTTGTCTTCCCTTACTAACTACTACTGCAGGGCGATTTCAATTTGACAATTAATTTTCTTGAACTTGAAGATTTACCATAGATTTGATAAACATGGTGAATGGACCAAGTTTGCCATGTAAGAGTAACTTGATATTACATCCTGAACATACACAGTGAAACCAGAGGGAAATAGCACACACCTTGCATACAATCAGCCTTAGCCTGTTGACCACTAAATGACCAGCCCTACGGCCAAGTAAAGCCAATTCAACACTCAATGTGTCGCAGAACTTAGCAACTGTCAAATTCACAGTATAAACTAAATTATATGTTTTGACCATGAGAAATATTCCTACATGATTACCTATACACAAGATGTTCTATTTCCGGAAAAGTACGAAGCACTAGAAAATGAAATCACAGCTAGAAAAGATAGGATTACTAACTGGAGGTGCTACACTAAGAACTGCAACTGACTTTACCAGCAAGGCTCTCTGTATTCTGTCTTCCCTTTTCAAATTGATCAGACTTTGAGATTCCAACACGTCAACATTAGACCCAGTCTCTGACCGGTGGTCGGCCAGGTAGCGGGCGACCTCCGTGTCAATGCTGCTAGCCAAGGACATCTGGTCGTCATCCCTCGTTGACGTTGAGCTACGACGTCTGCGCTGACTCACCAACTCATGCAGTGAGTCATGGTGAGAGTGAGAGTGGTGGCACTGGCATCCGTTTGTGATGATTGGAACATACACGATGGTCTGGTGCCCAGAGGCGGGAGATATCGGACTACCAGAACTGGAGGGTCTACGACTAGGACTGTCAGCGGGTGAATAGAGCGGAAGGGTTTGGGAAGTCCAGGCATATCCTGATGGGGACTGCACAGAGGGCACCAAAGTGTATTCACCAGGATTACCAGGTGACTTGAGGGATCTAGGAGACTTGGTGTGAAGTCTGGTGGAGGAGATGGGGACCTTCTCCCTGCCACCCCCAACAGTTGTCTTTCTAGACAGATGATAGTTGGCCATGCTAGTAGAAGTACAGTTATCTTTACTACTTGAAGAGATCACAGGATTTACTCTCAGAGGTAAAGTGTTTGTTTGCCTAACACTGTTATCTAAATGATCTATACTAGTATATGGATCTATACTAGTAAATGTATCTAGACTAGTGAATGTATCTACACTAGTGGATGTATTTACACTAGCGGATGCCCTGCCCCCCTCCCCTATATCAATGTCTACACACTGCATGCCACCACTGCTGAGATTCAGACTGCATACCGACTCATCTGCTCTTCGAATAGTTTCCTCCAAGTACTCCAGACTTGACATAGTTGCTGCCGATTGCTTGACCACAGGTGATGTCACAGTTTTATTGTCAGCACTCTGTACACCAGAGGAACAGCTACTAAGTGTTGCAGACTGTTGAGTGACGTCTGCTGTCTGACTAGGAGCAGCAGACGTATTAGTAATACTAGCAGACGTGTCCAGTACCCGCTCTCTCCCAATCTTTAGTATACCCTTAACAGGAGTGGGCTTCAGTATTGGGATCATCGACTCGATTTGAATATTCTGAGTTGGCGTAGGAGGAGATAAGTCAAGAGATTCCAACTTACTTGATCTCTCCTCTTCAATCAGTGAGAGCTCACGGGGACTAGACTTGGATTTGTTACGAAGTATCACTGATGTTTCCGTTGTGTTTCTAATATCTTTTATCTCTGGCATGTTGTTGGAATTAGAATCCATTTTGTCTCTTAATCAGCTGAGATTTGAGCAGTGAACAAGCTAGCAAATCAATTCTAGTTGTCTTCTAGTGTTTCATGTAACCTTTCAGAGCATACTGTACTTGTAATTGTATTCCATGTCGAAGCTAACTTTCACAACAATAATCCACAGTTTGACTAGGGTAGCCCATGTCTGAACTAAACGTTAGAATGCACTGTCTACCTACTGTACAGCTGTTTAAAACGCAGAAAATGAAGGAACAAGTAGGAATTAGCAACTCGGGATGAACATCCACCTCCTTCCAATGCTAACACTGAAATCTCGATAACAGCAACTATAAACGACGTTCGACCTAACAGCTACTGTAACTGCCCAAAACTATGCTACTTCATACCTTTAAGTTACAGCATATGCTATTTAAATTATTTGAAATTCGTTGTGTACAATAAGCAGGTACTACACAAAAGTAAATCTCTTGCAATCTGTGAAGTCTATATTGTCACTAGACCAAATTGAGGCTGCTTTCACCTGGTGGATATTTGGTCTTGTACAGTTAATAAACAATTTTGCATTCAACATGTTGCTAATAAACTTGTCAAAAACAATAGGCAGCTCAATTAGTCACAAATAAGGTTTCTAAACTGCTGTAAGACTTGTTTATGTTTCAATAGAATTGAATATGTTAAAAGGCAGCATGAATACTTCACTTTAGTAGCTGAGTTGATGTAATAACATTCTTATCACACTCAACAGGAGGCATATATATAAAAGCAGCTGCCAACAATGCAGGGCTAGTGTGCGCCAAACAGTCCCACAATTTAGCAAAATTCTCAAAACCAGAGACTTGGTTGTATGATTCCACAGAATTATACGAACAGTTATCAAAGTTTACACCTGGTGCTCCTTGCTCTGCACTATGGCCATCGCACTACTGTAATAACACAAATACACTACAAGCTACTGTAAGAACACATATCCACCATATACATTGTAAGGAGCTGATAATGTGTTATGCTCCTAAATAAAACGAGTTATTCCACAATGACCTCTATAGTTATTCTATAGTCAAGATTGAGGTGAACACAATCCTAAAACGTGTAAATCTTGCAATTTTTCCAGAAAAAAAGGAAAAGCAACTCCACAATTTAGTACTGGTAGATAAACCAAACATGTGGATGAATGCCAACCAGATAGTAAGTTCTATAGCAGACAACTGGACAGAGAGAGGAAGATACACATTCTACCCTTAAATCTATCTCCTAGAATGAGGTTGATGTGTAACAAGTTACAGTAGCATATCAGAAAGACTGTAGGAATATAGAGTGAGAGTGTAGAGAGGGGCACAGTCTATACGCCACACTTCAGAGAGACAAATGATGTGGGCGGAGAAATATAACATGTGGGCGGGTCACAGTTCATTTACTTTTCAAACACATCACATACACACCTTAGTGTCCAATATGATACCCTACAACACATAGCAAGTATGTGATTTCAGAGTTATCCTTCCTTACACAATGAGATACCGGAAGAAGATAATTCCATAAAACTACAGTGTGTTGTACCTTGGTGCAAAGATTAACACTAGATGTGTAGGAATCAAAGAGTTGTCTACTTAGTAATAAACTGTTAGCAAAAAGACTGAATATGATATAGCCAAGTGTACCTATAGATAGTTCACAAGTTTCAACACAAACCTCATCAACAGCTGACCAACCTAATTGTAGATAGGAACCCTAAGCTAAAGAAAAACTCACAGTAACCTGCAGGTGATTTTATAATAAATTTAAACTTGGCTCAAATTCATTAAAGTTCACGGAGTCCACCAAAAAGCCATAAAACAGGTAGAATAGATATTATATCAGGTTAACTTATCATTTTATTCAACTTGATTTGCCAAAAAGCAAACTGGGCACAATATAGAAGATCATGACCTGAAATATGATTGGACAAGATAACTCACTTCCTCTTCCTGCTCCTGACGCTTCCGCCTCTCCTCTGCAGCCCTCTGTCTCTCTCCATCCTTCAGCTTCAGGTCTTCCAGTCGCTTCTTTCTGATCTCCTGTTGCTTCAGCCTCAGCTCTTCAGCTGTAAGTAGAAATACAGAGGGTGAAAGCTACTCCCCTACTGTATGTGGAGAAAAAAGGCTTGACTTACCGAGAATAAGAAATACACAAAATTTGTAGTTGTAAACACAGTATGATTACACAAAACATTCCAAATGGTGATATGCTATCCTTCAGCAGAACACACATGCCTTCTACAGGTGGCAAGTCCTGGCAGAACTGTCATTACTTGTTAATTATATTCTAGTGAAGACACTACCTACACAGTACACTACCTACACAGTACACTACCTACACAGTACACTACCTACACAGTACACTACCTACACAGTACACTACCTACACAGTACACTACCTACACAGTACACTACCTACACAGTACACTACCTACACAGTACACTACCTACACAGTGCACTACCTACACAGTGCACTACCTACACAGTGCACTACCTACACGGTACACTACCTACACAGTGCACTACCTACACAGTACACTACCTACACAGTGCACTACCTACACAGTGCACTACCTACACGGTACACTACCTACACAGTGCACTACCTACACAGTGCACTACCTACACAGTGCACTACCTACACAGTGCACTACCTACACAGTGCACTACCTACACAGTGCACTACCTACACAGTGCACTACCTACACAGTGCACTACCTACACAGTGCACTACCTACACAGTGCACTACCTACACAGTGCACTACCTACACAGTGCACTACCTACACAGTGCACTACCTACACAGTGCACTACCTACACAGTGCACTACCTACACAGTGCACTACCTACACAGTGCACTACCTACACAGTGCACTACCTACACAGTGCACTACCTACACAGTGCACTACCTACACAGTGCACTACCTACACAGTGCACTACCTACACAGTGCACTACCTACACAGTGCACTACCTACACAGTACACTACCTACACAGTACACTACCTACACACCAGAACGGTTAAATACTTGGCTGAATCAAGCTACCAGAATACTAGCTCCTCACACAATGGCAGATTCACTGCATTATTCATTAGTACATGTTGTTTGATGCTCTAACTGTGTAAATAACATGAAAGGAGAGACAATATAATCACAATCAGCAGCATAAGTGGCAGCATCAGATAACCAAGATTGATGAGTCACTCCTACATCAACCAATAGTGACTCACTCTAAAAACCTGCCTGGCTGCTAACAGCTTATTGCAATTCGTACAAATATTATTGTTACAATTATGGGTGAGGATTTGCTGTAAGAATTGTTTCCCAAGCTGCCTGGCATGTGCCCTTTTATTCCAGCTGGCATCTCGTGTTTAGAGAAAGATTAGAAACATAAGGCTGATGGCAGCATGCATCATAATCCATCATAATCGACCCTCAATTATATCTATAACAACATTAATTAACAATCTTATAGTCTAATTGCACAACCTGACCCTTGAGACTGCCGACACACCAGGCATATGCTGCCACTGCTGACGTTGCTGACGTTACTGTTTAGCTGCTATTCTACAGTTCTGAACACTACTACTGCTGCAATACCAGAACAGTAGACACTAAAATACTACAACTAAATATAATGCTATTTGTCCTGTAGCACAAAATGCACAAAAATTGTCTCCCCCTTTCCTTAGAATATGCCTTGGCATCTATCACCTGAGTCATTGAATTGCAGGAGGCAAAGCAATGTCAGAGCTGACAAAATACCTTCTGTTTATTTTGACAAAACTGGAATGATACAGGAATGTTGGCAGCACAGCACCTCTGCAGAAATAAACCTCATCATCTATAGACAGGTAAATACTAGCTGGCAGTTAATATTGTACCACCTAAACAGATATGGCTGGCTGAATGGAGGATGTCAAGCACCCATATTATTATAATATTTTAGCAATTTTATTATAAGTTCTATGAAACACTGCTTTATAGTCTGTCACAGGGGAAGGGTGGTAAAGGGTTGGTAAAGAGTGGATGGGGCTGGTAAGGAGTGGATGGGGGAAACTTTCCTAAGCCAGTTAACCAGAAGCTGTGCATGAAAGTTGAAACAGATGCCAGCAACACCTGTCTCTCAGTCTATTAGTTAGTCAGCACCGGCAGCAAGGCCCCAGAAGTATATCATAGCCCATAACTAAATTCATAATTTTTCAAATAACTCAACAATCCTAATGGACTTTCATTCAACATTCATTCTGAGAGACACTTAATAAAATTAAGTGAGCCTTGTAAAAAATTGTGTTTCATTGTAGATAAACATAAGTAGAATTTCTAAGTTTATACCATTGTAAAAGATTTTCATCAAAAACAACTTTGAACTTGCTAAATGTACTTTGCCTAGCACATTCATCTGCTCTATAAAAAGATAATAGCCAAAACCATGAAAACATGACACAGGAAAGATGAAAAATATGGAGAATGGAGAGCAGATTGAGAAAAGATGAGGATTAGGTGAGGAACTTACAGACTTCTTCCTCCACAGTATAACACTGAGAGCTCTTGTATTCCCCTATAGTAGCCACTACGTTTCCCAAAGTTGTCGTAAACATCTCTATATTGTCACGTACCCTCTAATACAGCTACCTACACACTCGCCGACTGCAACATGCTGCTGATAACGTTACGACAGCCAGCGCTGATGTCCAACAGTATCCATGTCCAATTAGAGTGCATTCAAAGTATGAGCTAATTTAGCATATAATCCAGTAGCTTTGAACTGTATCAATTGTAGAAGTTACTTGGTGTAGCAGGTCGAGCCACTGCCCTCTTCCTAGTGTCTACTAATAACTATAGACTGGCAGCAGAGGCAGCAGAGCTGTATTGATTAGTGCTGGTGATAAAAATAGACTCAGTTCTTATTAACCCATCGCATCATTTGACTGGGGGCACACGCGTACTACTCTAAACAGGAATGAGGCACGCCTCTTGGGCTATGTTGAGTTATATCATTGTAATTAACATTTTTGTAAGCAAATCTAAATAAATAGACAGTAATATGTGAAGTAAACACAACAGTTGGGGTGTATTTATACTGACTAATCTGTATCTCTAGAAATTCTATGGCTGTTAATTTCATATTACCTACTGTATATTTCATATTACCTACTGTATATTTCATATTATCTACTGTATATTTCATATTACCTACTGTATATTTCATATTACCTACTGTATATTTCATATTACCTACTGTATATTTCGTATTATCTACTGTATATTTCGTACTACCTATTGTATATTTCATATTATCTACTGTATATTTCATACTACCTATTGTATATTTCATATTATCTACTGTATATTTTATATTACCTACTGTATATTTCATATTACCTACTGTATATTTTATATTACCTACTGTATATTTCATATTACCTACTGTATATTTCACATTATCTACTGTATATTTCATGTTACCTACTGCATATTTCACATTACCTACTGTATATTTTATGATGGCATAGGCAGTGCCCATTTTGTTTCTATGCATATTACACCATGACTTCAAACCTATGCAGTTTGGCTCACCAAAACCTGCCATGGACACCCTAATAACTATTGCCTAGCATTGAGTTGCTGATCTTACAGATAACTTGTTTTACAAAGTTTACAAAAAGAATTATATTGTCAGCGAGCAATTGTACTCTCAGTTAATAGTTGTACCACCAGTTAATAGTTATACCCTCAGGTAACAGTTATACCACCAGTGAGCTGCATCATGTTAGTTTCTATTTCTAACTCCGTAACAAAATAACAAATGCCACAAATTACTCAACTGGTGAGTAACCAACAGTAGAAACTAATTAATTGCTGGATTGTAGGAATTGCTTAGTTTGAAGGAGTTGAAATCAATATGAGTACCACTTTTATCTGCCACTATTTCACACATATGATTTGTTAACATAGAATTATTCAATGTTATACACTGTGGTGACTAAACTATGATAAAATTGATCAATAATAATTAAATCAAGAGCGTGTGCAATGCGCTGGGTTGAACCTATGACCAGTGAATGGGATTGATAACGGAGGTAACCTGCTCTCTACAGGATACGCACACAGCAGCTGTTGCCTGCAGTTTCTACCCTCTGGGGACTCCTCACAACAATACTGTGCAGTGAAACTGTGACACTGCGCCATCCTATTCATTTCCCAACATGCAGTGTCAATGGAGCACTTCCTGTCTACTGTAACTCATTGAACTGAGTAATTCTCGCATCCTGACACATCCATCCCCTCACCTACTCTTTCATACTGGGCCACACTGCCCTACAGCCTACCTACAGCTTACCTACAGCTCACCTACAGCCTACCTACAGCCTACCTACAGCTTACCTACAGCCTACCTACAGCCTAGCTACAGCTTACCTACAGCCTAGCTACAGCTTACCTACAGCCTACCTACAGCCTAGCTGCAGCTTACCTACAGCCTACCTACAGCTCACCTACAGCATACCTGGAGATGACAAAAAGTTTCAACAGAAGTTGTAACTCAACAGTTCAGAGCCACAACTCATTTGTAACAGTCTTTTTACTATAGCAACTGAAACAGTTTCTTTTAAATAAATACATAATATATTAAAAATATTGTTGAATTATAAAGAGCTATCCCATGGCACTCATCTATTGGGTTTCTGTTAATTTTAGTAATATATTAACACATGTAGTGCTATATCAAGGAGAGATTGCTGATAATGGAATTGTCTACCCATCCTGAGATAAATATGATAACTCTGAAGTATGATTATTGAACTACTTTGAAATGTTATACTAGAAGCATAATATAGCTAACTATGAGCTAGAACAATCAAATAACTACGATACTAACATCACATACCGAAATATAACAACTATTCTTGTTTAGATATATAAGACAACTCAATATATTAGTGACAGGATAGCAAACACTACTCAGAAGGAAAAACCTATCACTTAGCTGCTAAAAGAACTAACCATTTGAAATTTTAGAAGTAGAAAATATTTGAACTGGGAGAAAACAACCCACAAAACCTGTTCCAAGAACTTTTGACTGCAAAGGTTACAGACACAAAGAGCAGACAATTTCGAATTTTCATACCAACTGCAACACATTTAATGCAGATCTAAGAAACACAAACTTTTACCCCCCCCCCTTTTTTTTTGATAAAGCAAAAATAATAAAAGGAGTTATGCAATTTTTCAAAACCATTTCAAATAATTTGGAAAGAAAATTAAAGCCAATTTCTCACTTAGGAATAAATGGAAAATTGAGTCTCATTGTGAACCATGACGAAATTACACTTACTAATTTCTACTTACTATGGTGAGCTGTGAAATAGGCAACACATATATATATATATACATAGCTGTAAAGTATGTTACACATACTATTGTGATTTGTGAAGTAACACATACTTGACAAGGTATTTACGATTAAATACAGTGACCTACCAGTTTTCTGCACTCCCAGCAGTTCTTGCAGCTTCCTTTCTTTTTCCTTCTCCAATTTCTCCCGTGTTTCCCTCACTTTCTCCTCCCTTTCCTTTCTACTCAACGAATCTACAGATAGATCACTCCGGCTACAGAAACAAGCAGCCCCACCTTACAGCTTTGATTAGAATTCAGCCTCCAACCACCTTTCCATGTTTAGACTAGGTTCTACCACTGGAACTAGTATGGTAAAATGAGTGTAGAACTACACCCTTTTTGGATTATAAATCAATGGGGATTAGTCATATTATGTCTGCATCAGACTACTGTTAAATTGAGAGTGATACATGAGAAACTGGTGTATGTGTATGTCTATGTGATTAAAGTACACTATATTGAGTATAATAAGCTGATAAATAAAATATTAGTCATTAAATATAACATGAGCAAGTAGACAATGTTCCCGACATTTCTTCCAAGTACCTCTGTGGAACGAGCACCCCCAAACTTCCATTGACAGACGCAACATCAAAGGCTTGCCAATCTATTTTATATATTTGCTTCTCTAACGTAAGAGTTAGTTAAGCTATTAGAGCACACTCTCCGTCTCCATCACGTATCTACACTGACCCGGATACTGGAGCACATCATGCACTGAGTTAGATTAGTAGTTCAGTATCAATGCAGTCTCATACATAGAGAAAGGACAACTCTATGACAAAGGCAATTGTAAATTGACACAATATTAAATTCTTGCACTATTGGATACTAGAGTATGATCTAGCAGCATGACAAGACAGCATGACAGCCTAGCTGACGTCATACAGCATGCTGCCAGCATACCATATAATATGCATTAATATACATCTGCCTACTAATAGTAGCCTATACTCTATACTCTATACACTATACAGGAATGGCAGCAATCAATAGGAAACCTTTAGTCATTTTGAATACATTTGAATCAGTAAACATGATTAGTGGGGGAGAGCATGCAGTACACCCTAACTACACCAACACTGTATACACTACACCAACACTGTATACACCACACCAACACTGTATATACTACACTAACACTGTACACACTACACCAACACTGTACACACTACACCAACACTGTACACACTACACCAACACTGTATACACCACACCAACACTGTATACACCACACTAACACTGTATACACCACACTAACACTGTATACACTACACCAACACTGTATACACTACACCAACACTGTATACACTACACTAACACTGTATACACTACACTAACACTGTATACACTACACTAACACTGTATACACCACACCAACACTGTATACACTACACTAACACTGTATACACCACACCAACACTGTATACACTACACTAACACTGTATATACCACACCAACACTGTATACACCACACCAACACTGTATACACCACACCAACACTTTATACACTACACCAACACTGTATACACCACACTAACACTGTATACACTACACCAACACTGTATACACCATACACACGACTATTCTAAAGATTAATTCGCAGCTATACATAAATAAAACATCCATTATGAAATTATGTATGCTTGTATGAAAATAACTGCATCTACTCAGTAATAATGTACATACACATTACTTACATGTTACATGCTTACCTCAACTCACCTCTACTATACACTCCACTATATACTCTACTATACACTCTACTATACTCTCTACCATACTCTCCACTACATACTCTACTATACTCTCCGCTACACTCTCACCTGAACGGGCTGCAGCCTTGCCACCCGCAGACTCGGATCTCTTCGTGTCAGCAGAGCTTGATCTCTTATTAGATGCAGATCTGGACGTAGGCCGGGAATTATCTCCCCTGTCCTCAGTGATGGCTGGCGACTCTACAGAAAGCAAGACAGTACACTTCTACATGAGGAGGAGGAGGTGTATATGAAGACAGTATACTTGTACATGAGGAGAAGATGTATATGAAGACAGTATACTTGTACATGAGGAGATGTATATGAAGATAGTATACTTGTATAAAGGTCATTTATCCACAAAACAGGATATACTTTGTTTACAACTAGAGAGAGATATTCAGGGATAGTGACTCCATGAATATACAGTCTCAAACTCTAGTCTGCGCTATAAATATAGACTGTACAGTGGGTCAAGGCTGATGGTAAATATAGAATGTCTCTGAGCAATGCATTCAGCGGACATGTGTTCTCTCTCCTTCATCAACTACCATTGAAATGGCATCAATCAGAGTGAAGTCAGGAGATGAATAATATTAATCAATGGCTATTAGTTCATCACTTTAAGAGTAGAGTAGAGTGATGACTGAGTTAATAGTTATCACTGTAATAGTAGAGTGATGACTGAGTTAATAGTTACTACTGTAATAGTAGAGTGATGACTGAATTAATAGTTACTACTGTAATAGTACAGAGTGATGACTGAGTTAATAGTTACTACTGTAATAGTACAGAGTGATGATTGAGTTAAAAGAAGCAACTATTTAAACTCAGCTGCAGATGATTGGTGTTTCTTACCAGTAAAGCTCCAGTTGGGTGCAGAGATGCAGACTGAAAACTACTAGCAGCAGTCACCTCCAACTCAGTGCTACTTTTAGCCGCATCCATGTAGGCTATAGCTAACCTCAGGTTTATTTATAAATGTGAGGACATATTTTGGCTAAATTCTATGAATAAACCTCCCACCAGGTAAACCAACATACCTGAACACCAAAATACAAAAGTGACTAACTCCTCACCTGGCAACTACAAGACCTCCACCCTGAAGACTCGCTGGGAGTACAGAGTCAGACTCTGTTGACTGAGTGACACTCACCTGGGGGTATGGAGTCAGACTCTGTTGACTGAGTGACACTCACCTGGGAGTACAGAGTCAGACTCCGTTGACTGAGTGAGACTTAGCTGGGAGTACAGAGTCAGACTCTGTTGACTGAGTGAGACTTACCTGGGGGTATGGTGTCAGACTCCGTTGACTGAGTGACTGAATGAGACTGACTCCCTCGAGTTTCAGATACTTCCTGTGAGACGGACTCTGAAGCTGTCACAGGAAGTGTGGCAGCAGCAGCAACTGAATGTGTATCCATGCTGTCTGTTAGAGAGGGTGCATTGCTGCCTGGCAACTCTGTTTCTCCCTCACTCATACCTACAGTAGACAGTAATAGTAGTAAGGAGATGAGCGCTGGTGAGAGACTTGTCAAGTCAAGTAAGACTTGGCAAGTCAAGTAATGAGTTGATCCGTCAAGCAGTAAGTCTTGAAATCTAGATACTCACAAGATAACATAACCTACATGCAACTTGACACATATCAAAAGAAGGCAGTTTACCTGGGTAGCCTAACAGGTAACTAACCAAAACATGTACACTGAGTTTTGGTTTGTTGAGCAGCCTACATGGTAATGCGACACTCCAGTAACCTACTGGCTGACTACAAGTAGGTGTGCAGGTGAAAGAGCTTCTTATGAGGAATAATCAATGACAGTATTACTTTAATATTTTAATTACACGGATAATTTCTAGCACTTGATGATAAGTTTGTCAAGGTAGCTAATTACTCTCAGTCAGCTGTTAATAAGAGACAGGTTGTTGGCAGGTGTTCTCCTATAGCAGGACAACTCCTGTACAAGATCAGACCAGCCCAACTCAACAATTGGAAATATTCTAAATAAACCAAACTTCCTCTTAAAAAGATAGAAATTTTAACCTGAAAGCTTAAGTTTATACAAGAAAACACCCTATCAGCATTTTCAATCAACATCATAGATTAAACTCACAAACTACAAATTAGACCAAAAGTTTAAATTCCTAGACAGTTTCCCTTTTTCTTCATTGTAGAAAACTTAGAAATTGTGAATTTTTTTTGCAAATGATCAGAAAAACTTAAACATCGATACTCTATAGTCAGTGAATCATTTGTAAGAATCCTGGTGACCAGCATTTAAACAAAATAATGTTATATAAATTATATTAGCAGTGGAATGTAACACAAGGCTAGTAATGATATTGAATATCTTACTACTACCACAGCTACTAGTCTATTCAAGTCTGGGCTTGCCAGGCACTGCAATCTAACTCAGAAATGATAAACACAATAAATGTTGAAGATGTAGAGCTTCTACTACCACACAGCCTTGCATGCTCTCAGTTCAATAAACTCACATTCACTAGCCACAGACTACAATAGCAAAAGGCAAGAAGTTCTGGCAAAACCAACCACCATAATCACAGTAATAATTAACAGTTGTCAATTTTAAACAAAGATTATACCAAGTAAAAATTCAAGTGAGGGCAAATAACAATTCCTAGCAGTGCCGGCAAAGAGGGAGTACTTAATAATTGCATGCATAGTTGAAATTATGTGTGGGATTGCAATATCAATGTTATGAATTGCAAATAAAGTGCCTAATAGATTTACGGCCATAGGCATTGAACAAAGTCAGAATTTATTGACTGGAGTATCCAGTTATGTCACAAAGTAAAATAATCAATAGAGGAATAACTAGGTATATTAATGTAGAGGCCAGTGATGATAAACAAGCAGGTATAGTTTCAGTCATTACAGCAGAATTGCAGTTTTCCAGTATCCCTAGTTTCAGTGGGAGTAGGCAACATGAGGATTTGTCTGATTATGAACTAAAACAACTCCCTTCAAACCCTAGTTGAGCATAGATCTACAGACTCAGACCATAACATATAGCTATCAGTCTACCTACAAGATATTAGATAACCTAACTTGCCTTCACATCTGGTCAAAGCAAAAGAAACTGACTTTCGAGATTTGCTCATTTCTTCTAATAAACAACAGAGCTAAAACTGATGCCTGTTTTATTACTATATCTTGACTCTTGAAGAGGAGAAAGTTTGGCCCTACACCTGAACCAATCAGCGTGGAACTTGCTCTTTGACCTTGACTTCAAGAAAGACTGTCTTCAAAAATACTTTTCCGAAAAATCTGCATGTCCCCTTTAGAAAGCAGACTCATTATAAATATTTCACTCAACACTGCTGCCTGCAATGATGATAAACTGTCTGCGGGCTAGCATCAGACAGCACTATAGAAACCTACACTGGAAACCAGCTGTTACCATCTGAAGGAAGTCAAGTGGTCTGTGCCACCACTAAAGACAGCATAACAAAACAATGGCAGCATAGAAAGTGTAGTGACTACTGAGCGACTGCTGATGAGCTTAGCCAAAGAAAATGATGAGGTTGAGATGCTAATCACTATATCTGACTATGATGTGAGAATAATAACCATTAGTTCTACTTGGAAAGTGTGTTACGTGGGTTTAGGCAATACAGAATAGCTCATAATGTGTGTGTGTAAAGTAGATAACGAGTGTAGAAGATTCTAGCACCCTATGCAGTCACAATGCTCACCCTTTCTACTAGTGCTTAGCATTTCTACTACATCAAATATATAAAGCTGCTAAAAACTGATTGACAGAGTTGTCATTTCCAGACAGATATAAGTTCTGAATATAATACACTGGTAGAAGCTATGAAACTAGCCAGTCATCCAACTGAAATGGTATACCAAAAATGTAGCTCAAGCTACGTGCACATGGGTGTCACAGATAGCTAGAAGTTACAATTAGGGAAGAGTGAAAGTCAAACTTGAGCCAATTAGGTTCAAGAGAACAGTGAAACTTTACAGTTGAGTTCAGCCGGTGCTAATGGTTATAGTTGTGGAAAAATTATGAATTGAGTTCCACTTGCAATAAATTTATTTGTCAATATAATGAATTGACAAAAATGCCTAACCTATTGATGATATACACCTAACCACCAGGCAAGGAATGCACCCTATTGATAATAGGCATAATACTAGTTCAGTTATATTACTAATGGCATGAATGCCTTGTATTTTCAACTAGTCAGCTATAGCTCGCAAATGCAGGGTATAGGAATCAGAGTGTTTAAATAACTTTATATGTGAGACGCAAACAACTTTTATTTTAAAATACAACCCCCAACTGTTTGACAAGGTGACAACAAATTTACTGTACAAGAGGATCTGATACTGTAGTAACAGGTCTTGTAGCTTACAAGATGCTTACAGAAACCTACATACTTTGCTTTTACTGACAAATTGAGACATCTTCATTAGTAAGTTTAGATTTTAGTAAGTCAGTCTAGAGTCTAGACTCTAGTAAGTACCCATTCACAACAATGAACTATTTCCCTAACAGGAATGTCAAGTTTAACAGGCATCATCATATCGTATATTAGGTGGATTATCTGGTGCAGAGGATGGAGGACATCAGCTGATGGCAACCATGAGACTTCCTGAATAATTACAGGGCTAAGAAAAAGTCAAGACATGAAGTGAGGCAAGTACAGCAATATCCTGTTGAGAATTGAGATACAGAGCCGACCACAAACCACATATAATCAACCCAGCTAAGCTCAGAGCTTGTAGTAGAATATTTAAGTTTAGTTGCACAGTGGTAGTTTGCCTGATTAAAGATATCCACCTGCAGTTTATTGACTCTCATACCAAAAAGGCTTTCCTGTTTAACCAGAATATCGAATTTGCTAAACTCTAGAATGATTTCATAAAAATTAAACATTAATATGAAATGCATATTATTAGACTATAAATCTTGAGGTCAAATTTTTGCATTTATAGTGAAATTTAGAAACTGCCAGCCATGTATTCGAATGAGCCCTGCGTGTTTATTTATAGTTGTGTATAATGCACATAGCTAGGCTATATTGCAGTTTGGCTGATTTACTAAATTCCTTTTGTCTGTTGATGCTATAACCCACAAATTAGGACTTGCAAACAATGATTACATTGTATCCTATGACTAGAGTATAGTAACTAGCTTTATATAGTCCAGTTGGCTTTTTAACATTTTCAAACTGAATAGAATTTCAATTTATAACTATATTTCAATGGACAGGCTGATTTACTAACACACTTTACAATATCAGTATGGGATAAAAGTGTTTTTGACCTCAAAAGGTCTTCTTGGAGACTACATGTGCTTAGCACTAGAAACTAACCAATCACAAAACCTAGCAAATCAACTTTAATGTATAGATGTGGATGAAAACTAACCAAGTAAAAGTATGTTACTATGTTATGAATACAACACAAGCTTTAACATATAAATAGATACAAAAACCACAAGGTTGTTTCCACAGCCATGATTATACTAAGAGTATTATCATGTCCGCAGAAGGACAGGTTCAATTACTTCATATTGTACAATCTAACTCAAAGCCCAACATAAATGTATGCCTTTAGGGTAGACAGCCACAGAAAATGAAAGTGAGATAAAGTTTGATTTTGTAAGCAAATGGTATAACTAAATACAAGTAGACAAGCAGACATACTAAATCAAATAAATGGCTAAAGCTAAGCAAATGAAAGCACAACTTTGATTACTAGGACATGGAGAGAAAAGAAAAACCTTATTACCTTCAAAAATTGTATATCAGCATAAATATGAATGCCATGATCATGATTATAAAATATATATATTAGAAATACAATATTGCTAATCAATATCAATACTTAAAAAACTAACTTACTTGCTAAATGGAACTAGAGAATATAATAATTTAAAACTAAACTAATCTAAAAGATATAAATAGCAAATTAGGTAACCGTAATTATAATATCACAATTATGAAAAAATGTCACTGGAACTAAAAATGAATGTTTTAGGTTAACTTAATATCAATATTAGTGTAATTATTATTAATATACTAAGTTTCTCTTTTGCAGTTTGGTGATTATTACACAAAGGTCAAGGGTTATCCTATATCATGAATGAGTGAAGCTAAATGATTACTATGATGCTAGTACTAAACAGTGAATTAGCAGCTTCAGTTAAAACATTGAGAACCAGCTTACGATTACATTTATAACTTATAAATATAAGAGTCAGAGCAAGATTAACTCTGTCTCTAAGACTAAGGGCGACACTAACAGTGTGAGTGTCATTTAGGCTCAGGAATGTAAAATGAGAAATTAAAATGCAATCATTATAACTATTTATAATCATATTGCATTTAATAATTACAATTACCAGTATCATTATGATTATTACAATGAATAAATTATAATTATTATAAGAATATCATTTTAATTTTTAAATTTATTAGCATAAATATATTTAATATATAATAATATTATAATTATGATATCGTAATCATCATTATCAATTAATCATTATGATTATCAGTAACTATAAGTAACTACTGATAGTGATTATAATTAACTCATTATCATAATGAGTATGACTTAATCATTATGATAATGATTATATAAATTGATGATATGATATAATAATATATATAAATACATTTATGATCCTAATAGTAATAATTATGATAATAAATATAAATTTAATAACAATATTATAATATCATCATCATTATTATAATCATGATAATAAAATTAAATATAAGTAAAACAATTTGAATTTAAATTATTAATTATTATAATAATTATTTAAATTATTATTAATAATAATTATATTTATTTTAAATTATAATAATGATAAATTATAATAATAATGCTCATGCTTATCTTTAGAATTAGAATTAGTATTCCTATTACTATTAGCCTTTATACTTTAACTTCAAGTTTAACTTTATCGAGTAAGTAAGTTCGAGTAAGTTCAACTGAAAAGACTGAAGTTCAAGTTGAACTTGATCTTCAATAGGCCTATGAGTATCAGTATGAGTATGATTTATGAATAAATATAATAATAATTAATGAATAACCAATATCAATATGAATGCTACTACAATCAACGTAACAAAAATTAGTGGCATATTAATTATCAAACTTAAAAATAGAAAACCATCCCTGTCTACGTTTCTATTATACAAACGCTCTTCATTTACCTGAATTTACAGTCACCTGACTCTGATCAGTACATTTTTCTTCCAAATCAGCCATCGTATGAAAACAATCTGACGTCACAGCTCTTATTAACTGGAGGTAGTTTAACGAGTTCAATAGTCATTTTCGCTTTAGTACAGCATATAATATTTATTAGCATGATTATTCATAACCATTGTGATAGTCATAGTGTTAGTCGGTTACTTCATACATACCAAACCCAATAAACAGAGATGGAGCTGGGAAATGTTGTGTTGCGAAGAAGCTCAATAAATTCGCTTTTTAAAGGTTTGTTCTTCACTTATTTAACTAAATGCAACTACATTAACTTCAAGTTTAAGAGTATCATACTGATACTGATACTCACAGTCACTTACACTTAGCTTACAGTTACTGTTAGTGTTACACTTGCCCTTGGTCTTACAGTTTGAGTTACCCTTACAGTTTGAGTTACTGTTAGAGTTAGTGTCAGTGTTAATGTTACTGATACTGATAGTAATACTCATACTGATTGTGATACTCATGCTCATAATCATGGTGATGCTCATACTGATAGAGTGATACTCATACTGATAGTCTAAGCCATACTGATACTCAATAATTTTAAAACTATTACTGTTAGTGTTAGTGATACTGATACTGATAGTGATACACCGATAGTGATAATCATAATGATACTGATAGTGATACCGATACTGAGTATCAGTATGATATTGATTATGATATTCATAATCATAATGATTGTGATAATATTTTGATGATCATTATGATTATCATAAAGTGATTGTCATTATGATTATGATTATCATAACCCTGGACCATAGTCATAGTCATAGTGATACTCATACTGGTACTTTAACTTACAGTTAGTGTTACATTTTTTATTTATTTTCATGATGATGATCATGATGGTTGCTCTAAGACTTACAGTTACTAAGAGTCTATCACTATCAGAGTATCATAATTAGCCTACTATTACTATTACTATTAGTACTACAATTATAATTATGATATAAATATTTTATAGAAAATTGAATATTATTAATCGTTATACTTAGAAGCTATAACTATACCATTACTATTAGTATTAGTATTACTAGTACTTATACTAATACTAATAGTAATAGTTATAGTTAATGTTATACTTATACTAATATTAATATTATTAGCAACACTAACTGTTATCGCTTTGACTTTCAATTTCACTTTGCTTTACTTGCTTCTGTTTTCTGTCTAGTGCTGATGATAGTTATAGTAATACTAATACTTCTAATAATAAATATAGTTATAACATCAAAATATATTTGTAGTCACTGGTAATGTTAATAAAAAATAAACATTAACTAGTTACTAGAAGTATAACATCAATATGAAAATGAATGTTTTTATTGGCAAAGTAACAACTGTTGAACTAGCAAATCATAGTCTAATGATAAGTTTAACTCTTGTACATTAAGCTGCAAAACAAGAGTAGGTTATTGTACTCGTAGCTGTGCTGAGCTTTTCCATGTCAACAAGTGTGCTTCAAAAATTTAGCCAGAAACATAAAGTTATCAAAAAATGGATTTTATCTCATCATAAAACATTTATCACAAAACAATACTGTTTGTCAGTTTTAGCAACAGATTTATCAATATTCTGTCTTACAACATTTCTTGTCCAAAATGGAAGTAAAATGTTGCAGATCTATTTTATTTTACACTTCTATCTTTTACTGTATATTTTTATAATTTTCACATAAACGTGATTTTTTTGCTTCACTGCAAATTACAGTTTAGTTAGGCAATAAGATACTAACTATTATTTTTATGATTACTTGAGTTAGTGACTTACTGCAACCTTTAACCTCATTAAACTTATCAACATTTCTATAGTTCTATCCTACTCAATGCGATATAACAATAGCAATTTGACCTATGATCACGTTTAATGAGTTGATTAACTGTTAACTATTACGAAGTATCAGCTATAAGAGTAATAACTTGTCTCCACTTTTTCAATTGACTGTATGTCTATAGCAAACCAATCAATGCTGGGTTTCATCAACACATTAAACTCCTTTTTAAAATTGTAATTATTTGCAAATATTGTGCTTCAGAAACTCATGTTGTTTTGTTTTTTTCGTCACAATGCCTTTCTTGTTTTAAATGAGCAAACCAGATTGTACAAGAGGTTTTCTAAACTTATACAGTATTGTCTCTCTGTTTTGTAACAAATTATGCCATGTGAATTCACCTACATCAGGAGATTTAGTGAGTCATTCAGGTGGTGAAACGTGTGACTTGGAAAAGTCATTCCATACCTTTAGAAAGTTTAGATATTTTTCAGTTTCACAAACACTTCAGTTATTTTTAGCTGTTCATTCGAGACACGGCTTGGCCTGGACAGATGGACAGAATGTGTTCCTCTCACCCGTTACTGTGCAAGATGAGAATCTAATACCATCAGAGCCTATCAAACTGGGCGAATTTGAGTGAGTAACATAGATTCAGCTCCAGTAGTTTTCATACCCTGTGTAATGCAATCCAGTGAAAATGGTTGCACAGTGTATTTGATTATTTTGATGTAGTTATGTAGTGTTAAGGCTACTGTTTGCTATGTGACAGACCATCCTTAGCTGAATATTACATAAACGTGTAGATTAGTGTCATATTATGGAAGCTTGGGTCATACTGATTTTATGATATAGCAGATACCACCCTACCTCAAGTGGATGAGATATGAATACCATGGTAATGGTATGGCAAGTAGAACTTGTGCAAATAGAATTGCATGCCTGCTGCATTTATGATTAGAATAAGTGTTGTACTCCACTAGTAGATTTCTTTGAACTATTATCTCTCTAAATGAATTCAATGTTCCTTATAACAGCTGCCTGCCTTAACTGCCAAACAGTGAAATTTAAGTTGAAAACTGTAAACCTTTGAAGAATAATCATTCAACCATCCTGGGAAAAGTGGAAAGAACCCCTGACAATATCCTCAAGGACATTTCTACACACTGGCATTTATCGTCCTGGTCTTCCAAGTTATCACATTGGTTGATGGGTTCTATTTAAACTAATGTTGTTGGACTGCAAGCTATTATCACAGACATGCAGACTATGCTATTATGTTATGTGATTTTAGTGGTTATTGAGGACATTTATATTGATCTATTTGTCTGAGTGCAGCTCTAGCCATTGCCTCCCTTTCAGAGGTGCTGCAGGTTTAATCAAATACTATAAAGAATATAATTGGTTGATAGTCAGTTCCTCGCTGTGTGATGTATGACTCTTTTCCACTGCTTTACCAGACTCTATAGTAGTCATTGTAGATGCTAGATTGCCCAGGTGTAAGATAGCCTAGATACTAGCTACAAACTACACTCATATTCAGTGCCGTGCAGCTGGTATGAGCTGTGTTATGCTGCAATTAGCTATGGTCAGAAGGCTACAACAACTGTGGAGCTGATAGTCATCTTCTTACACTCTGACACTCTTCCTCCATCCTGCCTTCCTCCTGCATTCAGTTTACTTAGTGAACACCTCGTGATCTTCAGTGTTGGGACAGATAGTGCCCTCTGTGTTGATCTAATGCACCAGTGTACTCTTTGTAATAATAATAGCTGCTGTTGGTTTAGTTAGATTGAGTTGACTCTGTTCATAATGCAACATTCACTAAAGTCTCATGTTTAAAATGCTAACATGAAAAAAAAGTCAGCTATTAGTAGGTTCTGTCCCACTCAAGAAATTCACTATTTCAGCTGTTGTTTCCTGCTGCTAACTTCAGGCCTAGTTGTCTTTTTAACCAAGTTTCTTTTGACTGGCTTAAAGTTGGGTGGTTGGGTGGTTGGGTTTATCTCACAGAGACAGCTTTTCATACTACGAATATCCTCTAGAACCGCAGCTATATGGAAAACTTCACCTGCTGTTGGATTTCTGAATATCCCTAAAAGATTGAGGCACAATAACATAGTAATAACTTTTCTATAGAAGGTTCGTCAACCATGAAATTGCTCAAAAATGCAAAGCCAACATAAACAGCTCAGTCAGACTGACTACTGATGACTCATTACTGAGTGGTAGGTGTTGACACCCCACTGCTCTCTCCATACAGGCCTGCTATTAGAACTTCCTGTCTTCTTTTACAGGTCAGCAAAGGCACTTGGCATCTTCACCCACCGGTTTGCCATGGTTTTCTGACTCTGTGATGTTGTGTTCTTGTTGTAGCTTTATCGCTTTGCCTTACAGCTGGGCTTGGTTGGTCAAACTGATGCTGTTTTAACTGCCATTAAGTTTGCTCTGTGGTTGTTTCCATGAAATGTAATGTAACTACAGGCATTTATATATACTAGAGCATTTAGGTATATAATACCAGTCAATATGTTTGTTACTTTTACTGCTTTTACTACTGTTACTCTAACCACTGTAAGAGTCAGTATATTCTAGGTTTGAGATCAACTCTACAATTTCTATCTAAGCATAAGATGATGGGGTAACTCCTAGGAAAATACTGCTTTACATAATGATTATAATGCAAAGTTTTTTTTTTCTCATTATTATTAAGCTATAACAATAGGCTAAGATGATAATGATAGTACACACTTAATCCACTAGCATCTACATCTCATTGGTTTCCTCTCAGGGGACATATGTCCTAATAGAGCTCATTTCACTATCCCCTCATTTTCTATTTAATTAAAATTAATGTTACAGAAATTAATCATAGATTTTTACTAGCTTATGATTCAGCGGGTGTGGCCACCTATAGCTACTGGCAGTCATTGTAAACCAATTTACTGTCTCTCTTTGCTACTACCACTTCAGTTTTGTCAACAAGGCAGTTGTTTCAATAAACAGTTGGATAACCAGAGCTGAGAATCCTTCACATGTCCTGTCAATGGGCTGCATTAAAATCTAATAAAGGTATTAAACCGCCATATGATTGTTGTTCTTTCTGGCCATGCCACTTGAAACCCTATCAAAACTGCTCTCTAGAGCTGGAAATACTTGGGCCAGTAGTTTTATGATAGGCTAGTCAACTTCATACTCAAATACTGTATGTTGGAGCTGGTAAACTTATTATGTACAGTAGTATTTCTATGTCACCCTGTCACATACATAGTTGAAGATAGGAAATATAAAGACAGTGGAGTATTGGTGTAAAATATTAGTTAAGCTACAAACATGATGCTGTATATAAGTTCTGGGTTAAATAAAGAAGGTTTTTGCCTTAATCATATGAACTGAGTAAAATATTGGTGGTTATTATGATTCATACTACACATTTGTCATCATTATATTATTATTATGATATACATAGAGTTGGTGTAATAGTGGATCTTTTTTCTAGTAATTTAGGTAGGTGATTCGAGAGCTTTTGTGTTGGCAATTTCTTAATTTAGCAAATAATGCAATATTTATTGAATGTGTGGAAGGTTTTATATATCTGTGTATACTATAATATAATAAGACAACCTAATGAGTGATAGTTGATATATTATATCTGGTTAGTGTTCATGGCTTTAAGTAGAGATACATATCATGTTTTCTTGTAATTTCAGAAAGACTGTTAATGCTAAAAGGTGACTGTAATAGATGGTTTTTTCTACCCCAATTGGCCTTTCTACCCGCAGTACATAATAAGGATTTGCTGCCCTATGCATCCCCCACTTCATTATATATACTCAACCATAATGATAGTTGACACATTTCCCTCTTTCTCGTAAACTATTTTATTGCCAATAAAGTGTAACCATGCAGCTGCTATTCTATTAGTTTTACTATAGGTGACTAATCACTATGGGCCAAAGACTTCATTGTTATTGCTTACAATTAGTGACTATGGAGAGTTGTTTTACTTAATACTAAAAATAGAATGCAAACATTATTGTATTATCCATATATATGTGTGTAGTGTGTGCTTGTGAATTCTAGTTATAAAATTTGGTCTTATCAAGTGTTTTACCTCTAAAAACTGAATTTATCAACAAATTTGTTAAACTTCAATATTATTCAAATATTGTTTATATGTGTTCAGATTTTTGCTGTGTTGACTGCGACTAATTTTTGTTGTTGCAATAATATAAAACCTGCTAGCACCATTACAGCTTTTTCCCAATTATCATTAGATTAGTTGGGTTTCAGGTGTCAACTTAGGTATTTGATAGTTGTCTTCTCTTGCAATGTGTGACCCTAGCTTATACAACCTCGTTAGGATTATATTTTCTATGTGATTAAAACTAGTATTTAGATGTCTGTAATACATATTCCCATATGGTCTAGGGGTTAGGATTCCTGGTTTTCACCCAGGCGGCCCGGGTTCGATTCCCGGTGTGGGAACATCTTTTTTTGCTTTTTAGGAATCAAAAAGTGTTTGTGCTGTAGTAGCATTTTTGTAAATAATTATTTATACTAAATATTTAATATCGTTTTTTTTAAACTCAAACTTTTACTTTTTCGCAAGTCACTAAACAAAATTTTAATGTCTGTTGAAAACAAAATATTCATCCCAATCTAACTTGTTTAAATTTCAGCCATGTCAGGTTCTTGAGCTTGGCTCACAAAGTTTTATGTCTGTTTTATTGTGCTGTGCTACGTGCTATGCGTTATTGTATCTGAACTTTGCTAGGTTAGCCTCACATATTATATCAAGTGTTGTATAAATAACAATCTAAAAATATCAAGTAATAAAGCGTGGTGTTTTGTGCAGGTGCAGCCAACATAATATTAGTAGGTGCCGATCTTCTAAATAGTTGATGTTTCTCTAAAAGGTTACCTTCTAGCTAGATCTTTGTTACTTTTGCAGTTCAATACAGAGCCTTTGTTGGAGCTGTGATTTCTCTGGTGGCTGGTGTTATCTGTGTGTAACACAGTACCAGAAAGTGTCGATATGGAGGGTGGAGGGAGTCAGGGCCCAACTCAAACTCAAGCTTGTCCGTAAAATCAGCAAAAACCCTCTTCCTCAAGGTACTGGCAATTAGGAGACAGGTTATGCTGCTTTTAGCTGAGCATAACAACGGTTAGCATGGGTGGTTTAAGCACCATTCTCACTACCAGGGCTAACCTTACTGTCAGTGTTATTTTCTCTATAACATGTAGTATATGTTTACACTATTTTCTCTCATTTTATTAAGTTTAGAAATTTTCCTTGAAATTTATTTTTACAAGCAAACTGCAAGTATTTGTAATTATCAAAAGTTGTGTGACTCATAAATATGGCTGATTCTTGTCCAGGGTGTCTGTGGAACCCTGTGAGAGATATCCTAGCCATTGTCACCTCTGAGCAATGTAATCTTTACTTCCGACATTCAGACAAGAAGAGCTCAATGGCTCTGCCAATACAAACTCAGTGAGTCACACAGACCTCTATTTACTCCATCTGATATATTGTATATTATTTGGTATCCTTGTGGTTTAGTACTCCAGTCTTAGGACATGCTAGAGGCAATATATGTATAGTTTACTGTGTATATTATGTATAGTTTACTGTGTATATTATGTATAGTTTACAGTGTATATGTTATGTATGGTTTACTGTGTATATTATGTATAGTTTATTGTGTATATTATGTATAGTTTACTGTGTATATTATGTATAGTTTACTGTGTATGTTATGTATAGTTTACCGTGTATGTTATGTATAGTTTACTGTGTATATTACGTATAGTTTACTGTGTATATTATGTATAGTTTACTGTGTATATTATGTATAGTTTACTGTGGATGTTATGTATAGTTTATTGTATATATTATGTATAGTTTACACTGTATATGTTATGTATAGTTTACTGTGTATGTTATGTATAGTTTACTGTGTATATTATGTATAGTTTACACTGTATATGTTATGTATAGTTTACTGTGTATGTTATGTATAGTTTACTGTGGATGTTATGTGCTGTTATACAGTAGCAATGCCCTGAGGTGCGCCTGCTGGTCAGACCAAGGAGATAAACTGTATGTAGCAACCAAATCCACTGTGTGGATATTCTCCTGGGCCAACATCGACCACAAGATAAAAGAGTTTTCCAGCGAGGAAACGCTGCTCATGGGGTACTAATACACTAGTTACTATTTTAAGTATAATTTTTCTAGCATTCACTGGTTTTTTAGACAACCCATTTTTGTAATTGCAAGGTCATGGGTTATATTTCCTGTATTCTAATTATATCAGATGTAGGTACTCTACACAATCATCAGGAGTGGATAACTGCAACTGCCTAGTGGGGGGTAACTCCAATTAAAGGTATTCCTATGTATACCACAGAGTTTGAATTTTCTGAAGTCATATTCATTGCTTCTTTAAAGTTTATTTATTCAAACACTGCTGGTTCAGATTATATGCTGATTATAATAGCTGTAATGTTGAGTCTAAAATTATGTAGATAGAGTGAAATTCTTCAACATTGAGTCATTGTTTTGGTTTTTGTTACCTGGATTCAGTAAAGCCTAACAAACCTAATTATTAGTAATTTCCCCAATAATGGTAAGGAATAATTTGGAATTGTCTTCCATTTTCATTAAATTAATTCACTTCTTGCAACTTTTAAAACAAATTTAAAATTGCCACTAAACTAAGTGAAACAGATTGCTTGTTTAAATTGGAACTGGATTTTAGGAGAGAAGGAAACATATTGAAGATGGTTGCCATTGGCAAGGACTACTTACTGCTTACTAAGGAACTTCCATTGGATAAACTTTGCACCCAGGAAAGCCTTACAGTTGGTATGCATTTTCTCTTTCGATGTTCTATTAGTGCTAAACTCACTTTCAGTCTCACCCAGTATTTCTGTAGTATCTTCAGTATCTTCAGTTTGCAACAGTTGGAATAGATGTGGTGTTTCTGGTATTCAGATTATCTCTTTTACTGGTAGTTGGATTTTTCTCCCCACACTTTGCTGAATAGTCTCAAAATATACAAAAAAATGATTACTAATTCAACAAATTTGTTAAGCTACAAGTTATACTAAAAATAATGACAACACAGAAATAAAAACATATTATCTAAAATCTAAATGCCTAAATACTGCCAGATTAGCAGCCACTTAGTTACAGTGTCCACTGTATTCCCAGTACCAGCTTAGCAGTAAACAACATACAACAGTGTTGTCTAGAGTTGTCTTTCCTTATTTACTCGTATATTATATGTACGTTTCCTAATTGTTGCGCAAATAATGCTGTTGTGAATATCCAATAAAGATTGTTTTAAGAAAAATGGCATCGAAGTCCAGGTTGTGACCTGCTTGTCGCAAGATCTATTGAAAATAATGTTAGACTATCATATCTATTTGGACACAATCAATGTCTACCAATACCTGTTTAAGAAGTTCTGTTCATATTAATAGAAAGCAGGAGGCCCATTGGTTTCTAATCAACATAGTGGTACATAAACATCAGTGACTCTACACATTGGCAGGGAAATTTTACCCTTCATTTTTATATAACAACATCTTTGGATACATTCAATAAGACTCAAACTTAGCATCATATAAAATGTGCGAATAACCTTTTTGGAGAGAAGGCAATTTTCAACACCTCTATTTGTGTAATCAATTGTAAAAACAACTTGACTAAAAAAACATTTCTGAATGCCAACCTTGACAAATTTAGAATTTCTATTGAAGCTCTGTTTTGGTTTGAATAAACATTATTTTCAGTGTAGATGGTAATTTTAGCCTGATTATGCAATTGGTAGAGTGCAATTGGTAAAACATCATTGGCACTTCAATGCTGCTGTACCATTGAGCTACTCTGATCACGAGCTGAGCTGGCAGCTGATCTACAATAGCTGGAATGCTATACACGTTATAATTCTGGTCAATTTAAAACATTTATAAACATTTGCTACTGGTTTCGTTTTTCAATTGTTCAGATGCTGTTTATTTATATAAAAATGTTTCATGCAGAAGTATCTGAAATATAATTTTCAGCTTCATACACTGCAAACTCACCTACGTAATACAAAAATATGCTGAATTACACAACACCTCGCCATATTGCTCTATAAATCTTATTCATACCAAACTATAAATTTTTATTACAGTTGTTGTAGCGGTATAGTATGTTTCACTTGCGTTCAGATTTTACTAAATTTCTCAGAAGCTTCATGTATTTTTTTGGTTTGTCGACCTTATTTTAGTTATTCATGTACTTTTATTAGATTTTACAAATATTTCGAGCGATTTATCAACATTTGAATAAACACACATTGCAGCTGCCAGTTGCAGCGCAAAGGGTGTGGCTGTGTATGCATTATTCTGCAATCAATCATGTCTGCTCTAGATATGGAGGCTGCCATGATATCTCCCACTGATACCCTCATGAATCTCACAGCTGCTCATCAAGGTGTCGAGGATGTTTCATCTACTCTAGCCTTAGTTTCTACTAGTGGTTCTGAGGTCAAGGTCGTGTCGGAAACTAGCCTGGTCGGCCTCCTGTCTCCAGATCTCCTGTCTTACTCGGTATGTGTTACTCGCAGAAAGTCATTTTTGTACTGCAACAGACTCGCCGCTTTCCCGTCTGGAACTCTGAAGTTATTCTCGTCTAGACAGCCGTGTCATTGGCCTCTTCATAAAAACCAGGCCCCGTTGAACCTTTGCCAAAGGTGGAAAAATGTGAATCTAACAAGAAATTTTAATTAAATGTATTTAATTAGAATTGTTATTTTGAAAACTTTATAAAACAGAATCAGTATCTAAATTAATGTGACTCATGTTTTCACGTCTTATTGACTTTTTGAGTGCATTTCTGTGGTCAGATACAAAGTATAAATACATGCACTGCAAACACTTGGCTCTTACACTGACTACAGAAAGATTTGTTGAGTTGTGATTTCCTTTTAAATTTCGAGGCATGTTGTGGCTAAAGTTAGCATAAATTACAAAATCTTGTGACATTTCCTCATTACAGTAAATAAAAACACGTGTTATGCAGTGTCAGGGCTCCGTGTTTATGGTTACCACCCTGTCAACTGCCCTGCTCTGCTACCTGTCCACTCCCTGGGGGGCAAAACCTGCCAATTCCCACGGCTGTCTCTTACCACCCACTTTGATAGCTGCCGCTGTCTTAGTACACAGCAGAGTTTACTAAATCTCCATGTTGTAGTTTGATGGCAAGTCTCAACTGGTGGTGGTGGGAAGCAACGCCCAGTCAACTCTACATTTCTTTACAGTATCCGGTCTCGGCACCTTTATAAGACAGCATGACATTGTAAGTACGTGTATGTATGTAGTGTATGTGTGTATGTACTTTGTGTATGTACTGTATATGAGTACTGCATGTGCTGTAAGTATGTGCTGTGTGTACTGTAACTACTGTGGACGTGAGCGCATGAAATGCTTTTACACTGAATATACATGTAAGTATCATATACAAATATACACAATAATGCTATTACAGTGTACATATGATTTCAAACTGTTTTATGATAGGCTATGCATGTATAGTCTTCATCCAAATGATTTCTTCTCCCTTGCTGGGTTCATAGGAGTAACATTGGGGTCGCTCTAGACTCTACAGTTATAATAATATCTATCTGTGAATGCGGCATCGAATTTTCACAGTTTTAATGGAATTATAAAACAAACCACATGCGGGTTCGGTTGAGTAGTTCCCGTAAACTTCCAGAAGGTAGTATATGGGTTGCTGTCATACAGAACCTTCTGGAATGTTTCCGTATTTGAGATTTGGCAGGGAAGACATTGTTGATGTTACCTAATGTCCTGTAATATGTAGAGGGTGTGTGAAAATCCGTCTTTTAGTTGGCAATTAATTAGCACGCGTTGCAATCATGCAAATCGTGTTGACTGTTGTATGAACTTTTGCTGCTCATAGCCAAAGCTCCTCTTTTTCATATCTAAGTCAAGTCGTGGCTCCCTTTACCTATGTTCTCCTGGAACTCCGCTATGCACACAAGCCAGGCCCTGCTACAGCACAGCAGCTGTACCTTCTCATCAGTATTCGTATCAACGAATCGCTTGCTCTCAATACACCTGCCTAGCGTTGCGAAACTCCACACAGAAATTATTTTAAAGCTGCTGCGTAAAGCAACTATTCCACATTTAGGAGATTCGCCTGCAATTTCTCAATAACTCCTTCAAATGTTTTTCATGTGTTTTATGCTTCATGTTATAAATTATGCAAAGAAATCTGCACCAAGCCAACAAACTTTTCATAGTATTTAGTGGGGGGAAGGAGGCGCCAGGTTTCCCCATCTTTATAAAAGTGTAGTTTAGTTTGAGCAGGCTAAATGTTTTAAAATTAATAAATATTTCTTAAGAAAGCTGGGTGTGTGCAATACCGTTGGTTTTGTATATAAACTCCCATGCTGTCAGTCTTTAGCTTTCGTCCAAGTTATGTCTTAAGAAAAACTTAAACTTGTGAGATCAATTGGTAATAGATGTGAGAAAGTGACAGCTATTTTAGTTGAGAATATGCGCTTGCATTGGAGATGGTGATCCCCTATATAAGTATGGGGATCACCATTTTATAAATAAACTGATCTTCTGCATTTGTCTGTCCATGTCTAACAGATGCTGCCCGACAGCGAAAGGCCGAAAGGTCTATGCAAGTCTTCTCTACCTCAGTCTGTCCTCATACTAATCGGGAAACTAAAAACTACCGACTCCGCTCTTCCTTCAGCAGATAAAGATGCGGAGTATGAGCTGAAACTCAGTCTCACTCAACTATATCCTTCAGGTTAGTGTGACTCACCTATACCCTTCAGGTTAGTGTGACTCAACTATATCCTTCAGGTTAGTGTGACTCAACTATACCCTTCAGGTTAGTGTGACTCAACTATACCCTTCAGGTTAGTGTGACTCAACTATACCCTTCAGGTTAGTGTGACTCAACTATATCTTTCAGGTTAGTATGACTCAACTATACCCTTCAGGTTAGTGTGACTCAACTATACCCTTCATATCGGTCTCGCTTATAATCGAACTGGGAATAGTTGTGGAGTGGTGATTTGAGAAATGGCGCAACTGATACAATCTTTGCCGTTTTACGTTTTTTTCAACGATTTTCGTGCTGTTTTTTGTGACATTTACTACCCTTGTAAAATAATCTGAGTGGGTGTCGTGCCAAAGGTATTATTTGATAGCATGGTAAATGCAAGCTGTAGCCTGCAGTGGAGGTGTGCATGCATTACATCATAAGGACACAGAGTGCAACTTCTCTACTACTAACCACTAACTGCTAAGTTTAACCCAGCTTTTGGTATTTTCAGATCTATTTAAAGTTTAATAAGTTATTGAGTAATTCGTTACAATCTGCTTTGAGTTTATGACTCAGCATTTCCTATCACTTCACTCAACTAATATAAGTATCTTATAATCTCTACCCATGTTAGTGTTTACATGACATGACAGGTTCTACTCAGCTGTACCTTTGTGTCCTTGGGTGGGCATAATACCACCTGTCTATACATTTTCTAATGTGCTCTGAGGCTATCTGTGTATTCTACAGAGTACCTGCTGCTGATTTGATGTTTGTTTTCCTGTTTACAGAGGTACATGAGCCCCCTGTGTCTCTGCCGTCCACTCTTAAAGCTCCGGCTATTGTGGAGTTATCTGATGCCGGTGACCTGGCAAAGGTCAGCAACACCAGTTCTAGCAGTGACAGCGCTGACTTGAATTCCGTACTTGTGAGGAATGGCTCTAAAGATCAGCTCAAGTTGAACATGGCCACAGCTTCAAACAACCAATCGCATTCCTCGTATGGTGCCAGCAGCCAATCAGATTTACCTGCTGTCAAAGCGAGTGGTCATGCAGCGGACTATTTTAGTAATAAAATACAGAATAATGTGAACGAAGGCAGCGGGGAGTCAGCGGAGACCCTGCTGGTGGCTAGCATGCGGAACATCACCAAGTCAGATGAAAGTTCTATACACAATCATGTGGACGCAGGTGAGACTCGAATTACTTTGTATCCTCAGCTTTAGGTAGAAATATTGCTGTGAGGAGGGCACAACTTTATATATCTTGTAAATGAAATTTTCGGCATTATTACTAGAAATTAGGCTACTGTTAGTGTGGGAGCCCCATGTGACCCTCCAATGTAATAGTGTCAGTAAAGAAAGACTTTTACACGATTCTACTCTCTTCTCCAACTTCTACTAATTTTATTCTATATATTTGAATCAAAGTGCTGGTTTGGAATTATCTCGCCCCTTCTGTGGGACAAACTCCTTTATACAAATACTCTGCAGTTGCTTTTTGGGAAAAAAAGTTTTTTCTCGGAGCTGAGAGGTGGTCCTGAATATGTGTAAACCTTGTCTCCTGGTGATACAGAATGTCATTCACCTGGCTCTTGAACCACTTGGGTGTCTCAAGTGAAGGACGATGTAATCTTTCATGTGTCATTAAATTTTTAGAATTTCTCTTTGTATAACATTATGTGAGGTATTTTAATTTCATAATGTCGGCATGGTGACACTGGTATTCACACCCTACATTACATAACTTGAGACCCTGGCTTGGAACCCACCACTCTGCCATCACCTGTTGCCTCATGTCAAGCATTTATCAAATGACTTTTGTTTAACAGTGCTAACAATATTGTAACATAATATATCAACCATAGAAATTCTGGACTGAATAAATAAAAGAGGCTAAAAATTTTATTGAATAAATTAGCTGTCAAATTGATAAATTTTGGGCATTATATGATTATTTATATAATTTATTGAATATGGTTGATGCCATAATGTCTCAGGTGTAAGTTGGAGCAGCTTTTCCCAAGTACTTTGGCCCAATGTGCCTAATAATATGCACTCTTCAAAATCAATTTTTTTGCCATTTTGACAGATTTTTTGGGCTAAGGTCACACCGTACAATGCAGTACCTCCGTATCAATGTTGACATTGTAAACTTAAAAGTGTATCACAGCCAACATAACACAAGAGACGCTGCATCCGTCTCACTGATTTATGTGGCAATTCTAAACTGAAACGTTTCAACTTGAAAATTTTTTTTCAATCCTTTGTAAGCACTGCCCTGCATCAAAGTTATGTAATTGGATCCTAGTTCATTTCTACAATTAATCAATATTAGCTGTTTATTAATCACTAATCTCTCTGAATTATTATGGGCAGAGAATTTATTGAGATAATTGAACTTTTTGCTGAAGAATAAACGCAGTTTGAAATAGTCACTGTGCAGGTGTTAACAGCACAGTGTGCTCCATCTCCAGTGATAGAGCCATCTGTCTAGTTTAAGTCTCTCTCTGTAGTCATTGGTAGCTCAGCTTGCTTCTAAATGGTTCTTGTAAGTCACTAGATTATGTAGCTGGTGTGTTGGATGGTCCCCAGTCTAGCAACATGTAAACAGAAATGTTTCAAGATAAAAAAGAACAGATATTTCAATATTATAAGTTGTTGGAATTGCCCAACGTACCAGGTTTCGAGAGTAGTCCTTCTAGCAAAGTACTTTGTATTCATAGTTCACTAAGTAGCTGTCTCTTTGTTACACCTGCTAAGTCACTGCTAATCGTTAAGCAACATCCTTGTGAAATAAAAGTTAACCATATAAATGGTCATATTATGTAGCTGATGTTATATTATATGTATATAGTATATGTATAATTATGTTATATATTATATGTATATATTATACTGTATAATTATATTATATGTGTCTATTATGCTGTATATATTATGTATGATAATATGTATGTATTATACTTCATATATTATATATTATAGATGATGAAATGTCGATACAGTCATCTACCTACGATTCGCACATACCTACAGGAAGTAGGTGTGTCAGGACAGAGAAACCCCCACTTCCTGTTGATGCCGGTACAGTGGGTGAAGACACTGGAGAGGATATCTTGGAGTTAACGGGCTTGCTACAATCTCAGGTAGTTCCAGCATAGCCAGGGCTCTTATCGTTTCTTTTAGGCCAATTTACTTAACCAGTTGGTTTTTCACTCATATTGTAATGAAATGGTTGTCGGATAAAAATATATATCAACTTTAGCTAAAACCTCCTCACCTCCTGGCTGATCAGGTGATCACAATAGTTGGTTACTTTGTAGTCTCAGAGTTATCTGCCCATATAGTTCTAAATTTATCTGCCATTCTAGTAACAATACCTATCTGCCACTCTAGTAACAGTACCTATCTGCCATTCTAGTAACAATAAGTACTTGTACTGCTAACTTTGCTAGTTATCTACTTGCTGCTTATGAATAGGTCTCCCAGTTTCACCAACATGCCTTCAACTCTTACGTAACTCACATGGAACGTACAGGGTCTGCCCCTACAGAGTAGAATGTCATAGAAGTGGTTTTTTTATTCATTCGTTGGTACCTTGCTGAAATTATCATAGTAATAGAAAGAAAATAATTGAAACTCTGATGAAATAATACAAATTATTTTGTTAATTAAATTTAACTGCAATACAGCTCTTTTTTGTGATGTGTGGAGGGAAACGTTTGAGGAACTCCCCAGATATTTCAGGTTGATTTCCATGTAATAGTAGTTTGACACCAACTGCCTCCTCTAGCTCTAGGTGAGCCCCTGTCAGCTGACACTTGTTCTACCTGCTCATCTCTGACTCAACACCCCCTTCTCAGGTCAACCCAAGTTCACTCTGTAACTCAAGCTGGTGGAAAATTAATTTGGCATTTGCCAAGTCTATGCAGTTCTGTTAACCAGCCTTCACAAATGTAATTGATTTGTTAAAACCATTTAAAATAAATCAAAAGTTGTGCATAATAAGTAATAGTATTATACAAATTATTGAGAATAAATCATTTGTGCAAGTCTTTTTCAACAAAGCAATAAATGATAATGTTGATACTTTTGTTTTACAACTCTCATTATGAGGCTGGATAGTAACTCCATTCAGACTGAGAGGGAAGGAGATGAGGGAGTGGGAAGGGGTTTGGGGTAGGGGAAGTGGAAAGGTTAATGTTGACAAATGCTAAATTTTCTTGGGCAAAGGATTAAAGATAATTTGTTAAAAATTAAATTTAAAACTACAAAGCTGTTTTCATTATTTTTGTCACTGTTTTAGAAAAAACAAAATTATGACTGATCTTGTTGATTGTAAAAGAAATATATGTCAAAGTTGTATACCAAAGTTTATATAATAGACATTAGAGCAACATTTCTGTAGGCATCTTTGAGATTTTGCTCATATTTTATACCCATAACATAAAATTAAAGCACGATAATACTTTCAGTTGACTATCTGATTGTAATTGTTATTAAATCATAATTCTTTAGTTGAAATGTAAATATGCCATACATGAGCATTTGAAATAGCTGAGCACTGTATACTACGTGTGTATAGTATTTTCATATATATTCTGATATGCCTTGCACAGGAGTCAACAATCAGCAGACTGAGAAAACGAGTGGACGAGCTCTCCTGTATGCTGGAGGAGTGCCATTTGACCTCTGTCAACAGATACCAAGATCTCTCCGCTCCAGGTACTATTGCAAATTGAAAGATAAGATGGCCGCTGTTTACTCTGTGTTCCATGCGGTATATGTTAGTTCAGTTAGCACAGTGTTTGGGTATACATGTCACACTAGCTGTCATTCAGAGTAGACTATGTGCCAGCTGCCTCGTAGTATGGTAGCTTTACAGGATGGGATGGCAGTAGTTATCAGTGCAAATACTGCGTATACCTTCATAAGCTTATTTCCATTTCTCTGTATGACACAGCAAAGTGCTGTAAGTGAATGTGAAATCCTGAAAAAGAAAAATGGAGACGTGCACAACCGAAGTTTTGTTTGTGTTCTGATTTCTATAAAACATGTTTGATCCTGAGGGAATTGCCATGGTTTAAGGCAAAAGCGAGTTATTTTATTGCGATGGTTTTTTTTTTCAGTAACTTTTTTATCTTGTTCCCATCCAGCAGTACATACTGTTATAAAATCAAACTAACCTATCACTATTGGCAAACTGTAGGAACCAATCTCAGGTTAGTGAGTGATGGTCGTTTTTGAATTGTTTGTTAAATTGGCCAGTTGAGAGTTGCATTCTCAATGCACTGAACTATTTTGCCTTCTTTCCGTCTTCGATTCTCCTGATCTACATGCCAAGGATCTAGATCCTGCTTGTTGACATTCACCAGCTAACAAACTGCATGGAGTGTTCTACTTGAACCTCTATGATGTCATTCAATGGACCTAAACTCTTCTGGACACCCCAGATTCTAGCGGATGTTATGAGCTGGAGTACGCCACTGGGGGAGATGGCGGGACTGTAGAGTCTAGGGAGTGTAACCACATAGCAGAGCTACTAATACCAGCTCTGCTGCTCAGTGAAACAAGTCTTCTGATTCAGTCAGAACTGCCCAGAAGCTTCCACGGCGCTCTTCAGCTTAGTCTGGGATGCTAGTGAAAATGTTGTTTATTTTTAGTCCAAATACGCTGTGTTTTTCTAATTTTAGCCTTTTACCAAACATTATGTAAAAACAACTGTATGAATGGGAAAATAAATTGGATTTGGTCACTAAAGGCCAAAATTTATTCACCTCTTACCCTGCAAATAGAGAAAATAGAGTTTGTGTTGAGTTAGTTCAGTTGCTGTGACATTCTAGAATACGCAATGAGGTGATTAAGGTGACATGGTTTGGAAGTGAAACCTGCAAGATATGGTAATTTACTTGGTTAATTTGTTCTACCAGGGATGGGCGTGGAGTGTGGTGGTGTTGTAATATCCATGTTTATTTCTTCTTCATGTCACTAAAAAATGTGCTCTCCCTAGACCACCGTAAACCTTGCGTCAATAAATGGAAAAATTGTAGTAAACTGTAATATTAGATTCTGAAAGGAAAATTATCTGTTGCATGTATATTTGATTTCAGGAATAAATGTGATTATATATTATATTATAATAATATATTACAATAATATATACCTGTATTGGTATGTTATATATTCGAATATTATAGACCATATATATTAACATATTCTAATGTACCTATTAAGACATATAGCATATAGATATATTTTTTTTCTTATATATATGTATATATATATATCACACTAAATAACTAAAATGTTCTTTACTATTATTTAGTGGGGTATTGCCATATGCACATCAGCAGTTTGGCCGTGGGATATAAGTTTCTAGTTTGAGTTTCTCTAAAAACGTTTTCTGTTTTCTAGGCAAGGAAATATTATTGCATCAGCATTATTCACAAAAGGAACATTGGACTAACTGTTCAGCTTACATGTAACTTTGTTTTATTTGAAAAAACTGGCACAACAAAAAGTTCCTTCTGGTGGTTGCCATCACTAAATTACAATAGAGATAAGCACTGGATAGTTGTTGAAATGGTACCATTTTATTGTTACAACTGTACAACTTGGAACAAAACCATTACCATCTGATTTTGTATGCCTGTCGGTGAATAATGACCAGCTGGTTTCCAAAAAAGAATTTATTTTATCATGTTTATGTTAGAAAAGATCCAGCTTGAGCCGAGAACTTACCAGAAGCGTGTTATGAAGCTGGGTCATCTTAGGCATAATGCATATGGGATATTATCAGCAATATGAACATAAAGAACACCTACAATAAATTTGGTGAACCGCTGGCATATTAAAATTAAAAAAACAACAATTTCCTACAGAGTAAGGCACTACCGGCAGAATACAGCGATTTAACAAATTAAACTCCTATTATATTTATGTCATGCGTTTTCTCTAGCAACCAAAGTATAGTTTACCAAATAATTATATTCATACCAACAATTGATTGATAACTCTAGTAGACTTTCTACATATCTCAGCTCTAATTGTTTTCACCAATACTCACTTTCTTCTCATTAAATGATTTGCGGTCTCCCAGTGGAAAGGTGCTGGATTCCTTATTAATCATCACCAACCATCGCAAGACAGCAGATTTATGTTTCATTTTAAATTCTTTGGCGCTCAGCACCTTTTGGGCCGACTTGTGGAAATGTTCCAAAGAATGAAAGTGAAAAATTTACCAGTTTGAGGTTAATGATGAAACAGGTTTCCCAGGCAAGCATTCTTTCTCACGTTTAGATGTGCACAAAATTTGTGTGAATTCAATTTGTTGAAATTGTTTGTAACCAACAATCAGCGACTTTGTTTTTGTGTTGGATGATTTGACTGCTGGAATCGTGTTTGTCACTTTTCAAATCTTGGCATTGGTTTTTTTAGATAATTTATAAATTTATAGATTGATCCATTTGCTTGAAACTGACTTTCAACAAACAAAATATAATTCCCTTTTTTTAATCCAAATTGTATGCCAAATTTTCGACAAGAAAAGTAGTTAAAAAGAGACAAATCTATGAGACGCCAATAACCAACTGGCCAAAAGTTATTTGATTGGTAAAAGGTACTTGAGATTAGTTTTGTCACCTAGAACTCCCAGTCGATGTTCCACGTAATAATGTAGATCTCTATTCCCTTTCAGGTCCTTCTAATTTGTTACCTTTTCAGCATTTAAAAATAAAGCTTGTTTTATCTTATTTCATTGTTATTTAACAATAAATACGGTAAATCTTGCCAAAATTTAGATTTAGACTTGCAAATTTCCTTATTTTCTATGTTATGTTTTGCTTCAAAAAAGAAAATGTATTCTAAAATGTTACTTAACATAATTATTTTCATCACTCATGGTAAGACAATTTCCAATTTTTTTAAATTAGCTGCTTTTACTCTTCAAACGCTTTTTTATTTAGGCTTTTGAGAGTAACATTGCTCAACATTTCCTACACCATTTGCTATCAAATTCTAAATGATATGAAAATGTCCTTTTTTTCAAATTTTATTTAAAATCAATTTTAAAATAGGCCAATGGATTTTAGTCATAGCAACTGATAAAATTTTGTATATCTATTACATATTTCACAGTATTATAAGCATACAACACATATAGTACTATTATCATGACCTTGCCTTCTTGCTGTAATAATATGAGTATTATAAATATAATAAAATAGCCAATAAATATTATACCATCTACTATTTCATTGGCTACAAGGATTTAATACCTCACGTAATCTTTATTGGCATCATGCTGATAAAATGAATGTAGTTTTATTAAAATATTCTATTACAGGTTTATAGGAGAAATTTAACTCAATTCAATGTCTTGGTTCTACTTTGTGTAATTTTATAGATATAATGTTTGGTATATTCTCTAGACTTGGTAAATATTATTTACAAAATTTGGAAATTAATTTTGTGTAAGAACCATAAATTATATTGCTAATTGAGATATAATTGGACATGGCATTGCTGGAGAAATTAAATGACCATGTTTTTAGCTATGACTCCTGAAATATGTTCACAAACATTTCACCACTGTGGTTAAATCCACCACCGTGGTCGAATGGTGTTGCTAAATTCACAATTTTTATTTTGATGGATTAAAGTAGAAGTACCTTAAAATGAAGCAAACAAAAGGTATTTTATCAAACAGGATGTTATTGAAATGTTTGAGTCTGTGACTTGGAACCCAACATAGGCCCTTGTCATTCTTTTCAACTGTTGATTTTTTAGCTGTTAAAACAGTAACATGCCATCAACTCATCAATTCTGTGGCGTTGTGTCTTATAGTCATTTCAAAGGGATTTACAATGTGTGTTTATGTAGATTAGGGTTCAAAGGGAGCTTGCAGTGTGCAGGCTTTTAATAGGAATAATTTAAATTTTGGTGTATTGACAGCATCCTGCCTGCTTGAGCCCACTTCTAGCAACACCTGATGGCAAACTTGGGGATGCAATCTACTTTCTAGTACAATAATCGTTCCATTTTTCATTTTCATTTCCGATATAATTTCATTAGCCAATTGTGGAAATCCAGATTTAACTATCTAATTTTTTGTTGGATTGATAGGTTTTTAAGAACTTTTTTCCATTGGCGAAAATAGCAATTAAAATTTTTGCCTTTTTAATAATTAGTCAAATATTTACTATCATTTAATCATTCATTAATTTCTAGCTTCCTTTATCCACTAATTATTATTCCAGTGTGGTCAAATGGCACAAATTGGCTGTATTGTTTAGAATTATTTTGGCAAACTGTTTTTTAGAGTCTCTAGACTTGGTGTTCCTGCAGTAAAATAACATTCAGAGTTGGTATACTTCACATCAGCATCTGTCAAAGTACAACACTGTTTTAAATAAAATAATTTATGCAATGGCATCAATTAGCTGTGATAAGACTGAGTCGACTGCTGTTGCAACAGCTGCCTGGTCCTCTGTTACACTTAATTATTATCTTGAAAGAAATTGACTTATGCTAATTCTGTTTTCATGCTCTGTGTGTATAGCCATGTGGCTGTAGCCATTGGTCACAGATGCTGGAAGGTAAATGTTCTGTTGGGGCTTTGATGTCTAAGGCATTCTCTGTCATGGCAGCTCAGTTCTTTGAATCATAGGTGTCTGATGGCAGTGGCAGCACTGATGCAGTGCTGCCGCAGTCTCTTGCTGCCTTCACAGGCAGCTTTAACAACGTCATTTGCATATAACAGGGAATTTAAATGATTTCAAATCAAATGGGAATACCATTTCAGCATATCTTATGAATATTGAATCTACCATGGGTCTGGTGTAGCCATGTCATCATCTAAACATAGATCCCATGCCACTTTGACGCCTTCTTTCTCAACCGTCTACGCAGCAAAGATGTTAGTAAATAGCATCTATCCGCTTGTGTCTTACGTAAATATGGTGAGAGGTAATTATCAGCAGCGTTGCCTAGGCACATCTGCTTCAATGTTATTAAAGTAAAACACACATTATGAAGAGATTTGTACCGATTGTCTCCCTACCTCCTCAAACTCTATTGATTGAGAATGATTGTGTGTAGTACTTCAGTCCATTAAAAATGTCAACATTTGTTTATAATTCTGGTACTATATAGTGCGACTAAGTCTCCATTCGTTTCTTACACTCGGATGTAAACCAGTGCAGATATAAATCATCGCTGCAGCTACAACTAATTCCGTCACTCCATTCACCTGAAAGTTTGTGTCTCTTGCTGCATTTGCAGATACTAACGTTATTTTGATCAGAATCGTAATGATGAATTGTTAGTTGCTGAGGTATTAGCTGCAGATGTATGGTTAATTATTTTTGGTCATGCTCAAATCCTAACTTGAGGAATTTCTGAAAAGCAAGGAGATAAGGAAATGGTAGTGTCAAAGGAAAGTGTCACTTAACGGACCTTCAGCATGCCTCACACCTTCTAAGATGAATTAAACACAACTACACGTGACTGAAATAGCAACTTGCTCTGCCGTGTTCATGCTTTCCAACTAAATGCCAGCATTTCTAATTTTTTGGATTTAATTCCTTTTTTGTTAAACCAAGGCCATTTGAAATGAGAAAAGTCTTTTTTACCACCACGGCATATAGCAAAGCTGATCACATTAAAGAGTGTTTGGGCTATGCAGCATCATATCTACAGACTGGTCCAAATAGTTTAGATATTTGTGAGAGTCTATAACGTCGCCCCTACTATAATAACACTGTAATGCAGTTTGAGGTGTAGCAGATCGTGCCTCCATAATAAGTTTAAACCTGGAGTGGCCATTTTGGCCCTCTTCATAATATAATACACTCGAGTGTTGTATTTGTATATACATTATCGGTAATGTAATATACTCAATAGGAATATTCATGCAAAATCCTGGGTCTCAGTAATGAAGTTGTAAGAGCTCACTTGGTAAATTATCTTTCTAGTGCTAGTTTGTATGCAGATCTTGATGCTCTTGTATGTCCATTTGCATTTCACTAAACATATCATCATATGTAATATGTTATAACATTAAACATTTATGTACATTCTATTTACTACTTTTGCATATCAAAATCATCACACATCTACACAAGACTATGCAATTTGAATAATTCATTCCTGTGTGTTGTGTTGTAGAAGTTGCAAGCATAACCTTTACTTCTTCTGAACAGAGCATTGAGAAGAAGTTTCTGTTAGACAGAGGACGGCTAAAACTGGAGGCACTCAAAGCTGCCTTTGATTTGCCGTACATCATACTTCACCTCGGTATGCTTTATAAAAGTTATTATTTGGCTTAATAATGGGATTGATTCATAGATTAACTATTTTCTGCTATTGACAGCTATTAAATAATCTAGTTTAAAAACTGTTTTATCTCAAATAGATTTGATATAAAAAGACTTTTGTAGGGGTTGAAAACTACTCATATATGGATAGGCATTCGTACAAGTTAGCTAACTAGTAATAATTGAGAAACAGACAACTTTTTCTCTGTTTTCCAGCTATTTCATGCGTCTTCAACATATGACCATCTATTTACATCAATGCCGCATAGTTAGACCTTCCCTGGAAGATGTGGTGTTGTGTTAACATAAATGAAGAAAGTGGTATTAATAATTTTTTTTCTGGCTCCTAATCTCATCGAATCTGACTAGTAGCTTTGGTATTGTCTGTGGACACAGCCATGAAATTTCATCTTTCCCACACATGGCTTCTCTAGTAAGAATGATTCATACGAATCCCTGATGCCAAAGAGAGTTTCCTGTGGAACTTTCAACTTTTTACTACTTCTTTTTCTGTAGCTTATGGCACTATGCCATATGTAGAGGTGGTAAGATTCCAACACTATTATTGGTCTAATATATTTCGGATAATTGATTAAACTTGAAAGTCATTGCAGCAGTGATTTTAATTAAGAACAAAAGGGTTGTTTGAGGAGCATATCAATTTCTGTGATGACTGGGACCCTGGAGCAGTTGAGCCTGTCCGATCTTGTAGTGGGAGTTGTATGAAGGATGGCCACCTGACCAAGAGATGAGTCTTCTGCTTGTTAAACATTGCTTCATTGATATGAATAATATTTCAGCTTCTGTTTGCTTTTCTCCAATTCAAGGTTATAAGCTGAACTCGAAACTCAATTGTTTCGACATTTTGCTTTCTAATCACATGGGATAAACCAGACTGATTTTAAATTCTCCAGACTCAAACATGTGGTTACCTCCAAGATTCAGATCTGGAGTTTGTTTTGATGGTTTGTAAACATTTTCCAAAACTCCTATTTTTTTCTCTGCTTCTGTAGGTTTTGAGGGCACATTTTGGTAGTTGGAGAGTTTCAGCTGTATGTTTAAAGTTGTGTAGCTGTTCTACCAAGTTGCTGTACATGAGACAGTGATTGACAATCTCGTGTCCTAGAATAGTTTGTTCTTTGGCATGTATCTTCATTGCTCATCATATCTGAAACCTCACGCTCAGCGTCAGAGTCTCTGTGACCTAGTAGGCTGTTCTCTGGAAAATTCCGTCTATCTCTAAGCTAACGCTATATCTCCTGGTGGAGGATGGTTGGTACAGGATAGCGGGTGCAGGATTGTTGGTACAAGGCAGCTTTAAAATAACATTATTTTTCAATAGGTTCTTGTTAGCTTTTTGATTCCTACGGTTTGTTTAAGGCATACAACTCTCCAAGAGATGTGGTGTGTAATACTAGGCTGGATCCTATTGCTATTCTTTGGACAAAAGGTACAGATGGTAGGGTGGGCATATTAAGCTAGAAGATGCTGGAGTTCTTGTGTTCAGTTGTGCTGAATCAAGTACCATAGTCTGGCAGCCAACTCATTTTCACTCCAACGTTCGTTCATCAATCACCAGATGCTCCTCCATACCCCAAAACTCTCACAGAGTATTGGCAAAACCAGCCAAGGAAATGGGATGTCTTTGCGGAATGATGTTGAAAAATGAGATGGTGTCTGCAATTGCACAATTAGTAAAAACATTCATTGGAAGTAGGTACCAGTCTGTCATAGTATTGGTAATGGTATGCCAGTGCATAGGGTCAAATGATAGGTGGGGCCCTTGCTGAATAATTACAATTTACTAATTTTAGCTTTGGCAGATGGCAAGTAGATATACAATGCGCTTGCTCTCAGCTAATCAATTTTCTAATGGAAGAGTGCTAGAAAAGTTACGGAGTCAACAGCTTTCTCCAATATCAGCCCTGGTTCAACTTTTTCTCACAAAACATTGTGTCTCATCGCCAAAAAGTTCTGTATCTGGGATGTCATTAAAGCACCGTGTAATGTGTGCTCAAGCACCTCAAATTCAGTCATTCAACCTGGGTTACTGCAATTAGGCATGCTAAAATTATGCTAATAAAAACAACTACATCGAGCAAGTCTATCTCAGTCTTCTTCACTAGATTCTAATGACATCATCAACTTAATTGCCTTGACACTAACCAATCCCACTTCCTTAAATGCAAAACACAAAATTTATTTTTCATGATAATTTGCAAACTTATGCAACTTGTTTGCTTAATATTTCGGTACATTCAATTTTGGCTTTACTCAATTTTACTGTCAGCAATAATTGCATTCTTTCAAAGAATGCAAAAAAAAGTTCAAACTTAATAAACTATGCCAGATTCTGTTAAACAGCAATAAGCCTGAGCCAAAAAATCTCTGTTTAGCTTCCCTCCAAAAGCATATTAATAGTTCTGCAATCTGCGAAATAGCTGAAACAATGTGGGCCAGCAGTGGGACAATGGGTCGCTCTGTCAAACTGGTAATAAATGACAATGATTATTCATTATTGACAGTTTTTATATTGGCTCTACTGATTGCCATATTAGTAACTTATAAGCTATCAGCATAGCATGTTGGTATCTCTCAAGCATAAATGAAATATGAAGAGAATAATAATGGGTATTTTGATAATAAAGTTATTTTTTAATTATCGGATTGATGAAATGCTATTCTTGCATTGAGTACACTCGACTCCTATTTATCATTAGGTTTTAAGAGCACTTGTCATTTAATACTAAGCAAATTATCATTACATATCATAATTCTGTCAACTATTCATAAAGCCTTAAATTACTTGGATTAAAAATGCTCCCTGCTAACATCAAGACTTAAAATCACCTTTATGTTTAATTACATCATCTTATATTCTTTTGGTAATCTTTGCTTTAATTTCGATTATCTTCTATTTGCTTCAACATTATTGGCTAACGGAAGATTACAGTTGCACATCTGCGTCAGGATGGTTGCTTGTATAAAAAATATAATTCAATGCACAAAAAAATATCAAATAAGGTTCAGCTGTGAGTACTGCTTCTGTGTACCTAGTGAGAACTGGCACTGCTATGCAAGAGGCCCAAACGACCTTGGCCCATTCTATAGCAGCTTTCTTCATAATCAAATTTTGCAAAAATACAAAAAAAAGAATAAATTTTATAAGGTATTCCATGAGTTTTAATACATGTCTATTTCTACCTGTAGATGGCCTGCCCATTGTACTCACGTCCAACATCGATGGCTATATACCGTTGAAGTTTGAGGCTAATAAAACCTATTATGTATCATGTGATGCAGCGTCTCAAGTGGTTGGCTTCAGTCAAACTACTTTGTCTAATCAAAGGACCAACTGTAAATCCCTGGAGAGAAATAATATGGAACTGCCGCTAGCAAATGGCTCCCTCTCTTCTCCACTGACTGCAGATCATTTTGATCTTAGTAGAGAGTCAACTACAAAAAATAAACTTCTTTCTGCTCAAAATTCAGATTCAGAAAGGTTAAGAGCCATGATTTTGAATGACAAATCTGGTAACGCAATGCGTCGTCTGCAGGCAGCTGTGGCGGGTGATGCGTCAGCAACCAGCCGAATCAGTAAGCAAACATCACTTCCTGCTGAGTACGTGCCATCTGAAGAACCAGTGAAGCCACCACGGCGAGGAGTTGGTAGTAAACCTGCACGGTGCAACAGGCCGGAAGACACCAGCGATGGAGGCAGCTCGTTCATGGATGTGACCGCAGCGCTTTGAAAGCCACATGCAAATTTTCATCCTGTAAATTTCACAACAAATATTTTCTTACTTCTGTAACTTGATAGTTCCGAATCACGCTTTTTGCAATAGATGTTATTAAGTATTCATTTGATAGACTATTGGTGAATAGTTTTTAAATAAAGGGCTTTGTTTTTATATATTCTTGTACAACTGTAACTAAGTACGGACAAATTATTAAAAATGCAAAACAAACACACTAGAACCTAATCATCATAAATTATCATATCTTTTTATCAAAATCTGTACAGTTGATATCTGTATAATGCTCCTGTTTAAGAAGATTACATTATCTTATGTTTCAATAATTATGGTGTAATGTGCCAACTGTACTGACATGGAATAAACTTCAAATTTTATTTCTTCTTTCTTCAATTAATCAAACAAGAATTGGCGAGTTGTCTGTTATATAACGGTATAAGGTAGATGATTAAATAAATTGTACTCTTTTACCTTTACAGCACTTGGTGTTTGTGACAAAGGATACTCCCTTGTATCTTTCCTATCTAAGAACCTAGATCAATATAGAAATATCCAATACAATAGTTGGTAACCGCAGCTGTTACCATTGTTCACCTCTTGTACTCATACTGAAACATCTGTTGGAATATATTTTTGGCATATTTTGCACCTACTCAACTCGGCATTTTCCTTACCAAATGGTTTTGTATTAAGACAGGGATAGGATATTTTTGGGTTTGTATCTGAAACCATTTCTCCTGCTAACCACATAGTAGTTGATGATAGTTACTCATAGCTAGGGTTTTGTTGGTTGTCTGCTTACTGCTCGCATAGTCTGTCGTTAATTACCTCTCAATTTGTGAACCAAAAATAGATGAGGCAAAATCTTGTAGTAGAAATAGCTATTTACACTATATTTCCTCCTTTTTTATGTTTTGCTAGACTAGAGTTTAATTTACAATTATTTTAGATGTGCCGTCGAATTGACATCATTGAAATCTTATGATGCGTCAACTAACCATGTTAGCCATTTAAGTAGTTGCATCTCTATTCAAAATAAAAGTGGTATTTGCTTCTTTGAGAAAATTGTTACACCAGCACCATTGACATTCCTCCCTAATGGTCAGTTCATTTCCACATTTCAATATTATTTTTAGGCTAGAAGACAATCTTAGTTCCTATTTTTAGTCATGGCTTGCCTTTTGATGAATATTTATAGTCATGGATTTTCAAAGTATTTATGAGTTATAACCCTGAATTATTTATTTAGTATAAATTAGTATAATTTAGACAATGAATGTTAATTAGTCATTATAATTATTTGCATGGAAGGTGTGTTCTAATGATTCAGCTGATAAATAAGTGTGCAGATACTTGCAGCAATTCTGTGCTTTCACGTCTCACTTTCACTTCTCCGCCTTCAATTCCTGCTCATCAAGTGCAGATGGTTAGAGGAAACATTTCCTGATGGTAGAGGAAACTAACTTATTCTGATTGACACACCGTTGGTGCGAGAACATTTCTGTTGCTAACGGTGCAATAAGACCAAAACTCTTTTCATTCTGACTTTTGGACGTTTTATAAAATAGAAAAGTTTGCATAAACTTGTACTGTTGCTTCTAACCTTATATTTTTAGCCATTTTTGTTTCCAAAAATAACATACCTGTTACAATATGTATTAGCATTTGGAGACCATTCATCAATATTATTGACAATAAATAAGGGCAGGAAACCTCTTTACTGCAAAGCCTTGTTCTGTGGAATATTTTAATACTCGGTGTCTTTGTTCGATCAGTGCTTAGTGAGTCAGTATGCGTGTAGGTTCATTCTGAAGATTTAGTCTCCTCTCTATCCTCTGGCTTGTCATGCCAGTAGTTAATGGGAAAATGATGGAATGGCTTTCTTAACTGATATCCCTTTAATAACTGCAGCCAGTATTTATATCATAATTGTTTTCAGTGCAACTTAATCAGAACATAACTGCTACAAAAGAAAACTTCTTCAGCATGTCTTTAATAAATGCCAGTTGAAAATAATGACCATTAAAATATCACTAAAATGTCTTGATAATTTGTCTGAAGAGAAGTTTTAATTAAATTAATAGACCAGCAGTTTGAGCATTCTTTGGTGATGAGCAATAGCTGTGAACAACTTGTTTTCCTAGTCTATATTTAGCAAATTTCCACATATAACTATTAAGAGCATATCATATCTCAAGTGGTTAGTTTAATGTTCATAAATATTAATAAAATAGCAATTCAAAACATTTAAACCTCCAAGTGAATGTGTAAAAATAGTGATGAGGTTCAGGAAAGGTAAAATATAGAGGTGTGGGTGCTCCATTATAGTAGTACTAATATGAGACAATACTAGAAGATATAAATAATAATACTATAAAGCAATAATCTCTTTGTTTGCAAATACTTATCACCATCTTAACTGTGAGTATATGGAAGGCGCCGTTCACCCAATCATCATCAAATCTGTGTTGCATTTGCGAAGCTTCATAATGACGCAGCATTTACCTGCACCATGATGACCTGACAATACACTTGTGTTAAATCTCTTCTATTTCTCTTCTTAAGTGTCTCTGTGAAAGCTAGCCGCTGCCTACTCTCTGTTGCTTCACACTTCAGTTACTAAGACAAAACTTGCTGCCATGCGAAGGCAGCGTCTAAAGGTGCTCATCACAACTCTGATGAAAAATTCTAGAAAATGCAACTTAATTATATCAATAAAATATAATAGATTAGAATATGGAGTATATAATGGAATTATAATAGAATATAGAATGCAATAGATAGAATATTCTATATTCTATTATAGAATGCCATAAAATGGGAGCAGCCGTGGTCTAGAGGTTAGAGCAATTGGCTTAGTAAACACAAAGTCATGGGTTCGAACCCCAGTAAAGGCCATTGGTGATGTTAGGAAGAGCACCCAGTCATAATTGCTCCTGTGCCACGTAGATGAATAAGTCCTTAGCCCGCTTTAAAACCCCTTCTATCACGTTTTTCTCACAGGAATAGTGACTATAAACTTACGTGAGCTTTTTATAGAATGCAATAAAATATAGAATAAGGTAGAATGAAGTAGAATATAAAAACGCAGATGAATATAGAATAAAATAAAATATATAACAAGTGAAATAGTCTATCAGGTAGTGAGTAGTGCTTGTAGTCCTGCTAACAGCATATTGCCTTTGTCAAGATTTAATGAAGCTAATATATAAGACATTTTAGCATATAAGCACATAGGTATATCAAGTATGTTAACATAACATAAGCACATAAATGAAATACGTTAACATATAAGCACATATATAGAATATCTTAGCATATAAGCACATATATATAAAATATTTTAGCATATAAGCATATACATTATAGAGCAGCCTGGCACACACATATAATATGCTGGAAAATCTTAGCACAGATAAACTTATGTATACCAGCTTGAATTTGAACACAAATTTGAAAGTATTCCTACATCAAAACTTTAATATCCGTGAAAGATTTATTTATAACTATTTGATCTCCTGATAATCTATATATAGAACATATCATAGATACAGTTGCAAGTGGCATGTAATAGTTAGCTTAGCTGTCTGCTAGAATAGCAATGCATTATTAATTATTACATAATAATTTCTTGTTCAATTTAATTTAAATTAGCTTGAGTATAGACAATCACAATCATCATTATATAATCGTTATGCACCTTGTAAATAACCCATTAATCAGTTTAACACTTCATATCCAGACTAGAAAATGATAAAGCGGTTTTTTACTTAATTTAAAACTAGTCTATATAAAGAAAACCAAACTTATAAAAAGAAAATGTTGGTCAACGGTAATAACAGGTAGTGGTACTACAATAATAGGAATATTGTTCCAATGAGATAATCTCTTTCATACATGTATTCTTTCATTTAGTTTTAGTTGTATTAACTGATAAAGTCTTGCTTGGTAGATAGACAATTTCATTTCTTATTGGAGGTAATAGTTTGCTTTGATGCTATTCAGTGTTTGCTAAAAGTTCAAAGTTCATGTTTATTTTGTTCTATTTGGTCGCAGCCACTAGCAACTATTATTTATATTAAATATCAATACGATTATATTTCAAGTTTCACAAATGAATAAAATGATTGCATAACCATGTATCTGTTGATACTCCAATTTGTTTCAATCGGGGTAATAGTCATAAAAAGTTGAATTCTTGAAGGCAACATTATGCAAAGTCAATACATTTTGTATAATAAAAATGGTGATTAGGTGAAATTAATTAAGCTATTAATTACTTTCTTGCATACACTTGGCCTGCTGTCAAAGTTCATTCATATTCTGGTTAACTTGGCAGAGTTTCTGTCCCACTAAACTTGTTATATTATTTTCCCCAACTTCCAACTCTAAAATGTGTGAAAAAAGTCATCTAGACACTATATAATAAATTACTATAGTGTTGAGCAATTTTATTTGACCAGGTGTTCGTATTGCGGAATCAGATACCTCATAGCAATGGTTTGGCAAAGTGGTTGAACAGCAACTAGTACATTGACAAGCATTGCCATAACTAGTTTTGTCATTGCATTATGTTGTGGTTTTTGAAACTTGCCTACTTGGGAAATTGCCTGTTAAGTAGTTTTATAGTTGAATCATGAGCTTTTATTAAAATGTTGGAAATTTAGCAACTGACTGTGCTATGTGATGGCACAAAGTCAAATTTACCTTGGCAAGATCTTACATCTACCTGATCCATTTTCTCTATTTGTTTAATTGTTGATGACTAGTTTTGTGTCTTATTAAGAAAAAGATTAGGGCTTGAAATTATTTTTAATGTGTTGATTTAATCTGGTTGAAGACAACCTTAGTTAAAGTTAATATTCTTATAACATTGTTGCTTGAATAAGCTTGTTTGCATATGAAAGATTTAATCAAAATAGTGAATAATGTTTTGAGGTTTTCCTTTACTCTATAAACTCTTTCATTGGTAGTTATTGCACAAAGATTTGAAGTTCAACCAGTTCTGAAATAAAAGTATTTAGCATGAATAATACAACATTCATGTGGGTGCACTTGTTCAATTTTGTAATCGGCTTTGACAGGTTTCACTGCCAATGTTAGCACAACCTCTAAAAATAACAAAAATTCTCTTTTCTTCAGTTTTTTTTCTAATGATTTGCCAACAACAACAGTTTTATCAAAGTCGCTATTTCAGAATAGTGTTAGCACTACTTGTTTAATTTTTAGGTAAATCACTCCTTGGTGGTTCAATAGTGTGGCTTTATGTTATGGTATAAATGCAGGATGTTAAAGTGTTGGACATAGTGTAATGTGTAAATAAATTAAAAGCGGTATTTACCAATATAATCAATAGTTGTATAATTTATCAAAAATGGAGAGCTCTAATGTACACGGTAAATCACTAGTGACCAAACCAGCACTAAATACTCATCATGAATAGAAAAACTGTAGAAACATCAACAGTGGCTATGTTACAACTCATATACAATGCAATTTCCAGGGATTTAATTATAATCATAATTAATTTTGCTTTTTAATAATATACAATGATGTAGAAAAGTGTGCAGCTTTCAATGATTTAATTTTAATGATTTGCAAAGCCATTGTTTTAACTTTTTGAAATATAAATTTCCATAAACATAAATTAAAATTTACATTTTCTGACACATTGAGAATTTTTGTTGTAAATTCTATTCCATGCTTAAAGACCAGCTGCCTACATCAGCATTGCAAGCATTATGACTAATATGTTAAATAATTTACTATCTCTTAGACATCATCTTAAAACAAACCGCCTTCTTTGGCCTGTAGCTAAAATATTACACTCTAAAATAACATGGGAATATTTACACTTCAAAATTAAAAAAGGCCCTCATGATGAAATATATAAAATAGTTATGCTCCAATAACTGCGTTAATAATAGCATAACGCAATATACTCCCATCATAAGTCTCAATGGCAAAGAATGTGCAAAGGTTAATGGGCAGGAGTAGCTTTTCTATAATAGTGCTTTGTCTATGAGTCAATTGCACAATCAATATAAGGTAGGAGACAGAATGTAGCAGTTTGGTGTTAGGGAAGCTGTTGATTGGACTGGCAGCTGCTTGCAGTTGGCAAAGAGACAGCAACACAAAGCCTCTCTGTTGTCTCTACCTCACACCATCTGTCTCTACCCACCAACAAACCAGGTTGCGGAGCCAACTCTCAGCCTCTGATTCACTGGGAAGAGCAACTACTGTCTAGGGTATATCAAGGGACATCCACTCAACCATATCTCTCTCTATACTTAGAAAATATATTGTATTTATAGCCTCGAGTTTTTAGTTTTAGCTTATAATTTTCATTGATGTTTAAAATTCAATTAACAATTTGGGAAATGTTGGAGTTGAGTGAATAAATTAAACATAAAAAGACAAATTGTTGTATTAATAAAAACAATAATCATTAATTTGATATAAATTTATATCTAAAGCCCAGATGTATAGACCACATAAAAAGTCCAAAAACACTTAATAAGACAGAATAATGCAAAGTTATTCAACAACTGTGCCAAAAAGGCCATCCCAAAATCATTTATATATTTGACAATAATTAATAATGTAATATATACCAAATTTAGCTTACAAAACAGCTTCTTACACGTTGGTTGAAATGTGTATATGTTTAATTTGTAACGTTATAAGTGGCAATTAAATATTTGGTTAGAATAATTCTCATTCATAGAAATGAGTATAATAAAATAACATCTTCATGTAGCACTAAATACATATTTTGTTTATATAAATATTCTCGTTCATGAATACAGCTTTGTATTTGTCCAGAGCATTACATAATTACAATTATATGCTATGCTAAGCAAACAGTATAACCTTAAAGATCGTAAAGATCAAAGTTGGTTGAAATTCTTTTTGTTAGGATAAATATGCTAGACTCTCTATTTGAGAAACTTTTGCTTTCTGCTAGATTTCAGCCCTAACTCTGGTGCGTGATGAGTCATGTAGCTTGTAGTTTTTGTACGTTCAACTTTAACCTTACAGTATCTTGCACTATTTATAGACTTGGCATTCGGGTTACCAACTTTAAAAACAAATATCTAATTTTATAAATTTCCACAGAACTCCACATTGGTATTTTAAACATGAGCTGAGAATAACAGATTTTCTGCATGCTAGTTAATAGGCAAAAACCTAAGCATTATAGGTGATCTTGCAGGTGTACTTTACGTTCTTTGTCTTCAGAAGACGATAACTGAAGCTGTGATTGGAGTTCAGAAGTGATTGAAGAGAAAGGCTGAGTTAACTTGAACTCTGCTTATATTTCTACTCCTTGTGTCTTGCAGAGTGTATTGTTGAAGCTAAATATGAATTAATTGCATTAGGAGGTATTAGCCTATTAGCCGCAGCTGAATCAAATCATAAATCACATATGTTCAAATACCGATGCTAGTAAGAGTGACTGCTATTAAACTCTTGGCAATAAACTTCTGATTAATCTACCAACTTATACTTTAGTTCTAAACTTTCCCAGAATTCAGTCTATTTAGCTTGAGTATTATACCTGTCTCAAGATTTTCTATCGATGAAAATCAAACATTATTTTGGTATCATCAGTTTGTTATGAATAATGCCTCGTGCCATTTCACATCCATTTGCTTGCTTACAGTAATAATATCCGTATTTTTACATCTGGCAATAAAATTTATTTTTATAGCTTCAGAAAGATTTAAACTGTGATGGCATAGGGTGTAGAACTGGAGAAGTACACCATGTGCAAGTGTAAGTGCATTCAACATTCTGCGCAACAAGAACAGTTTTAAGATGAAAGATAAACTCAGTCGGTAGCCTTAGCACAGGCTCAGAGCTTGCGGGTTTCTGGTAGTTATCCATACACCTTTTGTTTCACTTTATATGAACTAATATGCCTTAAGTTTTTTGCTGGCAATAAAAAATTAAAGTAAAACCAGATGTGAAACTAAAGGTTCAAACTCATAAAATAATGGAATCAACAAAATATACCAAACGCTTGTGGACTCGGCTTAGTTAATTGAAATTAGCAAATTTTCAAGTCATGGGTTTTTGAAGTCAAAGGCTACAAAAACAGCCTGACTCCGTGACAGAAGCTTGCTGATTAGCTGAAGAGCGGCGAGTGAAAACTTCAAGTATAAACACATTATAGTGCATGCTCCTTCTCTATGCTCGTCCTCAACAGGGCTAGTTATTGCATCTAAGTGCATCATCCCTTCTAGCTATCTTTATTTATTTAGTTGCTTTTGTTTGGAAATCAAATATTCTAGTACCACATGTATAAAAATTGTGTTGATAATAATTATTATTGATCAGTATTTGCCATATAAGATGCAAATTGTACAGTTCTAGGAGCTGATAGAAAGAGTATCTCTCCACTATACTATACTATGCTATACTATGCTATGCTATACTATACTATGCTATGCTATGATATACTATACTATACAATGCTAGGATATACTATACTATGATATGCCATGCTATGCTATGCTATGATATGCGATGTGCTATATATGCTCTATATACTAGGCTATGATATGCTATGCTATGCTACGCCATACTCCACTATACTACATTATAATATATGTTAATGCAACACAATATAATAGTAAAGGAGTTTGCGTAAGAGTAATTCAAATTATTCAAATTGGCAAGTACATAAGTTATCAAATGTGACAATATTTATTTATTGTTAAATTATTTTGTTTGAAATATTTTTTACACCTATTCTGTACTTATGCAATTTTATTTTGATAAAATCCACTAAATAAATATAAATTTAAAGCTATTCAAAATAACAAGCTATGTATGTACAAAACAAAATAGCAACTTTATGCTATGAATTATAGAACTAAAACGACGTGATTGCACAATACGTAACTACCAAAACTGTGGTAACAGTGGTAACAGCATATTTGGAAAAAATGATTAGACAACTTTCGAAAATAAATTATTTTGGTGTCATAGCAGCAAAAATCTAAAGAAACAGCTAATTTATTGTCATGTAAAAATAGGAAAAATGTAACTCGTTATATATTTATATTATATATTACATATATGCAATGCTCTCTTTAGAGAGACCTCTTTTAAGTAATGAGACTAGCTACATTCACGGTTTGTAAAGCTCAAAGTTCAAGTATTACTTGTAACTCAGTACCGGGATTGACTTTGGTTCAGTAGAGGCAAAGTGTGAGGGTATTGATTGGACATTTGGTACACAGAGTTAGCCATGTTATAGCCGGTGAGCGCAGAAGTTGGGGACGCTTGAGGGGACGTCTTGTAAGCTGTATGATGTAAGCCATGACCAGGTAGGCTACTTTGACTTGTTAGAGAAGCAATGTGATGTGGTTGGCTCGAAGGTAGACTAAGGTTCAAACTGTTCTGTGGCTGATGTACAGTTGTTAGGTTGTCTTGCGTAGAAGCTATTGCACTAAGGCCATTGTCCATGTGATTACTCACAGGCTGTATATTGTCATTAGCACTAGAGGCAGTTTGCTCGCTATCTCTATGATTCAGTAGGTTTGGAGGGCTGTATCTGGGAGAGAAACTTTCAGCTCTGTTTGGAATGCAAGGATTCGGAGAGTTTTGCTGCGGCACTGCCTTAGATTGCTTTGATGGGAGAGGTGATAAAGAACCGCTGCTGTTTGGTGTGTTGGGGCGATTGTCTGAAGCGGTGGCGTTGTTGTTGTTAGCTGAGACACTGTCTTCTGAGTCACTTTGGTAGATCAACTCACCGTTCTGAGAGTACATTCTTTTCTCCTGAAACAAAGCACAGAATACTATGAATGTTTCAGTACAAATGGAAGACTCGGAACTGCTCTATTACGTATCTCTAAAATATTTGGAAAGAATGTACAGTGTTTTAGTTTTTGTAGAAAACCACATTAGAAAAGACTGAAGAACAATGATGAATGATAGATGAAATCTGCCACTATTTTAATAATGTTTTTGTGCCTAGCTGGTAGAAGGGATGGATTGCTTCCTAATATAGAAAGATTAATTGTATTAAACAGTAGCCGTGGTTCAAAAACAACCTAGTATATACAATTACAATGATTCAGCTACTGCAGTGATGAAAAAGATGTAGCGCGGAGAATTGTCATGCCAAATGGGTTGTTAACGCCCAACTGTTAAATTTATTATGTAGGCTTTTTAACGACTTATGTTATTGAAAAGAACAGTGACAAATAGAGATGTTCTTCTGTGATGTATTATTACAACTGACCAAGATGAAAATTGTTGACTGACACACATGCTTACCTTCTGCCTTCTGTTGCAGAACCAGACTCTCACTACTTCTTTCTCCAGCTGTAGAGAGTTTGCCAGATTCCCGATATCTTGAGCAGACGGTTTGCTGTGTTTCTGGAAGTGATTCTCAAGCACAGATTTTACGCTCACCTCAATACTTGTTCTCTTTTTACGCTTTCTGCCTTGAGTTGTTATTTTGTCAACAGTAGTTGGTGAACCGTTCAAACTATCTGCCTCATCCAACCATCTTTGTAGCAGAGGTTTCAGTTTGCACATGTTTTTAAAGCTAAGTTGTAAAGCTTCAAACCTGCAGATAGTTGTTTGGGAGAAAACATTTCCATAGAGTGTGCCAAGGGCTGTACCGACGTCAGCTTGTGTAAACCCGAGTTTAATTCGCCTCTGTTTGAATTGTTTGGCGAATTGTTCGAGATCTTCATTGCTAGGTGCCTCCTCCTCGTAGTGATCTCTATATTCTGGGTAATCTGTGATTGGTGTGTGGTAACTTGTTGGGTTAGATGCTGTCAAGTATGGGCTGCACTGGGTCCAGGTGTTCATTCCAGCAGCCATTGATGTTGCTGTCCTACAAACACAAACAGTTTTGCTGTTAAAAATGAGTTTCTATTTTTTTAGTTTGCTAGCAAAAGCATAGATTTTATTAGTTTATTCACCATCTTCATAGAAACAGAGATATTCGAAGGATATTTGTTGACGTATTAGTCTCTACTAAAATATGTATCAGCTTTTTAATAAATCATAAAATAACGTTTCAATTGAAGTTTTATTAAAAGCCAAACAATAGCTTGTTAGACTATAATTTGTCCCATTATTTTTGCAAAAACTGAAAGACTAATTAACTTGTAAATCCTGGAATAGCTGGAGGGCTGATTTATAGACAATATTCTGTTTCAGTTGGTTGGCAAGACAATCAGAGCTGAAGGCTATCACTGTGCTTACAAAAGGAGCAATTATTTTAATCATCTATCATTTGAAAGTTAATTGTAACAAAGTGCAGAGACCATTTTGTTTTTTTATTCTAATTACACTGTTAACCAATAGCTGAAAGCATTCGAATTTTAATGCAGTTGATTTGAGCCAAGGTCTGCCTTCAGTGTCCCGGGGCCCATCTTTTTCTCCTGTCACTCTTTGCTTGGCCAATCAAAATTTATCAATTGAAAAATAAATTTAATTTGTGTATTTTAGTAATAGTTGTTGCCTGTGGCCACTTGATACGCTAGACTCTAGACCAGGTTAATTAATTTCTCTCAATTTTAGACCAATATTATAAATGTACTTCAAATTAATGTCGACGACCTTAAAGGCCTTCGTGTGTCAATAAATGAGAGCTTCTAAACAATAAAAAGAACTGCTATTGAGCTGATCATTTTAACAGGATTTTAAGTACATTTTTATAAAAAAAAGTTCTGTTGCAATTGCACTAAAAAGATAAGCATGTAGGCCTACTATAAAACGTCAGGAATTGAATTGTTAACTTGCATGAGATGAAAAGTTTTTGTTTAACTGGAAATGAAAATTGTGTCATTTTTATTGGCATGTTAACACGTGAATGAAATTTATGTTCTGGATCTAACTGACAAATAAGAAAATGCAGTTCAAGCTTGCAGTTTGACAGCCCTTTGTGAAACTGTGATGTCGCAAAACCATTTTTCATTTCTGGCATGGACATTGTTAGATTGATGATTAGGAGCATATGGCTTCGCAATCGTTCAAACCCATGACTCAGTTTTACCGCTGGAACAACGGGTTTTCTGCCAACAATTAATTTATTTAACAAGAATCGAAGTGTAACACATTTGGTTTTACTGAAACAAGATGGCTGACTTCTAGAAGAATTAGTTTCAGTTACATGTAAGTTGAGAAGTTTCTAGAACCTCTCTCTAGAACTCAAAACCTACTATTGCCTAATTTAGGCATCACTTGAACTTGTCAAGAATAGAGCAGCTAATTCATAGCCCTTTTAAAGTTTTATGCACAAATTGTACATAAAAACACTTAAAAAATATGTTACATGCTTGAAAATAAAATTATGGATAAACCTTCGACTGTCATATTGATAAAAATATAATTTTAATACTGCAAGTCTGAAAGCAGTTGAAATGAGAAAATCATGATGTCTGATTGAAGTTTTAAAAATGAAACCAGAATAATTATTAATTCATACAAATCAATTTAGACATCAAATTTCTAACAATGTTGTTATTTTAACTTATAATTTGTGCTTTAATTAATTTAGGGTGTATATGTAGCAGCTGAATTAAAAAGAGACAAAAAATATAATTCTGATGACAACGTTGCGTGTCAACTATGCACTGAGGCTCTTCATCGCTCTTAATGGACGCACGTCCTTTGTCCTAATAGTCATGATTATCGGAAGTTAAACACTGGTCAATGTTTACAAAAGCTTTTAAATGATGTGAAAAAACAGATAATAATAGGATTTGTCATATGAAACTGCGATTAGTTGTTTTCAATCAATCAATATTTTTTAATACATAATATCATTTCTCCTCTGTTTTTAGTGATTTTTGGAAAGCTTTACTATAAAAATCATTGGGAAAATTGATAGATAAATAAATAAATAATCCTACACTATATTTTAAGTGCGTATAACAGTGGGTTGGGTTCAATTAGGTGGATTTTACAACTCGAGCCACAACAAGTATTCTGTCAGACGTTAAGTCAAATGTTACAAGTGCCCCGTGACTCCAGCATGGATTATACACAGACTAAACCTATGCAAGTCAATATTGATCCCGCTTGTGCTAGTGCAGAGCAAAATGTAAACCAGTTGACAGTGTTTACTTTTAGCCTGTGTGTACTTGCTATGGTCTTTAGCTTTTCAATAACACAGGCCAGCAATGCTAAAATTGCTGAGAAATGTTCAACCAAAATCTCTGACCAAACGATACAGCGGGAGAGCTGGTGATCTTACAGTGAAATGAAAGACAAAATAAAACGGAATTCATCCATGAAATAATTGTTTATAAAAACAATTTTAAAAACAATTAAGATAATTTTTTTATATATCCAAACTTAATTTTTTTCTAAAAGTATCAATTCTATATTCTTATAATTTTAACCAGCTCGACGTTTTAAAATAATCTTAGATAGAAAAACTCTACATAGAGGTTGAGCCTTACTGTATAATGAAAGGATTTCTAAGGTAATAGGCAGAAACACATACCTGTAGTCAAGCTGCTCTGGTTTAACAATTTGTCCGATGCCTAGCCCGGTCGGGTGAGCTCCATACCAAGTGTTGCTAGAGTTTGCTGTCGCAGTAGCTGGCCAGTTTGCTGCCAAAGCGTCATATTTAAATGGTGAAGGCCACATGTTATATGCAGCAGCAGTAGCACTTCCACTGGTGATATTGTCGTAGGCCTTAGTTGAGTCGTAGATCTTGGCATGGTCGTATGCATGCGCTTGAGGAGCCATTCCTTGCTGTCCACTGTACATAGTACCAACAGAAGATGCAGAGAGATAATGGTTTGGTAGAGCTACCGTAGACATTACTGTGTCTTGGTCGTCTTAATCTCTCCACTGATAACTTTTATTTGAGCACAAGCCTCATATTTTCAATCTAATATATAAATTGAAAGACGGCTTCTAATTGGACATCGCAAAGCTCAACTCTCCTGCGTAGTTATAGCAACCAATAACACTCTGTTGAATACCATTTGAGCAGTTGTGTGAAAATGTTGCACATTTCCTATTGGCTGTTGTTGAGTTATTTCGTAAAGAAACAATTTAATTTCTAAAGGTTCTTTATTAAAGATGAGTTGTTAAGATATTGTGATATCAGCTACCATATCATATCAGAATTATTTATTGTAAAGCACTATTGTGTAGATTACATAACGTAGTTCACTTTAATCTGTATTATTTATTGATATGAAAGAACATTTATTTTTCAGACTTATGAGTTGAACCTTTATTCAATGTTAAGATTTATTACCTTGACAAAGGTTGTTGTGACATGTTGAAGAGCATATATTGCAATTAAAAAATATCCGCCATTCAATGCGTTACATAATGACTAGGCGACCAGCCTGGGAAATTGCTGAAATACTAGTCAAAGACTAAGAGTCTGTCAGTAGAATTAACTATCAACTTGTTAAACTCTGATTATTGCAGAAAATATGACTTAAAGACTATATAAATTACAGATTAACTGACTTTGCATCAGTTTGTACTTCATAACTGCTTCTAATCATAGGCGAACAAAGAAATATTAAATATATGAAGTTTTAGTTTGGAAATGATAAATTATCAATATTCTTGTCGCTTTGTCACGTGAATATCTGTTATATACTTTATTCAGTCAAACAGGCTTAATACAATTTTGGACAACCTGTTTATTTGCTAAATGTTTGAAATCTTTAATCTTTTAGTTTAAAGATTGCCATTTTTATTACTGTATAGAAAGCAGTAGTGTCCAAAGAAGTTTATATCGATGTAAGATTTTAATAAAGTTATTCTTTTACTAAAAGTGAAATATGCAAAAAAATGATATTGGTTTCATCAGTGTTTATAGAAAGCAGAAATAGCCCGATATAGTCTGCAGTTAGAACTTTCTAGTGAAGGGAGGGGTTCTCACAGGTTCTCAGTAGATTTGCACTACATTCAGGCTAAGGACTTAGAATCTACTATTAGACAAACCGCAGCCAGATCAAGAATAGGCTGCATCATAGCTGATGAGGTCTGCCGATAGGTCAAAGGTTGAAGCCCATGATATTTTACTTCATTTATCTTATCTTCTATGCTATGAAATTCTAAATTACTTCTTATTGTGTTACATTATTTCAATATTGCGTTTTTCACACTTGACATACAAGTGCATGTGACAACTTGACTTGCCTACGTAAGTTCTCATAATTTATATCTATTACGTTGAGCCGTTTAACAAAAGCATAAAATAATTTAAAACTCTCATTTGTTACTTTTTATAGTACTTTGCCAAAATTTTAACCCATAACTCACAGAAACAAAAACGCTATGGCATAAAAGCTGGTACGATGTGCTTATTAAAAACATTTAGATTTTCAATTTTTTGTGTCTACATTTTTCTGTTTAGTAATGGGATATATTCATTCTATTTTTTCCTTGGCTGTAAAGGTGTGGATATTAATTTACCGGTATATTAAAGATATTTCGTATGTTCATGAATTATTTAAGAGATTGAATTTTTATTTTTACTGCCAAAATTCATAGCCACTGTCTTGTTCTAACAAATTAGCTGTATGGTCACTACTGCCAAATAAATTTAGACGTAAATTTTGCATAATTGATAAACTGTTTAGTTCAGATTTGTTTTTTTATAAAAGCTAATAGTTTGATCAGGCATTGTTTTCATGATTATTTGAATCTCTTTGGCTCTGCAATTGAGGCTGGTATCGCTTCACGCCAGTTGAGGCGCCTCTAACTTGGGCCGAGGCCAATCGATGCTGAAAATAAATACACCTGTTTCGCTATTTCCTGCTGCGATACGTCAACCCAAGGGAGTCTACTGGACAGCTTTGTGAGAACCACAATATACACTATTTCGGGGAAAACTATCAATTTTGAATATTTATTTAAAAACAGATGCAAATAACGTTTTTTAGTATAAAAAACTGTTACAATTTTTTTCTCTTCTGACAGCCAAGATATTGCAGAGTCTGACTTTAAAGCTAGCTTATGTTATCTATTTTTACTTTAACAAATTATAGAAATAAATTAAATTTGAGAAAAGCTAAAAGCAGAAACTAAAATGAAAAGCTGTTAACTTTTCAGGCTACGTACACTATTCACTGAGCTCTTCTGTACACAACACGGATCTCTTCTAATTGCTTATTTCTGGTCCAGCAACTAGAGTTAATATTTTTAATGATGCAATAATAAATGTAAAGCTAAATCAAATTTGCATAATTATGAGAAGCCGGTGAATAATAAATTGTAAATGTTTGCTTTTAGAATTTAATGGAGAGTTGACAACTCCATCAAGTTTCAGAAACTGCGAGTTTATTCTACATGCCTATTCAAAGAGAGATATAATAGTGAAGTTAGGCGAACAGACATCAGCAAGTAAAATAATTTGAAATTTTATTTCATATTATTTTATTAAAGTTCTGGACCAATATTTAAACAGGACAGCAATTTCAAATAGCAACATTTTTTAAATAATGGAGACTAGGCATGCATTTAATAATATCAGCCATTCACAGAACTTGTAAAACATTTCCATGAAATAGTTCATTCATTGTTACCTGCTTTGTATTCACATTGAAAGACTAATCCATCACTTTGACTAGCAGACAGCATATTTTAATAAGTTATATAATATAATACTCGTTACGAGTTGGTCAAAGTGTCAGAGTGGCTGCTGGCCCGATATCCTGGCTCCAGAGAGGGTTCCTGTCACTTCCAAATGTAGTTCACTCTTGAGTTTATACTCGCTACTCATTACCGCTCTAATAGCCTGTTGTGTGCATAAATTTCCATGATAAACAGTTAGAAGGGGAAGCCATAACCTCATGTCTCCAAATATATCAGTGTTGGTGAGTCAGAGAGATATTTATAACTTTCTGACCAAAACTCGTCAAGTTTCCTATTTGTTTCTAGTGTCTTCTACTACCATGTTTGTGGTTAAACAGAACTCGCTAACTGGTCTCATGATATTTCCACATGCAGACAGGTGTTTGGCTCCTGGTTTCAGTCTACACTGTTTCTCAAACATGAAAACTCTTTACATATGATCGTAAACCTGAATAAGAATATTTATACAAGAAGTAGTTACGTGAATAGAGGATAAAGATCTTGCTATGTGTACCAAGTTTTGCTCTTTCTATTGAAGATGTTAGGATAGTTTTACAGGCCTTGAAGCTTTGGTAGCTTTACAAGGATCTGGTAGTTTTACACATCATAAGTTTCTCATGCTAACCTCTGGTTCTTAACTTCAATGCTAGAAGATCTTCTTACATAATCCTGAAATTATTCAGTGCATAACATCAATTATTTATTAATTTTTAAAATTGACATTTAATAATAATTAGCATTTGTAAGTGCAGTCTATGAAACTGCATTATAATTACGGTTATCAATTTTCATATGTATTTTACACCTTGGTACATAAGTTTTATACTTTGGTTTATAATTACCATAATTCATTATAATGCTGTTTCAAGACAGGTAATTATTATATAACAGCTAAATCTTTCAATTATTGTGTAAAGATTATTATTGCTAGTTGACTGTCGAAGATTAGCACCAAGAATAGGTTAGTAGAGGTGTTGGAAAGATTAAAAATAAATTAAAACAAGTGTCTGTAATTCTTCATGAAAGCAATTAGTGGTCTTAACACCCTCATCCACAGCTTGCTTCTACTCCATTGATTCAGGAGGGGATAATACCTGCATATATGCTATTGTTTGCTGCACTAACAGAACCAATTTCTAGCGATTAGCAATTAGCAATTTATTCGTTTACATTTAGATTGTTTATTGCACTTTTGTAAAAAAAGTATTTCTATTTAAGATGTTCTGATTTTTATTGAAATAAAAACTACTTTTGAGTTATCGCATAAACTCGAAACCGAAACTTATATTTTAGATTGACTTGTAGCTGCATGGATATAGTTTATTTTTTGCTAATGAATGAAACCTGAGCATTGGTGGTAGTCGATTATACAAAATGCCCTGGAAGTATCGCTTCAGAGAGCAAATTGCGAGCTACAGGACTATATCAATTTCTAACAATAGGCTTTTGCGGTAGTTGTTGTGATAAATTTAGTTTTAAAAGAAGGGCGGTGTACTAATTTGGTAAGACTCTTAGCATGAAGTATTTCCTTTGGTTAGGGCGTGAGGTTATTAAACTATTATTAATTTGACCAAGTTGGCAAACAGCTCATCGTTCTATGAGCACCCCATTTACAGTTTAACAGCATATTCTAATAGTTCCAACTTCCAGCGTGGAAAGTAGCTTTATTATGCCCAGTTATCATCTTGTTCTTATGTTCTCATTACTAAAACTTTGGGCTTTTCTTGATTACCTACTTTTTCTCAGACGTCTGAATTGCACAATCTCTCATCATATTTCCATTTTTTGTCTCTCACTGTTTCTCTCTGTTTTTCTGTTTCTCACCTTTACTAATTATTTGTCTTGTATTTTGTACTTTTCGATTTAGCTTTTTATAAAAGTTACTGCTTCAAATTATTGAGAAACTATTTAAAACTGAGAGTGGGTCCAGTTGATGCCAAAGATATTGGCTATTTTACTAAAGGAGATGTAATCTGCAGTGAGTTCGCTGCTGCAGTAAGCCACTCTGGAGAAACAGCAGGTGTTTCTAAGGAAGAGAGTAGTGATGGCTACACACCCAGCTTAGCATGCCGCTGCTGGAAGCAGATCTTAAAACTGGTGCTTACAGCCTCTGCTGGCTTAACTATAAGATATGATGGCTGAGTTCTATTTGAAAAAAACTAATGTAAAAATTAATTTAATTTTGTGGCTCATTTAAATGGCATTTTGTTTGGACAGGTTTCTCGGTCTCTATTCCACATGTAGAATATCTGCAGAGTAAATTTTCACACGTTGTTTTGGTGTTAGATCAGAAGAAATGAGGTTAGCTGTTGTCAAATTTTTCCAGTGTGTGAATCCATTATTTATGGCTCAGTGACACTAACAGTCCTTGTGAAATTGTTTAATCATTTTCTCCCCATCAAACAGAAAATTTCCTACAAAAACCTGTTTCAACAGCTTTTATGTAAATGTTTTTTATTCTAGTTTTTGCATAACAAATAATTGATTAGTATATTGCTAATTAGTAAACTAGGTAAAAGGCAGCTGTAAGATAATTGTATCGATATCGCTATCACATGACACATTTAGGTGATATAAATTAAACGCTTTGTAACAGTCAGATATAATTACCTTCTAATAGAAAGACTTGGCTAAATGATGAAGGAGAAAAGCAAATACCAGCCATAGGCAAGGACGGAGTCATTTTCAAAGTAAGGCTTCATTGGAAACTAATTTATAGCTGATTGATTATTATATATAAACTGATTAGACAAACATATTCTTTAGAATAGAGCAAATTAATTCCGTTACAGATAACTTGACAAAAAATATGCTGAATAAACTGCAGCCTTATAACATTTGGCAGGGAAATTGAAATATTCACAACAGTTTCTGCTTGGGATGGGTTTGCCAGCATTGATTGTTGGTCAACATAAACAAAGCATTATAGCAGTTTAGTATGTGTAGAAAATTGTTTTTAGTTCTGCTGTTCGGCTTTAACAGTTACTTGCTTGAGAAACACATAAAACATAGTCTAAATACTTCAAAGGTGATGCATATGTTACAAGATTGTAGCTAACATAAAGCAACGAATACTTTTGGATATATATATAACCCAATAGCATATTTTTATCTTTTCAATTTGATTAACATTAAACATACAAGGATTTCATTTTTTTTAACTTAGAAATTATTAACTAGCTGAATTTTTTGGCTAGCAAGAAACTGTTTTCTTTCAGAATTTCAGTTAATGCTTTTTTTTACAAGACTTTGCATCTGAAGACAATTAGAGCAATAAATTATATTGATAGATGTTCAGGTTGATAATTATTAAATCTTTTTGGACAGAACAAATTCATATTTGAAAACTTTACAATTATTCTTTCATAGATGAAATCTCTTTTCGCTGATTACACAAAATAATACTTTTTACTCGTTACTTCTAGAACTGACGAAACTCAGGAAGCCAACTGGAAGCTGTTTGGAGCCAAGTAAGGTTGGCTGCTGTATGACCTTGACTAGCAGACTATTAGCTGTACCCAACAGCTTGGTTTCTTCAGAAGTAGGACGGAGGGTGCTTATACGTCTGCAACTGTCATTATTTATTCCAGGTACATGTACTAGCTTATGTTTCAGTACCAAATCTCTGTACCAAATGTTGAGATTTGTCCAAAAACACTCTAAGGGAAGTTGGGTTTCAGGAGCCCGTTAGGTGGATAAAATTCTGAGATGTTTCCAGATTTTTGTTGACAGGAAGGGTGGTGCTGTGCCAGTCCCATAAAAACCTAATCCAGATAATCAAACTCAGCTATAACTTATTGTGCTTCAACTATCCACTCGCCAATTGATGTCTGATGTTGAAATTAATTAGAAGAATTTTTTTGCAAAACTTTTAAATTTGATGTTAGAAATTAGCAAATAAATATGTCTTTTTTACCTGCACAGTATAAGTAAAAGTTATGCTTATTACCTGCACAATATATGTGATGGTGTTACCTTTTACCTGCACAATATGAATAATGGTGATACCTTTTACCTGCACAATATAAGTAATGGCTATACCTTTTACCTGCACAATATAAGTAATGGTTATACTGTTTACCTGCACAATAAGAGTAATGGTTATACCTTCAAAGGTGAGCCTCATTTTTAGGAACATAATCAGATCAAATCCCAGGTCAGTTTCAGGGCATGTGATTAAAAGCTTTTGTGTTTATATTCTGTGTATATAACAAATCTCATGTGATGTTATGGTTAGAACAAGTGAATTGCATAATGAGTTGAAGATACAGATTGGCAGGTGTTAAGGTTAATGGTTTAGTGGTTCTTTCTTTATAAATTAATGTAAATTGAACCACCCATGTGAGTTACTGCTATTTTAAAATAGCACTGCAAGACTATTGAATGTCTTTTTCTTAAAACAAGCCACTAAAACTACTAAAATATTAAAAGTTCTTTTTTAACTATTAAGTTGTGTCACAGAACATATTGGGGTGTCCTTCATATTGCAAACTGTTATAAAATGCCATAAAATACACGGCCTGGCAAAGCAAACAAGTTTGACTTCTGCAAAGCAAAATTTACCGAATAAGTTTTGAAGCTAAGCATGTTTGCAGGTCACACGCTTAGCTTTGATGAACTTTATAAATATGTCAGAAATGAATAAATTGAATAAAAAATACTTGTGATTGACTTTTGCTGATAGGCTAAATCATCATTCGGTTACAATCTTTTAAATTTAAATTTAATAATGACGCTTATATAAATTTAATTACAGCATGTTGTTATACTCAGTACATGAAAATAATTATTATTTGCATATAAATTATGCTACTAGTCCAATTAAATATGCCATATGGTTAAGTACCAGTTATCATATTGACCCTCTCTATAACTTTCTGTAACCTCACTCGCTGCACGTATTTTGCCAAAAACCTTTTCCTGTGGTAAAGCTGGAACCTCAAAATAACAAGCCGCCTAGCAGTATGGAGTGCACTCTCAACTATTAACCACCAAACTACATGTTCACATATCTGTTGAAGTCTTTTCACAAGTGTTACCCAAGTTTTGGTAACTGAGCCTAGTTATACATTGCCTTACATATGGTGGCAAAAAAGATATGGATGCCTAGATGGAGCTGGAGACGATGAAGATTTCTTCATAATCATTTACTCTCCCCCAGTTACACCTCAGATTTATTGAACTTCACTTTCATCACCTGAGGCACTTGGTTTCACTTTCAAACTGGCAGGTCTATAATTTCAACAACTCCAATAACCAGCTTACACTATTAATCTTGTAAACTTATATTATATTCTAGAAAAAACATTAGATTTGATTGCTTTACAAATTGCATGATGGTATGCAATGAATCACAATAGGCAAAGGCACTTATACAAAATAAATGTGGCAAGATTTATTTGAAATTGATTAAAACAAAAAAGCAACAGTAGCTGAAAGTTAATAGAGTGTTACAAATTGAGTTTTTTGTGGTGAAAAAATATAGAAAGGTTTAAAGAAACCAACCAACAGAGCAGGCATGTAATAAGCTGAGGGTTGAAATGGTGTAAGGGTGGGTAGTATTCTTATAGCTAAAGCCATTTAGTCACACACACATATCACTCTAGCTTCATTTACAGCAACCATCAGCCATGTTGGATTTCTGCTGACTACCAGAAAATATTTGAAGTAAACCTGTTTGGGAATATTACAATAAAATGTTAAATTCGATAATAATGGTAATTAATTATTAAATATTAATTATTAATGAGAAGAAATGCTAATTAATTGTGAGAATGAAAATGAGAAAAATGCACCAATGCCCCTATATCCAACCCTCTCTCTGTTTCTATACCCAACTCTCTCTCTCTCTCTCTCTCTCTCTCTCTCTCTCTCTCTCTCTCTCTCTCTCTCTCTCTCTCTCTCTCTCTCTCTCTCTCTCTCTCTCTCTCTCTCTCTAATACTTATGCTCCCAATATCTACCTTAAAATATACCAAAACCTACCTACCTTATAATTATTATACCCATGCAGTACCTACTTCATATACACCTAATACCTACCTTATATACACCCATGCAGTACCTACTTCATATACAACTAATACCTACCTTATATACACCCAATACCTATCATATACACATCAAATACCTATCTTATATACACCCAATATGTACGAACATTTTTAATAAGCATGCTTTTCAACAAATATGTTGATAAATTTACCAAATACCAACAGTGAGTATAGTAACAATGTAACAAAACTTATGGTTACTTCCACTGATGATTGCACTTTATGTAGAATTTTGTTTCAACTTGAAGTGTAGAGCAGCCAAAACCAGGTAGCAATAGTGACTTTGTAACGACTGACATGGCGTGTTGGGATTTCTTTCAAAGCAGGTTCCAGCGGAGAAGGCTTTATTTTTATTTCGAAAATTTTGGTGAGTTACTCGCTGTACAGTTCTAAACACAAAATGGAGGTCTGCTACGTTTACAGGTGAACCAGGATGTTTCCAGTTTCCTCGAGTTTCTGCCTGCCAATGTCAACTGAAGGTTTGGCACCCTGTTACATCCTGGTGAGTCTGACAAGGAAGACTGGTTACTCATTGGAGACACTTGGTAGCGGCTACTCGCCGCCAATGGTGGACGTAGAATTCACCGCTTTTATATTGCTTCACAACCTTTCTATTTCCAGCATTTCTGTTCTGAAACATCCCCTGCTATAAGATATTTTCCGAAGTGAAATTCGAACTTGAGACTTCTGGCTTGCAAGCTGGCGTGTTACCATTACACCATACAACAGGGGCTACAACTCATAGTTTAAGCAGTTTAGAGTTTTGCTTGCATATAGGTTAAGTCAACATTTCTTGAGGAAAGCAGCTCTCCTATTGTAATCCATTATAATTATTAACAATGTCACACCTTCTCATGATATTCTTTGGCTTTTCATTGAAACCGGTTACCATATATTGTTTCTGCAATGAAGTACATGAAAATTATTCCTACCAATGCTTTGCTGCAAAAGTAAAAGGTTAAAAGAGCCAATGTTATTCAAGAAACATTCAACGTATAAAGAATAAAATAAAATATATTTTGTGTCATGAGATGCTTTTACATACAATGTTATTCTATTATATATATTATCTAGTATATTACAGATATATTACATTATGTAATATGGTTATTTATATGTTTTAACTGCTATTGATAACTTTAGTACGGTACTAAGTTTTTTAAAATATCACCTTTGAAAATTTTTTAGTTAAGCTCAACTATGGACGCAAAAACTTTGAAATTAAATTTCCATATTTTTAGTATAAGGGCTTACTGCATTTGTTTCTCTATATATCATATGTTTTAAGCGAGAATCTTAATTGTAAGTGCGTCTAAGCAACGCGGTGAAAATGTTAACTCACAGCCTTTGGTGTAGAATTACTTTATCCAGTTGCTGAACAGTTTGGTTTACAGCCTATCTGTGCGCTGATTAACTGGCGGATTAACTGAGTTAAAGGGAAAAGAAAGAACGTTAAACAAGAATTAAAAGTTTTCTCAACACTGAAGAGCCAACGAAAATTAACTATTATGCAAAATTGAGGCCCACAAAACAATGGCTATTATATAATGACAACATTTTAAAGATATTTAAAAGCCTAATAATAATATAATAATAATACATTTTGAATTTTTGAAGCACCATTTTCCTGTAAAGGTCCTGTTTTCTTTTGGTTGACAAAGTAGAGAATAGCTTTACTTTGAGTAACTATTATGTTAAAACACAAGGTTGGTGTTATCTGCATAATATACAGCTGAGGTCACATAAAGGGCACTACCAATATACCTACAGATAAATAAGTCAGTGCCCTCATGATGGATGGCGGTCCATAATTATCTTGAGACAAAGATTAATTTGTTTAAAATTTTTATTTTAGTGAAATAGCTACAAAGGTATGTATGACATAGCATGGGAAAGTTACAGAGAAAGTAAATATTACTCATGCTATTTTTGTAATATATGTTTGACCAACACGGCTGGAATTAGCATGCAGAGGGTGAAACATGGATATTATATATATTGCTACTTATGTTCGTGACATACTCCGTCACTAAGTAGACAAGAACCAGTGATTCAAATGGTTATTACGGCTGCTTGTGCAAACAATATCCTTAATTTATATACAACATGCCTTCATTAACTCACATTTGCATACAAAACCTGGCTCATTTATGATTTGATCGAATCTCTATAACTCCTGTTTCGCTAAGAAATTTTATAGACATGAGAGAAAATCTGTTATATAATATAAACAAATAAATAAATATGTTACATATATAAAAATCTTTTACAATATTTTTATATTATATGTTGCACAAAGTGCTGCAAAATTCAAACATATGTTAGACTAAAGATATTCACTGCAAACAGAGCACAAGGCATTCGTATTTCAAAGCAGTGGGTTTATAGAGCTTATTTGATGATGCTAGAAGACGTCTAAAAGCGCTTTAACTTGAACTGCTGAAAACTCAGCTATAGCATCACAATGAATATAAAGAAGCAGCCAGTCATGGTTAGTGACGCCATTAGTGATATTGCAATTGCTTGTATATTTGTTACTGTGATGTCATTCCTATCAGCACTCTCAAGTCTTTAGACTTTAATCTACAAATAGATAAAAATGAGTTTAGATTACAGAAAGAAGCACCTTATGCTTTGTCATAACATTGGACTTATATTTTAGTGTTGAGATCGCAAGTTGAAAAAAGATTATAAAATATGAAGAGCAGCAAGACTAGTGATTCGTAAATGCAGCAGTAAGGTCAAGGCCAAGTTTATTTTTAGAATAACAATTAGTTTAATTGTCATCTTCCCATGTCACGAGTGTTATGCAATACACCTGATTCCAGCAGTCATTGTGTCAGGTATAAAACGCAGTTACGTAATTTATTCACATTTCTAAAACAAATAGTCGGGATAATCAACTTTTGACTTTGCTTGGGTTTATAAATATACATTATTTTGGAGTCCTGAATGATTGGGAGATGATTTCAGAATTACGAAACTTGGCAGCTTAAATCGCGGGACTTGAAATGTAATCTAAAAATAGTAATGAAAATAAAGCTATTTTTAGGTATGACTAATTAAAGCATCACAGTGTAAATGACCGTCATCTAAGATGTTGTATTTTTTAATATGCGAGAGAAAAAAATGTTGAATCATGAATCTATTCTGCGTCAACATCATTTTTCTTCTCTAAAGTTTTCAGTCTGATAAATGAATTTTCTAGAAGCGAAATTAAATTCAGAATTGTTGCAAAATCTACCCGCATGAATTAACATTGAAATAACTGTTTGGTTGAAAGAGGATTATTCAACTAGAAAGAATTGCTCACACGGCTCCACTTAAGGATAAGAAAGGGCTTGTAGCATGAGTTCCATGAGCAGATTAACTGATGGTAAATGGTGGTTGAGGTGAGACAAGGGTAGCTGAGGTAGTGCAGGGGTAGCTGAGGTAGTGCAAGGTAGCTGAGGTGGTACAAAGGGCAAATTTCACATTTCAGTAAACAATTGCAACGAAAAGAGCTACTGCTTATAATAATCAAAAATTAAACTGAATAAAAACTAGAAATCTTCACACAAAATTCCTAATTCTAAACCTTAATGAAATGCTTTTGTCGGTAACTTGCTTACTAACAATGCATATAGAGAGGTTTATAGCACTTACATTGCACTAGTGAAAATATACTTTATATCCCTAATTTTATCAGTAATATGACAATTTGGATGATAGAAGTTTATCAAGTTTCTTTATGATGGATATAACAGGAAATTAAAGTTTAGTGCAGTTCAGAATATCAAAAACAAGAGGCGGTTGCGAGTTACTTGCGTTATGTTGAATCATACTGCTATCAATACCGGAGCTGAAATATCACTTCTAATAAATCAAGATTATGGCCACTGCATTGTTCTCCTATAAACAATAATTGTATTTTTGACAAGTGATATTGTATTTTCTAATTTATTGCGGCATATAAAGTGGAGAGGCAAAAGCGATTATATGGTTAGCAACGAAATATTATCACATCAATAGCCGCAATGATATAATTTCAAAAATATTTTGCATTATTTACCAAATATTTCTATAGCAATTAAAAATAAATGTGACAACCTGAAATCTGTATGTAGCATAAATCAAAGAAATTATAAATAGCTTTGAGCTAAATAATTTCAACTTCTATGTTAACAGTTTTATATATTCAAAGCATAAAACATGCTAAATATACATATTAAACCAACTAATTTTGAACTGTTGAAAAGGTTAAAACAATTATTATACTTATAAATAAGAATGCATACATATTGATTAGCCTTTTTTTAAAACCTGTTTTTAAAGATTTTACAAACATTAACAAATTATCAGTCAATTTTGAATAGGCCAAACAAGTGCCCAAATCAGCACAAAATAAAGCCAAGTTTCAACATATAGCTAGACATGAGGTGTTGCAACAAAGCCCTAAAGAATTGTGAAAGGGAAAGGATATTTCCCAGGGGAAGTAGAGATAGTGCTAAAGTATAAGGGTTGCACTCTAAAGCTGGTCTGTCTGATGAATTACTATGCATCCAAGCCCACAACTGTATTCTTTTTTTTTCTTTTTTTTTGTTTTACTGCTTATTAAATACACCTCAAGTTATTAACTTTCAAGCACTTATTTGGTGCATGCAGCTATTGCTACTATTATTTTCAACAGCTAAAATTTAGCAATCATCAACATAAACAATATTCAATAAAAAAGGAATATTAAAGTGTTCAATAAAATTTATCAATATAATTTTGTTGCACTATTTTGATACAATTCTGCATTACTCATCCTTAACTTTACAGAATTGATATTTTATACAATCAATTATTCATTAATTAAATATTTAGTAGCAAATTTCACATGCAGCTTTCCAATTACAGTGGGGAGAAAAGTCCAAATTTGAACAGTTATCAGAATGCTGTTATGAAATTTAATAATTAGCACTGGTACTGATTTATTATAAATTAACAAAAGTTTGAAATGTTTGGGCATACATTTAACATTTTTCATTAAAACAAGGTACTGCAATTAATACAAATTTTTAAAGATTATTATTTCCAGTTATGCTCATGTGGGAGTTAATTTTGAGACAGATTATTTAAAACATATATAAAAGTTAAGTGAACATTTGCATAACATAGTAAACTAAAGTATTTATATTTATGCACCCCTATACATTGCTTTATTCTGGGTGACTGCTAATTCATGCAGTGCCCAAAAAATTAGAATTCATAATTGAATATTTAAATTTCATTAAAATCATTCATCAACCTGTAATATTATGCTCCTTACTTTATGATAATTAATATTATAATTTTTCATATGCTGCTTCTTTGCAAATCCTTAGAATTCATCACAAATTCTAAATATGGAGCTCATAAAAAATATCATTTTGACATTTGTTCAGATTGATTAGTGAGTCAGTTTGAATTGGTAGCGGGTGATTGATGGCGCGGTGTAGCAATTGGAGAGACAAATTTGGTTCCCATGATAATCATGTCTTACTCAATAATCAAAACTGACATTCAATCTATTTTTAATTTTCCTCAAAACATTGTTACCTCAAAATAGGAAGACTTTGAGTTTCAATATGCCAAAGACCACAGTCTACATATAGCCTGAGTATCTCACTCACCACTGCAGACACCCGCCCGCACACGTGCCTTGTATGTGACACGAACTATGCAGGTATAGGGTATACAGGTATACAGGTATACAGGAAAGGGGTATACAGGTACAGGGTATGTAGGTAAGGGGTATACAGGTATACAGGTAAGGGCTATATATAGGTATGCAGGTAAGGGGTATATAGAGATACAGGTAAGGGGTACATAGAGATACGAGTAAGGTATAGCCATGCTGATGAGGGGCTACGCGGTGGTTACGTTATGGAAATTGGTGTTATTGTAGGACAGAAGATAAATGCCAATGCTGAGGAATTTAGATGAGGCGGTGCCTGCAAGTCTCTGCTACTTGGAATACAACTAGCTCAGTTCAGGGTAGTGATATCGCTAACATATTTACACTTGGCTTTTTTATTCACATTTTTGGCAAAAGAAAATCATCTTTCTTCTCATGACACGTTAATATCATTGTTTTCCAAAAAAATAGATTTCTCTCACAAAACTCCCGCAGTAATTTGAACTGTAGTTTGAAAAGTTTATTGAAAATATAAAAAATGGAAGCGGTTGAGTCTTTAAGATTGACAGGTTTTCAGGGACTAAAAATGTTTTCCAAATTTAAGTATGACAAAAGTTCACCTTCCTTAAATTTTTCTCTAAAAGGTTCTTTCCAATTTAGTTACACAATTAATGCAGCACGAATACCTCTTAAACACACCTGCTGATATAATACTGAATTCTCAGACTATTTGCTAGTCAGTTTGTTGAACATTTCAGCAATTCTTAGTGTTGTGTGCCTTGGCTGCAAAAGCTTTGTTAATATTGCACTTGTAGGTTTATTCTCAAGCTTAGTTTTTCCAATGCAATCTTGAATGTGCAATTAAAACTTTTATCTTTTATTTTTACATAATGTATACATTATACTATTAACTGAATTATATTTCACAACTCATCAGTCTGTTGCTAGTTGTATTTGGCAAATAGAAACTTGGCTAAAATCTAAAACCGATGCCAACATATTTTACTGAAACAACTTCTTTTAAAAATAATGTTCAAAATAGATACTAATATACTTTTTCTTAAATTGCTTGTATAGATTTTTTATGCCTTTCCTTTCAGAAATAGAAGCAACATCTAACATCAGTCGTACGCTGGCCTGTGAGAATATCTCGTGTTGAATAATATGATATCACACGTCTAAACATTGCAGTATGCGCAGAAGCAAATCCAAATGTACCAATCAATGATGAGGCAAAGTCAACTATTACGTTGTGTATGTAAGCTCATTAAATTTTAAAGTCTCTATTCTCACTAAATTTTTTTAAAGAACTGCATATGCCTTATTCTTTATTTATTGCCACCTGCAGTAACAGGTCTTTTAGACTGGCAAAAGCCCTACATAGTAGAGCATTCTCCTGTAGATTGTCACTAAACGGAGCTAACCAGAGTTCAAAGCAGCAGAGTCTTGTTTTGTAACATCTACTCTGACAGGCTCTTCATCTAATAATGTACACTAAAATTATGTAACAGCTACTCTCATAGGCTCTTCATATTGTACACTGAAACTCATGAGGTAAACAAAGGTTGTCATCTATTTACTAAGTAGACATACAATCCTTGCAGAATCTTGTGTCTGTTTTAAACCAGCTTACATTTATTGTACTTTTCAATCAGGTTTCAACTAGTATTTACTCAGCATCTAATTTTACCCCATGTTGTTTCTGAATATAAAATCAGCATAAATTAGCTAAAATATTGTACTTTTCACAAACTGATAAATCATTTTGAAGTTAAAGATAAGTTTATCTCGCTAGACAAATACTTGCACACCGCAGCATATTCAGCTTTCAATCATCTTCTACTAAAACTTGTTTTCAAGCATATCCTTTGCATATACTGCAGTTTTCAAGCATCCTTATTTGGAAATAACTTTGTGCCATATCTCAACAAAATATTAATGAGAATGGAATATTTTTTAAAAAAAGACAACTTCTGTGTTTTCTGCACTATAGTAAGCATATTGTTGAACATATAGGTTATAGAAGAAACAAACTGACATCATGAGATTCAAAAGTCAAACTGTAATCATGCTTTAGTTTAGATTGTAAAGAATGGATAAATTGTGACCATGTTAGGCCTATTTAAGAGCAAACGAGTTTAACTTAACCCAAAAATTAGCCTGAAACTTTAGAAAGCTTGCCTACTTACTGCCCTGACTACCTGGCAAGAGTTCTGGCTATGCTGGTATCATTTGTTATGTAATGGCTGCAGAAGTATTTTCTCAGCGGTTGGTAAAAATAACCAGTGGTGTTGCGTGGGTGAACACTGTGTACCATCTTTCCTCTAGCAGGCATTGGGTGGGGTTAGTTGACACCTGTCCAAATGTAACCTGGGCTGCCATCTTCAGATCTCTAAAATGCTGTTATTAAATCACAATCCATCATAATATTTCTTGCCTATTGATATTGGATGCGTTTTGAAAAACATCCAATAAAAATCAAACTCAAGACAATTTAGGCATTTAGTTATTTGTTTTTTCTTATTTTTTACTAATTATATATTTAGCAAATACCTAGTTTCTACATTGCCAGCACCTCATAGTTCAAAGTGAAGCCGCCAAAACATGTTAATATTTAAAAAGGCTGAGTACATTGTGCAGCATGTTGCTTTAGCTATATTCTGTGTACATCTTATATTGTTACTATCACTGCTTGTATTACACTACCACATTATGAGTCCTATGTTACAAAAGTGTGTTTAATATATTTATAATTGTATTGAAGCTGTAACGATGCATTTGCTTTTTGATTACCAAGTATATTAAAAATGCTTTATTCATTGGATAGATCAAATCTGAAAGTGTGTTTAGACCTTCAAAATTTTTTACTCAAAAATTAATTTTGGCCGCCTTGACATTTCCCTGAAATGTCTTGTATTATAAAAGCAACTAGTCAAAATTATTGTTTTATGATAAAATTTTTAGTTATATGCAGTTAAGGGAAATGGCTCATCTTGTTATCTATCAATATTCAACTATTACAGTTTAAATATTAAATTTAAATAAATAAAATTTAAAAGCTTTAAATTGTGTTTCTCAATGTTTACCGCTCCTATTATTGAATTTAAGACATTGAATTGCCGATAGTGTATCTATTTTCAAAAAGCATCGAGTATCAATTTAGAAGTCATGTTTTGCTGTGAAAAAGTTATCTTCCATTTCAATATGATTTGGGGGGGGAAGGGAGGGTCAGCAAACTTGAGTGCTCGGCTATAAGTGGAATCAACTAACACAACTGAAATAAAAGTTTTATGTTAATAGCTGCTGGCCTAAACCTGAATGGAAACTTTAAATAGAGATTTACATATCAAACAAGTATGCAAAAATAAAGTACACAATAATAAAGTATATAATATTAAAATATACAATAATAAAGTATTATACAAGAATAAACTAAATAAGAATAGAGTATACAAGTATGCAGAAAAAATACTCAGTGACAATGCAAAGGATGCTATGTTTAATATGGTAGTAAAAATCAAAGAACCTCACTGGTTTGATTTGAAGTTAGCTTCTCATTTATCAGTTATAAACCTACTTAAGCACAACGTTACACCGACAAGTATAAACAAACAGGAATAGTATATTTAGATGAAGGGCATGTTGTTACAGGTTAATAAGGGAGTAAAAGCTAACCTATATGCTATGATATAAACTGATGGCACATTTTGCTATGATATGAACTGATAGAATATTTAGTTAAATAACCAACACTATCTAGTGAGCATGACATAAATGAGTGCATAATGAATGGTCAACATGATTCTAAAACATGTATAATTATGTAAACGTAATAAGCAATTTCCATCAATGAGTGGATCTGCAGTAGAATACTAATAGCAGTAAGGCTAGAGCCACATGCAGTGAAAATACCTGCAAGAACTGCCTGCCACACACAATACGCTGTCAGCTGGAGCAAAACTCAAATTACTAATGGTATTTGTTAATAACTTTCAACTCATGCAAGTTTATATTTGCCATCCCTGAGAGAAACCCCCTGATGAGAGGGTTTTTGTAAATCGGGCTAAGGACTCATCCATATGTGGCACAGGAACACTTATGACTAGATGCTCTTTCTAACATCACCAATGGCCTTTACTGGGGTTCCAACCCATGACTTCGTGTTTACTAAGCCAACGCTCTAACCCTTAGACCACGGCTGCTCCCTAATGATTTTATTGTCATTTCATTGTGGAATCTCACTCGCTGTTCTCAATTCATATTGTGACTGATTAAAATAAAATTGCGAAACTTAAACTAGAAAAGTGGCCAATTAGATCATTATTGCAAAAAAATTTCTCAGTGTTTGTTCAGCATTTTGACCGTCTGAAATCTGCACAAAACAGCCTGATGTTTACAAACCATTCATGCAGAATTCTAGTCTGTGTTGTCTAAATAGGAAGCTAAAGTTTACTCCTTCAACTAATATCAAAATCTATCAGTTTCAAACAACTTCAAGAAATATACCTGCAAAAAATTATGATGATGCAAAAGGTTATGGTTTTAGGTTGTGCCTCACACCCATATGCTCTTTTACAGAATATGTTGTTTGGGCCAAGCAACAAAACAATAAATCTTTAAATATTTTGTTTTTATAACAAATCCACAACCCAGCCTGTGATATTGGCAGGAAAGTTTGGCGGGTTACCCATACAATTGTCCTATGGGTACGCCTTTGTGTTTTACTGGTTTTGAATACACCAACAAAAATAGATTGATTTTTACATTCATCAAAACCATAGATTTACTTTTTTAAAATAGAATAAAATTAATTTATTTGAAATTTGTTGGCATAGCCCCAAGTGCTTGCCATCTATGAATTCATCTGCTTATCGGGGTTTATAACTGTTTATTGCAAATAACTGAACAATTCCAGCTAAAGTTTTAAATTCTGGTTCTGGGCTCTAATACCTGATCTACATTTAGCCTCAAGTCTTCATTCTTAAATTTGAGGTGATCTGAAGAATCTTCTAGAACCATATAGCAGGAGTACCAGAGTATTAATAGCTATGTTACTCAAATTATGTCAGCTATCAGGATTAGCACTTACCATGTCTTAAAACTTGGATTAGCACATCTTCTTTCTGAGACCTATCTGCATGATAGCCGCAGATGGTTTGGAAACTTGAGTTGTATTCAGCTCTGATTGAGAAGATTTTGATGAGCTTCACGTTCTTATTTGTTGGGGGAAAGGCGGGTCTCTCCCTGTTTTTGATTCAGGGGGCGTTCATCATTGCTTGATACATGTCTGGGTGTAAAGGTAGAGAGTGGGTAAGTAGAAGTAGATAGTCACGAGGTGGATATGTAAGGGGTGTATAGGCATTGAGTGAATAGGTAAGGGGTGGATAGGTAAGGGGTGGATAAATAATGGGTGGATAGGTAAGGGGTGGATAGGAAGGGGTAGATAAGTAGTTTCCACTCTCATCATAAAGCATTGGTTGCTTCATCATCAATAACAAATCTAAAAATGTAATATTGTTTTTAACAAAAGTAAATTGATTTCAGAAATAAGTTTCTAATGAGTTTAAAAGTTCTTTTTTATTCTTGGCATACGTATATAACTTTGAAAGTAAAAAAACTTCAAAGTTACTGCATATTTATAAAAAAAAATATATACTCATTTTAATTTTGGAAGTGCAGACCACCTTTAGGTTAGTAAAACTTCCTTCTTTTTCCACAAAAGAGTATGTCCAGCTGGCAAACTATTGTATTAACCAATGAAAATTTGTTCCTAAAATAAAGTGTGATTATTGTGGAATTTTTTATAGTAAATATTTAATTTATATTTTCATATGCTGCCAATAATTAGAAAAAAAGCCAAAATTATATCACTTCAAGCTTTGATCTGTTTTTTGTAGTGGCCAAAGTTAATTATATTTGTGAGGAACAATTTGAGACTCAAGCCAATAATAAGACAAGATTTTTCAGAAAAATAATACTTAATTTTTGATTTTATTAAAAAAAAGGAAAGAGTTTCTCCAAACTATTACATAATTAATAGTTTACAATCCTTTTTTTGTTTATCAGGACATTGGATTTAATTTTGGTTTAAACGGGCACCTCCCACTGATTCTGTTACTATAGATAACCTTTTTGGCTCATCACCCATCATAGCTGGAACTGAAACAAATATTCCATCATTAAAAATTCTATAAGTGTGTGCATTAATTTTATAATAATTTACTGAAACATAAATTTGAATAATAATTATGTTTTCTATAGATTCACCTTTAACAATGAATGTACACTGGCTGTCTACTGTATGACAATTTGAAAACCTTTTCAATATTTAGCATTTGATTAAATTAAAAATATTTAATAAAACACAACAATTATAGCAAGCAGAAATTTTGCAGTTTTGTATACTCCTGAAAACTCAAAACTTGACTTGTTTTTATTTGGTCGGTTAACTTGATTTTGTAAGTGCTGAACATAGCATTTCGGTACTATAATATCTTTGTTAAATTAAAGATATGATACTACCATAATGATCTGGTAATTATAACTATACTATGCAAAGTTGACACACCAGTAATATGTCTTAGAGTTATATTAAACTAGCAATTGGTTGTATGCTGTTATATAATGTGTCAATTTATACAGCTGAATTAGTTCATTAAAATTCTTTGCTTATAAGAAAATAACTTTTGTACTGAATGCTCTGCACTTCAGCCATTATTTTCCAATTAACAAGTGTTATAGCATACATTTGGCTTTCATGTCCAAACAACTGGGTAATTGGAAACAAAGCCTTGTGGACTTTTTTGTTAATTAATGCAAATATCTATATTATATATCTGAAAATCATTTTTTATCTTCAACACCTGGCCTCAGATTAATTGAACTTTGCTGATAATTGATTGGGTTTATTGGGTATGACATGATGACCATGTTAGAACTGTAACTGGCATCCAAATACACATATGCTATTTATAGTAACACAGGCTCTGGTTTACGAATTGATGTTATCCCCATAATATATTGGCTGTAACATTTTACCAGCTGGAGGTATAATTCAAACGAATACCTTTATGTAATTAAGTCGCCCTTGGTTCCTGGATTAAACCAACGCCAAATGGCCTGTAAGCCTTCCAGGAGGTGACAAATCAGAAGCCAAAATACTGACAAGAAATTTACAGCCTGTTTTATGGAAAAAAATTCAGGAATACAATATTAAGTAGTTTTATCTAATTTTTCTGCTTATTCTAACCAATCGATTATTCTGAAAACGCAATAGAAACATCGTACCACTAAACTAGATATAACTTAGAATTTCTCTGAGGGCACATATAATTTTATTAAAACTCAACAATATAACTAATTGGCAACATACTCTATATGTTAAAAAGCTAACATAATTCTTAAAGCATTCAAAGATTTATTTCTCTCACTGAGTCTTCAGTTAAATGAAGCCGTATTTATTATTCATTTTTATGACTGGATATGCAAGCTCATATGCAAGTTAGAAGCCATATGCTTCATAACCCCAAGCTAAACTGTGACTCAAATACACAAAATTCTGCTAAAAATTACGAAATTATTCAACTTAGCACGCTCTTTGCTCACTGCTAACACAAAAAAAGTTGTTTTCATATGAAAATTTTTGATGAAAAAACCAATATTTCTTTTCAGGCTGAGAGAATGCCGGCTTCACGTATATACATTCAGAGCAATTCAGCAGCTATAATCTTGAAAACCGATAAACCATTGCAGAATACACTTTTGAAAATACAGAAATATCGCAGCTACAGCTGTTTGAAGATTTGCACAATTAAGTTAATCAGAACAAAATCTTTTGACCATATATCGACATTAGAGAATTACTAGATATTAGGATCTGGCAAGTGAATTAATTTGTTTAAAGATTAAATAATTGTACGGCTTCTTTATTAGGTTGTGCACTTGTAGCTGGCTAATTGCATATTGTCACCAGGTGGTCTTGTCTTTCTTCTTATCGGAGCTACCTATAGCTGACAAGAGCAAACCCCATCTATTATATAACAAAAATATTATGTTAAGTATAATTATTTATGTATTATATTAATTATGTGTTATATCAGTTATATATTATAGTGTTTTCATTTTATTAACACAATCAATTGCTTTTTAAATTATATATATATATATTATATATATACCCACGCATAATGTATACTGATCAAAGTTACAATCTACAAGCAAGTATAAGGTTTGCTTGCACTTGGCTGTAGGTATTAAAAATTAATTAAAATCATATAAATGTACAGATTCAGTTGTATATTGACCAGTTCCAATTAATTTAAACTTCAAAGCTTAAAAAATAGTATTCTGCAAAAAAAACATATTACAATTTCTCCAATGTACAGAAACAGGAAAAGTAATCGGCAGTTGTGCTATAGACCAAATTCAAGAGACATAGAAGTCTATCAGCTGCTGCTTGTAGCAGTTTTCAGCTGAAATATAATCAATGAAGTTCTCCACTTCCTTTGGTCTGCTTTAAAAGACTTAAATATTGGAAGTCAGCCATAGTTCTAAAGTTAGATCATAGATTGCAACAGGGTGTCTGGCCTTCAGACAGTGTTTCACAATGAGTTTCAAATTGTGCTGTTGCAAGCTGTTTCAATATTGCTTCACACAAATATAGAGGTAATTGTAAGTGCGTGTTCAACAGATTGTGCAATATTGCGACATTTATGTTGTACAATAAATACTGGTTGTACTTTTACTCTCCAAGTTACAACTACAAAATAAATAATTATGGTAGATTTCAGGTTTTGAATTTTAGTATTTAATATATTCTTCTGAAAATCATGAAACATATTGGGCGTAAAAACCCACTTCGAGTTGCAATTAAAATTTGGCAATAAAAATATATAGAGCATTATTTGTAAACTTACTGGCAAAGTTTTACTCTATTATTATTACTCTAATTTTGCTTGAGTTTGGTCAATATAATATATCAGTTGTAAAGACGATCCCATAATCCTTTAGAGTTTAGAGTTTAGGATGACACACAGTCCCACAATTCCACAGTAGTAAATACAGTCCCACAATTCCACAGTAGTAAATACAGTCCCACAATTCCACAGTAGTAAATACACCCCCCTCTCATCCCCCCTCCCCCCATAGAAGTAGCCATATAAAACATAAATTACGGTAGATTGAGGGTGATTAGCCTCGAGAATTGAACGCGGGCCAACGTTTACTCACTCACTCTATGATATCATACTGAACCTGCAAGAGGAAAGACCTGGTCCACAGCCACCCAAGTCCTGTTTTGTAGCCACTATTTCCGTTACCATTAGCTGATGCACTGCATATGATTATGTAAATACTAATATTTTGCAACATTTTGTTGTAATGCTTTTATTTTTGTTTCAATAATTCCCACGGTGTCATGTCGTTTTTGTTACATTCTGGTCAAACATGATTTGTTCCAAAGTCTTTGTTCCTGCATGGTGTTAGTTTGAGGTAGACTCATACAAAATTTGAAAAAGTTTCTATAAATACTTATGTTAAATTGAGTAGAAAGTTTAATGCATCAGTGCATTTTATATTAATACAGTGTTAGATATTGGTTCTAGGTCATTTATATCTTGATGTAATAAATTTGATGGGACGATAATTTAACGATTTTAGATCTTGTTTTGATTGAAACATAAATTAAAATACAAAATTATTATATAATTGATTTACAGTCAATATAAGTCATCTCTCATAATCAATCACTGATGGCTTCATTATGGAAACTGCTTTAGAATACATAATTATTTGAATATGTGTCCATGCAGGATTATTTAAGTAAATCAAATGCATTTTATCAACAGTAGTTATCTCCTCTTACTTTTTCCAAATAGTTATCTGCAGGACAATGAGAATCTCCCAATAGCTTACCACTCTTTTGTGCTTAACTTTTTAAGTTTAAGGCTCAAAAAATTACCTATACAGTAATATTTATATTTTCTATATGATGATTTTCAACATCTATTTGGCATTATAGCATCAATATTTGAAAATTGACATGATCATGTGGCTCCCCAAGCAAAAAAACATGTCCATCTAATAGTGCTGAAATAATTACAGCTATAATTTTGAGATTATTCATTTAAAAACTTCTTTGGTTAGTTATCTATATGGTAGTATCCTAAGGAAGGATTTACTGCAGATACAAAGCAATGATGCGTTTTCCTGCCGTTAAACATGACACTGCAAAATGCTCGAGATAGCAAAGCTCTATTGGATAAACTCTTGCTGATCTAATTTAGTGAGTTACACACATCAAACTGCATCATAATAGATTGCATAAAAATAGAGACTTGCACTCAATAAATTGCACCCTACAATTAAAATTTAAGTGAATGTTTGGAGTTATCTTCTCAAATAAATATATGATTGACCTAACAATTTCCATGTTTGCATTGTTTTTGACTGCTGTGATTTGGCAATTCACTAAAAAATTTGTTTTTAGGCAGCTTCACTCACATCAGTTTTTCTTAAATGGCCTTTTTAGCTTTTCAAAACTCACATTTCATTTTATAGAAGGTTGTTTTCCCTTGTGTTTGGTAATTGTGTCCACGTGACACGAGGTGATTGAGCTATAGGCCCGCTTAAAGTTTATTTTTTACCCAAAAATATTTATTTACAATAAGTGATAATAGCACGGCTAGTTAGTGTACACAGCCTAAGGGGTTAGCCAGCAGTATTTCAGTTAGAGCACTAGCCTAGTAAACCTGCCAATAGCTCAAATCCGAGTCAAGACCATTGGTGATGTTAGGAAAGGCATTCAGCAACTGGTCTTTCGCCACAATAGAAAACAAACCCTTAGTCCGCTTAGAAACTCTCTTCATCTAATAGAGATTTCAAACCCACACCAGTGTGAACATTGAATGATAGCAGATAATAAATAAATAGATCAAAAATTTATCTTTATACCATAAACATTACAGAGGCAGCTTTAAGAATTGAATCAAAGATATTTTCAACATGTTTTAGTCTGTGCACATTGGGTAGTTAGAAAGTGAAATGTAAATTGCAACCACTGCCTTTTGCTAGTAAGACAGAATTATTATGACTAATTTGGCAAATTATGTTGATAGTATTGTAAAGAAATGTGCCCATGAGTGTAAATTTGTGATACCTAAATACTCTATTTGAGCCAATCAAAGTTTTGAAACACGCCGATTTATTTGACCTCCTCACTGTTGATGCTTAAGCGAAGTACCTACAGGTATGACTTGCATTTCAAATTATAAGCAAAATCTCAGAGTTTAGGCTATTTTACTCATACAGGACAACTAACTGTAATGAGAAGACAACTACTGTATTTAATATTTACTTGCAAACAATTTATTCATTTGCAAAATGTAACAACACAGTATTTGCACTGTGATATGTTATACTAAAATATATAAAACAAGAGCTTTGTTGTGCCTTACAATTAAATTGTGCCACAAGTCAACTGGAATGTTACAGTAAAGAACAGTAAGTAGAAAATAGGGTTAGGAATGCATTTACAAAAAAACAACTAAAATAAAGGTTATATAATTTAATTACCGTAAAAAGTGAAAACCAATTTTTTACTTTACACTCCTTGCAATATTTTAAAAAACTTAACACAGCCATTAGAAAGAAACTGTCAGAAATTCCTTAAAAATGCAACTGTAAGATTTCAAAACATAAAAAAGTTCATAAAAAAGTTATTAGCTCACAATTTAGACACAGTAACAAAACAGCAGACAACTCCCAATTATCTTACAGCCCACATCACAAGCTTGGGCAGCTACTTTGTAAACCAGAGTTGAAGTGAACAATATATATTCATATTTAATATTATACAGTGTGAGCATGAGGGGGAAAGAGTCTCACAACAGAGCCCTGCTGCCGAGGATCAGGAAGGTCAGCATTGGCAACATACTTCCTTTAAGAGAAGGGGCGTCATTGCATAAGTCTGTCAGACACGTACACCTCGTCCCAGAAAGGCCAAACACGTATTCCGTGTCTTGATTACGGTTGCAGCTCCACACTGAGCTCTGCCATCTCAATGATCTCTCACATGATCTTTTAACTGAAATACAAAGTAATAAGACCAACTTTGAAAGGGTTCATTGTTCAAACAAACACTCACCACTCTGTTCTCCCTAGCCACTCTCTCTCCCTCTCCTCTCATAACTCCCTCCCCCTCCTTCCCCCCCTCTTTCTCTCTCACTACTGTATTATCTCACTTACAGCTTAAAGGGTATACAAATTTCCTCATTAACACAGAGAACTTCTACTAAATTCTAGAAGCTAATGCTATATCTAGCCAGTGGTTTTTAACTCATACAAACAGTTTATGCACATTGTAACATTACTGGTCAACGTTGCATAAAAATATTAACAATATTGAATTCCTTAGCAGATAATCTCCCGATTAACAGTTCTGTGGTAACTATAGCAACAGCTACAGATTTGTTTATCCCAGCTAATGGAATAGACCTTGAAGGATGGTAGCAACATAATGCTGGTTTTCACTCACAACACTATATGCCATATCATAGATCTTATAGTAGCTGCTGCTACAATAGCACAGAACATGCATGGGTGTACAGTGAGCTGCCACTAGTAGTCTGGGGGCTGCGGGTTGCAGGTATAAACAACTACATAGCTTATTGTGAGTGCTGATGGGGGTGCTTCTAGCTCAGCTTTGTAATATAAATATAAGCTACACCTGTAGTGATTTTTTGGTAAAAAGTAAAAAAGTAAACAAATGATGCTGAAGCTAAAAATTTTCTAATATTTAATAGTGAAAGGTAAGAAGAGAAGAAATGAAAATGCATACATTAAGCTGGTCTAGTATATTACAAGAACATGGGCCTGAACCTAACAAGACGCTTTATATATCTTAAACTAAACCAACAGAGTTGTGGGAGTAATCCCCCTTCTTCCCATCTCACTAAACAAACAGTATGACTCACTGATCATGAAACCAGAGCTGAAAATCTTCTCCTTAACGCAGGCGGCACACCCTTTCTCTATTGTAGCTCCCCTGTTTAGGAGAAAAGTGTCGTCACACACTTCTGGGATCTCATTATTCACATCAGTTGTGTCACACACATAACAGTTGATGGTTGCCTCAGCTGTGGAACAATACAATGCACTTATAAGTTAAAACTGAATTAAATGTTGCTAGATTAGTTGGGTTCTAAGTCTAAAGTTGCGTTTATACCTTTCCTGAAAAAAGTTACGATTTTCAGTTAATATCACTTGCCTGAGTACCCCTTTATAGTTTTACTGAAAATCGGTAAAATCATATTGATGCAGAAGCCCACTTTATAATATTAAAATATAACTCGCTTAATGGCTATAACTGATTGATATTGACTTTATCTTATAAATATTTATAATAAGGTAGCTAGTAGTGGTAAGTTTAACCGTAAGCGTAGATAGTCATAGTTATAGTAACTAATATTAGCATTATGATTAGTATTATTAATATTATAGGAATAGTAATACTATTAGTATTACTATTACTAAGTATAATACTAATAGTAATAGTATTAGTTTTAGTATTACTATTATTATTTAGTATTAGCATTATCATTATGACTACATCTATACTTAACCTTTAGTCATACTTTAATAAAAATCTTATAGACACCTATAGCCTACAAGTTTAAGTATAACTTATAAATTAAATATAAGATTACTGATTAGGTAAAGTTAAACTTGAAAATTATAACCAATTTATAACTTACAGCTACAGTTTTAGTTTATCTTTTAGAGTCAGACTGAGCTATAGATATTTACTTTTAGATAATCGTCATTATAATATTTCATCACTCTATTACTATCACTATGACTGTGGTCATAGATTAAAATAATCATAAATCATATATCACAATCATAGTTATTATAATAACAAATACAATAATGAATAATCTAAATATATAAATATTATATTTATAGTATTAATTATAATATTTAGATTAAATATTTAAATTAAATACCAATAAACTTATAAAATATATAACTTAAACCTAATAGTAATACTAATACCTTATAAGTTTAAGTTGTTATTATTAACTTCAACTTTGAGTTAAACTTAAAGTCAAAGTGAAATTAAAAGTTCCACTCACACTGTCAGGTAAAACACTCCCAGTTTTACTTTTACTTTTAGTTTATGTTATACAAAAATAATTTGTTGCAAGTGAAAAAATACTCCAACTTACTTGACATAATGCAATGTAGAAGTAGAACAAGAAATATATTAGTCACGCGCCACTCCATATCCTTACTGTTACTGTAAGTTGAAGTTCAAATGATTGAGTGAGTGAATGGTCACAAAACGATTAGCGCTAGTAGTTAGTAGTTAGTAGTAATGATAATAATATTGTGTCAAGGTAGGTCGTACAGTACATCTCCACACATTCGATTATTCGAAGATTGAACACTAACCACGGGAAGAAAACTTCCGCAATTACATATTTTAAACCTTCCTCCATTACACAGTACGCAGGTTCAGCAAATGGTGCAGCTGCAACAAACGTGCATCATGTGTCAATTATTATAAAATTATAATATATCTTTATTTCACATAAATTATAGTATATTATATCATTATATATTCCTGTTACCCGAACAGGACAAAGCGGAGATAGGTGGGAATGGGTGAAAATATTATTATCTTATAAACACCTGTTCTATCAATTCCCATGTTGCATACTACACATAACTAAAGCACATCAATGCACAGAAAATGTTGCATCAAGAAGTACATTGACTAAGGTGTAGTACATTGTGGATCTCTTTAAAGCTTTTAACACTGCTAATATAGTAGCTCTATGGCAAGTTAGGAAGTGCCTATAAGGTTGTTCTCCCAAGTTTGTAAACATGATCATGCAGTTGCATTAAAATCAGGTGGGACAGTTCAGGTTAGATAATGAACTTTTAAAACCATTCAAAATCTACAATGGCATGAAACATAGATGTGTTCTTGCTTCCACTCTCTTCTTAATCTTTTTTAGTGTGACAATAAATCATGCTTTTTCAAGGTCTGATGAAGGAAAACACAATACTGCAACCTGGGTAGCAATCGTTTTAACCTTAGGCAGCTAAGATCTCATACCAAGACACTGCAGTTACTTGTTCATAAGCTTCTCTTTGCTGACAATACCGTCTTAGTTTCTCACAGTGAATCAGATTTGCAGCGATTGGTAACTGATTTTGCTAGCTCTGTGAGCCCGAAGAACACCAAAGCTCTATTTCAGCCAGTTTCAAGCAAGTTTTATCACCAACCACACATCTCTATTGACAACACAGAGCTAAATGCAGTTCATTGCTTTAACTACCTCGGAAGCAGAATCTCTTCTGATGCACAGATTGAAAAAAGACAGATGAGGCACACAGAGCATTTGATAGACTCGACGAAAAAATGTGGAAAAATAGAGAACTAAGGTTAGACACTATGTTAAGCCTTTACGAAGCCATAGTATTGACTACCTTACTAAATGGGCGTGGGTTCTATATGAACATCAGGTCAAAAGTCGGGATCGATTCCACTATGACATTAATTTTGAACTATCCCTAAATAATAGCGAGATCATGTTCCTGATGTCACAGTGCTGGAAAAATCGAAATAGGGTACTAAAACATCAACTTTATTGGGCTGGTCACATAGCTAGAATGCCTAAAGACGAAACTTATGTAGGTCTGCCTAAAAGAAGATACAAAGACCTGTCTGCCTCTAAACCCATTAGATGCGCACTACTCAACTCTGGACCAAGCTTGCTAGCTTATTGACCGTTCTGCTTGGCAGGCAGCTATTCTCGGGGTATTTGAAGCAAAGCGTAGCATATTCTGTTAAAAACAGATAAAAAGGTCCTGAGTTGTCCAACTCTTGCAGACTCATCATATCACTGGGTTAGGTACAGCTGCAAATTTGCTAATTAGCCACCAACGTCCTCGTGAGAAAAACTGATATGTGCTGGGTATCCATTAGCATCTTTGTTCTTTATTCTTATGCAACACATCTTCTGTTTATGCACATTTTTTATGTCTTTTATTATTTTTTTTGGTAGTTCTTATGTATAACTTCTCTCTAATTTGTCTTCTGCTACAAAGTTTTACCATACTAAATTGCAATAATATGTAGATATGAAGTTTGATGATTTGGCACATGAAAGAGAAGACAGCTATGTGTGTAAATTTGTTAATGATATTATTGTGGTGAAATAAACAAATGATACTATAATAAATATCAACAGCTACACAATGTAATATAAACTGATGAGTTTATTGTTCAACACAACCTCAAAATTATTATACACACAATAATTTAAATGTATTATATAATTTTAACCCAGAAAGTTAACACACAAAATAAAACATCAAAGTCACCAAACAGCTTCTGCATAAATTACTATTAATTTATAATGGAAATAACAGCAGTAAAAGCTAAGAGTAAAATTGTAGCTGCACAGTTCCATGCTTGATAAGGCTGCCATGGTAACCAATAATACTAAAAGAGTGGACAGAAAGTTGTCTGCTTATGTATAAAACATGAGGAGACAAAATGAGAAATTCTAATGCGTAAAAAACGCAAACACAGAGCTTTGAAGATCTTCTAGGTAAGTTTTTTAAAAGTGAGTTGGCAATAATACAAAAACATGATTTCAAAGAAGAGACCAAGTATGAGAAGTTATCTACCCATTGAAGCACACGTTTTATAGAAACTGAACTAGAAGCTCAATAATTGTCAGATTCACAGCCAAGCTGTAGGAGTTTAGTCTCTCTCAAAGGCCAACAGCCCATGGTCCACAAGAATCCTAACTTTTTCTTGGAACTCCCTACCTCCCTCCTGAAGCAACCTAGAAAATGCCACACATCCAACTATATTTTCAAGTTTAATATATTCATTGCAGTATTGCCCGACATTCAGTTTTATAAAAGTATATACTCCGAGCTTCCAGTAACAGCTCTTCCCATATTGCTATGTCACATGATCAGTGGCTCACCTTTGACCTTGAAATCAATTTTTCGAAAAGTTACGAAGAACTTATTTAGGAAAACCCAAAAACACCCGTGAATTCAGCAACACCTACCAATGTTCTATAAAAGAGATAGTTGATGATAAAATAAATGTAAAGTCATCTGCAGTTGGAAGTAATGCAAGCTTGTCTACTAACACTACGATGTTTTATAAAGTTGACTGCATACCTAGCATACTCACTGCATTTGTTTGCAACAAAATCAAAATGTGTAATAATACTATATATCTATAATATTATAAGTATGAGGCACCCAAGATGTATACTTTTTGTACTTCCCAAAATACACTGTACTTCCCATAATACCCTATACTTCCCATAATACACTATACTTCCCATAATACACTATACTTCCAATAATACACTGCACTCCCCATAATACACTGTACTTCCCATTATACACTATACTTCCCATAATACACAGTACTTCTCATAGTACACAGTACTTCCCATAATACACTGTACTTCCCATAGCACATTCCAGAAAAATACACAATAGATAACCAACCTCTGAGCCTCGGTGTGATCTTCTTTAAAACTCCGTATCAACTCCATAATATTGTCTGATTGTAAAATTTCTACTAATTGAGGATTCGATAATATCTAAAAATAAAATATATAAATATATACATATATGTGTATATGTAAAGGCTACTTAATGGGCCTCAATATACACCTGGCAATGAACCTGAGATATTATGAATATCAAATTAAGAATAAAATAATCTGTGATATTTAACCACTCTGAATTAACTTTGACTTTTCATACATACCTGTCTAACCTTAGCATCTTCTTCAGCTTCCTTTTGACTTTGAGCAGATGGTTTGGGTACTGATTGGCGACGAGTAGACTTGACTTCCTTTATTAGCTCCTCCTTCCTTTCAGTAGTGGGTGGAGCTTTCGGGACGCCCTTGACATTGTCAGCTACCCCTATAGATGCCTCATGCAAGTTTTCATAATGGTTACCTGAAAATCATAGAATGATGTTGTTAGCATAATTTCTGAATAATAACTAAAACCACGAGATAACAGTTCCATCTAAAGCTGCCGGGCTATAAACAATGTAAATAACATTTAATTTTCAAAAATATCAAATAGTTATTAAATTTAGACACACAAACCTAAGACATCACAGAACTCCTTAAAGAACTCTTGGATATACTTATCATGTTGATAAGTGAGCAGAGCTTTGTCGGGGTTAGCCTGAAACTCCTGGAGCGCTCGCTCACACCGGGGGTCAGCCATCATGTTCATCAAGTTCTCGTTGTTACCCAGTTTATTTAGGAGGTCTTCCGTCAGCCAAGCGTCTATAAAAAATCAGCACTACATGTGTGAACAACTAAATTAATACTTAATTTCCAACAAATCATGTAGATTTCTATCATGACACACTGACACATGACACACACTGACACATGACACACTGACACATGACACACTGACACATGACACACACACTGACACATGACACATTGACTATTTTGTCTAGCTATCCTTAGGCTCTACAACTAAACCAGTTACCTGTTTTCTGAAGTTGATCCCTCATCTTCTGCACTTCCTGCAGAACCAGACGATCGCCTCCCTTGGAAGGATTAGATTTGATATGAGGCATTTCTGCAGACAGCGTGACTGATGAATCTGTAAGTTTTCCTCCACCTGACGTTTGCTTCTTACTTTCTAAACCAGCAGCCAAAAACCCTTTCTTCATTCCGCCGAAACCGCAGGCCGAAGAGCTACCGGCATTGTGAGTCGGTGATTCTGTGATTGGTTTAGAAGGCTTAGCCTTAACAGTCTGTTGAGCATTGTTAATTTTTTTATTAGTTTGAGTTGAGGCCTGGGTGGAGATGTTTTTAGTCTCCACCGATGTAGATTTCGGCTTTTTTTCTACTTTTGCTTTCAGTGCTGATAGCTTATTAATGACTTCTGTCATATCCTCCAAAGGAGGAGGCAAATCTAAATGAAAATAATGGGTGCATTTATAAATGGTAGTTGGTAATTCTTTTTTCATTTCCATAATCAAGAAACTGTATAACGCATCATATATAAACTATGTGCTAGGGACTACTGTATTAATTATACATATATAAGAACTATACAAAGAACCTATTATTAGCTGCTGCAGGGGAGTATAAGCCACAAAAAAGTAATGGCGATAAACCTCACTTCTAGCTTACAAAAAAGATTACTTATATAGCCTACAACTACACTAACTCTAAATTATCACTAAAAGTATGTTAAGAATAGGTATAACTCCAATAGTAACTGCTAACATCAGAATGTGTAAGATCAGCTGTAAAAAGAATATAAGTGATGGCGAAGCCAACTAAATGGTTTCAAATATATCAGAGTAAATATGATATAATTAATTACATTAACTCACAGACTCAAGTGACTGTGAGTAGCATTAAGTTTAACAGTATTATTATTAGTATGTTTTACAAGTACAAACCAGCAACTGTAATAGTATACTGTCACTATACTATAACTACAAACATTGCAACTACATTTGTAATACTAATATTATTACACTCTAAATACATCTTATTGTTATCAAAATTTGTAATAGTATTAAATTGTTAACTTGTCAATAAGCAATAGTTGTAGTGATAGTAAAACTAAATGCAATAACTGTAAGAATAATAAAAATTACTAATTAGACCAGTTTTAATTTAATTTTATTATGATAATCATAATAATAATTACAATGATTATAATTATTTTCATAACAATTTAAATATGACAACTAATATGAATATCACATTTATGATCATAATGTCAATGATAAGATTATTTATAAATTTTATATCATTATAATTATTCTTATGATCATGGTTGACATTATAAGACGAAGAGTTAGAGTGAGTTGCTTTTAGTAATACTGTTAGTGTTACCCTTTGACTTAGTTTTGCAGTTAGTCACTAAATAAGTGTTACTGTTGGTGAGTGTTACATTTACAGTTACTGTATCACTATCACTATAAGTATAACTTAATATAGTTATAAAATTAAGTATAACTTTAACTGATAACTCATAACTGCTACAGTTGAAGTTAAACTTAGTCTTACTCTTAGAGTTACACTCACTGCTAAACTTAAACAATCACTCTTAATGTGAGTGCCATTGTTAGACGTAGAGTAAATCTATCTAAGAGTAAATGTTCATGCAATATGAATACTAAAGGTAAAAGTAAATCAAGAGTTGAGTAAAACAAATTGAAATTCATTGCGATTGTCATTGTGATTGACTACGAGTAAAATAAATCTTAACAGCTTTAGATAAATATAAGACTAAGATGATAGCCAAAGATTCTATGATCCTGAAATAAAGCCCACAGAATTCGGTGTGTATTTTACCTAATATGAAGTAATGTTAGAATTAAAGTAAGCTAAAGTTTGGTTATTAAAATAAAAAATAACTATAAACAAACAACTGACCTTCACCTTCCTCAGCCATTTTGACGGAATGATACGTATTTTTTTGAGCAACTTCAGTTTGCTAAATATACTTGACTATTTATTTTAGATTTTGATTTTTGCAACTAAACTTTATTTACTTTATAATTTTAATGAAAGAATTGTTTATCTAAAAATAACATATGTATCTTATTTAAATTTTAGACATAACACGATAGGTGAAAATTATTTGTTTATGCGCAATAGCTTCTAAGTTGCTACAAAAATCACCACATGAGATTATGTTTAGTACATGTGCTTTTTATCGTTATTTCGGCTATAGAAGTTTAGGGTTACACGTGAGAAATAAATTCATTTAGATTTAAGGACTCTAATTAATCATTATTGTTATTAATATTCAACAGTATTATATTTGTTTTTTTGTTATGAGTGTACTATGAAAAATTATCGTGTGTAATGTTAAATTTAGTTATGATTAATAATATTATAAATAATTAATATTATTATATTTTTATAATATTAATAATCTTAAATTTAATAGTGAATTGAATTCTATTAAAATAGTGATATTAATATAATAATCACTATAAATTAAGATGTAATGATTATCAAAATGATGACCATTATGATTATCATTATGATAGTCATAATGAGAATGATAATCATTGTCATTATAATTATTTATTTTATTTTATAATAATTAAATTTTAATTTATATTAATAATCATGCACCATAAATATAATATACTTATAGGTGATAATATTAATTTTGATGATGTAAGACTGAAAGTGAAACTAAAAGTAAAACGAAATATTTTATAATTATTGTTTTTAATTTAAATTTTAATCTATTATTTAACTTGAAGTTTTAGTTTTACTTTAACAGTTAAACTTGAAGTTTATGTTTTAATATATGTTAATAATTATAATATTAATAATAGTTGATAATCATACAAATAGCAATACTAATAATAATAAGTAACAGTAAATGTAATAGATCAGAAATTATTCGATGTGATCACGCTGACACTTGACCACCCTAAACTTAAGAAAGAAGGGGTGTGCTGCCTATGGGTAAAGTTATACCGTAATTATAATATAAATATGTTGGCCAGTCATTGTTCTTGGACAATAGACATACAGTTAGTAGTAGTACTGGTTGGGCTGTATTGTCTGACTGAAAGTGAACAGGAGCTTAATCTTATTTCTATGTGGAGATCTCTGAGTTAATGCCTCGATGGTAACTAATCTTTAGATCCCTGATAATTATAATCAAGAGAAAAGTGTTCAGTACTGATTGGGGCTTTTCCCTTGCGAAGGATTGCGTCTGCAGAGTGCTGCTTGTTGACTTGTTCGGCAGCTCATCATAGGCAAAGCTGAGAGCGTGATTTTCTTCTTTTGCCAGAATCGTCAGAAGGAGATCATTGTGTCTGGTTTTCAAGGGACTGTAGGTAGAGTTTATTCATGGCGTTTTGGCATTCACTTGTATTTTTTCCAAGTCCGAAATATCCTTGCTGGTTGGGTCCCAAACTGCGCTGGCAAGCTAACTAAAGGCCTGGCCTCACAATCGTGAAAATTACACGAAATCGTGTGACGATTTTGACCAGCCACACACTCGTCAGACGAAACACATAATAAATGTGACCTCCCACCACAAAACAGGGAACGTTGGTCAGTTTTTAAAATTGAGTTATTAGTATAGAGTTATAGAGCAGATCTGTGCAATCGTTTTGCAATTTATTTGAAGTCTCTAGTGCAAATAGAACTCGAGATATTGATATTCAAAAGCCTTGGCGTTTTTAAAACAGTCAATTCACGTTTTTGAGAAATTCGCTTTTAAAGTAAGCAAGTCAGGAATAATTTATGGATTATTTGTTTACATTTGTCAAGCCTTAGCAACGGGCCTTTTTATTCTAGCAAACTGGACAAATTTGGTATCAAAACATTTGTCCAAGTATGGGCTTTCAGCTCCACAGTTTCTTACGTTTCCTAAACAAAAAATTAGGTCAAAGATGGCCGCCAAACCTGTTGTAACTTTATTTTCCCGAATAGCTATTAAATTGTGATAACAGTTGAAAATTTTGCTACTTTCAGCACATATAAGGACCTTTAAGCACTTTTTTGCACCGACATTCATTTGAACCAACTAAGTTAACTAGGTGTCATATGAAACAAAATGGCAGCCATTTCCTGTTTTACGTTTGCTATTTTCCTCATCATTAATATCTCATGTAACATGTCCAACTGTAGCTATTGGGCCATGCCATTCGATAGTATCAATTGTTCCATGAGTAAAAATCATATGAGAGAGTCATTCAACTATTGTGATATTATGCAAAATTTATTCAGTCATACATTTACAATGTAGAGTGATCAAAAGTTACATATAGCAAGTGGGTCAGTTGAGATATTGAGTATCCATACAAGAAAATAAGGTATAAGTTTCTTTTAAGTTATATTTATCCATTGATATTTGCATTTAAGATATTAAATCAATTATTATAAACAAATAAAAGTTTAGAAATTCAGCATAGATGAAACTTAAATTAATTCATATAGCAGAAAGACTGCTTAGGTGATTCTTATGGTCTCTGAATCTATGTCTTATATCCCTCATAGCTTGAGTTTACAGAGTATAAGCACATAACCAGAAGAGCGACAAGAGCTTCATTGCTGCTACAAACGAGATTCCAGTAGTCAAAGTTGATAGATGCTGCTACTATAAATCTACCCTGTTCATCTAGCCACTTAGACCTGCAATTATAATATTAAACTTATTTTTAGATTATAAAAAAGAACAATAGTGCATTAGAAATTAAATCTGGCTATAAAATGTAATTGTTTCAACACCATTTAACTACTATATTACAGCAGCTAATAATTATTGAGCAATTTATCAACATTTAAGTTTATAGCGAGTTTGAAGGCACATTTGCAAACTAGTTATTTATAAAATTTCTGAGCATAATGAAATACTAGACACCTTTTTTCGAATAAAATTAGCAGAAGCTATAAGCTTGCAAGCGGTAGCTCTCCAAATGCAGGGAGTCCGGATCACAAGTGTAAGAATGATAGGTTATATGCAGCATGCTCTTGAGCTGTATAGGTGACATACCAAACAGCACCTCATCGACAAGTTTCATCATGTTGCCCTCACATCTTCACTTTCCTAAAATGTAAATAATGTTATATTCATAAATAATAATCATGATGTAATAATAATTTTCCTATTGCCATCAAAAATTAAGTCATTTGAATATTTAGCATGTTTGAATCGGCAGTACTAAAGCAATGAGCTTGGATTTGAAAAACAAAACAACTAATTAATCAATATACTATTTAATATTCAATTCAAAGTGAGTAGACAGAACTAGCCAAGTAGCAACAAAACCTACTAAATATAGCTACTGCAAAATCAAATAGATATAATAAATAAATTAGCATAAGTAGTAGTACTCTAATTTTATTTTGGAAAGTCTTGTGCTATGCGAGTGATGTATTATAATAAATAACTATAAGATTTAAACTAAGGGTAGCTGTAAGTGTAAAGCTGACAGTGACTAACAAGAAGTGACTTGATTTTGACATCACTATTATTGTTGTTTTAATCTTAAAGATCTTAATCACTGTTATGAATATTATTATACTTAAACTTATTCAAATTGAATCACATTCTATAGTTCAGTATGAGTATAGATTATGCTAAATATTCAATATCAATATAAAATAGAATTGAACTTCAACAGTGGCACTCACACTGACAGTGCACCAGTTAACACGCCTAGACTTATAATTTCTATAAATAATCAATATGAGTATGAACATCGAAAACTATGAACTTCAAGTTAAACTTAATAATAATATAATATTTAATAGAAATATCACAAGAACTAACTAGTAGTAATAGTGTAATACTGCACCATATTCAATAGTATTATCAATATGAGTATGAACATTTTATTTTATATAAAAATAAAACACTCCATACTAAAAAGTTAAAGTTAAAAATATTATCATTTAGTTTCTAGCAACTGCTATTGAAAGTAAAAAAACATTTGACCTACATAGGCTAGAGTAAATCACTGTATCAAAATGAAAATGTTTTATTATTATTAATACAAATAAGTAAGTAACTCGAATTGATTTTATTATATTTAAAATTAAAATTATTAAATTTAACAACTAAAACACTATGACTAGAAGTAGAAGTATAACTGTATTAGTATTACTATTAGTATAACTATTACTATAAGTTAATAATAATAAGTACTAGTAATCTATATAATCATTTTGTTGCATAATTGAGCTTTTTTCAGTATAATTACCTGCTTTGTAGTGATTTATTCATGAAGTCCAAAGATAAAGATCAATAATTAAGGTATTATTAAAATACAGCTAAGTAATCAGTTGCATTACAAGCTAACGTCTTTGCAGCCAGCGCCAAAATTAACTATTACTAAACTTAGTTTCAGAAGTAGACTTCTTATTTAGCGAACAGAATGCGTATGCAACCCTTACTAAACAAAGATTTAATTGTAGGATTCTTCGCTATAAAATGTCTTAATTTCAATTTCGTAATTGTAAAGATAACTCCGAGTCAACTTGACTACGATCCGCCATTTTGAAAAAATATTTAATCCATAGTTACCAACTTTAAAGTCAATTTTGAGGCTGAAGGAGTTAGCAAATGCTTGCGAAAATATGATATTTAAAATCCTTGAGTTTTTCTGTATAGGAAAAGTTCAAAATCTAAGAACTGGCAAAAAATTTCAATTTTTGGTTTTTCCAAATTAAACCTTCATTTACTACACTTCATATGTGCCGCCAAGTTCCCGGTTTTGTCGTGATGGGTCACAAATAGTCCGTGAATGAGTCTTGCACAAGGTACAAACAGCAGAAAATTTTCAAATAGAGAAACGTGGTAGAAATGAAATAATTACTGTTGCTAAAATTCTATTGACCGATCAAATGGTACTTATCGTCGATTGTGATTTTTCGTCCATCGTCATCGTTCTGTACACCCAACAATGACGATTTCGTTTGAATTCCCTCAAATTTTCCCGTACTAATAATTTTTCATGTCAAATAGACGATTTTTTGTGATTCTCATGATCGTGTGGCCAGGCCTTAAAGGTGCGATAGGCACAGTCATACCCCTTCTTGGTCTGTTGTCAGTTATGATTGTGAAAGTGAACCTCAGTCTCGCACTAAAAGTTAAATGAAGTCAAACCTAAAATTAAATGTTCTTGCGCTTGACTTTGAGTTGTAGTTGACTGGTAGACTTCTAGTTATGTTTAAAGTTGAAGTAAAAATTCAATTTAAAGTAAGAGTTAGACTTAGTGCAGAGCTATTGTTGTATTCCAAATGTTTTTGTCTTTGATATGATTGTGGACAGGATGCCTTGCCTATGTCCCATCACTCATTGCAGTTTATCACATTGACATCCTCTGATGCTCATTGGCATATAGTGTTCATAAAGTTAGATTTGTGATAAGTGTAGCTATAGGTTGAGTATAGGCACCAATATAATTTTAAAATAAATTTAAAATTAACTTGAAATTTGACATTAAGTGATCAAGCAATTTGTGTCTGTTAGATTTACTTTTAGTGATACACTTGTACACTATTGCTATACATGCATTCTTAAATTAGTTATACTGAATACTTGTTTCACAAATTTTAGTGCCAATCATAAGAATTGTTAGAACACAAAAATGCTCTTGTCACTGGGCTACCATAGAATGAGTTAATCATGCCATGAAACAGGAGTCAGTTGGCGATAGTTGACAGAACATAATTAGTATTTGATAACTTCTGTTTAGTAATATTTATTGTGTTGACTAGCTCCACCACCAGTTACTGTTGATACTGTTTTTCTTCTTTGTCTACTTTAAATCCCAATCGGACTTTAACTGTTCCATTTTTTCAGGTTTTGTAATCTAATTAAGTAGCGTAATAGTTTTATTATGTGTAACTATAAGTCTAGTATAGTCATTTGTACCTGGTGAATCTGATACGACCAGCCACACCAATCATTGACTACAACTATGAATAAGATTATTCCAGTATTGAACCTCTAGTTTCATAAGTAAATTATTAATTACAGTATTAATTGTTATTTTCTTTAATCTGCTTCTTGTGTCACTAACCATCATAATTTACAATACAAACCCAAGTGTGAAAAACAACTAGTAATCAATTATAAAAGTTATAGCATAATTCCCTAGTTTTTACATTCATCTTATGAAGATGAGTTGAATTATAAAAGAACTTAATGACATTGAATGATGACCAATCTTTACTGGTATATGGCTATATGCTCTATATGTAGTTTGATATGTTAATTCACGAAACATGTGTATGCCAAAAGAAGAATTATATATGCAATAATTTCACCATATGAGGTTTGGTATATTTTGTAAATGGTTATTGCAATATATTCATTTTGTAGCTTTTTGTGACTCATAGTAAATTAAAATGGATACTGGAAAGATATCTAAAAAAGGTTTGTATTCACTTATTCCATAGTTGACAAAGCACTATAACACAATTCTTTTAATTTTCATGAATTTTCTCAGTCCTAAATTACTAAAATTATCAGAAGCCAAGCAGATCAATGGATGAAATAGAAAATGGATTGCTCACATTTTGATTTTCATTTTTTAGCCAAAAAGAAATTAAATGGCAGCACTGGAAAGAGAAAGAATCCAGAAACAACCTACACAGGTGAGATCTGCTCATCACATGCAAGTCTCTATGCTAAATACTTGATATTCAACTAACGCTATGCCTGCACACTCAGTACTATATATTATATGATATTCACACTCAGTACTATATATTATGTGATATTCACACTCAGTACTATATATTATATGATAGTTACACGCAGTACTATATATTATATAACGGTCACTATCACTACTACATTCCTTCACCACATGAAGCTGTCCTATACATGCAACTGTTTACAACTTCTAGATTCGCCAGTTAAGAAATCAAGAAAAGAGCCAAGATCTCTTTCAGTACCAACCAAGAAAGTCAACTCAGGAGTAGAGGTGAAGAAAAATGCAGGTGCAAAGAAGCCTAAAAAAGTTCCAGTTGCTACGACAGAGGTGTGTATTGATGACAGTGCTGAGTATGATGTCATATATGACCTTGAACTGCGGAGTCCTATGTCACACTAAGCATGACTGAGTTGCTAATATCTCTTGTCTGTTCCCTTGTGTTTTCCAGCGACTGGATGTGTTATATATACAACACTTACGTGCACTCTACAATGCTAATGTTGCAGTTTGAAAAAAGTTGAAAGTGTTTCATTAATGAGATATTCAATAAGTCAACTATTTTGCTTTTTATTTCAGGAAACAGATGAAGAGGAAATACCTGAACTTGTACCAGCCGTTGATTCTGAAGATGAAGGAGACAGTCCCCAGGAGGACATGAGTGAGGATGAGGACATAAGTGAGGATGAAGACCCTCAGGAGGACATAAGTGAGAATGAGGACATGAGTGAGGATGAGGACCCTCAGGAGGATATGAGTGAGGATGAGGACCCTCAGGAGGACATAAGTGAGGATGAGGAGAATTCCGGAAGCGGAGAAGAAGAGGCAAATGAGGAACCCGAGAAAGTAGTTGCTAAGCAAATCACCAAGTCAGAAAGTGCTGCTGAAGAGTGTATGTTCACTTTGCTCTCTCTACTGCCATACAGTATCAATCTAATAACAGAATAGCAATGCTTGTTAATATATATAATAGCTCACACTAAAATAACACCATAGTTTTCGTATAAAGTATCTCATTGGTCACCTCTTATTGGCCCTTTTTACCTATAAGCAGCCTTAGCTTTCTGACTTACTCCCTATCTCCCTCCACTTCTCTGAACAAACGGTGTTGGCCGTTAGTTTTTACTGTCCAAATTAACTGCCAGTTTGCACTGCTAGCATTTACTGTGGTGTAGGGACTGATTGTAACTAACAGTTTTGTTGAGTTGACTGTATCTGAACTACTGTTACCTAACTGGTGTAGATGTGTTTACAGTACCGGGAGGCAAAGGGGGCTCCGTCATAATATCCGACACGGCCTTCACCTCCCTCAAAGGGCATGTCAATGACTGCACATTGAAAGGACTTGAAGACATGGGCTTCACCAACATGACCCAGATACAGGCCAAGGCCATCCCACCTCTTTTAGAAGGTACTGTGTTATTCTGTTGTCTGCGTGGTTTCTATTTGTTCAGTTATTCTGTTATTTAGTCGTACTTTCTTACTTCAAATACTGTTCACTTCTTTGTAAGGAGTTAGGAAGAAAAGCCCAACTGTTTTTGTTTATAGTCTTCTTTGGTCCACGGAAGGTTGCTAATTACAGTTTAGGTTCTATACTAACAATATTTGGCAGCGTTGATACCGGTGTCTATTGTTTTAGGGCGCGATGTTCTAGCGGCAGCAAAGACTGGCAGTGGAAAAACTTTGGGATTTCTCATTCCAGCCGTAGAACTGATCTACAAGTTAAAGTTTATGCCTAGAAATGGTAACAATTACTGTGTGTATGTATTGTTGGGGTAGTTTTTAGAACAGGAAGTAGTTGTTTCCCTTGAGCAGTTGATGTCGAAATACTGTTACTATGTAATGCTGTTGTATATGTTTATTGTTTATTGTCGCTATGTTATTTTGATGGTTTTCAATAATTGTGTTGTTTGCAGGTACTGGTGTTATTATAATCTCCCCCACAAGAGAGCTCTCCATGCAGACGTTTGGGGTGCTGAAGGAGCTGCTCAAGTATCACTCTCACACTTACGGACTCATCATGGGCGGCACGAGTAAAGCTGATGAGGCAAAGAAACTCGCTAAAGTGAGATCACTATGAAAACTGTTCAACGCTACCTTTTTTTGTATTTTTCTGTGTGTGAAATGTATTTGTTAGTGGCTGTGTTATTTGTAAGTTGATATGGAGGAGCCGTGTTGGGCGTCTGTATGTGGGTATGGAAGTAGAGTTATGGCAGAACTTGAATTCAAGAAAAAATTGGTAATATCTGTTGTAGGGGATAAATATCCTTGTCTGTATTAGTAATATCTGTTGTAGGGGATAAATATCCTCGTCTGCACTCCAGGACGGCTCCTCGATCACTTGCAGAACACCAAAGAATTTTTGTACAAGAATCTGCAGTGTTTAGTGATAGACGAAGCCGACCGTATCCTGGATATCGGATTCGAGGAGGAGATGAGACAGATAGTTCGACTTCTGCCACGTGAGTGCCGGACTTGACAGCTTGCTGACTCAACTCTCGTTTCATTGGTTTACCAACTTTATTACCCGGTTTTATGCCGAGTGACGTGAACATCAATGATTTATTGGCAGAGTTCCGAAAGACTTCACTGATTGACTGTCAATTCTCTGCAGTTTTTTATTACATTTTAAAGCTTTTTCAAAAAAGATTTGGCAAATATTAATTTAAACATATCTCTCTGTTAACTCTTAACTCTTGCTCTATGGAATGTTTGTGCACTTAGCTGTGATGTAACAGGTTTAATAGAGAAACTTGACATTCCCTAGGGACAAGACAGACGATGCTGTTTTCAGCCACACAAACTAAAAAGACCGAAGACCTAGCTAGAATTTCTCTGAAGAAGAGACCGATCTACATCGATGTCGAGGAGTTTGAGCAACACTCCACAGTTAGTGGCCTACAGCAGGTATGAAAACAAGCCCCTCTGGTACTTGGCAATTGTACTGGGAACTTGGTCTTTGTATGAATTATTGTCATCCTTGAAAATAGACTTGAAAAAGTTCGGTTAAGTACCTCGAACTGCAGTATTATATAGAAATGAAGGCCCAAGGTTTAAGAAACCAGGTTGTTGTTTTCATAATGCTATGAAATCACATGTCGGTCTCGGTTTTAGGGCTATGTCGTAACGCCATCGGAGAAGAGATTTCTTCTTCTGTTCACATTTCTCAAGAGAAACAGGAGGAAGAAGGTGATGGTGTTCTGTTCCAGCTGCATGGAAGTGAAGTTCCTTCACGAGCTCTTGAATTATATAGACATACCAGTACAGTGTATACACGTAAGTGTGTTAATCTATCTAATATGTATGTACGTGTACATGTATCTGTGTCTAACTCTATCTGTCTGTGCGTATGCAGTATTTTGTATGGTAACTTTCTGACGGTTTCAGGGTAAACAAAAACAGACCAAACGGACACAGACATTCTACCAATTCTGTGCAGCAAAGGACTCCATCTTGATATGCACAGATGTGGCTGCTAGAGGTCTGGACATCCCCTCTGTTGATTGGATAGTCCAGTATGACCCGCCGGATGACCCCAAGGTCAGTGCTAGCTCATGAGTCCCGCGCCGGTTGTCTGGTACTTGCAGATGCGTTTACTTCTGTATTCAACTGTCACTTTGTTTTATTGTAGGAATATATTCACAGAGTTGGTCGAACTGCCAGAGGTGAGGGAGGTGTGGGTAACGCCCTTCTTATCCTGCAGCCTGAGGAACTCGGTTTCATACGCTATTTGAAACAGGCCAAGGTGCCCGTCAGCGAGTTTGATTTCTCCTGGAGTAAAGTGGCAAACATACAGAGTCAGGTGAGTGAACTTTCACACCTCTCCCCCTTCCGCCCCTTTCCCTCACTAGTGAGTGACTATTACAGAGTAACATATACTCTCTCTGTATTACATAGTAACTTGTACTCTCTCTGTATTACATAGTAACTTGTACTCTCTCTATATTATATAGTAACATATACTCTCTCTGTATTACATAGTAACATGTACTCTCTCTGTATTATATAGTAACTTGTACTCTCTCTGTATTATATAGTAACTTGTACTCTCTCTGTATTACATAGTAACTTGTACTCTCTCTGTATTATATAGTAACTTGTACTCTCTCTGTATTACATAGTAACATATACTCTCTCTGTATTATATAGTAACTTGTACTCTCTCTGTGTTATATAGTAAAATATACTCTCTCTGTATTATATAGTAACATATACTCTCTCTGTATTATATAGTAACATATACTCTCTCTGTATTATATAGTAACATATACTCTCTCTGTATTATATAGTAACTTGTACTCTCTCTGTATTACATAGTAACATATACTCTCTCTGTATTATATAGTAACATATACTCTCTCTGTATTACATAGTAACATATACTCTCTCTGTATTATATAGTAACTTGTACTCTCTCTGTATTATATAGTAACTTGTACTCTCTCTGTATTATATAGTAACATGTACTCTCTCTGTATTATATAGTAACATATACTCTCTCTGTGTTATATAGTAACTTGTACTCTCTCTGTATTATATAGTAACTTGTACTCTCTCTGTATTATATAGTAACTTATACTCTCTGTATTATATAGTAACATGTACTCTCTCTGTATTATATAGTAACATATACTCTCTCTGTATTACAGCTGGAGAAGTTGATAGAGAAAAACTACTTCTTGCACAAGTCGGCCATTGCGGGCTACAAGAGTTTTGTGCGGGCGTATGCTTCCCACAGCCTGAAAAACATCTTCAATGTTCAGCAGCTGGACCTGAAGGCAGTAGCAAGATCTTTTGGGTTCCAAAACCCTCCATATGTGGACCTAGGTATGTCTGTGCGTTGGTGCTCTTTTCAGTTAGTGTTATATGAGTTAGTATCACAAGGACTAGTGAAATGTTAGACTAGCATAAGCTAGTTTTACAATAATTCCTACACCATAGGTATTGCATAAGTTGTTGGTATATAACAACCAGTTTGTAGAGTTATGAACTTCATAAACAGCTTAAGATTGGATAGACAACTCTTGAAAGTTGCTAATTCATATACTTTCCCATACAGTACACTTTCTACTTACTTTCTGTTTATTTCTGTGAAGCTGACATATGTTGCATCAACCAGTCTTTAGTTAGTCTCTACTCGTAGATCAAAGCCAAGTCTTTTATTTTCCAACTACTCAGTGACTTGTTCGCTAGATTTGCTCTCAAAATATCTTAAAATACATGGAAGTTTAATCTGCCTCTAGTCTGCTTTAGCTATATTGTGGTACTTATAGTTATGTTCTGGTACTTGTAGTTATGTTCTAGTACTTGTAGTTATATTCTAGTACTTGTAGTTATATTCTAGTACTTGTAGTTATGTTCTAGTACTTGTAGTTATATTCTAGTACTTGTAGTTATGTTCTAGTACTTGTAGTTATATTGGTTCACGTGTATTTCAGCCATTCAAGGGAAGAAAACTGTTGGAAGAAGAGAATATAGTGGGGGATTTCGAAAAGGAAAAAACAAGCAATTTAAGTCTAAAATTTATAAAAAGGTTTCCTAATGTTAGTTTTTAGCAAGACTTAATTAAATGTATTTATTAGCCTGTCGATGAAGTTCTTGTGTATTTTACATACGTGTAAATATTGCATTTATGAAATAAAGTCTCCATTTTTAATAAAAAAAATCATTTATAAATTCTTAATGGAGTTGTCCCATCTGTAACTTGTATTACATTTAAATAGAATAGATGACTCAACTAACTTTTCATTTCCAAAATAAAAAAATAACGAATTAAAATCAAGGTAATGCTGAGATGGGATGAAATATAACTTTTATTTCCGCCGCTAGAATAAAAACCATTGTAAATCGATGCAAGTTAGAAAATATTCAATTACGAGAATAAAATTACAAGAAGTGCTTCGAACTTCTATTCAATTGCACACTAAACTGGTGAATATCAAGTAGCAATTTTAATTATTACATTGATGAAACTTGAAATGTGACATAATTTTGGAGTTTTAATGTCATTCTCTCATATGTATTAAATTACATTCTACAATTGTCCTGATTTCCAAATATTACTTTATAATTCCAAAAAGAACAAATTTTTTTATTACTAGAACCCATCAATGTTGAGTAAGGTTTCATCTAATAGTCATAGTTTTCCAAAAAAATGCCTGTATGCTTTAATGAGGTCGTAAGATCAAACATGATGCACACATCAGTCAGTGTAGGAATTTGGGTGTTTCATTTTAGAGCTGATAGGATAAGTAATTCAATTTAATGAATACCAGAGTGTTGTGTTACTAAATAATATAGTATCAGTATAACTGCTCAGCTGAGTCAACTGATATTGTATTTCTATACTGAAGATTGAGTTGCCTCTCTTGTAACTGAAATCTTTAACTCTACAGAACTAAAAATGTCTGCGTGCATTCAACAGAAGTTATTTCAAACAAATATCTAGACTACAACTAACTTATGGAAACTTGAAGGGTTTCTTTTCCTTATTGAAATGAGTAGGCCTACATATTACAGGTAACCTTAGCTTTTTGAGCCACCCTAAATTAGCTGCAGGCATATGTATTTATAGAATATGATCAGTTTTCCCTTGAAATCAGTTTAATTTATGACAGAGCTGAAACATTTTTAGATCAACATAGAGCTATTAGAGAACAGGTTGCAAAATTGTATAAAATAAATCAATAAAATTTAAAGTTGGCTCTCTAATAAAACTGTAATAATGAATGCAGAAGAATTGAGGTCATCTACCTACAGGACTCAGTTAGATACTTATATAAACCATAAAGTCAATGGTATAGTCAACAATTATGTGTAGAGTGAATACAACAACATTTAAATTATACCTGATTTTTAAATAAAATGAGAACTGTGTATGTACAATCACAATTGGATAAATTTAAATGGCTTACTAAAAGTTTCATGTATGCAGACTGTTCCCTTGCTAGATTGGTAAATTTAAATCGCGGTATATATATATACTACTGTGATAAAACTATTTACCAATTTCATGCAGTCCCCACCTGGCTTTTAATCCTCTTTTTACAGATTGAGAGAAAAATTATCTATTTTGCTCAAAGAATAATGGATTTGACTACTGAACATTATGTTAATTGGTGCCAAATAAACTGTTGCAAGTATTCTGATGTGGTTTCATTTTCATGGTTATTTATCATGCACAATTACATTTTGATTTTTAGAGATATTTTAAAATATATGTGTTTTTTGAAGCTCTCTTGATATTTGTCAATAACTAAAACATGCATACATCACTTGAGTTTTGGCTATGGATAATCTTCTATAGTTTAATGTAGTCGGAGTGTTCATTAATCAAACTGTCATAGCAATTGTCACATTATTATAATTTTCTGTGATTAATGCTACTAAATAAAATTTAAATCTGATTGAAATATATATCTTGACCTAAAAAGCTCATAGGCAATTTAATAGTTATGTATGTATATTTTCAGGTGTGTTTCTCAAATTGCCACTGCAGATTGTGCAAGTCACAAAATTCAGTTTTTAAATATATTCTATATGCAACTTTAAATGACTTATCATCTAATGTTTACCAAAAGTTGCACATGCTGCGGCAAAAAAGAAACATTAAAATGTAAACAACATGTAAATCCTATGCAATTTATCCCTGACATAATAGAGATCTGATACGTCTGATATAATCTCATATAATACAACTTAAACATTGGAAATATTAACACAAATATTGCATTAGGATATCATTTTGTTAAACATTATGGGAATCATATGAAAGGAATGTGACCTGATTTATCTATAGAATATACATTATTAATAGTAGAATTAATTTGAATGTGCTACTTTTAGTTTCATATAACATAATATCAAGTTTCGAGATGCAGATAACAAAAGACGAATTTAATTTTATGCTTCTTGAACCTTTAGAAAATGTTGGTGGCATTTTTTTCAATAAACTAGTTTACAATATTTAAGAAATTTATCTTCTTTCATCAGTTGATCGGTTTGTTAGAAGTCATTCATGCGTTGAAAAGTCCCAGTACCGAAAAGACGAGCTAACGAACTTCGCTTCTTATAAAGTCGTATTTATTATCTCATTAGGTATGAGAAGTTATGGACCCATTGAATAATGTATTTGATATAACATAGGTGTGTTATAACAACTTTATGCAAACTAAGAAGTTGCTGCACAACCATGTCATTTAAATATGTGAGGGGAGGTTCAACCTACTCCACCACCAAGCTGAAGTATATTATTACAATATATAAATAGATCACCAACTATAAAGAACTTATTTTAATTTTGACATGTGTGCAATGATAATTTATACAGAATAAACTACAGTCATTTACATAATATATAGGTTATACATAAACATGTGCCAGTTTACTTTGCTTGTATTGAATGTGTAGTCTTGTCACTCTTGTGTATCCTTTCAACTATTATGAAGGGTGGTCAGACTCAAGAGTTGACCAGGTTATGTTAAACACGACTTAAAATTCTATATAGCCTGAATTTAGAAAACTTGAAATAACTTTTGAGATTTGCTTTAGTAACAGTTGGCAAAATGTAAGTGGATCCAGGAGCTATGACATGGCAACCTACAGTTAATATGCTGTGTAACATAGTAACTTGCAATCACCTGCCAGCCCACTCAGCTGCTATAGCATATAACATGAGATTGAGTATACTTTGGAAATAGAGTAGTATGAACAGGTGGCCAAGATGCTTGTCAGTATCACCCAGCAGTCATTGCATATTTTGTAACATAGCTGCCTTTTACCAAAGTCAGCATTTAAGAATTCTATTACTGCACATCTTACATGCTTTTAAATATTTTGCTTTTACTGTGTAAACTTAGACATTTTACTTATAATACATGTATATGAAAAGTCGGTATGTTTATAAGTATTTTAAAAGAAATATAATATAGCAATTAGCAGCTATTAAAAATTGGCTATATAATTATTATTTGCATTTGTTAGTACTTAACTAATTGTTTTGCAGCATATGAGATGTGTGAAATGGTCTTTTAGAAGTCGGTGATGAAAATATTAACTACCAAAGTTATGTAAATATTTGTCAAAACACTTATAACTGTAAATATTTATACATTATTATTAATAGTATAATATTATTATATGCATTTATATATACAGTATATATTATCATTTATATATCATATGCCGTCTACCAGGCCTATAAAATATAGTAGTATGCCCAGTGTGGTGTCTTGAGCCGGTTTGTGATGCAAATGCCAAAATATAACTTATCTATAAAGCTAAGTTTATTATCAATCTAGCAGAACACTTTATAAATCTAATAAAGTCTAAGTTATAAAATTTGTTTAGTGAATTATTCCAGGCTTATATTTGTAGACCTGTGCATGATATATAATTGGTATTTATATATCAGTATTAACTTATAAATAATAATATAGAGTAAGACTTATAAAACAAAAACTTTTATGTTAAAAAATATCCATTGCTAAAAAGTACGTTGCACTAACAATTTATTCAGTCTAAACTTTAAACTCTAAAATATTTAGCTAGTTTGAAACTAGGCCTAGAAACTTCTCCAGATGACGACCACCTGTTGAACTATAGATTAAGTGAAGCACGTGTATTTGTTATGGTAATTGGCCAATAAAATAATTGCGCACTACGATGATGCGCAATGTTTTTGTGCACGTGCTGCATTTTAATACAAAATCCTGTGCGTTCAGTTGCTGTTTGTGTTAGTAGCTGGCTGGCCTACCAAGTCCAATGGTAAAAGTTGATTAAAAGAATAGCTTTCTCACTAGTCACCTACTAATCGCTCACATGAATTTACTAACAATGGGTACTGAGAGTAACAAAGAAAAAACGGGAGCCGAATATCTTTCACAATTATTAAAAGACAAAAAACAAATTCAAGCTTTTCCAAATGTTTTTCTTCACCTTGAAAGAATTTTAGATGAGGGTGAGCAACATTATAACATACAGATACTAAAATTCTTGAAACTAATCAATCTTATTAACCCATGCGATTTTACTAATCATCAACCTTAACTCTGTAACTGTACTAATTTCTGGTATGGATATTTTTTATAATTATTGTATTATAATTAAATTTAATATAAGTATAATATTAATTACTCAATTTGAATTAGTATTGCTATTAGTATTACTATTAGTTATTATTAAATTATTATTTTCCAACTAGTCGTATTCTTAATATCAATACTAATAGTACATTACTATTAGTATAACTCTAACTAAGTGTAACTCGAACTCAACTGAGTGTAACTGTAAGTATAAGTGTAATTAAACTCGACCATAATTACAATCATGATGATGTTTGATGATAGTCATAAATCATGAAGTTAACAGTTACGCTTAATTTTAATTGTAACCTACTAATACTACTAGTAGTAGTAAGAGTTAACTAATGAACTATTAGTATAATTTACCGTTGCATTATTAATATTGTCATTGTGATTGTGATAAACTAATAGTAATAGTTATAATAATATCAATAGTACATTTTTATTACATTATAATTATGAAAACTCTATACTCTTAATTAAGTGATAGATGTGCTGGTAGTCATATTGATACTTATATTGATATTCATTTTGAATTTAATTGCCCCAGACCTAGACTGAATAAAGTACTATATATGCTAGTAGTGTCTTATTAGTAATCATAGTTATGGTGAATTTGAGTTATTCTAAACTACATATAGTTTTTTTCAGTACTGTGGAGTATTACTAACCTTCCTCATCATTTGATATGACTAAACTAACAACATTGACATCTTAAAGTTAATTTATTTTGAAAAATCATTTAAAATTGTTTTTAGCGTGAAAGTATCTGTTATCAATCAGCTCTTGTTACCAAATACACGTCCTGTCTTTACGAAAATGTCACCCAGTACAGAAAAGTAGTCAAAATACAATACTATTAGCATTGCTTCTGCCAGGATATTAAACTAATATAATGGGCTGCAAAATTACCTTTATGATAAACTCATTGCATATTGCATCAAGGTGAAAAATTTGTGACCAGGTTATAAATAATGCAAATAATTTTAACTTGGGATGAGTTAGTGTAATGAATGTAATAAAGTAGTCAAGTACTTTTAATGATAGTTGTATTTGATATTATTATTAATAGGGGCAAACTGAAAGGTAGTGGGTGGGCAGCTCGACATTCTTATAGACTGGCTATGTGCAGGTGTATTAAATATTTTCTGTTCAATTGTTGGTCATATTATTTATATAAATTTAACAAACAAAATTAACTTTTTTTACCCAAAAATGTGATTACAACCCTAGCTAGTTTCTGATGAAAGTTTGAAAAAAGGTTGACACAGTTTGAAGTTAAATTTATTTAAGCCAAACGCTGATTTCTCTGCACAAAACCTCAATAAGGTCCCCATAGTCACCAGTTTTAGAGGAATTTTTGCATTATGCGTGCTTCAATTCCAAACTGCAGGTCTTTTCACTTGAGGCTAAAGCTAAACATGCTAAGCCAAAAGTCTATGCTCCTGCATAGCTAGATTTTTATGACTTCTGTCTGGTAAAAGAAGGACGCTGGCGTTAAAAATTCAGTCCATGACTCTAATTAGTGATTCTCGTATATATAAGTTTTAATCAGCTGTAACTCGATTGGTAAAAATGAGTAGTTGGTAAAAAATCTTAGCCTCAGTTAATTGTTCTATTATATGGGCATAAGTCAGGCACCCTTAAGAGATAACAGTTGGAAGTTTTGATTTACTGACCCAAGGTTAGAGTCAATCTAAACCCAATAGTTTTAAAAATTTATCAATTTGTATTTGAAATGAGTTATTCAAGCTATTTATAGGTTGTTGGAACTGTCAAAGAAGTTCAAATTGGTTGTAATTTTTGTTTTAATTTACTTCTTGAATTGATATAAGCCAAGTAGAAGTATACAGCTATAGGTACACATCAATAAACTTCACACCACTTATAGTCTTTACTCCAACGAGTTTGAAATGTTACTAGAATGCTAAATTTTAATTAGGTTATTGAAGCAGTTTCCAATGCAGTCAGTACTTCTTAATGTCAAATTTAGGCTGTTAGTAGTATACTTCATAATTTAGGAATTTATCCAGGCCAACTGGTTCAAATTTAATCATGAAAAGGAAAGGAACTTGATGATTGGGCACTGAGCTACTACTCATTAAGGGAAGTAGAGCTCTTGCACAGGTCACTGCAGAGATAAACTGCATCAACAACCTCCTCACTCTCAAGTGTATTACATCTTCTCTTGTGAAATAAAATGATTTAGTAATTCAACAGGTTTTAAGACTTTGAAAGCCTGGTGTAGTTTTTAATCCAGTGATTTATGTAGTGATTCTAGCGGGGAGATAGCTTTAAAATATGCAGTTTATTAAATTTTATATCCTTAGGCACCCGAATTAATGGTAGCTTATAGTTCATAATATAGATATACCATCCCAAAGCTAGTTAAAGATTATGGGAATTTCACTTGTAGTAAATTGTTGGCAAAGCGCAGTTTCTTTACAATCCACAACTGCTAACCTACTAAACCACTCATTCCTTAACTCTCAAATTGTAAACCAAGGCTGGCTTCAATTTTCCTCTAGAGTCTAGACCAAGTGTATGATATCTGGCCATGTTTCAGTACCCCTCCCCCATATCTTACTACATGCCAGTCCATTTGCTCGTTGTTTTCATACTTCATTACTCGTCTCCCTTGGAGACGCTGAATCACGGCTTGGAATCTGTACTGAATTTGGTAGTAGAGCTCACCGTGGTAACCTGGTGACAGTACGGGTGATTAATGCTACTCAAGTCGGAAACAAATCGACCTAGATTTGCCAGCTCATAGCTGTGAGTAGTGAGTTGAGCTGGCCACCTCAGTTCAAACTGACGGGATTAAAAGCTGCAACATGCACTGTATTTCTTTCATACACGATTTGGCCAGTTATGATATCTTGTATACTCATTTCAGTAGTTTTTTTAATTATCTAAAATTTGTTGACCTTAAACACTATTTTCATTTAAAACACACTTTCTTTTTCTAAATAGTTGCCAGCTGAGGATTTGACAGTTTAAATTCTAGGCTCTGCGTTAGCTGATGGGCCGCCTACTGCCTCATTAAATTCATAAGCATTGTGTTAGCCAAAGTTATGGTCCTATAACTTTCTTTATTATTAATTAGTAAAGGAGTAGATTTAGTACAATGATTACCCTACGCTCTCTACACTGGCTGCTTTCAGTAGTAAGTGATAGGCCATGCCGTCTGCTGCATTACCTACTATCTACTCACTCTCTCTCATCATAGTTCACTGGTCTACTAACACTCGGTCCCTTCTCACCCGCTGGTCTACTTCGACATCACAATACAATGTGGTCTAGTGAAGTTACTGTGGGATCTGTCTTCTATCAACTTACATTGTCTTGGCACGCAGCATAATTCCTTCAACAACTTTACTTTTAAATTAGATTAAGTGAACTTGCAGCCGAGATGTACAAGCAGTGTGCTGCCGTGAACTGTATCACATTATGTTTTACTTGTAGAAATAAATAAAGTCCGAGTGACACTATTTAATCTCAAGAAGAAACCTCTGGCTCTCCCGGAAGAAGATGGCAGTACTAAAGTCTCACTCACAGAGAAGTTATTTGTGCCAATCAAAGAGCACCCAGATGTAAGTCAGCGTTCTACGTCAGCAAATTACTCATCTCCATACGAGTGGCATTTGTTTACATACAGTAGTACTTTATCTTTGTTGAAAAGTTGGCTGGTAGCTTTGGTCAAAAGAGGGTCACACCCTGAACTGGGGGAGGGGGGGGGGGACAAGCAGCTGCAGCTCTCTCTGTTTCATAGCAATTCAATTACTGAAAACAATTTGCTGCTATATAACATAGATATCGAGATTCATTCGTTGATGGCTGGAGAAAGCATGTGCTATAATATAATATATTTTGTTATTTATGCTTAGATGCCAAATTTATGGGAAAGTTAATGGAACCAACCCTTTCAGGTATTGAAAATTAAAATACATTCCATAAGTAGCAGATTGACTTCTGTCACCATAAATCAAAGGCTTGCAGTGACTGGCTTCACTACCATAGAGGTTGTGTGTAGTTAGCTCAGTGTCAACTTATGCCTTCAGTGTTTCAGTTAAACTGTTCTTCTACTTCATCAACTCTCAATGCAGTGTCTGTTATAGGACAGTGTCTGTTATAGGACAGTGTCTATGCAGAGTTGGGGTCTAGAAATTTTCCGTTTTCTGTATGTGAGTTTAAATAAAAAAAGATCTATATTTTATTCCAGTTTTCAAAGTGAGTTGAATGGAGTATGACTATGATGACTGGGCTGGTTGGCTGAGCTGTGGATTATTTGTATCATGTTTATAAACAATAGCTGCGTGTGTAACACAATGACATCACTGCTAGGAAACACTTTCAAAAAAGTAGCTACATTTCCTAGCAGAGTGGTAGGTTGGAGGGTTGGTTGTTGGGTTTGTTTGTATTAGGCAGTTACCATGGTCTTAGTTTATACTCCTTCTACTTTCACTCTAAGTCTTTGAATAACAAATACCTTCCAATGCCTCAATTCCATCCACGCAAATGCAAAGTCTATCAATGCAAAGAAAACATTGAAATGTTGTGAGAAGCTTGGTCATTGAAAAGATTTAAAACTACTAACTTAATACGTCTATTATATTCTTACAATAGAAATCGCACACCTAACCCATTTATTCCTGTGGCTGAAAGGATTGCAGCCTACAAATCAAAGCAGCCACTGAGCTAGAATGCGAGTGCATGTTGAGTGGTTGCCCATGGCCGGTCACGGTACCTACTCAATCGGTAAACAGCATAGCTGTGATGTCACATCCTTTCTGTTATAGTTCAACTTTGTGGGTCGTATACTGGGCCCGAGGGGCACCACTGCTCAGCAGCTAGAAGAAGACACTGGCTGTAAGATAATGGTGAGAGGCAAGGGATCCATGAGGGACAAGAAGAGGGTAAATCTCACTCCACTTCATATCTTTCTGCTCGGCCAACTGTGAACACATTTCTTGTTTAAATGTTGAGAAGTTGCCAACAGCTATCTTGTGTTATTAACCAGTTCACTTTCTGTTTATAACTTCAGCGTAATTAGATGATAATCATAGGATATCCTTTGATATTATCTGACATTCACTGTTCCTCTTCTCTCAGCTGTGCTGCCTTCTGCATTGCTGCCTCCTTTATGTCTCTTCAGGAGGAACAGCTGAAGGGTAAACCCAACTGGGAGCACCTGAGTGAAGAACTCCACGTGTTGGTCACTGTGGAAGACACTCAGAACAGAGCTGAAGTAAAGATGCAACGAGCTGTAGATGAGATCAAGAAGTTACTAATACCAGCGGTAATTATCTTCACCACCAGACTACATAATGCACTGTTCATAAGTACTCTATCAGTCCGTACTATAGCCACTGGTGGACTATTAAGTCATACTATGTGCAGAGTAGTTCCGTTGACTCAACCCCACAATGCAGTGTTTACAGGCTGCCTTTTGTCATGCCCCTTACACTTACCTCTCTCTATTCTATACACACATCTCTCTATTCTATCTGCACACCTCTCCTCACTCTCTCCTACTTATGTAACACTCTTGCTTCAATTTAACTGTGTGCTGGTCTACCTGGGCCAACTCCTACCTGCCCAGTGCTCGTCTACCTGGGCCAACTCCTACCTGCCCAGTGCTAGTTGAAGATGTCTGTCTCAGTAGAAGCTGCTGCTTTGTGTTTGTACAGGTAATGCTGAGGGTCCCCTGTGCCTCAAGCCACATTGATTAGAAAGTTAAACACTCCATGTGAATAATATGTAAATATTGTAGTGTTGGCTACATACAGTATGTAACCTCCTTCACTGTATCTAAACTTCTCTTTATCCACATACAGCTAAATATTGTCATGTATTTTATGAATAAGTATATTATGTTACTTTAGTAGATCTTAGAGGCTTGGCAGGTTAGAAAATTCAAGTTGAAAATCAATGACTTTCCATTGAACGGCGTGTTTGTTGTAAGATTTTCTGTATACCCTGTTGTTGGTTGTTGCCTTCAGCTACTCTGTGAATGTAAAATTGATCTGCCAAAGGCTCCTATTACCTGCCTGCAAATCAATGTAATGACAGGGAGCTGAAAACGTAGCTTTTAAATCCGATACAAGTTGAAGTATTCAGTTCAGAGTGTCACGATCATGTTTCACTTTGCTTTCGTTTGTTTGCTAGCATCTCCTATAGGCTGCTGCCTGTGCTGTCGTAACAGCCTTGCAGTCCCTCTGCTGATATATCTGATCTGTTCAGAGAGCTGGGATTGACTTGAATAGATTTTTCTGGTTGTTTGGATTTCATTTTGAGTTGGCTTTGCAGCTGAAGGTTTACCGAGTAAACAGCACCTTTGAAGGCCCAGTCAATAGCTTGCCTTCACTTAATTTACCTGCATCATCGATTTCTTAAATTTACTTTGGCTAAACTTTTTAGGGTTTTAATACGGCTTAGGCTTACCTGGGGCTGCTGTAGACACTTTTACAGTCAAATGCCAAGTTTATTGAATGCCTGTAAATGGATTTATAAGTTGTAAAGGTGGTGAAAATCCACTTTGCTAAAACCTGCATAATTACTTTATTCTGTTTTGTCTTGAAGTCATAAATGCAGTCTGCCTTCTGCTAATATTCATTACTTCTTATTAGCAGGCTTGGCTTTCGGCTTGCTTTGTAAGCAGATAGAAATTATTATCCTATTTACAGCAGCCTTCTCGGAGTAATTTGTAAAGCATGTTTTTTGATTCAACATAATTCAATCCATTCTGAATGAGATTTTCAGAGGATTTATATAATAGCTCAGGAATGTATGCTGTTAGCAATACAAGGTGCGATAGGACGGCCATGCACACTGCAGTCATTAATCATAGCCAACTCAAACTTTTGATCTTATCTCCACCTCAATTTTCATACAGATTTGTTCCACTGTATTAGATGAGATGAAATATTAGACAGAGGAATGTAATAATAGCATCTTGCACTGACAATACAAAGCTCTATCCTCGGGTGTACTTGATCTTGCCTGTGAAACTAGACCTCGTCTTAGCCTTGGTATCTTTTCAATGTGTCTGCTGTATTCTCTTAGTCTCCAGTCTACACAGCCTGTCCACTTCATTCTCTTAGTCTTAGTCCCCAGTCTAAACAGCCTGTCCACTTCATTCTCTTAGCCTTAGTTCCCAGTCTATACAGCCTGTCCACTTCATTCTCTTAGCCTTCGTCCCCAGTCTATACAGCCTGTCCACTTCATTCTCTTAGCCTTAGTCCCCAGTCTACACAGCCTGTCCACTTCATTCTCTTAGCCTTAGTCCCCAGTCTATACACCCTGTCCACTTCATTCTCTTAGCCTTAGTCCCCAGTTTATACAGTATTCATTATTATTGTTGAACTGATTGCTTCAGCCGGAAGGTGAGGATATTGTGAAGAAGACACAGCTAATGGAGTTGGCCATCATGAATGGCACGTACAGGAACCAGACAAAACTGCTACAGGCTGCTGCTGCCCAATCAGCTCGTAAGTGCTCTTGTCGTCCAGCCAATCACATCGCCCCCCTCAATCTGCTGCACTGTCGGCTCTAATGATAGGCTTCTCTAATACTTTCAGGTGTTTGATGCTGCTTCTTCTAACAAGGATGATTTCAGAGTGACTGGTGCTGCCGATTATGTAATTCTTCTCAAATATTTGACCTTCACAGCAGCATTTCCTGAGTGAATGTCTAGCTGTTAGTCCACTGATAAGCAGCATAGAGTAGTATATCGGCAGCACCACTCACTGTCAGCTAATGTAGTCTTCTCTCTTTCAGGTGATGCCTGTGCACTGCCTGTGCATTGTCCGGTGTAGACATGTCTCCGGTGTAGGTCTGTCCACTAATACTTGTTGGTAAACTTACTGCTCTGTTTGCAGCCGGAAGGGGAAGATGAACTGAAGAGACGTCAGCTCATGGAACTCGCTCTTATAAATGGTACTTACCGTGACACTAAGTCAGCGGCCACCCCCTCCGACCAGAGCAGCGGCGTGTCTCCGCCCTCTTCGCTCTCTCCCCTCACAGGGCCGGGTCACCCGGCAGCAATGGCTGCCGCTGTAGCCAGCCGTAAGTGGCATGCTCGTCGTTGTACATAGCATGTTGTGCCGGCTTCATCTAGTAGAGTTTAGAACCCGCAGCTCGTGCATTGTGTTGTAATTATCTTCTCCTGACCAGAGCTCTTCCCTGCTCTACCAACTTCAGTCTCAGTTACACTTTGTGCTGGTCTCTACATTCATGTGCAGACAACTTCCAACTGGTAGTATAGCAAATTGTATAATCTAGTCAACTAGGTTGGAGTATTTACAGTTGATGTCCTGCTACCTATACAGCAACCTCTAAGCTGCTCGTTGTGATACAAACTATTGCCTCTGGAGAGATCGTGATACATGGTGTGAATTATGTTGTAGAGCTGAAATGTTATGTTGTATTTGTAGTTATCTTCTCTCATTAAATTGCACCAACTATAAATATATGATGCTTCCAAAGGTACATCTATTATGCTTTGCAGTAGAACACAGGTGATCTAATTTTCTGCGGTGAAAAAATGGGAGAGAGCACAACACTCAATTTAATTTTTTTAATTTAAAAAACTTTGAAATTTTCAATTATTTGACAAACTCAAAAATGTGTCTCAAGAGTGAATTTCTAGTTAAAAACTTACTTTTGAATAACTTAATGTAACGTTTGCTATTTCTTGACCCTTCTTTATTGCCTTGAAGGTCAAAGCCGGCATGCTCTGTTAAGCTGGCAGAGTGAGCATACTCTGTCTTAACAGCCAACTTTCTATGCTTTACTAACCATTCAGTGTTTGTTACAGTACCTAGACTTCTACGGCACATGTGCAGATGCACAGGAAGCTCTGTTGCCGTGTGTAAGCTGCACCCAATAGTATTGCTTGCTGCTTATATTTAGCCAACTGCTATTCAAGTTGTCACTCAAAGTAACTTTTCTACTTTTTGTGCAGACAAACTGACAAAGAACATAACTCCGCATTATATTACGTTACAATATGAAGATGCTTTACATATGTATGGTAGTGTGAAGATTGACTCAAAGCTATGTGCAAGTTGTGTTCTTTGTCGGTGGCCCTTTGCATGTTGTACACAATCAGTTGAGTGATGGCTACTGTTGAATGTGCGTTTGTTTGTTATAGTTGATGCTACTAGCTCCTCACATGCTCTTGCCTTTACACTTACCATCTATATTTTACTTACTGCTAGATTACAAGCAGCACTTGTTATTATCTGTTAGTTGTACACATGTATTTACCCTTAGTTCCATAGGCAGTATTTTCTTACCATTTTAAAAAGGAGAAGACAACCCCAAATTTTTCAAATGATTTCAATTGGATTTTCATTTAATGTGGTTAACTAGTGCCGTTTCATTAAAGAGAACTGACTGCCTGTGCTGTTACTAAATGCTCTCCGATACTAGCAGCTGTGACAGCACTCCTGGCAGCCATGTACTCTTGTTTGTCTTGACTATTCAATGTTTTATGTTGATACAGAACTGCAACACAGACTGATGGGACAACCTCTCATTCCAGCTGCCCCAGCAGCATACCAGCAGCAGCTGAGTTTAGCCATGCAGCAACAGTCTCCCCTGTTGAGAATGCCACCATTTGGTCAGCTGGGGGCACAGCTGCACGTCTCGCCTCGGCTTGCTACCCCTGTCTCTCAGGCAGCACAGAATCCTGGTGCCCCCCTGATGGGAATGCCTCCACCACTGGTATCCTCAACTGACGGATCTGCAACTACAGGCACCATGCTTTATAACACGGCAGCAACATCACTGCCAGGCTTTATAGGTCAGAATGCTGCCGACCTGAGCCCCTTCGGTCTGATTAACCAGGCTGGACTATTTGAATACCAAACCCCTGCAGTTGACCCGTCAGCAGCTGGTATGTTCACTAACACATGTGGCAGCGTGGCTGCGTCAGCTTGACATTTGTGAGTCTTAAACTTAATGGTCAAGTGTTGTACTGCCTTTAACTTGGCGATCAAGTGTGGTAGTGCCTTTAACTTAATGATCAAGTGTTGTACTGACTTTAACTTGATGGTCAAGTGTGGTAGTGCCTTCATTTTAGTGAATGTTGGTAGCAGTGACTCGTGGTGTCAATTATGTATGATTTGTGTAAGCTGCTGACCTCACTTTACTACTACAGTGTCAGCACCAATGTGTCAACCCAGCTGCAACAGTCTGTAATGTAGTTAGATGTGCTATACTAATGACTAGCAGTGTTTTAGGAATCATGATGTTCTCACCTCCCCCTGAAAGCTATTTCGGTTCTACACACCCTGGTCTTCAGAACTACCAAATGCCTATTACCAACTATTGACCTGCTACTGACAGCTCTCCAACTCCATTGGTTAATGCCAGCTGGTCAACTTGTCTTAATCTACAGCCAGACACCTCTTAATGTTTTTTTCGTACAATTAATTATATTTTATCAGTTTTATCAGCCACTCACCGTAATTCAACTTCCTGTACACTCTATCAGCACTAACAGATCTGATTGGCGTCTGGGAAAGACTAACCACTGCTTAGTCTGGCTGCTGCCACTTTAAAATCAATTTTAACCAAAATTAGCTGCTGCATAAGTCACCACCTGACGTTGATGTTAATACTTGCTCTCACTCTCGAGTATATGTCTGTCTGTACATTTCCTGGCATAGTTTCCGCTGGCTTAATCTCTGGGGTTGTAACTTAACTTGGCACATTTCTACTAGTATTAACATCTTTATCATGTCGCCATAAACTTTGCCCAGTAGTAATTCCCTTCTTTAACTCAATCATTTTCTTAAAAAATAACTCCATTTTATCATCAAAATTATCTTTAAAATATTCTGTGATAATTTGGCCCCATCTTGTACATATCATCCTTTCAATACGACAGACCCCTACATTCCAAATGTTCCAGAATGTTCCCTCTAAGAAAACTCAACCTTTTCCACATCCTCAACTTGTTGAGTATACTTTCATAACTAACGAATTGTTTGGACTGGCTACCCTGCCATGATCACATGATCACTAGCCATGATCACTGGTTGTGGGTCAGCACATAGCACTCTACTCAGCATGTTGTCATGGTGATTTCCATAATACTGCCTGCTGTCACACAAGACTGTCTGCTCACTGCTGCCAACCTATCGCAGTCCATCACTAACTTCTCTATAAGCTGTTTTGTACTTGAGGGGACAACTTAGCACTGCTATAGGAAGGCAGCATAGCTGACTATCTTGTATCAACTGGTAAAGCACGCCAATCTCTTAGTCTCGTATAACATAACCTCACGTAATCATGCTTGTCAGGGATGTGTTTTACACCCAGTGGGCATCTCTTACAGGTGCCATAAACAAAGTTCGGCGTACAGCCGCTGCCGTTGCCACTCACCCTTATCAGAGAGTCTAACACTCACTCACTTGGCAAGACTTTCACACGACGCATGTATATAACGGAAGGTTAGTTGACTCTTACTAACAGCAGTAGGGACTCTGGTTGCTGCCACTGGGTCACTGTGCTGCCTCGGGTCACTGGCAGATGTGATGTTTTATAAACTCTGCTTTTTAGTCTAGCATCAAGCACTTGTACATGTATGTTAATAATTATTGGTGAATTGGGCTATCAGTTTTGTATCTAATGTATTGACTGCTAACTTTCCTAGCTCTAATCTCCACTCAACAAGCTGCCATATTGTTTCCTGTTGTCTTATTCTCACCAACTAACTTCAACTTTCTGCCCTGCATCAGAGTTCTATAAACACATAGTTCCAGTCTCTATATGCCCAGTTAGAAGAGTAGTGCATTCTTGTTTCTCCTTAATAATGGACAAACTAATGATCACCTATTCGGTTGCTTGCAGTTTTCATGGTGAACCTGTGCTTTATTAATATAATATATAATAACACAATATAACCATATCATATGATAACCTGTGCTAGTCCATGATTTCTTATTGCAATAACTTTCTACAATGTCACGTGGTACAATGTCACACGGTGCAATGTCACGTGGTGCAATGTCACGTTGTGCAATGTCACACGCAATATTCACCGACAGCTTTCGTCAGAGCAACTAACCTATAAAACTGGTGATAGATTGCATAACTTCCTTAGCTCTATTTCTGTCTCACACATTCAGTATTACGACCAGGCTGTGCTATACAGGCTTGAGACGGCCTGCTACCCATTAACATTTACAATGTAGTGAACATGTGACAATCAGTTCAGTGTGGCCTTGCACTGGATACTATGCAATTTTGAATAGTTTGCAATACCTATATAAATATGTATGGCATGAGAATTAAATATTTTTTTCTGTTTTATTATGACACCATTTAGACATTTCCTATGTTAATCACCTGTTTTATACACGAATACTATTTTGTTTATCAAATATTGTTTCAACTGATTTTATTTTGAATAGGTTGAGTCTGGAAGGTTTTCATTTAGGCCAATATTTTTTAATACGTTATGCAATTTTTTAACTGAAGTTATTTTGTTTTTTAATTGAAGTTATTATTTTGTTGTTGGTTGTAAGATGCTGCTACTATGATTTAATGACTGAATATTAAATCATCATGTGCAGCTTTTTTCTTGCCATTTTATAGCATTTTCACATTTTTTTTCAATAAATACAAATTTCAAAATTTACAAATATTTGCCAAGTAATTTTCTTCTCAATATCTCCTCATCTCTGCACCTTCCATCTCCCATTCCACTCACTAGAATATAACTTACTTATTTCATTGATTTTCAACTATTGTTTGTCAATACTAGTTATACTAATATCTTGACCGCATTTTAGTTTGATTCAAATAATTTTCAATTTTCTCACTAAGACTTGGTATAAAACTTAGCCAGTAATAGCTAAGTTGGTTCTAGGCTGGGGTGATAGTTCTGCGTATTCATTATCAATAAGATTCAATCTGTTTGTTAACCTTGGTTTAATGATAGTAATTCAGTTGTTTATCCACCTCAATATTTGGAAAATAGAACAAGTATGCAAGAACTGTCACCCGAAGCTAGCCCACAGCAAGGTGATGACTATCTTTTCTTTATGCCTTCTAGTTGCCAGGACTAACATATTTACACCTTCAAGCACCGTACAGGATCTTCTGTGCTTTGTGATGTGGACATACCTAACGCTGTCAAACCCTGCTCTTTATTGGCCGGTTCTAGTGAGACTACTTGTACATCTATTACTACTTATACTTATGACCACTTGAATATCGTGATAACTATTAACCAGTTTTGATTCCATATCTCAGACAATTTGCACTAATCATGAGCTTGTTTAAATTTCTACTCTGATTTACTATCTAATATGACATCAACTGTGATGGGTGCAGCTAACCAATCACTTCTTTAAATGTAATCATGCATTTGATTGGCTTAATTTCCTTGATACCACGATTAATGCTAACCATGTATATTTTGAACAAAGCTGGCAATTGGTAGACATTTTGATGGTGTTATGTATGTATACTAATAACTATAATATTATATCTTGGCCGAGAAATGTGCCTTTTGCCTTATGTCTTTAACTCATGAATTTTGTTTACACTGCATCTAGCGCTATTTTTACACCAGTTATTTTCATTATTATATCTTGGAAGTGATTATACTGTGGAACTAATACGGTTCTTAGACATTAGGTTCTTTTATTTTGTTGTATTGATAGCTGACATGTATATACATTTTGTTATTTGTTATTCATTTTCACTACTTACTTGAGTGTTAAATATCACAATGTCTGTGTTGGTGTGACTTTAGAGTGGGAGTTGTGTTATTTGCTGCAGCATGCATTACCAGTGTGCATCTAAGCATGGCCAATTGAGTTGTTCAATGAAATTTATATGCTTTTCAATTTTCATCTAACTGCAAAGTTTGATTTAGTTATTGCAGTTGTTTGCTTGTGGCCATTAGCAACCAATATGGCACTGCTTTCGTGGTTGCATGTCACCTAATATGCCAACTATTGCAATCCTGTTGCTGTGAGATTGAAAATGCTAACCACTGTACTGTTGCTGTTCTTCATAACTACTAATGTGTTCCTTACATGCTAAATTTTGCTGTTACAGTGTTCGTATTGGCCTGGGGTTTAACCAAATGCTACTTCCCAGGTTAATATGTCACTTAGTTTTGTATAGTTATGCTTGTACTAAGGCCTGGACCTACTTACCCAGCTACTGTACTTGTTTATGTAGTCTTTCTTCTAACAGTGTATACTTAACACCCTGTTTTTCTCTTATCTAATACAGTCATAATAAAGTTTCATTACTAAAACAACTAATTGGTATATTCATCAATTGCAAGCTATGCAGTAGTGCTCAGCAGCTCACACCTCAACCACTGCACCAACACTAAATCCATTTGAGTACGTCATGGTGTTGATCTAGTTTTCAGGCTTAACATGGAGTGGGAGTTGCCTGATCATATACGCTGATTGATGAAATCATTCTTTCTAACCAATGATTGATTTAAAGCTGTTCATATTGATTATGTCATAACTAATTTTTCATGCTTGTGTCGCAGGAACCCTTCTGGAATGGCTGGCTAGCTGTTTTAACATCTAACATTCCATTACTTAGCCTAGTTAACCCGTATTTTCAACTAATATTCAAGGCATACTTTCGCATGAGTTGGCCACTCTAAGGCAGCAGCAGCATTTGTGACCATCTCCTGACATTTTCTTGGTCATTCGTGTGATATTTACATTTGCTAACAAATCTCAACCAAAATTTTATTCATAGTGCTTCGGGAATCAAAATCCGAGTATATACACTGGGTGTTTATCAAAGACTATTTTCATTTTAATACTCATTGTATAGACATTATTTCTTTTTTTTTCTTGCCAATCTTTATATTTTGTATTCTTCATAAAGCTATGCACCACAGAATAAAATATAAATATAATGCCTAATTTCTTTGTGAAGACTAATGATTTACTGTGTATAATTTTATCTAATTTTGTCAGTTTTCGAGTTCTGTTCACAATTAACCTCGCACATTCTGCTATAGAAACCTACTATATAACTGCATCACGTAATTGCTTTAAAATGTTTTCAGCTTACTGCACACACACCACGTGCTACTAAACCACACCATGGTGTGACGAAGTAAGGCAAACTTAATAAAAAAATTTAATCTAATGATAAAGGAGAAGGACATCAGGCCTGCTTCATTCAGTTGCTCTAGTTGAAAAATAAAGCTGCAAGCCTCTACCTTTCTAGGTTACAATAGGCAGATTTTCTGTATCATTTACCACAGTGGTTCCCAACCTGGGGGGAATTTAGACTTTTTAGGTTGGTAATTTAGAGTTTGAAAAATTCACGCAGTTTGTTGACGGCTTTTTGAACTCTTGCAAGTTACATGTATAATATCTATAAGCCTTCATTTTAGTTCAATTATTTAACCAAACCATATTCTGCAATCTCAGTCTACTTCTACATGATTGTGTTTATTAATTGTTCTACCCTAACTCTCTGTGGTATGTCGAATGGAAATAAAAAAATTGCAAAAACCAACAGGCAAGTCAATCTCTATGAACTGTATACTAAATATTTAGTAAATATATTTGCTGCACTAAATAATCTAAACCTAAAAATGCAGGAGTGCAATCATACCATTGCTTTTCATAGCAGCATCAATGTTTTTAAATTTACACTAAAGCATGGTGCCTATCCCCACACTCAATCATCTATTATAGGAGAAGAACCTGTTCCAATTTTAGGTAAAAATTGCACACTGGTAATAAATTTCCCAAACCCAGTAAAAATTACAGAAGTAATAATGGCAGAAAATGGAAAAGTAAGTAAAAATGGCACAGGTAATAATGGCACAAATGTAAAAGTAGTTGAAAATTGCACATTTTTAATTTTGGGGATGGGGTTTGGGTTGGAGTTTGTTTAATATCAGTGTGCCATTTTTACCCACTCTTCTATTTGTGCCATTACTACCTGTGCCATTTTTACCTAAAATAATTCTGGATTTCAACAACAAACTCTTCTCACACATGGCTGACAAAGCAGAGTTTTGGTGCCACCCAACACCACCTATCTATGTGAGGTAGGATTCTCATCAATTCAAAGAAAAGAGAAACTGCCTAAACCTGATGAGTGACTTAAGATGGGCCTGGTCAAAAACAGAGCCAGGCTTAAGCAAGCCTGGCACAAAAGCATTAGCTGCAGCCTTAACATTAAAAACTGAACTGCTCTGTGTTTTATAACATAATAATAACGATAATATAACGATATATTATGAAATTATATTATATTCAAATATAACAGAACAAACTATATTACATTGTATCATATATATTATCATTGTCAGTCATAAAGTTTTTGATTTGCAGAAGGGGGGGGGGAATTAATAGTCAACATTCTTTATGAAAGGGGGAATAGTGCGAAAAAGGTTGGGAACCACTGATTTACCACATGTGTAATAATTTATAGAAAGAAATTCAACCTTTTGACAATATCTATGGATTATATTTAGCTTAGAATAATTGTGGTATGCATAAAAATACAATATAAATCCTACAAAAATAATTCTACCAAAAACACAAAATAGAACATGATAAATTTATATGAGCAAATACAATATCAAACATAAAAAACATAAAATGCTATATGGTAAAACATATAAACTATGTTTACATAAAAGCCATATAATATAAAACATAAAATAGTTGTACATGAAAGTAATACAATATAAAATTACATGTAAAATAGTTGCACATGAAAGTATAACAATAAAAATTATGTAAAATAAGAATGTTTATACTGACAGTATTGAAGACACCATGAAGAGAATGCTACCATATACTCATGGTATAAATAATGAAGGTAATATAGTAACCTTATAATATTATAATAATCAATAAGTGCTGAGGTAAATACTGTAGAAATACTGGCGCTGCGATAATATCCGATTATTGCAAAAAGCAAAGCGCAGGGAATACATACTTATATATGACTTTTCTTTCGAAAAATAGTGGCTAGATTTTTATACTTGTAAATGAAAAAAGGAAACAAACATAATTTTAGTCCTGAGTGAGGTTTTCATCAGTTACACATAGCATAGGTGAAAAGCTAATGTTCACTCATGTGTCACGGTCTTACAATGACTGGCAAATTTTAAGTTGCAAGGAATGATGAATTTGAATAAAAAACTAAAGGAACTAAATGAAAAGAGCAATGCTAACTTAAACCCAAGACCTCACGAATGTCAGTCAAGATATAAACTAGTTTATTTGGATTTAATAATCAACCAGAGTAACTCCAACTGATGGACTAATTAAATCATCAAGACGCGAAACAGCAGTACTAACATGCACTACTTGAGGCTATGTTATTGGTGTAGCTTCCGAAATCAGCTGTGGTAAAAACAAGGTTGTTATTGTGTGACAAGCTAATGCTTTCCTGGTAGTGGTGGTCTCCAGAAGTACTAGCAACTGGGTTTGGTTCCTCATGAAGCTTATTAAACGCTGAAACAGAAGTTTATAAACACATTGGTACACGGAAACATTATAAAATGCATGGAACATCATAAGGCATTTGGAAGACTATAGGTTTTGTTTTTCGAAATGATTTCATTGGCAGTTATAAACTTGTACTTCTTTAAACTAATATTTCAAAGCCATAAGTATTTTCAATTTTTAGAAATTGTTATAAAAATGCTGTATGAAATATGCAGTATGAAATTACAGTATAAAATATACTATCTGTAATATACATAAAACACTATGCTATATTACTGTACAAGATGATACAGTATAATATGCTGCATCACTTTACAAAATATACTGCATTACTTTGTAAAATATACTGTATTACTTTGTAAAATATACTGTATTACTTCACACAATATGTATACTGTTTCAGCTACTATACTTTATAAAATATATTGCAGCTTACTACTTATAAAATATGCAGCATAACCAAATAGAATATACTACACTACTATATTAAATATTCAGTATTGAATCTATAGCTGAAACATCACACCAATACTTTAGAAATGTTGCTGTATTAATTCTAATATATGATATTATAACCAAAAGCATGATATTTGAGCTTAATGTATATTTATAGGTATATATGCACCACAATTTTTTGTGGATTTAATTTTGATGAAAAAGAAATCAAAGCTATATAGAAATGAATGCACGGAAACTCTTACATGAAACAAGCTCATGCTTTCATCACAACAGCCCTCGTGAACTCAAAGTTGGGAAATATAATAATATAATTAAAATAAATATTAGTAACGATCATGCTCCTGCTGTTTATTCTAGGGAGGTATGTTGAGGGGATTCCAATAACATGCTTTTGATAGAAACCAGCAGAGAGAACATTATAATGATCAAAATGTAATAGTTGTTTCACCTACTGACTTGTATGCTAAAGTGTAAAAGTTGAGTTAGTATGTATTATAGTCTGGGGTGGAATAAGTTAATGTGACCAATAGCTGAAAACTAGCAGCATACTGTAAACTATAGATTAAATACTGTATGAGCGGAGAAATTGACAATTTGGCTATTTCAACAATCCTCCACCTTTCGAACAGTGCAAACTCATAACAATACTCTTTAAAGGGGACAACTCCAAATCATATGCCAGCTTGAGTATATGTAGAAAGGATATGGTGAGAAAAATCTTAAACCCACAAGCGATGAAAAAAGCAAGCTTCAGCCACATTGTTTTATATCTCACAATATAACACAGACAGGAAATGGAATCAGCATTCTACAAAAGACTGCTACTATCTAGTAACACAGAGGGTGCAAGAAATAAGTGACAATAACTCTCTACTCACTCTACTCATTCACATAGATATAGCATTACCCATTAAACATATTCCTGACGAGGCACTGAAAATTTAGATGTTTAGTTATTCTATCAGTACGTTATTGCTTGCACTTATTACCTCCTATCATAAAGAGACCACGCAAGCATGCAATTATTGTCATAAACTCACTGAGAGTTATCCTCTTTTTCACAGACTTATAATAAAGAGGATAATATTATATTTACAATTTATATCATTAAAGCAAAATATTTGTATTGACTCATTTAATAACATAATTAGCCAAAAATATTAGCTTACATGCAATTATGTAAAATATTATAAAATAAAATTTAAAGATAAATCTTTATTTGATAATGTTATAGTCAACTATGCTATATAGGGTTCCTTTTTCCACAACCTATTATTATGATATTATTTATTCAATGGAGCAACTTTTATTTAAACAAGCAAAGATATTCCTCCAAAAACGATTCAAACAGTTTTTAGAAAATGTCTCGATGATCTCTCTTTGCAAAGTTATTATATACTTGTATATTTATATAACAGTTGGGTTTAGGTTGACCCTGCATGCAGTTGTAGGTGCATGACTGCAGCATGAGCTATATGTGTATGAAGTCATAAAATAACCATATAAGGTCATTTTCAAATAGCCAATTACCATTTCAAATAGCCAATTACCATTTCAAATAGCCAATTACCATTTTAAATAGCCAATTTGATTGGCTGAACATATTGATACGGTAAAGGACAGTGATTTCTAATTTCTATTACAAGAAGTGATATAAACTTACAGTGCAGAGATGGATTATAACATTGATAGATATCAGATGAGGCTGTGTCACTGTTGTTTAGTCGACTCGCTCTGGCTCTAGAAATTATTTCAATATTAAATTTATTAATTGCTCACAATATTGATACTTATTATAAGCTTCATAAGGACTTTATAGAATTAAAACTTATTTGTAATTTATTAACCTTATTCATAATGATTGTGCTGTAGCAGGGACATTGGGAAAAGGGCCACTACTCAATATTTCAAAGACCTAATATTCCGAAGGTTCATTAGGCTAAATGAAGTATGCATGCTTGATAAAGTGCAACTATTATTATTTTCTTGTGTAGGCCTACATGTATTGTACCTAATATGTTTCAGGTATAAACCCCAAACTACTATAAATATGGCTTGCCATGTGTGTTTGTGCGTGTATACTATAGGCAAATATTTTTGGGCCAATCGACCTTCGGACCAAAGGGTCTTCAGAATCTTGACCTATATTCGAGAAAATCCTGTCTTCTAGATTAGAAACATAACAAATGTAGTAATTACGCTTTCGTAAACATTTTGACCCACATCCTAAAACAAAATTTATTAAAAATTAAGGAACTTGGTTTAGTAATTTTCTCCCGTACTGTTCCTAAAAATTCTATAAGCTGACTTTTACTTAAACATAACAATTGGTTTCAAGAAGAACTGTAGGCCACATTCTGTAGCCTGCTGTAAAAGAAAACCCGAATATAATTTTGCTCAATCAGAATATTATTATGAATGGTTCGCAAATCAAATACCTGCTAGCAAAGAGAAGAAGAGCAAACTTACCTTCTTAGAGATGGTTTCTTTTGCAGGACATACCATAGAATAACCACCAATATGGCCAGTATCAGAACACCACACACTGCAGCAAGGACTGTCAATAGAATTGGCAAAAATTGCGTAAAAATCACAAATACTAGAAATAAAATTATATATATAAGAGTTGTAAGTAGCTTTTCAAATATATTTAGTTCTAATGAAACTTTGTAATTGGAAAAGTTGCTCAACTATGAAATAAAGTTATTTTGTTCTAAACTCATCAAACCTTAAACCTAGCAATAATCAACTTCTTTGCATCTATCAATACAAGCATATGTTGTGTACAACTGTACATACAGTAATCATATAGTCACAATAACTAATAAAGCTGTAGGCTATTTAGGGACAAAAAGGTATTACAAGTAACAGCGGATATATCCGTTACATCCATAAAATCTGTCAGTGTAATTAATTACTGCATGCATTTAATAATTGTTATAATAGCTCTTGCACCTTCCCTTCTACTTACATCTACACTTACACTTATACTTACAGTCACTATTATATATACACTTACACTTATACTTACAGTCACTATTAGACATACACTTACACTTATACTTACAGTCACTATTAGACATACACTTACACTTAGAATTACAGTCACCATGCATTTCATTACTCATATAGCACTTACACTCATCCACACTTACGCTTATACTTACTAATGAAAGAGCTTTGCCACACATTCGGGGGCTGGTGAAGAGTAGTTGTATCAAAGTAATTGTCCTTCTTTCGATTCGGTGTTGTGGTTTCTCTGCTCGGCCATGTAGTTTCCCTTCTAGGTTTCTCCTCTGTGGGTCCTGACGTTGTGTCAAGCAAGGAGGTGTCAAAGGATGAAAATGGAGTTGATGACACTGTCCAGGAAAAAGCACTCATCATCGGTTCGTACTCGTAGACTTCCTCTGAACATGTTATTTCCAATGTCTTTGACGCTAAGGATATTAGACCAAAGAAGGTCTATATTTTACACATACAGCTCTAACATGAAATGTAGCTTACATTAAAAGCTTGATCAAATTAGTGCACTACACATTCAATTCTACTCATGCTCTGTGGTGTGTAGTTGACATGAAATGACTGTTTACAAAAGATGTCCGGCAATTGCTAACACTAATGATGTAGCTTTTAGACAAAATTAATTTTCATGCAAATATTGATTTGATAGAACAGTTTATTTAGAAAGGAAATTGAAGGTTAGGCTGGTTTGCCAAAACTACTTGTAAAAATATATGTTCGGGGGGGGGGGGGGAAGAAATGTTGGTTTTGCAGGGGCGCTATTATATTAATTTCTTATAAAATGACGAAATTGATTCTAAACTTTTATTTCGGGTTATGGACTACTAACAGCCAACCACTACCAGCTAACCACTACCAGGAAACCACTACCAGCCAATTACTACCAGCCAACCATTACCAGCTACCATTACCAGCCACTACCAACCAGCCACTACCAGCCAGCCACTACCAGCCAGCTACTACCAGCCAACAATACCAGTCAACCACTACCAGCCAGCTACTACCAGCCAACTACTACCAGCCAGCTACTACCAGCTAACCACTACCAGCCAACCACTACCAGCCAGCCACTACCAGCCAACTACTACCAGCCAGCTACTACCAGCCAACCACTACCAGCCAACCACTACCAGCCAGCCACTACCAGCCAACTACTACCAGCCAGCTACTACCAGCCAGCCACTACCAGCCAACCACTACCAGCCAGCCACTACCAGCCAACTACTACCAGCCAACAGAGCTGTGTTACCTGATAACTCAATCCAAGCTCCTCGATGTGGCACATCAGCAAACTCGCTAGCATCAAAGATGAAGACTATTGAAAGATTGTTAGTTATTTGATACCTTTCTACAGTGTGAATGCTCTTGCCACATCTCTCAGCTGCATCCTCTTGACCTGCTCAAATACAATTATTGGTCTCTTTTTACCAAAGGCTTTGTGGTACAAATTTGCCAAAAAGGCTACCAAATTCTGACCTTTTTTTTAAATGATTGGATTGTTGATTTAGGCTTGTGTTCCTACCCAGAGTTAAATAGTGAGTGCCAAGTCTAATGCTAAAGTCAAAAGAATAAAATACAGATATTTATAATGTTTGTAAGATTTACTAAGAGTTCTCAATTTCTTTGACTTAGAATTCATAGTTTTACCATCTGCAGATATTGACCAATGGTCATATGGGCAGTAGTTGTCGATGGGGTGGTCTTCTATATCTGCGTATAGCATCGTCACTGTAACAGACTCAGCTGTGTTGGAATAAATAACACAGGAGCATTTTCGGTCATACGGATTTTGGCCTTCTGCAAGGAACCCTTCTGTTTCCAGGTACATCAGGCTAGAGTGTTGGAGTTGCTCTCTCCAATTAGAGCATAGATTCTTCACTGTCTCTACTAAATATATATATCGGTCTAGACTTTAGATATTGTCACAAACTAAATGGAATATTTCCAGCTTATTTTAGGTTTGTATATATTGATTATATGTACACTATGTTGTACTGAAAATATTCAAACAAATATGTTTGCATGGTTAATAAAAAACCATCCGGTATTTTTAATTTTTTTAGTAATGATAAAAAGAGAAACTATGTAAAGTTGTAATTAATAATATTTTGTATGCAATGAGTTTATGAAAATTAATTTAATAATTAATTTTTGTCAGATAAAGATTTAACTTATCAATTCTGTTTGTACCTACTATAAAAACCTGTTTGCGATGAACAAATTTCAATTATGCATTACATATACATAGAGTTTAAAGGTGACATTGTGGTATTTTGGAGTAACCTTCTCATCAATAGTAATTGTAATTGGAATACGTACTCTTAATGCACTCAAAGATGACACTAAAGTGATTTGGATCAGCAAAGAATCCGGCACCATTGAGACTGAAACCACAGGTTCCGGGCTGACCATCACACTGTTGTGCCACGAACTCGGTAACTTGGTCTAGACGGAGTGGATCTAGTGTGACATAGACATCAACGCAGGGCTGAATGTATAACACAGTGCACGGAACTTACGTGAGCTAAGGCTTTGCTTACTTTAAGCACTCAAATATATTTACTAGTTGCCTGTTGAGACAACTCCTAATAAAATAAAAGTCAAAGGTAGATGATTACAGCATAGATATAATATCAGTAATCATGGTGATGCTGATCGTGTGAAAATGTAGGTTATTGTAAAGAAGATAATGAATACATGATGACATCAACGAACTAAAGAGTGAGTAGTAATATTAATTGTTGACAATAGATTATGTATACCTGCGCAACCTGGTCAATATCAAAGATCATGTTTAGTTAGAAAGGAAAATTTTTGGTTGCTTAACAATTACTGCATACTTTACACTCACTGCATTGCTAAAGTTAACTCTTTGATATTTGAGATTATCTCAAATGGTACCTTTCAGATAGTGCAACAGACAAATAGCACATGATCAAATGTAAATTATAGAAATGACACCATCAATAAGAGCCACCCATTTTCTCAATAGATTTAGCTGATTCATGCTACCCCGGTATAAGATAATATAATATAACATAATATTATCTGAGGTTTATTTTCCCATAATTCTTTGCAACTATACCCTAACTTAAATAAGACACTGTTGTATTAAACACAAGTACAGCACATTACTATATTATTATCCATTTTGACTGTCTTAGCATTACTCTATTTTTATTGGACTTATGTTTCTCCAGTACAATGTTTAGGGGAGATAACTCACCCAGTTTTAGAAACTATAACAGAGCTGTGTTGGTTGTGTTGGCATTGTGAATAAAAAGTATAAACTGTATAAAGTCAACAATAAAAGCATCTCATATAGAACTGTATATTTCAATCTCTCCATAACAACATTGCTAGATCCTGCATCAAATTCTTGGTGTCATTAGATTTTGTAAATTATTTCTAAGTTTATAAGTAAGCTACTCAAGTATGTTGACTACTTTACTTAAGTGCACTAAGTTTTGTACTTGAAGTATTTAAGTGGTTATAAGTGCTAATCGACTGCAGCAAAATCAGGATACAAGTAGCCTAGGCAACTACTGCAGGTACTCTTACGTAGTGAAACAAGTAGCCAGTGCCTTTACCTGCTGTTTCTTATTCTTATGTTCTTGCTTCGATTTCATGAGATCAAGGGAAAGATAACTTCTAGCTAAATCTTAATTCTCAATGACTAGTTAGCAAGGCCTGTTTTTGCTGCAGCATCAGCAGCAGACAAAGATGCATTTCCTGACATCACAATAGTTGATCAATTTAAAATACAACGCTCAAAATTCGTATGCTGAAATCCAGCTAGTATATATCATAGATATTTAATGTGTAATATGAAGATGCATGGCTGAATATTGCTGTATACTCACATTCCTATCTACAGACTTCATTATAGTTATTGCTTTTTCATATTATATTATCTTATATATCATTTCAGATGCCTGAACATGAGATTTTAGGTCAACATGTTTGAAATTGGTTGAAAACGCCTAAACTCATTTGTACAATGAGAAATTTATAAAAACTAAATTGAACTCTACAAAACAACCCTCAAATGTTATCTTTAACGAATCACCAAAATATTATTATCTTGATGACCGCTAATCTAGCAACAGTGCAATGTTGAGATTAAGATACAAGGTGAAAACTGAAACTAAAGCAGTTGAAACTAAGCATGATCTCTATCAAATTTCTTACAGACTAACTCTGCATTTCTCTTGCATTTCGATCATGCATAATTTAGCAATTGATCAGCAAGACGTAGACACAACTCTTGCAAACAATATACCGCACCAAATTGTTTAACTTTAAAAGTAAAACATGTCCATGACTTTCCCAGCACAGCATAGTAACTGTTTTTCTTACCTCCACTATAGGAGCAGGTCGTCTGGTTCATCTCTGCTTGTTTCCTGATTATGGCTCTTTGTATATGAATAGCCTCAGCTCCCGACGAGCAAACCAACTGAATCTGACTTTTGTCAAGATCTTCTCCGCAAATATTGCTACGCCCCTCCGTCCACGGAACTGAAACAGTTCAATTCTAAAGCTCTATAATTCTAAATGTGAAACCAACAAGGTATGTATACTGACTCTAAAATATACTGACTCTATACACTGACTCTATATGCCGGCTCTGTAGGCTGACCTTTACTGTTATGTTGGTATACTTGCATTCAGTCACTGCTTATGAACCCTCCACTATTTATCAAGTCTACACAACATTGAATTCAACAAGAAGCTGCTAATTTCTATTTAATGGAATCAAAGTCAAAGGAAATTGTATTTGCAAAAAACCAAGGAACTACAAAGCTGTAAAACAAATTTAAACTTTTTATACTGAATAGCTGTAGTTTTTAGTAGGAAATTACTGTAGAGGTAATTTAGTGGCGCTTGTTAAATTAGAGGCTATTGAGCATGCCCATTGAGCTTTTGTGCTCATAACTAATGCAGGATCCAGAGTTTGATTCAGTCCCCACTATTCTAACACAAGAAGACAACAAAATAGTAGATCTTATTGATTTAAAAGGCTTATGGGTGGTAGTGGCTATCCTATATAACCCCCTTATTGCAACCAACTTTACAACATCAAGCCGAACTAAAATAATGATTTGCAACTAGAACATATTAAAATAATATTATATATAATCCGTATAGATTTTTACTCTATTGCAAAAAATAGATGCACTATATTAATTTTGCATAAAATTATTTATAAAATAATATATTCCACAGCTTATTATTAAATCTTATAATCTCTAGATATTCCCAATCCATTTCACCAAGCTGTCTGTCTACTGTTTTTACCTGCAGAACGCAAGCCACAAAATTCTACTGAATAGAATTAGATTTGTGTTCTCCAACTTTTAACAATGTGCGTATTCAATGATTTTAAGTAAAAATGGAACAGTGAAAATGGCACAGGTACTAATGGCACAGGTAATGATGGCACAAATAGAAATGTAGCCAAAAATTGCACACTGATGTTAAATTTTCCAAACCCAAACCCCCACTTGAAATCCAAACCCCCAACCTTTAAACTCCAAACCCCAAACCCCTGCAAACACTAATATTGAAAACGTGCCGTTTTCACCTACTTTGCCATTTGTGCCATTTTTACCGTGCCATTTAATATTTTTGCATATTGACTTGCAGGTTGGAATGCAAGTTGGCTGCGCCAATTTTGAAAACTGCGAATGATTGTTGGAGATTGGAATTTTTTATACCCTTCGAATCTTTAACAAAATGTTAAAATGAAATGACTTGAGTCCCTGCTGTTTTACAATAAGCCTAAAATGTAGTTTGGATAAGTAAGATGTACTTGGTAATGTACTTGTTTTGTACTTAATATGTACTTAATATGCACCTTATATGTACATGGTAAAAGCTCTAGGACAATGGTTCCCAACCTGGGGAGAATTCCTCTAGGGGGAATTCCCCCTAGAGGGAATTTGGACATTTTGGAGGGGGGAATTTGGAGTTTGAAAAATTCACGAAATTTGCTGAAGGCTTTTTGAGCTCTTGCAAGTTACATGTATATATGTATATCTATAAATCTTCATCTATTTAACCATGCAAACCATATTCTGCAATCTCAGTTTACTTCTACATGAATGCGCTTATCAAGTACTCTACCCTAAATGCTCTCTGTGCTATTTCGAATGAAGGTGAAACAATTTGTAAAAACCAACGAGCCAACTTTTAGCAGCCATGCAAGTCAATCTCTATAAACTGTATACTACATACCTAGTGAATATACGTATTTGCTACACTAAGTAATCTGAACCTAAAAATGCAGGAGTGCAATCATCATATCATTGCTTTTCATAGCAGCTAGCAACAATGTTTTTAAAGTTACACTGAAGAAGTGGCATCTCAATTAAAAACATGGTGTCTTTCCCCACACTCAATGAACTTTTATAGGAGAAGAACCTGTTCCGATTTTAGGTAAAAATTGTACACCGGTGTTAAATTTTCCCAAACCCAAACCTCCAAACCCCTATCCTGAATGCCTAATCCCCCAACTCAAATATTCAATCCTAATATTGAAAAGATGTTATTTTTACCTAATTTCCCAATTGTGCCATTATTACCTGTGCCATTATTACCTGTGCCATTTTTACTGGACACTACCTGTTCCAGATCATTTTTCAAAAAATCTTCTAGGCATCTCTGTGAAATCTTAATGGAGTTTTAACAGTATTTCTCTGAGCTACCTCCCAAAAAGAGAGAGCTAGATTCTAAACTTGACATGTGATCCATTGCAAAACTTTGTTGAAAAGTTTTCAGAGGAATTACAGGAGGATTTCATTGAGTTGATTCACAATTCAGCAATGAAGGGTGATTTGAAATCTTCTCCAATTGATGTATTGTGGGTGGTGTCCAGCAGAAATGGCACAGGTAATAATGGCACAAATGAGAAAGTAGGTAAAAATGGCACATGTTTTCAACATTGGGGTGGGGGTTTGGAGTTTGAAAGTAGGGTTTGAGGTAAGGATTTTAGGTTTGTACTTGGGGTTCTGAAGTTTTGGGGTGGGGGTTTAAGTTAGGGGGTGAGGGTTTGGAGTTCAAGGGTTGGGAGCTTGGGGTGGAGGGTTTGGGGTTTGAGTTTGGAAAAATTTAACATCAGTGAGCCATTTTTACCTACTTTTACATTTGTGCCATTATCACCTGTGCCATTTTTACATGCGCTATTTTTACCTAAGATCATTCTAAGTTTCAACAAGCAAACTCTTTCCACACATAGCTGACAAAGCAGAGTTTTGGTGTCATTCAGCACCACCTATCCCTGTGAGGTAGGATTCTCATCAAATCAAAAAGAAGAGAAACGGCCTTAACCTGCAGAATGGCTTGAGACGGGCCTGGTCAAAAACAGATCCAGGCTTAAGCAAGTCATAAAATTAATAATTGAACTGCTTTGTGTTTAATAACATAAAAATAACTATAATATTACTATTATGATAATTATATTATATGCAAATATAATAGAACAAAATATATTGCATATTGTATCATATATTTTCATTCAGTAAGCCATAAAATCTTTTCTCTCTTAGAAAGAGGGGAATTAATAGTCAACATTTATGAAAGGGGGGAATAGTATGAAAAAGGTTGGGAACCACTGCTTTAGAATGTACAAAAGTTATGTTTTGGTCAGCATCATCAATATAATTATGATGATTTTAAGATAGAAGAAATTTAAGGATGTGCAAACTGAAGTTTCATAAGTTTGTTTGCTGTCGAAGGTGATTGTTGTTGCAAGCAGAAAATGACAAACAGCAAGTCGCCAACAACAAATGACAATCAGCAAATGGCAAACAGCAAATGGCAAACAGCAAATGGCAAAACATGTTTGTTTTGAAACTGGATTTTTATTTAATTCTTAAAAATGAGATCAGTATTAGCTTCACAATCTATTTCACTGACTTGCTTATAGTTTGATAGACATATTTTCAGATTTCTTAAGAATTCCTATACATGTTATAATAATTAAACCAACAACCAAACAGCACTTTCAATGCATGAGTAACTGAATACTGATTGGTTAGCATGTTTTACATCTGCTGTTACAACGGATTCTCATTATAGCATTATATTACAATAATATGTAAGCAACGTAATATTATTTAGTCAGCTTTTGTACATAAGTAATATATTGCCATAATATGCATAGATCAAACAAATAATATATCATAAATTGTAATGATTTTGATTTGGCTTTGCAAGTTAGTGTAAATAGTGGAATATGTGATTTATGGTTGAAAACCATTCAGACTTTGTGTTTTGATAGAAAGTCAACCGATAGATGTTTTATCATTGTTACTATGAAAGCTTTTGGAGAAAATGCCATGAAAATTTTTGGTTAATGAGCTAATATGTTTTTTGTGAACAAACTTCACTTTTACCCTCTTCACAATTCAAATATATAACTTGCCTTGCACTCACTAAATCTATTAGTGGTGCCATTCGTCATAATCCTATGAAAAATTTACTCTATATGCTAAAATCCCTTACTTACATCTAGGATATTAAACGTAATAATTACATTAAAATATAAAAAATGTATATCTGCTTTATATACAGTATTGTAATATTATTTAATTTATTCAAAGACTTACTGTTATAGATGCTTGGCTTTCCATTAGCTCTGGAAGCTAACACACACATTAACATGAAGGAAAATATCATCCTAAGAGAGCACATGCTACCCATCTCCGCAATCTATCCAACACATAACGCGTGTAATTAGCTTCACTGAAGAAAACACAGCAGCATAGCAACTATGGCTTCTTTAATGACATGACTTTGCAGCCGGAGACAGTAATTAGGTCGATCAGGGACCAACCAGTCTTCATGTGTTTGCATAGGCAGTGCTCTATACTGCTTGCAATAAAAACACAATCAATTCATTGTCGAGTTTAAGGACTCTATGCTTCTGCTATTTCTTCAAACTATGCATTCAATTGTTTCTATTGTTTTCTTCTATAAAGTCCAGTGATTCCAAACATTCGAAGCTCATGATTGGTGAATCAATTGATCAATGGAATATGTTTTCGTTGTGCAGCAAATTAAACAATCACTCACTTGCGAATTTGAAACTTGCATGCAAATGCAGGTGACAGCATATAACACCTTCTTCTAGGTGCTATGCTGACACTTATATGCATAGGTGCTATACTGACCCCTATATGCAGATGCTATGCTGACATCTATATGCAGATGCTATGCTGACACCTACATAAAGGTGCTATGCTGACACCTGTATGCAGGTGTTATACTGACACTATACTGTCAACTGCACACAGCAGCGTGCATATATTAGTAAGAAGAGAGCATTATAAAACTGACCAAAATGTGCATACATTCTGTATTCATCAGTAAAATTTCCATAGACTGAATAAAAATTCATTATAACAGACTTTAATTTATAACCGGTGTATTATATTTACAACTATGAGCAACTATGCCCTATTTTTGCATTTATTTGTAGTTTATCAAATCACCATGATCATTCTGTATCACTAAAAGAGATAAAATATATATAAGAAATAGAGCAATACTAAACTTGCAAAAGTTGGAGAAGCGCCAATTAGCAGACGCATCACGTTATGGCAGATGTATCACACTTGGCAGATATTATATATCAATTGCTGTATTACTTGTAGGCTATAGTAAACATTAGGGGAAATGGTAATGTCAAAGTGAAGCAGGTAAATAAGTTATGGGGTTAAAGTGTGATGACTGAAAAGTGACCCAAGCATCTATTAAGTGTGTATGCATGTCCTATACTGATTGTACAATGTTTATTTTAAATTGTTACCCAATTAATCTTTTAATTTATATATATCAAATTCATCAAAATAATCATCATTTGATCTTTAAATTATAGATTAAAGTCTTTCAACTTATTCTCAATTATAATATTATATGAAGAATAAAATAAAACTTGCATAAATTTTAGTCACAAAGCGCTGTGAAAGATAAACGTGTTATAAAGTTATTATAAATCTTTTGCATAAATTGAACAAGATGCCTGGAAGAATGAAATGTGTCTACAATAAGTCTAAGTAGTGCCTACAAAACCTCCCATGGCAGGAGAAAAGTATTCCAGCACAATGAGAACATATCTCCAGATTTGCTCATCTAATATTCTTGCTTTCAAAGTGTCAGTATTGAAAACTCTTGTAGAATTACTTTGAGGTAGGTACTAAACTGATTTTGAAAGAGTACTTACATAATAATTATTATAGTATAAGACACACAGACAGGATCTTAGTGATACATATTATTTGGTTTGCCTTATTGCATTATTACATTATGAAATATCCTTAAGCTATATTTAGTAAAGGAAAGCAACCCTTTGGGAATAGTAAGTAAAGTGTTGATTATAGTATATGGCAGTGTTAATGTGAATTTAGTCTTGAATTAAGAGAAAATCAAACTGTAATTACAGTTATTAGTTGATAGTATATAATGCATATACATCTCACTACAGTATACTTTATTATTATATATCTTATTATAAATCATATTATATCGTGCCAAATCTTATTATATTATAATATAACATACTGCACTTTATATCTCATTGTGTTATATTATTTTATGTTATGTTAATTATTATAGAATAACAATCAGAACCTAAATCTCTAAAAGTTGTTCTCACGGAATATACTGCAAGTTTGAGTAACCTGAGCCGAACGCCCATCTAAATTTTATGGTAGAGTTTATTGTAGAGTAGTTTTTAACAGTTTAATTATCTTTTAAAGCTCAAGGTATAATAACCTGTATTATTACTCTAGCATGTGATAAAATTACTTTAAGAAGCCACCATGGTAAGTAAAAGCAATACTAATTCTAGAAAACATGTTATATTATACTATTATCAATACGTTTTCTGTTGTAAAACAATATTATATGGTTTATTCTTTTATAAAGAAATTAGAATATAGGGCAAGTGCTATGACTACAGAGGAGATAACTCTTATAAAACTTGAATTACTTAATTAAACCAAACATTAAATTTGTAAGACATTTTCAATTACCAACTTATAAAGATCTGTGAAAATGTAAAATTTAGTTTCGTGGCTGTATAGTAAAAATTTCTAGAATGCCTACAAATGAAAAGTTGAGGTATATCGGCAAATTAGAGGTTTTTTACAGCAATTAATATGTAGATTCTTTTATATACTAGTGCATATTATATTAATCATTTTCTTCCAATACTCAAAATTTAATCCAAAATTACAATATAATTGGCGAAAATTGTTAATGCTAGTAGCTGTTTGAAGCTTTGCCTTATTCTTGGTGTATTATACTTTATTATTGGTATATCATACTTTATTGGTATATTATACTTTATTCTTGGTATATTACACCTTATTTTTGGTATATTATTCCTTATTAATGGTATATTAAACCTTATTCTTGGTAATTTATACCTTATTCTTGGTATATGATACTTTATTCTTGGTGTTACTTACATCTTATGTAAGGTTTTGTAAATTTGGTGCTACCAGATGAAAATACAAGTTAAACAAAAAAGTTACTGACTGCTTTTTTAGTTGTTATCGAACTGCTTATTTTAATTTATTTTAGAATGATTCGAGTACATACTTTTTATCTACTGTTTGGGAACACACTGCTCTTCATAGCATATATAGTATACATTATATATAATATCCATAATATATATATATATATATATATATATATATATATATATATATATATAAATATATATATATATATATATATATATATATATATATATATATATATATATATATATATATATATGTAATAGCTGTAGTGTGAGTTTGAAAATGGCAGATAAAAGAGTGCTCACATTATTATAGGTATAATAATGACCAATTATATTATTAAGGAAAATAGCAATTTAATTAGATGAGAGTCATTTTACTTCATTTAGTAAACATCAGCAAATTATGACCTAACATTAAAGTTTGCTCAAAATTCATTGAAATTTACTATACGTGGTATTTTTGTGTGCTGATTCTCATTATGCATAAAAGAAAAGGCTGGAAGGGGATTCCCCAACATTGAAGCACTCGTAGTTGTCATATGCACTGTGAAGGTCCACAAATCCAAACTAGCTAAACAATTAGAAAGAAACATAGCAAATTAAGCAAAATTAAAAATAACCTTGATTATTTAGTTGTATTTATGGATATGCTATTAGTTTTGAGCAAAAACCCATATGCATTAGCAGCTAAATTGGGAAAAATAGCTAAAAGCTGGAGATTTCGAGTGTGTACTAAATTAAGTAAAATGACCCATGTTATTTTCACACTGCTGTAGCTCAAGTAAAACTACTATGAGATGAAATTTTTTAAAACAGTCTTTTTTATTGTTACATAAAAAATAGATAATATTTAATACATAAACATAAAAAATCGCTGAAAAAGTATAAATTAAAAACAGAAGAATAACATAAATCATGATTAAATAGTTGCATATAAAAATAAATTGTGTTTGTTAACAATTAACATGATTGTAAGTCACTCATAATGCACAACTGGCAGCTCATGTGAGTATAACTGGAAGTTATCAGTACTGTTGGTAGACTAACATTAGTATAACTATAACTATCAGTATTGTTGGTAGACTAATGTGACTGAAACTACACTGCAAGGGGCTCCTATAAACAATATTTGACATTTCTCGCAAATTATGAATTATAAAAATACTATTATATTGTAGCTACGATTACTAAGTTCATATCTGCCACTGCACTTTTCTAAACTAATAATAATATACTTCATGATAATTATACAGTACTACAGCTAGCAATTACTATTCTATTTATTCATAGTATGTTGTACTAGCCTTGAGCAATATTAGCAGAAAACTGTCCCTAATTTCAACTAGAGCAGTTAATAAAATATACCACACACTAATCTCGCATAACTAAATAACTTGTATTTTCATTTCAGAGTTGTCCTTTCATTAAAAACATTGTGCCTAGCTTAGGGTTGTCTCCACATTGACAACTTGAAATGATTCACCATTGTTAGCTTGAGATGCCGCTTTGTTTGGCTTTACAGGAGGGGGCGGTGGAGGCAGCTGCCCAGCCATTCTATAGTGAGGTTTTCCTTTAACAGCTGGTTTCACAGGAGGCGTGGAAGGAGGTGAATTGTTATTTATTTTTGCGGCAGGTTTTGCAGCAGTTGGGGGAGGCTTCGAACGCTCCTTATCCAACTTTTCTTTCTTTTTCCAATCGCTAGGTTTGACTAGAGCTGGCTCATCTATTGCATCGTTGCTCTTGTTTATGGAAGGCAGAGAACTGTCGTGCCGAACACCGAGGTGCGGAGAGTCTCTTTCTGCTAGAAGAGGTTGTTGGCTGTCTGATGACTCATTGGACAACTTCTTAGCCAACACATCTGCTTTCTCTTTAGACTTCTACAAAATAGTAAACTTAGATAAAGTTACTGCACTAAGCAAAGCAGAGCTTTTATGGGCCGAGTCACAAAATAGATTGAAAAAATTATCGATATTCTGATAAGAGTATAACTAGGTTTATATATAATACAATTTTAGCTTCAGCAACTTTACAATACACTAATGAGTTAACAAATGGCAATCAACTGCTAGCAACTGACAAATAGCAATTGGCATACAGTCATCACAACTAGCAACTATACCTTGGGCTGGGGGACGGGAGGTTTAGGTTGCGTCATCACAAGTTTTCTGAATGGCCCTGATTCACATCCATTCCTACAATGACAGTCAGCGTCACATGATTGCTGCCTACACAGCCTTAATCAGATCCTTATGCTACAAGCTAGTAGTGTGATAGTTTTTCAAAGGATTTCTGGACCACTAATAGACTGCTGATAAACTCTTAGAATAAAATGCAGATTGTACAGACTACTGTTACTCTATGTGAGGGAAAAAGACCTGCAGTTTATTACACTGACAATGGTATACATTACAGTGACTGTTGGTAACCACAACTGATAAAATCTACTGCAGATAACACTTTATCAACAATATAGGCTTTCAAATCCTTGTAAATCTTGTACATTACCATTTGTTTAGCTCTTAATGTGAGACTGCAAACTCACTGATTATAAATTGAGGTCTTTGAAGACTAAATTTTAAGATAGATTTAGTTTAACAAATATGTTGACAAAACACTGTGTAAATATAGGATACACGTACAGTAACCTGTGTAGATACAAGATACACTTACAGTAACATGTGTAGATACAAGATACACGTACAGTAACATGTGTAGATACAAGATACACGTACAATATAATGTCTACTCACATTTTATCAGAAAGTTGACTATCGGGGGCGGATCCCGGGATGATGTAACCATGGTACTCCACTTCCTCTGTGCTGCCGTTGAGTCTGGCAGCTGATCCGTTCATTTCCTGCAGAATTTACCATACGTGTAGATAGAGAAGACAACTCTAGTTTTACTGTTCAACACTTTTAGTAGATGGGATCAACATTTGGATGCATATGAATTAGAGACTGAGTGGGTACTATTATCACTGTTGGTACTATTAGTACTGTAGGTACTATTTCCACTGTGGGTACTATTAGCACTGTGGGTACTATTGATACTGATAGTACTGAATATACTGACTGACTACCTCTTACCTGATCTTGAATACACTATAGAAATCCTAATAATAATGTATGAACTGCTATTTATAAACTAAACTAAATAATAATAACAACTGATATGGTCAAATAACTATCACTCGTCACTAAGTACCAACTGACTGATGGACTAACTACTACTAACACAACTCACCGAATTTTCATAGAAAGCTTTGGCTTCTGGGCCCATAGCCTGTGGATTCTCATAGATAGGCGTGACAGCCCCCGCTTTGGGATGCAGATACTCGTCTCTTACCTCCACCTTTATACTGCCGGGAAGAGGGATACTGGGTTGACCTTGACATGGATCTCTGTATATAGGTCGTCCTTCACTTGATCGCCTTGCGTCATCAACGTTAGGGGTAGACATTCGTTTTGCTCTTCTACAAGAATGTTAATAAGAACTGCACTAGAATGAAATGATTTTAAATTATGAGTAAAATTACTCTTGATTGAAACCAAGCAATAGTGAAATTTCATCGATTACATATTTTAATAACTATACTGATGAACATTAAGCATATCGAAATTAGTAGAAATTCGAATGTACAGAGAAAAGATAACTCCCGTGGAAAGTTTTAAGGAGAAAATTACAAAAACGCCGCAGTCGTACAGCAATGCTATTATTGTAAAATACAAGTGTGAATGCTTTTGCAAGTTTTTAGTTTTAATTTAAAATTCTATTAAAATTAAAATGACTGTAATTTATAATACTATATAATACTTGTGTTGAAAAATAAAATTTTTAGCCTTTCAAATCAATCGTTTCCAACAAATTCATTTTGACTTTCAATAATAATTGTGTTTTAAATAGTAAGCAACTGGCAGCCAGCAACTGACAACCAGCAACTGGCAATCACCAACTACAACCAGCAACTAGCTGATTGGTAGACATATCAGTATAATTAGTCATCAATTCCTAGAAGGATGGTTCATCCATGGCCGATATTTGACACACCATGTTTAGCACTGATAACTAGAATAATGATTTTAAAATATATTATTAAACATTATATCATCTTGTTTACTGCTCACTAAATGACTAATCAATTTCAATGGTCTCAAAATAAATATTTTAAATATCATCAAAACTAGAGAATTTTGTACTTGTGCCAAGAAACTGTCTGTTGGACAGTAGCCAAAGCAACAGCAGGTTCTGGCAAGTTATGAGATAGTAGTGAAGGGTATGAAAGCTAAAACAAGAAAACTTGATATCCAAATAAATACTTTTATCCTAAATACAGTAATTTTAGGCAACTATTCAATGAAATTCTTCCACTTACTTCTTTTTTCGGATCAAAATGAACACTCCAATAGCTAAGCCAATAGCAAACAACACCACAATGCTACCAATGGTTGCACCTGCAACATATAGTGTTTTTAGATGAAAATATGTTTGGTGTACTACTGCACTATATAATTATAGAGTATAGTATATAGATATTATATTAGAGAGTATACTATATATAGATATTATATTAGAGAGTATACTATATAGATAGTATATTAGAGAGTATAGTATATAGATACTATATTAGAGAGTATACTATATAGATATTATATTAGAGAGTATACCATATAGATAGTATATTAGAGAGTATACTATATAGATACTATATTAGAGAGTATACTATATAGATAGTATATTAGAAAGTATACTATATAGATATTATATTAGAGAGTATACTATATAGATAGTATATTAGAGAGTATACTATATAGATACTATATTAGAGAGTATACTATATAGATAGTATATTAGAGAGTATACTATATAGATATTATATTAGAGAGTATACTATATAGATATTATATTAGAGAGTATACCATATAGATAGTATATTAGAGAGTATACTATATAGATAGTATATTAGAGAGTATACTATATAGATAGTATATTAGAGAGTATACTATATAGATATTATATTAGAGAGTATACTATATAGATAGTATATTAGAGAGTATACTATATAGATATTATATTAGAGAGTATACTATATAGATATATTAGAGAGTATACTATATAGATATTATATTATAGAGTATACTATATAGATAGTATATTAGAGAGTATACTATATAGACATTATATTAGACAGTATACTATATAGATAGTATATTAGAGAGTATAGTATATAGATAGTATATTAGAGAGTAGGCCTATACTATATAGAGCCAGAAATGCAGGGGATATCTCCCTACTGTTGGTTGCACTATTAAACGTAATGAAGTTGTCCCCCAGAGGCTCATAAAGTGTGAATATAATATCAAAAATACTACTTCACTACTTTTACCATTTGCCTCTTTCAATCAGATGCCAGTTTCAGGTAAATTGTTTACTTTTTTTGAAAACTGTACATGTTTAAAGCCGGGGGAAATAAATACAACGTAAAATTCACAAAATCTGTGTAAAGGCTAAATTAAGTTGAGTGTAATAGAATATTTCATAGAGTATACACAGACTTGGAAAGAATACAGTCAGCTTTGATAATTATATGAATAATAGAATCTGCAGTAATTTTATTCACTTTCTTTGTTTGAGTTCAGATCCAATAAATGTTGCGATTATATATAATAAATATATTCTGATGAATGTAATGTAAAATAACCCCCCAGAACAGCTATTATGCTGTACACTGAAAAACAGCCCCTTACGTAATGTAATGTTATACCAAATGTTTGCAGTAAGAAGATACTTGCTATGATTCTGTTCAGCTAACAAATTGTTTGGAAATGGTTGGGAAATGATTTCAGCGTCTTAATACTATTTAGAAAGATAACTCCTGTATGTTAAGTCTTCCTGACAATTGCTTTCTGGTTATTACATGGTGTTTCCCAGACTAATTCACTATGCAGTCTTGGACTAACATACTATGTCTTGTACTCTATTATGCTGTAGTGTAATGTAATATATTAAGAATAATATAATAATTATATTATATTATCACACACTGTAACATGATGTAATACATTATAATATAATATTATATTATATATATGACCAATATACCTGTGATAATGATCAATCTCTTTGTCTGGGCTTTATTCTTGTCAAATCTATGGGTTTCATAAGTTTTAGCAGTTGTAGTGGTGGAGGGTGTAGTTGATGTGGTGGTAGTTGGTAAATCTCCACTTACTCCCTGACACTCCACTTTCATACCTGAAATAACACGAACATATAAAAACCTTTGTAGAAACAGTTATACCACTGGCCCAGTAAGAGCACTGACCCAGTAAGAGCACCGGCCCAGTAAGGGCACTGGCCCAGTAAGGGCACTGGCCCAGTAAGGGCACTGGCCCAGTAAGGGCACTGGCCCAGTAAGAGCACTGACCCAGTAAGTGCACCGGCCCAGTAAGAGCGCTAGCCCTTGCGGACAGCGTGTTGGAAGGCACAGTCTAGAGACTGGTCAGAACTCTCACCATCAGGGGTTCTCACAGGGGTGGATACTTTAAATAGAGGTGGATACTTTAAATACGGGTGGATACTTTAAATACGGGTGGATACTTTAAACAGGGGTGAATTTATAGTCCTTGTAAAACAGTGAGCAGTAGTGGTGTACAAAGGCATGCTATACAGATAGCTGAATAAGGACCCTTAGTGGTGTCACAGAGTGCCCCTTGTGCTACTTTGAAGGCCAAGATACAGCGTGGTGAAAGGCACAGACTATTTCCTGATTAAAAAGTTAAGTTCTCCCATAGGACTGCCAATGAATTACTTACTAGTCTACACTTGACTGCCATGTCAACCCTAAAGCTTTCCAACACTTCTATATAACATGACAACACAGTACTTATATCACTGATATATTATTATGATAGAAATGCTAATTTTAATGGCCAATTAATTTAGCTGGTGACATAAAAAGCTGAACATAATACACACAGCGTGTGTATATTGAAGGCATTGCATCTCTAATATATTGATGTTATTAAATCGATCACCATTCTATCCCCAGGGCCACTAGACAGCCTTTAATATGCTCTACAAATGCTAGACTAGTGAGCTACTAGTAGTAGTATATAAGTAGTAATCATAGTGAGTGAGGAACACCAACAACTGTTTCAAGTATCAAGTCATCTCTAAGTCATCTCTAAGTCATCTCCAAGTCATCTCCAAGTCATCTCTAAGTCACCTCTAAGTCAGCTAGGTTGGTGCACCATGTACTAAGGGCATGCTGCAGTCATAACTTCTGCTACATTACTTATAGTCAACACAATACAAGATACTAACACTTGGAGAATAATTACTAATACGTGAACAGAGCTTCAATGACAATTTGAGTTGGATGATTTGTAAAACTCTGGATGTACCAATTGACTTACAACTATATCTAGGAGCTAGATAGGATGCAGGGTATAAATGTAGGGCATAGGGTAGGGTGTAGACTGTAGGGCATGGAATACAGCTTAGACTTTAGAGGGTAGATGTAGGGTATATGGTAGGGGGGGGGGGGGCCAGATGTAGGGTAGAGGGCAGATGGAGGGTAGGGGGCAGATGTAGGGTAGGGGGCAGATGCAGGGTAGGAGGCAGATGCAGGGTAGGAGGCAGATGTAGGGTAGGGGCAAAAGGTACAAGGAATGAAATATTTCTGTTGCTATTGGTCAATAAGAAATGTGCATCACAACAATCACTTGTTTATATGAAATAGTGCCAGTTGGTGCTTAAAATTTTGCAACATTGTTGTTTCATAGTGTTTACATGTCAACAACACTTCCTATGATATAATGGCAGTATTCATGTAACTACTTCGAATACAATAATTAAGGTACTCCTATTATAAATGCTCATACAAATTGAATGGAATTATTCCGTGAAATTCCTGTAATGTATTCAGTTTAAAGTAAACTGGTTGACTTTCAACACGATTATCATGTTTGTGCTGAGGTTTCATAAGCTCCTATTTCCTGTGCCATAACCATAGAGGTGGCTGTATATTATTAGTATTAATTTGCATTCATCAGATTTACTTGTAAAATAAAAGTTCATACTAGCTAAAAATAGATTAGAATCATCTATTAAAAAGTTTCATATACTATTTAACTAGAATAACTTTGAGAAGAAGTCGTGAGCAACTGTAACCAATACAGTAAAATATGGGTGTAGTTGATATTTCAACAATTTGACACCACACAGCTGTTGAGTTATTCACAGAATAGTATCTCTAAACTTACAGTTAGCTGATTATAACTAGATGTTTGTTTAAGAAAATACATCTTTTATTCATTTTACTACAACCATTCAAATTGAATAAGCTAGAACAAGTCCATTGAATCAATATTATACAATTAATATACACTGAAACTTAGCCCTGCTCTGCTAAGTCATGTTAGTTTGCAGTAGCAATGAGTCACCCAGCTTATGATTATTATATGCATGATGACAAAGGCATGACTAGCAGTGCACCACAGATACATGATACCAGTGTATTATACTCATATGAGTAATAGGAGGTTGCTCTAACCGTTAGTGTCTCAAAGTGTTATCTACGGCATAGAGAAGTCAGAGCTCAATGTTGGTGATGGGGGTCAGCGGCCTCTGTTTGGAACACTTGGGAGACAATGTTATGAGCTGAATCATGCCATGCATTCTTCATTAAGTTCATTGTCACAGCAGTAATAACTACAAGCTGCTATCTATCTCTTACTCATAGATTTGCTGCTGATATACACTGCTCATACAGACTTACTGCAGATATACACTGCTCATACAGACTTACTGCAGATATACACTGCTCACAGATTTGCTGCTGATATACACTGCTCATACAGACTTACTGCAGATATACACTGCTCATACAGACTTACTGCAGATATACACTGCTCACAGATTTGCTGCTGATATACACTGCTCATACAGACTTACTGCAGATATACACTGCTCACAGATTTGCTGCATATATAAACTGCTCATACAGACTTGCTGCAGATATACACTGCTCACAGATTTGCTGCATATATAAACTGCTCATACAGACTTGCTGCAGATAAACACTGCTCACAGATTTGCTGCATATATACACTGCCACCAGATCTGCTGTGATTTAACCAGTGTTGAGCAGCACTATAAACATGTAATTCATCAACACAAGAAAGTCAGTTCCCAAAATATACACCACTTATCTATAAACTAAGAACTCTGATATAAGTTGCTATTCCATTTGGCAAAGTGTTATACAACACCAGGGTGAGTATTGCCACTTCCTATACAGACAGGAAGTAGATAAACTGATTGGTCGCTGTTACAACTGATGAGTCATAAACTACAACAATAGCGCTTTTATGCTACCAGCAAGTGCTAACAGGTTAGTGCAGGCTGCTAATAACACCCTCTTGTCAAGTATAAATGAAACAACTAAACAACTCATTATTTTGTGTTAGTAAATATGACACTCATGTAAGGTGCTTGCTCTGACAGTAAGCCTATAGTGGTAGTGAGTCAACTATGATGCATATATGTGAATCAAATGACCCAGTGCAAACACTAAATTACATTTCTAATAACATTGGCAAGACATACAGTGCTAAACTCTGTGTGACTGTTGCTGCTGGAAACTAAGTGTTGTGTCACAGTGTAATAAATGTATTGTTTCCTCTTCGACTCAAGTCAAGTGCTCAGCTACTGTAGATAGCAACGAAGAATCACAAATTATTTGTTTGGTCCAAATTTCAAAACAGTCATCAACAAATGGTGAAACTGGCCTTATGCAAACATAAACACTTTCACTTTCTCAAGACATACTGGAGGTCAAACAGCTCCAGGAAATAACACAACTTCAAACCCCAAACAGATAAAATTTTTATAATTTCACATGGACCAAGAAAATTGCACAGGGTTTCAGTTTTGTGTGACATTACTTGAAAAGTGGTTAAAGTCCGGGAGTTGTTGGGGGCTGCAAAAAGGGAACACAAAATGGTCGGAGGACCAAACTAACAACTAACAGTCGTCTATATAACATATAGCAGAAACTTCCCTTGCTAAGGGTTAAGGCTCTCACAAAGAAGGTTGTCTACTGATAATTAAACAAGAAAAAACCAGACAATATTTACAGGATGATCAATTTACAATCTGAATCATCCCAGAACCTGTGGTTTCTAGTTGCTTTAGAGTTTAGAGTTTAGACAACTCGCCATAAATGACAGGGCAAAGTCTTACCCGCTAGAGACTTGAGCATGAGGTTTACTCCCCGCCCATCTATTGCCTCGTCCGTCCTGAGCTCTAACCGCACGAACTCCAAGCTGAAGAGTGTGTTGTCAGTTCCATACAACTTCCCATTATCATCTGACAACTCCAAGTTGTCAACTTTTGATAACGGTAGAGAACTGCCGCATAGTATGGATGTTTGATACCTGTGACAGGAAATGACATCACCAAATCATGCTATAATATAATACGTGAGAGAACAGTGGTTAAAATTAGTAAACCAAAAAGTTCTAATTTCGCTTCACGAAATTATTGTGGATGTGTGATATAAAATATTTGCCCCTACTGGGATTCGAACCCATGACCATTACACCATGCACAGGGGCTACTAAGTAACCTCAACACTACATGAATTAGAGAAGCAACTTACAAGGATTGAAACTCGTGTGCCGTAGTAATATCAAGAGTATCATATCTTTCACCTGGCGCTTGTGCACAAAATTCTAGCTGCAGATCAAGGATTGTAACGTTTAGAGATCGAGGTTGGTTGCTAGAGATCAATGAATAGACATCACAGCGACAATATGCATCAGCAGGGTAGGTGAGGTTTTTATCGTAGCCGGGGGTGTGCAACAACATGGCGGCTTCTTCTGTCTCAATCACGAAGTTGGCGCACATGTCCAGTGACCGCATAGCTGGGGAGATAATAACATCGAGGTGTAGCGGAATACTACAGACTATATGTATAGTACAATATGGTATGATACAGGGTATAGTACATTATGATAAATAATATCGTATATAGTAATACAAGGACCAGTTTATAATTCAATACAGCACAAGTACGTGTACTTTAAATAGTATCAGCTGTTTCAGATTTGTAGCAGAAAAACTCATGCTTATTTGGAGTTGCCTTCCTGTAAAATGCTGCTGTACAGACTTCTCCTTGCCATACTGACATAGCCTAGCAGCTTTGAAGTACAAATTATTATTTAATGCTTTTTGGTGTCACCAATTACTTTTGCAGGAACTAAAGCATGTTATGTATGCTAGTCACGAAGCTGCATTATGATTGATTGCATGGTCTAGTTTTACTATATTATAACATAGGCCTATTATAACAGCTTGAAACCTTCCACATCCTTATATAATAACAAATTATATAATGTAATGTATCAGCAATATGAATATTGTTTGCTGAATTGCATACTGATACTTCTATATGACTATATCAATATGTCTATATCCATAAATGATAAATATCTATATAGTAAAATTTCTGTTTAATTGCTTAAAACAAATACAAAAATCATTTTTGTATTTCTTGAGGAATGTTTTAGTAGTGTAATTGTAAGAGTTAGACTGAGCATGGTCAAGTATTAACAGTGTTCACACACTTTTCATAAGTCATAAGTTAAGACAATAAGTAGAACAACTATTACTATGTAAAGCTCCTAGTAATTACTCACCTGATGTCATATACAGACACAGTGACAGTAAAAAGAGAGCTGTAGTAGAAAAAGACTTCATTTTAAGATTCTCGTATAAAGGTATGATTGATTTAGTCCATTAAAAACTCTAGGAAATCGTTCCGGAGGCTACTTAATTTTCACAACTGGACGGCCACTCTACGCAGTAGGAAATAATCGCTATCGGCTGCAGTCAAAACTATTAGCAGTGATTTGCTATTAACACATGGTAGGAGGGACACTGAATGCCTACTCAATCACGTGATTAAAGATAAAGAACAAAAGTAAATGTGGTTAATGAATGAACTCTACTAGAATAGGTTAATATAGGTCAACAACTTTTCAGAACGTTAGCACTGTGAACATCGCGTTCAACCTTTTTAGCTCTCGACAGCTTCTAAATTTAGATAAGAGACTGGTCAAAAATATATAGGGTTTGCAGTTGGATTGCAGCTGTAACTGCAGGCATGCATGGTGGAACAAAGTGGTTACAAGAGTTGAACTGTTGATGTGCACCATGCTGCAAAGATATTCTGATGGATGAATGCACATTCAACCAAATAGTTTACAAAGAGATTCCTTTCTATAATCAAATAGTTGGCAGCTAGAGCATTTTCATACAATACTTACAAACCAGTTTTTTTTTCAATAATAAAATATGCATGGTATTATACTCAGCTAATCCTGGTTTGTTCCCATGTGTACCCCTAGCCATACACACTGACACATGACTTTTAAACTGCTTTTAAAGTTCAAGATGAACGTAAACAAGTTGTAGTCTTTTACGTATTGTTGGCTTCTTTATCACTTGTCTTATACTTTGACTTTTAGAAATTGTCGGCTCTTGAGATAGAGCAGGGCACCCAGTCAGATATATATTGCAAGGCTTGAAACTCCTAGAGTTAGTTGCGCTCTTGAGCTGAATGACACACCTTTTAAATATGATTTAATATAAGCAAGTTTCTTCCATTGCAAAGGTGTGGGCCAATGTACTCTGTTCTGTGCTGACAAAGGAACAAGCCTTGAAACAGCTGTGCATGCACACACATCTGATGTGCCAGAAGCTAAATTCTACGGATGCAGTCAATACAGGTAATATAAATGAAGTAATGTTTAACCACCTGTAGCTTGAAGCTGAACATTTAATATATAAGATAAGAAAGCAACAATAGAGATCAGTTCATTTAACTGGGAGTTACCTTGTCTTTGATCTTAATCTTGAAGCACTGATCTGTTAATATTATGCACGTACAGATGTGGAGAAACACTAATAAGTAAAATATACTATTGAAACGCGCTAGAAAAAAGTAGGAGAGAGTAACTCCAAAAACATAATTTTCTAAATTTTGATATCCATTTACTTGATCAACAACCCCATGGCTACAATAATCAACTAGCAGAGTTTAAGCGTTTCCTTGTATTTAAATATACTTCCTATAGAAATGTATGAGTTATTAGTAATGCTCTGTGGTTTAGTACAACTTTCAACACATTCGTTTGCCTAATAATGCACCAGTTTAGCAGCTAAACTGTTCACTCCCGTCTGGTACAAGCTGAGTAACAAATTTTTGCCCAGCACACGTTATTTTTGCCAGATGTGTACTCTTATGCCTGTTCCTAGAGTTTTTACAACAAAACCTATACACTGTAATTTATTTACTATATGTAAGTATGCTTATTAAACATATTTCTATTTTTATTTTGCTATTCTAATACTTTATTACTAAACAAGATAAATATAGACAGATAACAATCATTAGGTAAGTCAAAAGATATAACTGTGATTAAACTCTTAAAATTTAAGCTACAAAACAATAAATGATTATTTTACTATCAACTTTTATTGGAATATGCAATACAATAAAACATTAAAGTATACTATGGTAATAATACGGCATCATTATAAGAAAGTGGAGACGCCCTGCCATCTCTAGTCTGCATAGTAAGCAGCACAAAGTCATCACAGATGGTGAAACCACAACAACGTATTAACCAATAAATGCTAACTTCAGTAAAATAATAATACATGCAATCATAGTCTATATACAAAATGTCCAGTGTTCATTAGTTCCTGACATTACTGTTGACATAAGCACTAGCTACTAGTGTCAGTGTCAACCTACTAGTGTCAGTGCCAATCCACTAGTGTCAGTGTCAATCTACTAGTGTGAGGTGGTCAACTGGACGGGGCTAAGGTGAAATGTACAAAGGGGAGACAACTGACATCGCGCGATTTGGTGAGAATTTATGCTCCAGTTTCGCAGAACTTAGCTAAAAAAGAAAACAGGATGTGACAGCAGTCTAGTGTCAGAACCAAGTCAACCGAATGTGTTACCCACAACAACAGCACAGGGTGTTGCACCATCATCATGCAGCAAATACATGGCAAATATTTCATCCCATTAAATCATGCTATAAATGATTTTAAAAATTAAAAAAACTTGTCTTGTTGCATTTTGTTGATCACAGAACTTAATCTATTACAATATATTATATAAGATAATATGCTATAGAATTTACATATAAGTTATAAATAATTTTAGATGTGATCCATATTCAAACAGCAAATGTATAGAATAAAAAAACGCAGCCACGTTATTGGCTGGTCTTCATAACAAGAAGTAGCCCTGACTGCAGTTATGACATCACAGGAAATGAGTCATCACCTCAAACTAGTACAGCGGGGAACCACCTCGCGACATCATTTAACATCATACTCAAGGACTTCACAGAAGAAGGATACTTAAAGACAGGAAGAGGAAGTTGGGAGAGTAGAGAAGGGGAGAGATACACACCTGTTGATTGACGTTAGCAACTCATCAACTCCGTCGTCGTTGGAGGTGGACTGTATGGGCATCTGACCAACATCTGGCAGGTGAGGGACAGACGGAGGAGTCGTCTCAGGTGCTGCCTGGCCAGCCGGGTTGGTCACCAAGTCATTCAGGAACACCGTTACTATACCGTCAGCATCAGCCTCCGTCTCTGTTGTGTTGGCAATGATTGGTTTGGAGGTGCCTTCCTCTACAGACACAGGATATTGTGACATATGTGGTGGTGAAATGCAAGAATACAAGAAACTATGCTAAGAGGACTTTCTCTTTACTGTCCTTATTTACACTTCTCTGACTCATGAGCAAGCTAGAGAGTAGCTGGTGCTAAACAACATAGAGTTTAGCATACAGGAAGTATATGTTCTGCAATGCAGGAAGGAGGACAGTTAAAAGACATCACTGGAAAATTATTAATCGCTACATAATACATTTTGGCCCTCCTTTCCCAGTGGCAAAAGACATAACAACATCTAATTAAGAGGTAATATTTGTCTCATGATTACAACTCTCAAGAAAATCTAAACAAAAAGACTCGAACTCACCTTCATGGGCCTTGATGTGCAGTTCCATCACCTTCTGGTAGCTGTTCCTGTAGTCACAGAAGGGACATCTCAGCTTACCCACTTTCTTGGCCAGACCTTCGTGTCGGTTCTGCTTGTGCTTTATCATCTGCTGGGAGGTGGTGGCGGTAAACGTGCACTGGTCACAGTCTATGCGTAGCGCCATGCCCCCTGTGGTGCCGGGCTTCAGCACACCCCCGGCCTGTAAGACACACAGCATCGTTAATTTGTCTTCTCAACCTCTATAGTTTACTCAATATTCAACATCTTACCTGCTACTAAACGATGTATTAGTACTATTACCTATTTCCAATCTTTCATTTCAAGAAACTCGACTTTGAAAACAAAGTCCTCCAATTAATAAAGCCATAAATTAAAAATTGAGTTGTAAATTAAAAAAATGAAATTTACAATAAATATTCAAATCTAAATTTTTGTTTGTTTCCAACACAAACCAGATACAAATTTATATCGGTATCTTGATGGTAGAACCTGGTAAGTGAATTAGGTTAGAACCCTCCCCGTCTCTGTTGTAAACCCTCCCTGGTAGTTGAGTCTAACCTGAAACTCCAGCCTGGTGTACTCAACCCGGCTAATAAACAGCTTATTACTATTAATGGCAATCCATATCCCTCGACTCAACAATGTTGTGGCTCTAGAATTCAGACACTTGCCGAGATTTTCAACCAAGGCACAACCCTACTACTCAGTTAGTATCTAGCACCTACCTTCTTGGAGTGAACGTTGGACTTCAAATGCTTCACCACAACTGATTTCTCGGCTCCCCTGAAGGGACAGAGAGGACACTTGAAGGGTTTCTCCCCGGTGTGAGTTCTTTCATGGCGTCTCATCTTGTACGGCTCTCGAGTTCTGTAACCGCACACCTCGCACGTCTTCATCGGAATGTCATCTCGAGACTCTCTCAGTTTGCGAAGTTTCTCTTTGATCTCTTCAGAAGACATCTGTTTCTTGGGTTTCTTCTTACGAAGTTTACCATCTTTAGTGATCATGTCTGTCAGCTCCACTTCCTTCTCTCCGACATTCACCACAACAACTGGAAAGGAAAAGCACATTGAGATCCACTGCAGGTAGAAAAAAACTCTGTGTGTTGAGCGATTAAACTGAAGTACAAAACTTTCTGATTTACAATATATACAACTTAAATCACAAGCTACCAAATAATAAAAAAGTGGTTCGATGTACATCATCATGTGTAAGTAATAATGTTTAACTTATTAGAGGTAAGCTACTAGACGTAAGTCACTAAGTGTAAGTTAAAAGGTGTAAGTCACTCCAGTGAGTGACTAGATGCTACGTTATATTATAGCAGTAGTTTTTCTAGGAGTAGAGTTGAAGGGCTGAGGTGACCACCTACCTTGGTCTTTGATGACAGCTGGAGTTGTCTGTTCAACAGTTATGACGGCCATCTGAGGTTTGGCAGCATTTTCCTAGAATAAAACCCGAGCGTACAAGTATAGATAACTCAGAAAAATATAGGAAAAATGAGTTATCTATCAGATAATAGCCAGTATAAATACTTAATTTTCATTCAGTTTGTCTGCTATGGAATCTTCTGTTGTACAAAAGCACAGGACAGGAGAGCATAACTCTATCACAAGAATAATACTCAAATTGAAATAATACTTTAATTATTCGCTTGTAAATGATTTGGCTCTCCATTATTACAGGTTTGAATTTTCATGCAGCAGGCAAATTTATGATGGGCAAACCAAGCAAATACTAGACCTGCTAATGTTACTAAAACAAGTAGAGTACATAACTCCACATAAAAAACTATTTGACAAGCACTTACTTTGGCTATCATGATGTTTAGGGCCGCCTTAACCTTCTCAATAGACATGATACTATTGGTGAGGTCTTCAACATTTCTAGAGTTGAGAGCCACGTTGATGATAGCTACTTCTTCATCGGTGAGAGTCTCCTCAGACATGTTTGCTACTTCTAGTAATACAAATCATAAGAATACCACCACGTGTTCAAATATTCCTTAAAACATAAACCATTTAGTATAGATCAAAACAGAAATACTAAAGCAAGCTAGAATGTACATTCAATTTTAGATTAGTATAATACCAATAATTCTAATAATAAATAAATAACCTAATTTTAGTATTTTGTTTCATCCAAGATTTGCTCACGGTTACACTTTTGGTCATAATTTGCTGATGTGTACTAAATTAAGTAAAATGACTCTAATCACATTATCATTCATTATGATGATCATTCACTACATCACTGCACACGCATATTACTTCATTGACTTAGCCACAGTGGATGTGACTAGTCACTAGGGTTTATCAGTATGAGCATCATTCTGTAGGTGTATGTTTATAAATGTGACAATGAGTAAACACGTTAACAATGTAACATGATCCTCATACTCATTGCAAGCGTAATGTGAATGTACATTTAATGTAAATTATGTAATTAATCTATTTTGATTGTCATAGTCATAAACCTTCTGATTATTATTTGATTATAAAACTAAAAGTAATTCATTGTGATAATTTTTAATTCAACATCAACATAAATATAATAGAAAGTTCTATCGTAATAACGTAAGACTAAGTCATTAGCTTACTGACTTAGTTCTACCTTACTTACAGTTACTGAGTAACTCTAACTGTAAGTGCAAGTGGGTTACTGCTGTTTCATACACAAGTTGTTTCGTGTACCGGTCGTTTTGTTCCTAAACTGATGTACACAAAATGAATAATGAATTAACCTCAAACTCAGATAATAAATAAATCTGCAGTCCTGCACCCAGTGTTAGTCTGTAACTCATCATCATTGCAGCTACGTAATGGGTAACCATAATGCCTACGCCAATGGTGATTTAGAGAAAGTTTTAAATATTGTTATCAGATTTAATATTATTTAATGATAATGGCGAGAAAATTAAAATTTATAATTTATTAAATCAACTTTAACTTAAAGCAAAAATTGATAAAATTGATTATGATCATCATTAGGCATTATGATTATCAACATGAAATATGAATATCATTATGATTATGACTCACTCAGTACCATAATTAACAATCATAATGATGGTGATAATCATAATCGTTATCATTTAATGATTTATAATAAATGATGATCATAATGATTTCATTATGAATAGCGTAACCATAATCATAATGGCAATGACAATGTGAATGTCAATAGATACTAGATAGACACAGCTGATAGCTGTACTATAACTATTACTAGTAGTAGTAATACTAATACTAATAGTAGTACTCTAGTACAGCACTAGTAGTAGTACTGACAGTAGTAGTAGTACTAGTAGTAGTAGTACTTATCATTCAATTTCATCATTGATGATTGATCATTTTGATACTGATAGTCATAGACTATAGTAATAGAGTGATAGTCAAACTCAAAGTCAAACCCAAGGCCAATGCCAAACTGATAGTGATAGTGATAATCTTAGTCATACTCACAGTCGTACTCACACTCAGCCATAGTGATAGTAAATTGTATAGTCTGATACTAATAATCATACTCATACTTACTCTTACTCTTAGTATGACTATCACTATCATAGTGACTATGAGTATGAGTATGAGTATCACATTCACTATGAGTATGACCATCACTATCACTGATAGTGATAGTCATACTGATACTGATAGTATCAGTGTGACATTGACAATCACAATGATTAGTACTACTACGACTAGTAATAGAACAAGTATAACAATAAAAATCAACACTGAAAATATAAGGACTAAAGTGAAATAACAAAATATACTAGTGCAGCTTTTAAATTTAACTCAGGCGAAGAAAGTACCTAGAAAATGTGAAATGTTGTAGACTAAAATTGAACTTACGATTGAGCGCAATGGACAGGGTAAATAAATTTGCTGAGATGACGCGTCACGTAAGAAGGAGCCTTTTGTTTCCTAAGCTATTGTTGGTCACCCGCCCGATCTCGACACCCCCAACCGGTAGTTATTCAAGAGAAAACAACTCTTACTAATTAGCAAAACCTGCAACTTGATTCTTTTCAAAATTGCAATGATAGTTGAAAAAGATATTCCAGTACAACAATTATTATTATTATTATCGTTGTAAGAATTTTTCACATATTATTGAATTTATTTGCAGTTTAAGTAATAATGGCAGTCAAAAACAAATTTTAAGAACACCAAACGTTTATCAAAATACATTATAATTAATATTCCTAAAAACTGTTTAAAATAGTCTAAAATTCGTGATGGATGCCTGTTGAAGCAGCTATATACAGAAAGCTCAATAAAATAAATAATTAGTATAATATGTATGTCTTTGTATGCTTTACAGTATTTAGCATCGCCTAGTATTTAACATTATATACTACTTAGTATTTTGTGATGAAAAGCTTAGATTCAATAAATTTACCAGAATAAAGAAAGGTGGAACAGAAAAATGGATTCTTTAATACAAAGGGCAAAAGGTGTTACATGAATACATTGTTTAAGGTTAATGAATATGAATTATAAGTGATGAAGCATTTTTATATTAAATGTAGTATTATAATTTTCCCAATACTATGTTTGTTAGAATCAGTGTTTTGCATACTTTCTAATGCTACAACAGTGTTATAGTGGCATAGGATTCCCTGGTCAGTTCTAAATGTTCATAGATTCAAAATATCCTAGTAGTTATCAAAGACATCTTCATATTGTAATATACTGAGAAAGCAAATGACATTGCGGCAATCGTTGTGGTATATCTTTATGCTGTACATAATTGCCATGTCCAATATAATTAGATTTGTAAGAGTAGAGCAAAGATAAAAAGATATTTTTAATACTGCAGTTTTATTTTACATTAATTTTGTTGAAAAGATGGAGCAATTATCAGTTAAGAAATCTTACGCAAGCAGCTCACAAGTAAGCAAAGGTCCATACCAGCAGAGCAGTACTAATAGCTCCACACTTCAAACTTTCTATGGCAGCGCAAATGTGAGTATTTAAACTTTATCACATACAGTCTCTTTTTAGATATCAATGGGCCAAATGCATCTCAGCTGCTATTATCTCCACCTGATTATACTTTATCAATACTGTTTCTTCTTGGAAATCATTTTAGTATTTCTATAAAATAAGAGTTGAATAATTAAACTAACACTAGCAAGGCAAGGTTCAGCTGGTATTACAAATCACATCTAATTCCTGGTTTACTAATTGACAATCCAAGCCAGGAAATATAAATACATTTTTGATATTCAATATAGACTAAAAACTATAATCGCTTAATACTCATACTTTCAAAATTTTATGCAATTATTGTAATATGGTTTTACTAGTATAGGTTGGCATGAACTTGATATATACTTGATATATACTTGGTATGTGCTCGGTATGTACTCAGTATATGCTCACTATTTACTCAAAATGAACTCATCTTGTACTCAGTGTGTACTTAATATGTACTTGGTTTGTACTTGAAATATACTTAACATGTACCCACAATTTACTCAACATATGTACTCCGTATGTTTGTGATGTGCATTCAGTTAGAAGTTGATGTGTTATAGGCTACTTAATACGCATTTAGTATAATACTGCACTACACCATAATATGGTGCACACCATAGTGAATACTTGTAACAGATTAAACGTCTTAATTTAAATTTATAGTTTAAAAACATTTAGCTACTATTTTTCCTACAAAAATGAAAAAGTTTTGTGTGTGAAGATGCTGAATAAATATTTACAGAACTCTCAGTTGCAACCTGACTCATCGGTGTTTAGACACTTGTCTAAAGACATCCACAACAAAAAGGAGATCAGACAGCTGCATTTGAAGATTGTGGTAATCTTCTATTATCTTGCTCTGTCTGGAAGCTTTGGAAAATAATAGATGAATTATATTATCAAAAAATATTATATAAATTATGATATAAATAGATAATATATAAACTATAATATATTAAGTAAACAATATATAGAATATAGCATACAGATTATTTCATTGTAGATTATATTCTAAATCAAACTAGTTTACTTTAACTTGATTCATGTTTCTTCTTTACATGATTTACAAAATTGATGATCAAGAAAATAAAAATTCCTAAGCATATTTTGCACTGAAAGTGTTATGGATTCTATAAATAGACTGTGTGATATATAGAGAGAACTGCTGGAGCATTCGCTGCACCCCAGAGATGAGATGTTCACAGATATTTCTAGGAGTGACGAGTTACTGAGATTGCAGAATGCTACTTACAAGGGACTCTTTTTTGATGATGAGAAACGGAGAATTGGTTAGTGAGTTTTCAAGTTCAAAAATTTTTAAACACTAATAATGAACTTCAATCATAGTGTATATTGTAATGTTTATGTAACAGTGAGCACAACTTAGCTCTGTGTACAAAATTAAGTTGGGTCAAGGTGGGTACAAGCTGGAGGTATTTTTTTCTATGTATGAAATTTTTTAAAAAGCATACTTAGTGTTAGTTAAACATGGACAGCACTAAATAAATTATAGTCGCTGATACTTGAACAATATTTAAGAAACAAATGCACAATATAAAGCTTATAGCCAATAGAAATATGCTGTATGCGACCATAGGTACATAAGCTTAGCCTTTGTTTCACTAACCTTTTTACCTGACCCTCACATAAAGTATATTATTTATACATGGATACTGCTTTTACAGACTTCATTCTAGTATATGAAGAGAAGACAGACACCAGGCCTGAGGACGACAGTGAGAAAAAGAAAGCGGTGTTTCGAAAAAAGTTTTTGATGGGATTATTGAGAGCGGGACTTGAGGTGGAGAGGGTAAGTGAGTGGTGGATGTACATAACGACAGCATTGGCAAGGGATATGCAACGGCAGCAGGTTCACATGATGATCAACACAAGGCAGCTTGTTGATCATAAATTATAAGTGACTATACTGTACTTCCTTTAAGTAATAAAAACTGTATAAGGCATCTACTATACCAGCTTTTATGAAGCTGACTATAGTGTTAACTGTAAATGAGCTCATTCTCGTTTACTCACAGCAAATTTCAGCTGGAAAAGACATAGAATATACTTGTGTAGAGTAAGGTTGTAGCGTAACGTTGTGTGTAATGTGAAAGTAGCATTTCTCTGTTATATTGACAGGCATTTCAGCTAGCTCAAGGTTCTCGTATCAACTACATAAAGTTGCACCTCCCCTTCCCCATTTTGTGTGCGTATGCCGAGGACCTGAACTTTGCCGTTCCTCTTCAGGTAAATAGTGACCACAGTACGCAACAACATAATATGTGCTAGGTATCTAGGATGGCATCTATAGTATACTACTTTGTGTAATGACACTCCAGTCACCTTGAGACATTTTCTGTTCATCACTGTTCTTAGAAAATTGTACTGTTGTAAAGTAAGTACAATCTTAAAGTTCAAAACATATTAATAAGCAGAGGTTTCTGAAACTAGTGTACTTTGATTGACTGTTCAGCTTGACAATTAAATAGTTACTTGCGCACGAAGGCAAATAATTTTTACAAAATTTATTGTAAATGCTATTCCCTAAGTGATATGTAAAACCTTCTTTTGTTTCTATTGAATCCACAACTTTTTGCCAGCAAAAATTGTTTACAGCAAAAATGTCTCAGTCCAACTGTGATTTTTTCTTGCATGTCTTTTTTTGTGATGCATCAATTTAAATTTCTACTTTATATCATTTATAAATCTTATAACTTGAAACCTAATGATCATAGATACTCTTCCGGTATTTAACTGTCACCATCACAGTGGTGCAGTATGTGCCGTGTTAGTGTGATGTACATGCAATGCTAAAAATTGTGTTGTCATATGCCTTGTTTTACTATACGATCATGGTACTAGGATATATTTATATTTATTGTATTTACTTTTTAGAGGAATGCTGTGTAATTTTGCTGCCATTAATTATAACTCATTACAATTTAGTTAACTTTTCAAAATTTTATTATTTTTTCTACAAACAGGAGATTGATGAGAACACAAGTAAGAAAAATTATCTCAATATATTCAGAATTTAAAGGATTGCTCTATCTTAGTTTATTACAATCACATTATAATTATGAACTATAATCTAATGTGTATGCAAACAATTGTGACTTTGCAAAGGGATATATGCCTAGAAAACAGCTTTTCAAAATTCCAGTTTTGAGGGAGGTAAAATTTTCAGCCATGAAAAAGAATAGCCTAATACGTGACGTGTGAACGCCAGTAACTATGCTGCACGTGCTAACTATAACGCTAGTATTCAAGGCTGCTGAGCGCAACATCAACCAATAACGCTCAAGCAGTTACAGTGCGCTATATAGGTCAGCTTTGGTGCGCCCGTAATATTGCACAATCTGACCTAGTTTAGATCGATCGCAGGCATTCATCCTAAAGAATGCATGTTTTTGCAATGCTTTTTTCTATGTTTACAAGCAAAATATGGCCTAATGTTATCACATACATGTTATTTAACATGTCAAAAAACTATAGATTGAGATAATTCACATTTGCACTTCTATAAATATACAAATTACGAGCTAAAAGATCACATCTCACAGTCATATTTCTATAGTTATTCATTTGTATAGTCACGTGACTAGCAGGAATGCTGGCGCTGTTACGTCACAGTTCCCAGCTCATTTCAAAATCGGCGTTTTGGCTGTTACCAATCTACACCCTCAACTTCAACTAACTTTTTCTACCTTTGGTCAAATGCTTTTTGTCAATGCATGCTTAGAAAAACACAATATTATGTGTGTTTGACCTAAATGGCCATTTATTAGACAAGATAGAGCAATCCTTTAAGGTTGTTTTATTTTGTTACGAAATGTTAACCTGTTTCTATAACTTGTTATAACCTGCTCTTACTTGCTATATTACCTGTTTCTATATGCTATCACCTGTTATTTCCTGCTCTTACCTGTTATTACCTGTTATTACCTGCTATCACCTGTTATAATCTGACCGCATGGTGTACTTGCTGTAGTATATGCAATGCTGTTAATAGACAAAGAGGCAGCGACGCTAGAAGAACAAGTCTACAAGCGCCTCAGAATTTCCAACCCTCACCGGCAGCAAGTACCAAACATGCCAAAGAAATACTTCAACTGTAAATTTAAAACGGAAAAGCTCAGCAAGTGAGTTTACAGTTGTTACCTTCAAATTTGCAACCAAACCAATATTGATTGTAAATTATGTGTAATTTATTTTTCTGCAATCAGCTAGTGATGGTAAAGAGTAAATTTTAGGGTGAAGCGAGTGATGTAATTCAATTTGTCTACCATCACGATGATTTACATTAAAAATATATTTTAATATTAAACTCAGTTTAATATTATATTAGAAAGTTTACTTTGTTATCAAATGGTAGTTGTATGCTTTATAAATTTAGGTTTTAGCTAGCTTTTACACTATTTGCTGCCAAGATGTTTTGTTTTGAGTATCTTTTTGATAATTCAACAGGTTTATTAATTAATAATAAAGGTTGCATACTTTATATTTGCGCAATATTTTTCTTTGTAATTTAACTTAATTCATGTAGCATACCATTATGAAATTGATACTATTGTATATGCACAAGGAGTGAAATTTTATTCACTTGCTTTGAAAATATTGATGAGAGTTAAAATGGAGCAAAACAACAGCAATATTCACTATAGCTTCACTGTTTATGTGAATGCAGAATACTTCATGTTTTGGTCTGTTTTAGACATACAGAGTTATCCTCTCTTTTCTAGATTTTATGGAGGAAGTCTTGAAGACCGAGAGCAGACATTTTTCACTCCGACTCAGAGATCCATGGCTGTCTTCCAGATTCTCCGAACAACGTCTTACGGAAAGAGAAGCAGAGGAGAAGTTGGAGTGGAGCAGCTGATTGAAGATGAAGTGTTTACAGCTGCATATCCTCTCCATGATGTATGTGTTTCCATAGCAACCTTGTCTCCATAGTAACCATGTCTGTATATCCTCTCCATAATGTATGTGTTTCTATAGTAACCATGTCTGTATATTATCCTCTCCATGATGTATGTGTTTCCATAGCAACCTTGTCTCCATAGTAACCATGTCTGTATATCCTCTCCATAATGTATGTGTCTTCATAGCAACCATGTCAGTGTATCCTCTTCATAATGTATGTTTCTCAATAGTAACACTATATGTATATCCTCTCTATACGTATACGTCTTTATATAGTAACCATGTCTCTATAGCAACCATGTCTGCTTATCTTCTCCATGTATCCACTATTACCAATTAGCTACCATCACTTTTGGAAAATGAAACATAGTTTAATCTTTCAACTATGGAGTGTGGTTTATTCCCGGTAGGGTTTTTCTGCTGAAGATCACACTAAAGTTACAATATAGAAATTTTGCTTTGAGAGAGCAAATCTACCAGATATACCTGCTTCCTTTGACGCCAGCTTTTAATTATTATTATTAGAAATAAGTTTGTATAGCTCAGGCTGTTTGTATAGCTCAGGCTGTGCATTGAAGGGGGAGCTTACACCAAAAGACCAAGACACACCCCTTACCAAGAGACAAGTGTTGTGGAAGTACTGGGGCAATTACAGGAAGTGGTACAAGCATCAGCCCATCCAGCACATCAGGGAATACTTTGGTGAAAAAATTGGTATATACTTTGTGTGGCTAGGTACGTGAAGCTGACCAATTGGAAGGAACTATTATTTTAACAATACAACAGAAAGTATCATAGTTATACTCTCTACATTAGTTTCTAATTACATTCATAATTACTTGTAGAAATCCAGTTAAGCATAATAAGCTTATTCATTGTTATCTAAACAAGTATAAGAAGTGAAATTTAATGAAATAATGATTAGCATTTAGATCAAGCTAGTCATTGAAGAACAGCAAAATACAACCTTTTTTGCCATTGTCACTAACTAAAATGTAGCTGTATATAATACAAATAATAAAGGCCAATTAGCAAAACTTGGCAAACTTAAATCATTTGATTTAAGGGAGAATAATTTACTCGTGACTGTCATGACTAATATTGATTTAGTGTCATTATATGGATGTATAACTGTTCCTGTAATAGCAGCTTGTAATTTAGTATGTTTAGATTTTATAGCCTGGGTTATAATATACTCCATTAATTCATTGAAACAAGGAATCTGGGACTAACATTTCCTTTCTATCTAACACTGAATTGATTTCTGGAAATAGTCCGAATATTAGCAAAACGGATGCACTTTGAATTTGCAATTAGACTGAGGCTTTTATTGGTTTGAATTAAACATGCTACTATAGTTGCAGGAGAATGCTGCCTGCCTTGTAATACAATGTCGCTGTGTAAATGCATTAAACTCTCAAACACTGAAAACCGGTGGCTCCAGGTTCAGTCAAGCAATTCTGTCTGTTGGCTGACAAACGCAGATTTTCATTATCTAGCTTAACGTTTGTATTAAATTTATGTTTAAAGGGTTCTACACAACGTTTCTTCTCCCAGCTGCCCTTGTAGGTGTAGCTGTCTTCTGCTATGGCATATACAGTGTGAAAGGTAATCAGGTCATGTGAGTATGACTCATTCAACTTTATCTTCTCAAGTTGAAAGTTGTTAAAAATAGTTCTTTTGAATGAGATAATTTTTTATTATAACAGGACAAAATCAAATCCTTGCCAGTTTGGAGATTTAAATTATTTACTAGCATCAGGGAAAAAAATAGGATATTTATTTAGTAATATTACTCCAATATTATAAGTATACTATAAGTAAAAGCTGCATTATTTTAGCAAGGAGATTTGTGACAGCGGTACAACTCTAAAGATGTGTGCGCCCTGCGACGAGTGCCCAACATTTTATCTGTCGGAGCTGTGCTGGTTTGTTAAAATAGGCTATTTCTTTGACCACCCTGGTACAGTGTTCTACGCTGTTTTCATGTCCTTCTGGGGTAAGTGAAAAGTAAAATGTAAGCTCACTCTATTTTGCTAAACTGTTTTTGCATTCTGTAAAATTATATATTTATGTGTTGGTTATGGTTGTTTTATTTCTCTGTACGCAGTTTAAAAATTGTTTCTCAACATTGCACTGAAAAATATTTAAGCTTCAAATATTTTGAAATAAAGGCTAAATTATGTGAAGACAATTGAAACTCAATTCTCCATACAACCCAGTGGGCATAACTGAAATTAAAACCAAAAGGTTTTTTATGTTCAATTATATGCAAGTAAAACAGTAAATAACCAAAATACACCTTTTTTACCTGTGAAAGAGCTCCAATTATGATTTCATGGCATGAACAATACGTATGTGTGCACAAGTTTACATGGAGTTTGATTTCATTTATACTGTATTGTGTGTGTTTATTTCCGCTTAAATCTGAACTAAAATATGCATATTGAGACATCAAATCTGCATGGTCTACTTTCAGCTGTATTCTTCTTACAATTCTGGCAAAGAACTGCAGTGAAAACAGCATTTGACTGGGATTGCATGGACTACAGCGAATTGGACGAACGACCCCGTCCTGCATACATCAACTTAGCTCCTGAGATAATAAAAAATCCAATAACTGACTCCATAGAACCGCATTTCCCCAAGCAGAAGCGAGCCCGTAGAATGGTTGCCAGTTACGTGTTTATACTAGCCATGGTAAGTGTTTAGATGTCTAAACTATTACGTATATTTAGAAGTTGCCCTACCTATGCTTGGTATTACTAGTATATTTATTTATTATGCAGTTTTTTAGTAATTTTGAAAAATATCGGACATATCGACAACTATTTGTGGTGCCAAACCAAGATACATGATTAACACGATAACATTTGTCTTAGAGCTAGAGATGGCAACCACACAATTTAAAATTATTTGGTGGGTAAAATCATAGGTTTGTAAAGCTTAACAGAAGCATTTCATTTAGCAAACTGTATAGTTGATTTAAAATATAAGCACCCCGCAGGCAGTTATAAATAACTAGGAACTTAGAGAAAAAGACCAATTGATACTCTTTCTTGAGGAACTCTTTTTTCTTTCAGATGGGAATTGTAATAATGTTTATTCTGTCCTGCATCCTCTACAAAGTCTTGGTATCCATCCACTTGGCTCGTCTCAACTGGAAGCTAGCAGAACTGCAGCAGTTCTCTGGAGTTGTTGCAGTCATATCTGGTACAGTTCTCAATCTAATCCTCATTATCATCATGGGCTGCATCTATGAACTCATGGCATTTAAGCTGACACATTGGGGTAAGTGTCTGATGTACTTTGAAGGGGGTAAGTGTCTGATGTACTTTGAAGGGGGTAAGTTTGGTTTGGTGTTGGCAACTTTCTTTGCTCTTGTTGTTGATGTTTAGATCTCTGGTTTTACCAAAAAAGCTTGATTCAAGATAGTACTTCTCTTCAAAATATGTTTTGTTTGAATTATAATATTTCAATTTTCAATGCAATTTATATGGTAAAACTAGCGTATTTATACATATTCTGTTGTTAGATTATAAAATCAGCAATGATTTTAAAAGATAGTTACTTGCTTAGTTTATTTGCCATTCAATAATATAATAATATAGTATGATAATCAGATGATAGGAAATACAGTAGAAATATTAAAAATGCTATTGGAACAAATACATCTTCCATCGCGGTGCAACCCCTTTTTCAATTGAAAAATAAACATTATAACTGTTATGTAATGCCATGATTGTTCTAAACTACCTACATAAAATAACTTCTTGTCCATGATGTAAAATCATGACTTTAAACTAAAGAAATAGTAATTTAATTCTAATTCATATTATCACAGCATTTTAACCACAGAACTCTTTACTTTGTTCAGAGATGCACCGGACCCAGACGGAGTTTGAAAAATCCTTCACCATTAAAGTATTCCTGTTTCAATTTGTGAACTATTACTCATCCATTTTCTATGTGGGCTTCTTCAAGGGAAAGTTTGTTGGGCATCCTGGAAATTACATTCGATTTCTCGGCCTTCGGAACGAAGAGGTGAGAGATTCCTACGACATGGTGTATCAGTCTCTCGTAAGAGATATGAACCGTGATGAATCATCAAGCTTTTGAGAGTTGAACATGTTTCAAGTATTAAACATGATGAAATAAAGTTTATTACTGACTTCTAGTGCACGAGTGGTGGATGTATGATAGAGTTGGCGCAGCAGTTACTAGTCATCATGGTGGGCAAGCAGATAGTCAACAACGTCACTGAGATCTACCTACCGTAAGTCTGATTCTATACTGTGAACCTTTATGTTTTTATGTAATCAACAACCAATGAAGAAATTATAGACCGGGTACCCGAACAGGACAAAGCGGAGATAGGTGAGAAAAAAACGAAAAAATTATAGCTCGCTTAACAATGCATTCTACTGATAACTAAAGTAGAAAAAGTTTAGTGTTTAGGCAATTTATATAGTTTCTTCATTGAGTTTGAAACTTTTATCAACTATGTAATGGAAGAACAATTCTAGCATTTGCAATTTTTAATAATTGAAGGTCTCTTTGTGGCTGATTTACTAGGTATAATGTCCACACAATATATTGCATCAGATTTTTAGCTGCTAGAAAATAAATAACTTAAGTAACAAAGAGAGCCTTTTTAACCTCAACATTCCAAATATATTTCAATGCCTAAATGCAGTTGAATGTCACCGCTAGTAAAACTTGAACTTATCAGATCTTAACTATAATTTTATGGTTTCAGTGATGAACTTTCAGTTGACTTGATTCAAAAAATTTTGACAGTAGGTATGGCAATAAAATTTGATGTTGAATATTGCAATGAAATGGGCTATTAAATCCATCAGCCATGCACATCCTTATTCTCTGTTCATAGAAAGATTCTAGCATGGTGGCAAGGAAAGTCCAGGACATTTTGTCTTGCTGACGTTGAAGAAAACTTTGTAGTGCAGAGGTGGGAAGCGGATTACCAGCTCTTGCCGGCTACTAAACTATTTGAGGAATACCTTGAAATGAGTAAGCTAAGTATACGGAAACTGACTGGTTACTTTTGAGCTGCGTGCTAACATGTGCATATGTTAATAAATAGAAGGCAACTAAAACAAAGAAAGCTTAACTATTTTTTGCTAAAAGCAGATTATATTTGTAAACTCAAGCAATTTTGCTGAAAAGTGTTGATCTTTTAACTTTATAACTTTTCTGTAGAGAACTCAAAAGGAGTTTTGTTCTCGTGAAACTATTTTGTTAGTGCATTTAAGTAGTTAGACTGTTAGTCACTCTATTAACGGTTAGTTATACTCTACTGGCAGTGTGTGCTGCATTTAGCCAAACTATAACTTTACTGCCCTGAAGAATTTTTGGTCTGCTATTTTTTCATCAACACACCTATAACTTCTTTCGCACAAAAACACACAGATTGAAACAGGTAGAAAATAACAGAAACATAATTTGCATCAAAATTTATAGCCTTGCAGTTTGGATTCATCACTATATTTGTGGCGGCCTGCCCTCTCGCACCACTGTTTGCACTCATTAACAATTGGATAGAGCTAAGACTAGATGGAAGGAAGTACTTGTGTGACTTCAGGCGTCCCGTGGTAGAGAGAGCACAAGATATCGGAGTCTGGGCGGACATTTTGGTTACTATTGCCCACATAGCTGTGGTGAGCAATGTGAGTGCCTAGCAATTGTTCCTTTAGTCTCGCAAGAGAAACGCAACTAGCAGTGAAAGTGGGAGGGGTTTAGAGTTAAAGTGTTCATTATGGTTAGACATGTTTAACTTCGTATAAGTTGGCATCTGGTTTTTAAGCCAGTTCCAAAGGCAACTCACTCACTTAAAGCCAGGCAAACTTTTAACCCAAACTGCTCTCTAGAGTTTTGAGTTTTTCCAACAAAACTTCTCACATTTACTCCCAAACAGAAAAGGCACTCAGTTATATCTCTCTTTGATTAAGTTTCTATTCCATTCTTATATTCATCTACACGTAAGTAAAAGAATGCTTAAGCTTGTTAATTTGGCCAGTGTTAGTGAAGATGAACAGCTTGTAATTTTCTGCTCTTAGATAAATTTTCAAAATTGTATAAAAGCTGTGTAATTTCAACCCTACACGGTAGTTGAAAATATTGAACATCTCTGTGTATGTTGCAGGCGTTTCTCATAGCTTTTACTTCTGACTTCCTACCACAAGCCTTGTATCAGTACAGAGTTGACCCTGAGCTGAAAGGTTTTGTTAACTTCACTCTTTCAACTTCCAATCACAGCGGAGAGTACTGCAGGTAAATTGTATCTTCAATTCTTGATTAACAGCCTGAATTTTACCTCCAAAATTTTTTCTTCAAATGAGAAACAATTACGAAAAAATTTAAGAATTTGATCAACTAAAATAGAGAAGTATACACTATTAAATAGCTCAAGGCATTAGTTAAAACTGGTCAAAGTGGTTGTTGGCTGAAATGATTTAATCAAATGCCATATCAAATATTGCACAATAGCATGCTAACATAAAGAGTAGCGGAAGTGTTTAGTGTTTAGAGATGCTGCTCTAACATAAAATGTGTAATGCTATGACAGATGAAGTGCTAACAGGGTCATTATGAGCATCTGATCAGAATGGCAGCAACCCTTCAGCTATGTTGCCAATAAAAAACTTTATAGCTTATTCAAAACTCTTACCAATAAGGGTATCATAGGAGTTGCTTACACTCCTGTTTTGAGGGTATCCTAGGAGTGGTCTTCCACTGTTGTTATGAGGGTATCATAGTAGTTGTCCTACACTCTTGTTATGAGGGTATCATAGGAATTGTTTTACAGTTTTGTTATGAGGGTATCATAGGAGTTGTCCTACACTCTTGTTATGAGGGTATCATAGGAATTGTTTTACACTCTTGTTATGAGGGTATTATAGGAGTTGTCCTACACTCTTTTTCTGATGGTGTCATAGGAGTTGTCCTACACTCTTGTTATGAGGGTATCATAGGAGTTGTCCTACACTCTTGTTATGAGGGTATCATAGGAGTTGCCCTACACTCTTGTTATGAGGGTATCATAGGAATTGTTTTACACTCTTGTTATGAGGGTATCATAGGAGTTGTCCTACACTCTTTTTATGAGAGTATCATAGGAGTTGTAACTATAACCAGATAACAAATAGTAGATCAAATTTTTGTATGCAGTGACTTGCAATACTACTGCTATTACTCCTAGTACTGCTGTTGATACAAGTACTATTACCTCTATACTTTCGCTAGCATATTATTGTTACATAAACAACTCTGTTGACAGATATCGAGACTTCAGAAATGAAGATGGCAGCTACTCACAAGTTTATTGGCAGCTTCTCTGCATACGACTGGCATTTGTCGTCTGCTTTGAGGTAAGAACAACTTTTCATGAGAATTAAACTTTTAGTCACCAAACACGTGTCATGCTTCCATTTCGTGTCATGCTTCTATTTCGTTGACGCAAAATCTTATGTGTTTGTTAGCCATAAAAACGTATGATCTAATGATGTTTTCTTATATTTTACTGGTGAGTTTTGGCTTTTTTACTGTGAATTTAATTTTTTACTGAAATTCACAAAACAGTGAAAATTCTATCTAATTGACTACATAGACTGAATTTTCAACACAAAGTTGAGCTAAAATTGCAAACTGATTGGAATGTTAAGTTTATCAGTTGCACGTTTCTTGTTAAACTTGAAAGCATAACTAGAGCTACAGAAAACGAAAAATTAGAATGGGAACAAATAAAACTGGAACTGAAATTGATAGCCTTCATGCATAGGCATGGTCACAATAAATTGTGTATATGTTGAAGAACTGTTATTTGTTTCAAACCTTCTCAACTTGTGTCATCATTTGATGTATTTCAGCACTTTGTGTTTGTGGTTATGAGGCTTATAGATGTAATGGTACCTGACATACCCAACAGTCTGGCCACAACTATCAAACGGGAGCAGTATTTAGGGAAACAAGCTCTGGTTGACAATCATACTGCTCTACTGGTGAGTTGTCACAAGTCATCGCACAATACAGTGACATTACACTGTGTATAGTAGTGACATCACATATAGTAGTGACATCACACAATACAGTGACATCACACATAGTAGTGACATCACACGTAGTAGTGACATCACACATAGTAGTGACAGCACCCATAACAGTGACATCACACATAGTAGTGACAGCACACATAACAGTGACATCACACATAGTAGTGACAGCACAAGTTAAGTAACACCTTACAATAGCATCACATAATTAACTTTCGATCGTTAAAAATAATACTTTATAATAAACTTAATTTGAGTGTGTGTTTGTGCGAACGAGTGAGTGAGAAAGCGTGCAGGTGAATATGTGAGACATTGGGTAAAAGCATTGGTAAATGAGTGAAATAAAAGAGACAGCGTAAGTTATATGAAAAAAGAAAATAAACATTGCAAGATCAATGCAGTTCAGAAAACGTTATAATTATTCGCAATGCTATATGAATTTCTAAATATGAAACAATGGTTAATAATATTACAGCTGGCTAAAAACTTGGAAGATGACGATGAGGACGAAGAGATTAAAAGCAAATCATTAACTAAGAATATGTAGCAGCGGCTTTACAGGACAATGGAGTAGATGGTAGTTTACCATAGTGAAAGTTGTTTTTGTGAGTTATGAGAGTCAATAAATGTGTTGGTGATACAATTCTCTAACAAAGACATGTCAATATGTTTCCAATTCATCAGCACTTCTTAAGAGGTAGGTGCAGTAATGGAAAGTTATCTAAAAATCCTCTGTTTTGCATAAGTGAGAAATAGTCCAAGAGAAGCTATGTTTTCAAGCTATATTTCACCAGCACCCTGGACCCTGAAATTAAAACTTCTCTGTTACTGGACCTTTAAATAATCTTTCCCCTAGTGTATAAGTCTACTAGTGACTAAACTCTAAAGCAACTGGTCACTAAGCTCTCTACTATGAGCATTCAACTACATGTTGCGGTACCGCAACTCTCAACAAAGAAGTACAGTTTCCAGGCTTTGACTGTTGATTCACAGAGCGGTGAGCATGCAGGAGAATGTTCTTAGTTGTGCTGAGTAGCTATAGAGCTTCTTTGTGCTCTGCACTAGCTCTTGATGCTTTTTACAGCAAATATTTTAAAACAATGCATTTCTTATGCAGCCAGTTTAACACATTGATGGCAAGGTGGCAATACTCTATATAAATCACTGCATTACTTTGTAAGCCTAGGGGCACACTGTGCATATTTTCGCATGCGAACATTTAAACCACAAGTAGCAAAGGTGCCCACTGTATGCGTTAAGAAAACATTTGCACTTGTCGCTCAGCATTCTGAACGCAAGTGCGAATCGTCTCTGTCGTCGTCACCTAATTGGCTGGTAGTTATTTAGCGAGCCCAATTCTTTTCTTTTAGTGCTATATTCCAGTAAATTGCGTTTTATTAAAAGCGAGTGCGATTTAAAAATGAAAGCTTTATTTATCACACATCACTGACGCTACAGTGGACACCTTCGCTACCTGTGGTTTCAATTTTCGCGTGCGAAAATACGCACAGTGTGGCCTTAGGCTAACTGATCAGATTTTTACACAATTGAGCTGGCATGTACTCATACTTTCCAATGCAACACAAATGTGTAATGTTTTCATGCGGATTTCAACCCAAATCAAAGCTTACACAAAGAATCTATTACACATTTCACTCATGCTGCATTACAAGATTCTTATATATATATTAGCTTTTGTCTACATGCTGTGTTGAAGTTGTACGCTCAAACAATTTTGTCACATAATAATTTTTGTGTGCACATGTGCTGATATGATTTGGAAATTCTTATCGCTTGCAGATGACGTTTCTAGTTCGCTTTGGCTTTACCTAAGTTTTAAAACCTTTATTAATTATAACTAACTTTCATGGCATGCTTATTTGATCTGCTACAGCGCACAGCCCGATTACTGAACTGGCTTAAAAGTTTGAAGTTTAAATTTATCACCTATCTAATTGTTACTGCTGCTTGTTATATTATAACTTTGTAAATAATAATTTTAAGAGTAACAATATGCATTGGTTCCATATTGAAGTTGTTTTCTCTTCTAATAGTAACTAAACACTAGAGTATGTTGAAGTCGTGTTCTCTACAAACACATGTTGTGTCTTCTCAGTCATGGCCTAGCCTAGCAGTTTTGCACTGAAAGCCGTGCAAAGCTCTCTTGGGTTAGGTTCAACATGGTAATGTGTAACTTTAGCTAAACTGCGGTCAGCAAAACCTCAGGAGTTGTCATCCCTAAAAGGTATACCATCACTTCATGTAAATGTGCAATCTCTTCTAACTATTCAGTGTAACACAGAAGTCTATGGTTATAAGTAAAACATCAACTTGCTTGTTTTCTGTGTGTTTTAATTATGCAAAACTTAATCTTTTTAATATAATTATATTATATTGATGATATTCTAATATATCATAAAATAGCAACTTTAAAACAGAAATAGAAACGTTTTAAACGGCAACTGGGCAAGTAAGCATTTTCAAATAGCTAAAGGAATGCTTCACTGGGTTGTCTTTCATGTTGATAACATTCAATCCAGCTTATCCACTTATCTTCCACAGAAAAATTAATGCACACAAGATTAATCAATAAAAATTAGGCTGTGAGAATTGACCACAAAACAAGCTCCAAGTTTAGTTATAAACTTATGTCGGGGTATTTACTATTGATTAGCTTTAGGTCTTTAGCTTGCAAGACATTTCCCAGTCACCCTCCTCAAACATGGCTATTTAAAAATTGTAGATCTCAACTATTTATCCATCACAACTTGCTGCACACTTGGATATGTTGTCAATTACTAGTGCTATAAATATAGTAGAGGCTGCAAAATTATCTTCACTGTAAAGAGCACAGAAGAGTATGGAAAAATTACAGGAAAACTGTAGCAGACCTGGCTCCTGTATCCAATGAGCTCTTCCGTATAAAGGAGGTATTCTGAGATAAGAAGTACCTGAAATGTCTGTATCTGCTTGTCCATACAGGTAAACAAAGGCTAACACTTACATGTGCGTGTGCGTGTGTGTGTGTGCGTTCGTGTGTGTAATATCCTATATAATATGTAATATAGTTATATATAATGCAATATACATGTAAAAGCTATAATACAATGTAAGTAATATATTACAATACAGTAGAAGATACATAATATAGTGCAAAATCTTTTGCAGCATGTAAATTATAATGAAGCTGTTGAATAATATTTAGCTAGATTCATAAGTATTGATAAAATTTGAGAGGCAATGAACTTTTGCCTTAAAATTGGTATAGAGGTAAATCTTTTGGACAAAAAAGCATTTTGGTAAACATCTATCTCTTGAGCAGCTGTAGAATATAACAAACTTATAAATACAAATACCAACTCAGGGCTATAAAATAATAAAAAAGAAGAAAACCATATAGGCTAGATTTTTATTTTTTTTTGGGGCTAGTACAAAGTTAGTGCGCCATTACTGTGTTATCTTCTCAACACACCATATTTCATACATTTAATTTAACCAGATTCGCAACTATTTGCAGATCTTAGGTTATGCTAGTTCAACCTTTCTCTAGAACCAATTACTTGACTTAGTATTCTGCAGGTAATAGATGTTGAGTGCAGAGCTTGCATTTTGTTTAAAGTTGTTAGACTATAAAAGTATTACGACAAGTCATATATATATACAAAAAAAGTTAGGAAATTCGATTTGTAAGTAAAATTAAAGCTGTAATTATGAGGTTTGTTGAGGATTACAAATTAACATAGAATAAGGCGAGGTGGAGTAATACATGTATACGTAAATGCTGCAAATGCTATATAATAACATAATAAGATGTGTAACATCTGATAGGGTAAGTATCTACAGGGATATGGCAAGAGGAATAGGCGCAGATAAATATCTGTTTATCTAAGAAAACATCTCATTAGCTGACTTCACACAGCAAGTGTCTGCATGCATGTGTCTGGGTAGAATATATAAAGCAGGTGCTCTGTTTGAGTAAGTAGTATTCTTATTGGCAGTGAAATGCTTCTGCCACACGAGGGACATTCCTTAACATGTTCTCCTTGTGCTGTGGCATGGATAAGACTGTAGCTGTGCAAAATAATGGGTAAGAAAAGTTAACAGTTCATAGCAACATCAGAAAGAGCACTATAGAATTTATCTTGGCATACAATAGTACCAGGATATATTATGTACCTACTACATTAATAACAGCATTTTCTCTCATATGCAATATGTACATAGATTATTCAACTCGAAAATATTAAAGTCTTTGTATAGCATAAGTTACTATCTGCTTTATTGAACAGGTTTGAAGAAGTTGCAACTTGAGTTTGTTCATCAAAGCTTGCTTCTAGAGTTTTTCCAATCTGATAAGGTTTTAAAAAACTGCAATATTTGTTAAAATAACTGGGTTACACATTCTGTTGCTTAGCTGTGTAGAAAGAAGACACGTGAGAGAGGATATTAAAGTGAGGACACACAAGGATCTTGCCCTCCTCCTTAAGAGCAACGAGAGTAACATATCCTGTGTACACGGGGCAGCGCAGCTAGGATGTTTAGGCTGCCTCAAGTGGATGGTATGATGACTATATCACTAATTAGATTAACACTGAGCGCATATACTACACTTTATACACTATGATACTTGGAACTCTATAATGTGAGATATATGGGATACACTTGTATGGTATAAGATGTATGACAGAACTCAAAGGGTTAACTTTGTATCTGTTGCAATACTAGGTTCAGGGCTCAATAGATGCAGCAACATTTTCTCTCATATTCTCTTCAAGGCTCTACTTTGGTATCAAATGTATTCATCTTTTCATCCAACAGAATAAATTCAGATAAATTCAGAAAAAGAAAACAGAAAATTAAAAAACAAAATAAAATTTTCAAATTCGTCAAAGCATTTAAAAGTTTTATTTCATGATTCAAATTAAAATTTGCGAAAAAATCAATATCTTAAAATATTTAGCTAATGTCATGAGATTTCCTTCGCTGAATTCCTACATTTAAAGAGGTGTGTAGACACTAAACTATACATCACAGACTTTCCATGCATCAAATCCACTGTGAGGTCGTGTAACTTTGATGCATGAAAAACAAACACTGCAAAACATTTCAACATCTGTTGGCAATTCACAGCGGCTATTGTGGTGCATTCTTGACTTTTCAGTCAAGTAAAATGTGCTCTTAGCTGGATAAGGAAGGAAAGTGTAGCTGCCTATGATCTGTTTGCTGTAAAAGTGTTAAAAGTTTGCTTGTTGATATTTCATTGTATATAACCAATCAGCTAACTTGAATTGATATATTATAAACACAGTTCAATGTTTGAATGACTCCAATATCTAGAATAAAAAAACTACAGTGAAATTGCTTTTATTATTAACCCTGTGCTTGACTACATAGTGGCTTCAAAAGCCAAGGTATTATGACTAATTAAGATGCCGTTATGCAAACAAGACATCGCTGACTGCCAGACTGTGACATCATTATGATGTCATCATTATATGACATTGCTGATCATAATGAGTGAGTAAAGAGGCAGACGCGTTTCCTTTCCCAAGAAAATGACACCATAGCAGTAGCAAATCCTCCAAGCTACTACAAGGATCTATTATATTATCACCATGGAGCACAAAACCCACCAAGAAGTGATAAAGCACCAGGAAGAGCTCATGGGAGTCTCCTGTCTCTTAGTTCATCAGATTTTCTATGTTGTGAGAACTTATTTCCAGTTGACTGTAAACCTCTCAACTAACAGCGGCATTTAGCAAACATTGACTGATAACTCCTCGTGTCCATCTATACATTTATTAACCTCCTCACGTTGTGTGTATTTCAGACTTTTGTAGCTCATAATTATTTACAATTAGATATGCATGTGTGTGTGTGTGTGTGTGTGTGTGTGTGTGTGTGTGTGTGTGTGTGTGTGTGTGTGTGTGTGTGTGTGTGTGTGTGTGTGTGTGTGTGTGTGTGTGTGTGTGTGTGTGTGTGTGTGTGTGTGTGTGTGTGTATGGGTGCGAGTGCATGGATCTCTATCTACTGCCTATATACTATGTGTGTGTGCATGCATGCATGTGTGGGTGCGTGCGTGTGTGTGTGTGTGTGTGTGTGTGTGTCTGTGTGTGTGTGTGTATGGGTGCGAGTGCATGGATCTCTATCTACTGCCTATATACTATGTGTGTGTGCATGCATGCATGTGTGGGTGCGTGCGTGTGTGTGTGCGTGCGTGCGCGTGTGTGTGTGTGTGTGTATGGGTGCGAGTGCATGCTTTTGTGTGTGTGTGTGCTTTGAACAGTTGAACTTTAAATTCAAAATAAGTATAACTTACCATGAACTCTAATATTATATATTATATATAATGTATTACATATTAGATGGTGAGCTCATATTCTGCTGCAGGTGGATCACATTGGTATGATGCCAAACGAAGCTGACTCTAAGTATGGAGCCACGCCCCTTCATTATGCTGCCAGCGTTGGTCACCTGAAGATTGTCAAGTTTTTGCTCTCTAAGCTCTCTGCAGTGGCAGTCGATCACGATGGGGCCACGCCCCTCCACGATGCCGCTGTGCAAGGACATTTGGCGGTCAGTATTTGGTGTATTAGCAACTAGTTAGCGAGTAAACACAATTATTATACAGTTGATCTCACGCTACATAAGTTTTGAAAGCTACTTGGTGAAGCAGCGAGTAGTGTAACATCAATTGTGTGCAATTGAAATACAAATTGCTTTAACATAATGAACTTCTTGGGACACATGTTGAACCTAGTGGGTGCACAACTCTCACTTTAAGTATAAAAAGAATGTCAAGGAAGTATATTTATAAACTAAAGATAAAAAAGCAACTAATTGGCAAAATGAAGATTAGCCGAACACTATAAATTATACAAAAGTAAAAAAGTGGCAAAATATACAAAACACATCTTAATGATTGTGAGAGGCAGATTTGTGGCTAATTAGCAGAAAAAGCATACACTGCCCATGCATTTAACAATGGTGGTGTGGTTGGACTATGTCAGGGGTGGGCAACTGGGGGCCATAAGGCCACCTGTGGCCCTTTGCCCATTTGTCGGTGGCCCTTTTATTGCTAAAAACTGTTATATGCATTTCGATTAGCACAGCATATGTTTGGTGAAAAATTAATTTATTATAATAAAATTCGATATGTTTACAATCATGTGGCCCTTCGTTTTGTCTGGCTTCTGAACTTGCTTCTCATGCCAAAAAAGTTGCCCCCCCCCACCCCTGGTCTATGTTGATAGGTGTTAAACTTTTTCTTCTAGATTCGTTGTTTACAGCAACAGTTTTACGATTTGACTCAAATACCGACTTTACATGATGAATAGCTGCATCATTAAAAGTTAAATTTGTACAAACGTTGCAAAGCACAGACATTGTATGCATTTTATACTACACCTATATTCTACAAATGATGCTGTTTATAAACTTCAATACTAGCCATGTACCTCTGGTGTTTATTCGGGCTGGTTTTATTACCAAATGCTTGCATAGCTTTCATGTAGATAAACGGGAAACCTCTGGTGTTAACTAGCTTAAGATCTTTGCATGGAGTCATGAAATAATTGATACGGAATTGTCTGCCCTTAGTAATATGAATATTTACTTTCCTAGACTTGTATTTACAACAAATGCAGCAAGAATACTCATGTGTGTTTAGTAACTTAAAGTTGCGTAGAACTTATGTCACAACACTGATACTATTTTATATACTTTGATGTCTATTCATACTCTACGTCTACTCATGCTCTGATGTCTACTCATATTCTGATGCCTACTCATACTCTGATGTCTACAGTGTGTGCAGGAGCTTTTGAAGAGCTCATTGGTGGATCCGATGCAAACTGACAACTACGGGCTGACTGCAGCAGAGTGGGCGGAGCAAGCACAGGAAGTGAAATGTGCTAAACTAATTACAGCAAGCCTGAGGAAGACGGCTACTTTACAGGTAGCTGTAGACTGTGTGTACTACTCCAGCTCTTTATTATGGTTTATTATGTATGACTATAATACATGATGCACACATTGTAATTTATAAATTATCATATATAGAGAATATGATATGCTATATATAATATATAAATGTAATCTATAATATATACGTCATATTGTATAATAGTCAATAAGTGATTACAATATATAAATAATAAATGTATATTAAACAAGTTCTAATATATTATACTAAAAAAATTATAATGCATAATATTAAGTATAATATATATATATATATATATATATATATATATATATATATTTTATATATATATATATATAGATTTTATATATACTCGTATATAGATTTTATATTATATGATCATATATATATATATATATATATATATATATATATATATATATATATATATATATATATATATATATATATATATATATATATATATATATATATTATTATAGAGTTGTGCAATATAAAGTATTATAACTCATAATGCAGTAAGTTGCAAATATTTTTCTCAGAAACAAAAGCGAAGCACAATAAAAAGAAACAAACAGACAGACTTTTCATTATACTCTCAAAATGGTAAGTTGAATTTCATAAATTATGACTAACTGATGAGGACAATGTTTAGTTAGATTTAATATACGTGTATATAGTAAAATATAATATAATTTATAGTATAATACATAACATATAACATTATATAATATCTTGTACTGTCATGTTTGAGTACCTGCTTAGTATTAATCTTCTAAGATTTGTTGTGAAAACTGTACATACTATACATGGTGACTTTAGGTTGCAAGTCAACAATATATAGAACTAGCAAATTATGTTCGAAGTTACTAACTATTATTAGCTAGTCATTTAAAAATGTTTTCTATCTTAAGTCAAGTAATTCTTGTCTCCATCTTCTCCATATTATACATGTAACTATTTTCATAAAACAGGTCCTTTTTAAAGTCAAAAGTAAACATGGAGTTAGAAATAAATTATGACTTAGAAAGTTGAAAATCTGAACAATTGCTATGATCCGTCATGCACTTCTAAAAAATACTTTGGTTAAACATTGAAATGCTTGTGTTTTGCTATTTACTTGTTTTCTTATTTTAGACATTTCTAATGGTGAAAATAGCCCAAGCTCTGGCACACCTAAACTCAACATGTACGCGCAACTAGAAGAACCCCCTTCTTGTGAGTGTGATACTATAGCCCAGGAGCCCCCCAAACCACCAACTGCCTCTAGACCTTGCCACTCTGGTATGGTTATTGTAAATTGCCTATAACTTGATTGAAACTTAGCTTTTGTATTTCGATCATTATAATCAAGAAACAAGTCAAGTTTGTCATAAACTAAATTAAACAGTAATTTCAAAAAGTCATTGCATTTTCAAAAGAACTGCATTAAAAAGTGTTTTACAGCACAATTGCAGGTTGTCTGATAATTTTTATGGTTGACTTATGTACAAACAATATTTTATATTTAAATAATGCTATAATTTCAGTTTCTAAATTTTCTAAATTTGTCACAAATTTTGCGCAGCAAGAAATGAACATACGTAAATAATTTTAAGAAATAGCAAACATTTGTTTGTTTCAGAGTGTGAAACCCACGTATATGATGAATCTAACTTTGACATGTTTATACACAATGAGAAGACAACTGCTTATTATGACACCGTTGATGGAATTAGTGACCGGTTCGAGCCACAATCGCCTTTAAATAATAAGTCATCAGAACTTGAGAGCACTAGAAATCTCCCTCCTCCCCCAGAGAGCATGATTAAATCCCTAACTGACAGCATCAATAGCAGATTGCTGTTGTCTTCTGCTGACGGAGAAAGTGACAGGGTAAGCAAACTCCTAAATAGAGTTTATCTTTATTTTACAGCATCATGAGTTTCTATCAACTCATCTACCCATCAATATCTAGAACACTAGAGATCAAATCCTAATTGGCAATTATTGCGCAAAACATGCGAGATGTACACTTGAAAAAAATGAATGTTTGATCATTTTGTCTAGATTTACTCAGTGAATACCGGTTCTATTTTGTTTTGTGTTTTGCTTCTACATTTACAACTTCATGAAATGTTACATATCTTTTGCCCAGGATGAAGGCACCTACTGCTACTATGTGCACAATATTGAAAGCACACTGAGTAATGGAAAGCCATGTTCGGCCGTACCACCATTTTCTCACTCTCCCCCATCTAAATCTGAAGACGATGCAGGTCAAGGTAGCTAATCACACATGCCAGACTTGTGCTAACCTAGTGGTATCTGCTGGCAATGTTGTATGTAAAAGGGCTCAAAGAGTTTTGCTTATGATGCCATAAAACAAGGGAAAACTTGAGGCCTTGTTATATACTTGTATCATCTTAACTTGATATTGTTTTATCTGTGCAGACGTTGTCGGGAAAACAAAGCTGACCACTCCTGCAGCACCCGCATTCAGTACACACAACACATCATTATCACCACACAGCACTGTAGAGCTACAAGATCCACCACATATGCTACAGCAACTGCAACATCCTCAGTCACTACAACCACAACACGACTCAAAGCATCACACAATGAAAAGACAGTTACCAAAACCACTACCGAAACCACCTACTGCTCAACGAGCACCACAATGCTTGGATTGTGACAAATCAAATAAATATCCAGTGTAAGTATAACACTTTACTATTAATCATGGAACTAGAAGTGAACCATTCTATCCCACAAGATAAGATGCAAGGAAACTAGGACAAGATTAATGTTCAGTGGTTGTAATATAAAACTTATTTTTTGTTTTGAGTAACAAACAGGTGCAAGGTTACAAATTCAAACAGACTAATATTGGAGGCAGCTAGATTAAAAGGGAATTTTGCTGACAGTCTGTAAGCTACTAGCTATACTCGCACTATAGCCTACAGTGTTTTTAACATAGAAATTGAGTTAGTAGTTTTGAATTGCATATAGAATTTACCTTTTACTCTACACAAGTGTAAACTAAAATGCATAACAGCATTGCATAAGACCTTGTGTGTCCAGAAAAAAAATTATTATAGTGCATGTTTTATATCATAGTAACTTTTCAACTGACTGTTGTAAATGCTGTAGAAATATATATGAACGAGCCAATGCTGCATCAGTACCTCATCAATATAGTTACTACAACTGTGACAGTAACCATGACAACGCACAAACATGTAGCATGGAAGAATATCACAAAACGGTGTCTGCCTTTGAAACTGATGGTAACGAGACCAGAGAGTTCAGCAGAGATAGGAAAGGTTCTGGAACATCCACAAACAAGGAAATACCTGGATGGAAGCAGGAAATGGGAAAGCAGCAGGCAAAGAGGACAACTGAGGTGAGTCACAATATAAATATTAGTCAGTGAGAATGTATGGATGTCGATGTATTGCATTTGTAAATGCCCAGGGAAATGGTGATATTTATTGTTTATAATATAAATATAAACAAAAATAATTAATGATAACTTTTGCAAGTACATTTTTGCCATCATCTAAAACAAATTTTCTGGTTCGCAGCGTTAAATATGAAGAGGTATTAAGATACTAGTTATTATAAAACTTTCATTATTTGAACAAAATGGAACTAGTTACATGCAATTTGAATGAAAACTTATTGGAGAATTTATCACTGGAGAAACATAATACTACGATCAAACTCATGCAAAATCAGATCTTTCAGCTGGCCGAGACATCGAAGGTGCCACCCTGGAAAAAGCTAATTCAAGAGAGAAAAAAGAATAAAGCTAAGAGCTCAGCTGAGTGAGTATAGATACTCTCTAATAATAGAATCTATTTATAGATACTCTCTATTAATAGAATCTGTTGTAGAGCAGACCAAAACTTAGGCTTGGAGAAGTCTGAATATAATATTATGGACAGCTATAAAACGTGAATTTTAGCTCTGCATTATATTTAACCAAGCGATTGACAGAAATCGTAATATCTAGTTAGACATGCAGCCTGAGTTTTAATTAGTTTAGAGCTGTTGTAAAACTTCAATAAATTTATCATCCTTGCAACATCCACTTACACCTAATGTTAAATTTTCTGTTTACCACAAGAAAAGCCAGAAATTTTATATTTTGACAGCTGCAACAAGTACAGACTACAGTCTAGATCTAAATAGCCTTAGGAACATGGAGTAACTTAGACCTCTAAGTTCACTAGACAAAGAGTAGCAAGCTAAGAAAGATAATATAAATTTTAATAAAGTTAATTCTATTTATTGGATAAAATTTTGTGGATTTTATAGCAACAAGTTTACAGAAGCAGACAACTCTGGATTAGCCCCATGGCAGTGTGAAATGAGGCAGGCAGGTAGGGCTTTGTTTATAGACAATGAAGATGGAAAAGACAGTCAACATTGACTTGATTACAGTTGCAGACATAAAGAACTTCAACTAACGCTACAGAAAATGCATGGCAACCATTATGGCCTACATATAAAGTAAATCGTCTATTAATTTTCATTAAAAACAATGGCTGAATTTACAGCTGTATATATAATTTTTATTTACATTTTTTCTTTTTTTTTCAAAAAAAGCCAAATATAGCATGGCATACATTATGAATGGAACCATATATAATTTACATTGCACAATTTAATAAACTTATTGATTTACAGTTCTATTTACAGTGATTAAAAATATATTTATACACATAATATGTAGAGTAAGTATGTTCAATACATTCTGCACCAATATATAAATATGCATAGACTCGGTTTCTTCAACCTTCAGCATCAGAGCTGGAGGGCGACACCTGCGTATTGTCATGTAGGATGACAAAATCTCTCGAGCTATAGCCAAATTTAATTGTGTCCTTTTCTCGCAACTCTACATACCTTCAAAAGACAAAGAAAAAATTACTCAAATCAATTTACTACACTTATGCATTTACTACGCTGGCTACACGCTCTAATTGACTCTTACAATTGCAAAAACTTAATGATTTATATTAAACTATGTCACTGTACTAGTTTAAACATTACATCTGAATGAAATAAATATACATTTATTATGTAGCAGTAATATACATGTATATACGTCCTATAATATACATACAAGTGACATTCATTTAGATACAATCAACATACACATATGTATCTGTAATATGCCTGTAACATACATAATGTATAGGCTTACCGTTGCGCCTCTATGGCTTTATTGTTTACGAATGTTCCATTAGCCGATCCCAAGTCTATTATATAGGGTCGGGTATGCCTACCCTTTGTACCATCATCTCTCTATAACAGTATAAGTCTGGGAGTAAAGACAAATACTAGACTACTCAACAGATAGTACTTACAGTATACTCAACAGATAGTACTTACAGTATACTCAACATATAGTACTTACAGTATACTCAACAGATAGTACTTACAGTATACTCAACAGATAGTACTTACAGTATACTCAACAGATAGTACTTACAGTATACTCAACAGATAATACTTACAGTATACTCAACATATAATACTTACAGTATACTCAACAGATAGTACTTACAGTATACTCAACAGATAGTACTTACAGTATACTCAACAGATAGTACTTACAGTATACTCAACAGATAGTACTTACAGTATACTCAACAGATAGTACTTACAGTATACTCAACAGATAATACTTACAGTATACTCAACAGATAGTACTTACAGTATACTCAACAGATAGTACTTACAGTATACTCAACATATAGTACTTACAGTATACTCAACAGATCTGAACTGTAGAACTGCGTGCTGTTTTGAACAAGATGGATGGTCTATAGGAATGTCTGCAACTTTCCTGTCTCTGCCCAGAAGGTATCCGCTCTGTCGGTGTACGTGTAGAACTGGTAGGCCAGTATCTCCTTTCAGTCACAAAGCAAAACAAGTTCAATTCAATCAGTTGGTGAGGTAACAAGTAGTAGGACCAAGAAATACAAAAATATAGCAGAATGCTAAAAGGGACAGATAAAAAGTAAAAGCTAAACATATACTGCATACGGATTGTCAGAGCTGAGTTAACAGCTTTGATAAACATCGACTATTATAAAGTTGCATAAATGACAAAATAAAGACATTGAGCAGATTTTTAAGAATCAATGAAATAGAGCCCTAAACATTGTAACAGAATAGTTTACCTTTGAAAGGATACAGCCTCCATTTCAACTTGGGTTTACGCGCCTCAGGAGGTTCGTTGTACTTCACCACAATTCCTCGGAATGTGTTGGTGTCGTCTGCTAACTTACCAGAAAGACCATAATCTGGTTTGGCTTTGTCTTCTTCTACTTCTGGCTCCTTCTTCACCTCTACAAGCATGAACAACTAATATTCTGAACATAGGAGAATGTTGAATAAAATCGTAAAAGCAAATGAATAAATTTTATTATTATAATTGATTCACATGCAGAAGAGAGAAAGAAAATGACACCAGAAGCGTACATGAGGTGAGAGTTGAAGGAAAATTGAGCTAGGCCTCCGGCAGCCACCCACTACTTGAACAGAACAGAGTGGATATAGGTGAGGATTGATTTATAACCTATGCATGTACGCATGTACGCATGTACGCATGTACGCATGTACGCATGTACGCATGTATATAAATTTTTATTATAATTCATTCAAAGTGTATGTAGGTATGTATATATAAATTATGTTGGACAATCTTTTTGCTTATTATCAGACTAAAATACAAAAATGATACCGGAAAAACGGCAACTAAATTGAAGGCTTCAATGGAAGGAAACTTAACATATTACTGTGCATATACATTATGATGCATGTTTAATTTACTGGACTGGATGGAAACAGACCTGGTTTCCCATACTCAAACCCCGACACATCCTCCTCAGCGCCACGTCTTTTCCGATTATCTACTCTTCTTTTTTCATTTCTTTCTCTGTCATGCTTGTATCTACCAAAAGCCAAGTTATAATTACACATAAATATACTGACTACAAAACTTCCGCAAATACGTCAAATAGAAGGGAGCAGCAGTCACTGGTATTACCGGTCAACATCTCGATCGTGTCTGTGACTCCTGTGGTGGGATTGATGACTCCGGTTGTGACGATGGCTGCCACTGTGTCGGTCAGAAGGTGACCTCTCCTTATCCATTTCTCGTACTGGGCTGACTTTTTCCGTTTTTATGTGTTTAACTTTTGTGTTCCTCGAATTATATTTTTCCTAAATGAGACATAACCATTGGAGTTAGAATTGTGGTGTTGTTGAAACATATAATATTAGTTAACAAAAACTTTGATTAATATTATAGAGAAAAACTAGAAAATTATGATTCATTTCAATTACAGAAATGTATAAAAACAACATATTTCATTAACATTTCAAACCAATGAATGAATGCATATCAGTAATACCACTTGAATTTTTTTTTCATAAACCCTAGACGTTGAAGTCAACCCTTACCCTAAAAGTCAACCTTTACCTTAAATTGTTTTTAAATTACAATAATTGCAAAAATATTTAAATAGTATTATTAATTAATCAAGCTAAAAAGTCATTTGAACAATAAAATTACTGTTACAAACAAGTAGAGAGAAATAAACAAGGTTTTCTGCAAATAAAAGTGCTATTTGTGATTGTAAATATTCTTTCAAAAGCTTGAAATTATCAATTAATTCTAAAACGACAAAAACAGTTAGCCTAGTAAATTCTGCAAAATCTGAAAGTAAAAACAAATAAATTTAAAAAAGATTACTCAAACATATTTATAGTCAGAAAGTTGAATTTCAAAGGCAGTATGTACATCACACTAATCCTAGTATATTTCTACTAGTAACATTCAGATTAACTTATGACTAAAATTAAAGTAAAGTATCGCCAATAGAAAATAGCAACTTTAAAATATAATATAAAAATTAATAGCCACAGTGACTGTGAGTATTATCATCATGATTGCCGTTATGATTGACACCATTATTATCATCATCATAATAACCAGAGTGATAGCAACAGTCACAGTGAAAGACCCATAGTGATTGCCAGCAACTTATGGCAATTGTAGATATCTTCACAAAAATTAAAACGTAAAAGATGACAATATTCATATTCAGTATGATTATCATCATGATTATCTTTCAAGTTTCAATATGATAATGAAACTAAATGCTGAATAACTCGATATTCAATTACACAACATAAATATCAATTTATGAGCCCACCACCAGAATGAAAATGAAATACTCATCAAGTCATAGTTAATCTTGAAAACCTAGGAATCATACTTAAACTTGAAGTTAAACCAGCGTTGACATGAATTATGAATACTAATATGAAACTTCAAATGTGAACAGATATTGTCAATCATAATATGGGTATGAGATTGAGAATGAGTGTTTTACTCGGCCTCGCAGTGTGGGTCACAGTGCATAAAATTAAATTGAAAAAACTCAAACTGCCTACCAAAGTTTTTTGAAAGTACTAATATTATTGGGAAATAAGGTAATATTATCATCACTATATTTGATTTTACAATATTGTTAACAATTTTATATTAATATTTATTGCTATCAGTATTAGTATTAGAATGAGAATCACTGTCACTATGACTATGACATTAGAATAAGATTCAGATTGAGTATCAGTATCAGAATGAAACAAAGTTAATACTTAATACTATTAGTTATTGTTAATAATAATATTAATAATTACACAGCAATTGCAAATAATCAGTATCAGTATGAGTATTAGTATGCATTATGATTATACTAACTCTAAGACTACTAATAGCAACAATTACTGCTATATAAATGCCAATGGCTATGAGCAATGACTCAATGAAAGAATCCCTGAATCAGAATGATAATAATACTAATACTAATAGTAATAGTAATACTAATAGTAATACTAATAAGTAATACTAATAGTAATAGTGATGCCTACCAAGTCCAACGGTGGAGTTCTACTTCTACTTCGAGATCTGCTTCTAGTTCTACCACGATCCCGATGTCTTCTGCTTTTGTGATGATGCTTAGTAGAAGAACTAGACATATTGTTAATTACTAAGGCTTTAAAAAATACTGTCTCGCTTGCTCGCTAAAGCAACCTAAACCAGTTATCATAAAAAATACCACAGAACTGAAGAAGGTACTATTATTCGTTTAGGGAGAACCACGAAAGTCACTTTCCGGAAATTGCCTCGGTGTTCTTGAAATTAAAAATGGAAAGGTTTGTTATTATATCGCGCAGGCTCCCTGACCTCCCTACAGAATTATTGCGGAGCCAGGTTTTCGAAAAATTATCTACATTATAGTAACTTTAACATGCCTTATAACATAATTTAATGCTTGATGAATTAACTGCGCAGTAATCAAAATAAACTTCATTGTTTATAATAACTCAATATAAAAACGAATTGTATGTTGTAAGTTGTAACACTTCCCACTGATGAAAAGTGAAAATATTATAATGAAAACCAGCTGTGGCAAGATCAGTTACAATAACAAAGATAATGCATTTCCAAGTGCCTATGAGTAATGAGTGCACTCTATTCTGCATTACTGGGAACATAAATATGGGATAAACTGTCAGTACATTTGCATCTAACATTGTTGCCATTTATTATGGTTACATATTCAAACTCAAGAGACCCTGTTAGCCACTTGAGTAATACGGAACCCCTCAGTAGAAATGAATGGGGAATTAGGTAGTTGAATTCCTCAGCAGCAAATTGAAAAATGATACAATAACTTAACACCAATGTGAAACCTTATGACTCACTGCAATAGCTCTGCTCTCAATTTGTGTGGCAAGCGAAGTTGTCTGCTCTGTAACTGAGCCCATGGAATTGTGAGCAATACATTATTTCGAGCAGTATAGATTTTTAACTCATTAATTGGTCTTTAATTTGCCTTTAACTTATAAAACATGTCTTTGCAAGTTTTCTCTTTTGAATTGCAAGGTTACTAATATTTTCTTTTTAGACTTTCATAATGAAAATTGCTTGAAGCTCACTAAATAAACCCACAACATACACTCTCATACATTTATTAACTACAATATAGACAACAAAAAGTATTTTATGGTACATAATGTAATGCAAAACAATTTGACAGTCACAAGTTTTTGTAGTGCGCATGATATGGTTATTATAGTAGATATTTAATACTTTGCCAGCTTTCTAATAATAATAATAATAATAATAATAATATATATATATATATATATATATATATATATATATATATATATATATATATATAGATATATAGATACTAAAAACCAATATAATTATTATGGTTTTCATGAGTAGAAATGTTATGCATGGGGTTTTAGGAAAAGACTTTTCATATAAGTGTTTAAATATAATATTTTATATATTAATATCATTCCATATATACACGTTCATGAGTTAATAATATATTATTTTACTAGTAAAATGATTATTACATATCTGTAACTTTTTTGATTTTGAGAAAGACTTACTATGCAATGTAATTAACATAATATAAAGATAAATATCATAAGACAAAAAAACACTGATAAATTATGATCTACTGCAACTTATATCTAGGCCAGGCTATTATGAATCTGATTCGATGCACAGCACAGCAACACTACTTAGGAGTTGTCACATCTATATGGTAGTCTGCAGATGTTCCCTAGCAACCAACCAGCGTCTGCCACCACTTCCTGTGCGTCGTCAGATGGCTGGGATCTCTCTAATACTAGTAGCCTGCTCTACTTGGGGTATCCTCGAGGGCATGAATATCCTGCTGTATTTGGGTGGCTGCGCGTGTAGCAGAGGTTCGGAAGTATATTGATATGAATGAGGGTCCCTTTTAATAGAAAGTAAAATGTATCAACATTTACCATGAAGAGTATGTTAAAACAAAAGAGTCGTTAGTACAGTGAAGATGATTTAGGATGCGTACGTTATGTCAATGCCACTGATGAAGGACATTCAGTACACGTTGCTTCTGGGCCACATGATGAGCCGATGAGCATGCTTTGAAGCCAAGTCTACTTAAAACCTACTATCAGAGTTCCCATAAGGGACATTACTATGACGAAAGCAGCAGCTAAGGACTGCCACTTTGCAATAAGGGGAAGAACAAACTGTCCATCAAATCTATCATTAACAAGGAAAGTGATGGCTATATCTTTTGAAACATTACAACTTATTTTGAAAAATATCTATGTGCCTATAAGCTACTACACTAATAGAGTATTAGACATAGTTCTGCTTATTACACTTTAACTGTTAGACTTTCTCCATCATTAAGTATTAACAGAGTTAGGAATCTCAGTCTACATAGTTATGGGTCTGGGTTGGTTTGAAACTTTAGGTCACATCTAATTTAAACTGTCAAACACATGATGAGAATTTCAAGACAAGGAGCAGGGCATCTGGACAGTTATATACTACCAACGTAGATTTTACCATAGTTCTTGCTGACAGCTGACTAGATCAAGCTTGAATTTAAAAAAGATATCACTCTTGGCTCAGATCATATGATGCAATCCAAATGGAGTATGTTGAATAAACTCCTTGATTTCATGCAAATTGTTACAACAGTGCACCTAGATATTCGATACTTTAATGACAAAACATCTATAAAACGAGTAACCTCAAATAAACATGCCAGTCATTTAAAAAAGTGTAATGCCTGCAAACTGAGTTGAAAGGCAACCTTGAGATCATTGCAGCAAGAATAAATTAATAGCAGCCTAAGGTATAAAAGTTTATGCATTTTTCTTGACCACACCACTGAATCTGGTTTATAACCTGTTTTGATGATTTCCAGAGAAGGGCCTGGTTGTATATTTATGTTTACCAGCACAACTCACCGGCAGTTTTATTAGAAACATAATAACAACTTATTTATGACTTTTGCAGTGCAGTAAATTGAGTGTCAGTTTTTTATTTTTGAACTTTGAAAAACTAGAAATAAAGTATGTTTGGACGGCAAGCTAAGTACAAGTGTATTAAAAACTTTGACTTGCATTAAGTATCAACGTCTTACTATAGACAAACTAATTGAGCCTTAGTATAACTTGACTAGCTTTAGAATCTAGTAGCCGAGGAAACCTGCAACAACCTTGAAAGAAGTGTATAGACACTCACCCATTGAATTCGGGGTGGTCGTAATAATAAAATGGCTGCTGAGCATAAGGAGACGCTAAATCCTCCTCATTGTAGCTGCCAGCAGCATATGCCGGGTGATCGGCAGTGGAAACCATGATAGAACTGGGATTAAGAGTGTAGGAGTTAGGAATTTCATGCCTCGGCTTGTTTACAGTAGCGTATCGAGCGTTAGAGTCATACTGTGGCCGAGTGACAGGGAGTGTAAAAGAATCGTAAAAACTTTGACCAGGTAACTGTAAAACATAAACAAACAAAAAATAAGTATGACTAAACGGTGTTAAATAATAGGATATGAGCTGTTAGCTGTATTACATCTAAGGTTATACTAATTGGGTGAAATAACTAAGAGAAACCACTTGTTTGCCGTGTTTAAGCTGATGAGACACACAATTATCTTCTGGGAAAAAGTCTATATTTTGTGAAGCTTTTGCAGTTTTGGCATTTTTCATTTTCCTATTTTAGATGTATACCTTGTGGTTTCACATGCAGCATTTGAACAATTATGTTGAAGCAGGTTACTTTCTAAAACCAATGAACTTCACAGAACCAAATATTTGACTTATTTAATTAGTGAATGTTTTCCAACATAATAAAAAAGACTGAGGGCCATAGTCTACAGGAAATGCTGCCGTACTCAGAGGTGACCAGCCTAGTATATTATTGTAATTTCATTGCATCCTGTTGTGCCCTAGACTCTGTGTAATAAAAACAATATACTCTAAGCTGTTTTATTTTGAAATGGAAATAGTTAGGCTTCAGTTTACCAACAGATTAGACTTTGGTTTACTAACTACAACTTGAAGCAGTGATTTGCCAAATAAGTTGTAAGACTGCAACAATAGATTGCTTTTAAAGCAAAAATATTAGAAACTATAAAATGATGCAAAGCAACATCTCTCCTCAGTTAACACAAACAAATCTAACCCTAATATAAGCTAATATAAGCTAATTTATTGACAAATTATAGGTGCATAGAGTCATGCCGCTTTATTAGAGTAAAAAACTACCATAAGTGTAGCAGATGCGTATTGCTAACAGTACCTCTTGATACAAGTTAGACGCATCATTCTGTATGTAGGAAGGGCTGTCTACAGCATCTTTACTTGGCTCAGAATTCATGTCTGAATCTTCTTCTGCTTCTGAGTGAGAGCAGCAGACGGCTCTGCATCTAAAATTTGAAGAAAAATGTTCTATAACTTTGGTGAGCAATCACTAACTGAATTGCTCAATCAATTTCAGACTCGCTCACTGAAACGCTTCAAACCAAGACTCATAGACAATTAAAAAACTCAGTCTATTGAAATTTCTCTCCTGTTATACTTGAATGCTGACTCACTCACTCACCCACTCCCTCACTCCCTCACTCCCTCACTCACCCACTCACCCACTCACACACTCACTAATATTACAACCAACCAACCAACCACACAACTTTTTACATGCCATTTATAGATGCCACTAAATGTGAAACGATTTACTGCCACATCTAAAATTAAATAACCCATACATCCTACCTTTTTCTTGGTTCTGATTTTTCTAGAATATCTGAATCAGATCCAGGAGGAAGCTCTGGTTTTTCTTCTTTTTCACAGCAGGTACAACAGTGGATGCAGGAGCAGCAGCAACAAAAATACTGGAAAGAGAAAAGGCAGTATTGAGTATGGTAGCAGCCCACATGATAGAGAAGTAACTCTAAGTGAGCAGGGCACCAACAAATAGCAATACTTTTGAGGGAAAGGAATATTTTCCAAAAGACTCAACAGTTGAAGGAGTTATCTTCTCACTGTTATAACATGGTGTGCCTAATCTTAATAATAAGAACCAGTCGTAAATTGGTCTGCATATCAGTATGAAAACAATTGAGACTGAGGATGTATAGTATAAAGATTGTACCTAGGTGATTATGAAGCTAATATTCCCACCTGAAAATGCACATGTAATAGTAAAAGAAATTAAAGCTAGTCTGAAAGTATATACCTTAGTAATTCAGAAGGCCTTATGATTCGTAATTCATAAATTAAAAGCATTTGAATCATAGAATACAAGAACACAACTGATGATAATTTTCTTTATTCAGCTAAGGGAAGATACATTTTATATAAAAGAGCTAAAGCATAAACAAACAATTAGAATACATATATTATCTAATTGTCTTTTCTCTTACATATGTAAATTCATCTTCTAACATAGCATTTCACAAGAAAGCAAATGTCCTTTACCTTCCCAAGTTGATGCTTGAAGCTTTTGCTGAAGATAACAACTGTGAAAGGTGTGAGAGCCGCATTGAAGTAAACCGAGACGACACCAATGAGATGGATGAGATACCAGTACAGGTCTTCTTGTTCAAAAGAGAAGTACCACCTGAGAGTGTGTGCCCATGTAGGAGCCCACAGCAAGGTGAATTGCACCATGAGAAACAAGGCTACTTTAGCCATAGTTCTTCTCTTTCTTACAGACTTCTTTAAAGTCCCCGGCATACTAGCTCGGCTATCCACAGTTCGCAATGTATTGGTCTATAAAAAGAATAATAATTGACAGAACAGATTGAAATCACAACTATTAACTGAAACACTTTTTGATAATTTGTTAAAACTAAACAATTAACACCACATTTTATATAACAGCTAAATATTTTCTCAATGTAATAAGTGACATGAAATGAAACAAGACTGTCAATTATAGAATTGACTTATCAGGTAAAATATCTGTTTGAATCACAGAAAATCACACGAATGCTGAAAATATGGCATGATGTTGACGTAACGAACCAGTGGAACACGCTCCGCTGTGTACAGCAACTGACCTATTGTTTACATAATATTTTGATATAACATCAAATATTTAAAGTTGACTGGGGCCAACGCAGTCTGACTAACATGTGAACTTGTGTATAAAGACAAATTCTATAGCTCCACTGGTTCTAAAAGTATGCTTTAAGAAAAAGAGACGCCATATGCAATAACAATTATTCAACGATTGATAATATTAGAACGAAGCTAAGTATGGCTGCTGTCTAGAATAAGGTCACAAATATTAGCCTGAGGTTGCGAGTTGTCATAGAAATCTAATTTTTGACATAACCTAAGCCCTGCATCAAATACCTCAACTATAATCACATCTAATTTAATTATATATCGAACATAAACAGAAATAAAACTTTGACAATTTTAATAAGCAATGTCTGGTTTAAAGAGACTTCAACTTCAATTAGAATCATACTTGAAGCATAATCACTTAAATGAATACATAAAATAAAATGAGTGCGGAATGAAAAATTACTTGGATCATATAACCAAATATATCTCCTAAATTGAAACGAATTAAAGAGCTATATTGACTGTAGTACATTACATGTTGACATTAGGATTAAACTAAATAAATAAATCAGTTTACTAAAAAGCTAAATGTGAACATGAGCATTCACTTATGATTGCAGATGGCTAAAAAGATGGTGAAAAAAAGAATGACGATTTTACTTTTCTTTCTAAGAAAGAGAGAAGATATCTACCTTCATTAATGAGTTACAGTTAAAATATTCTATACATTTTATATGTGGATACTGTGTTAAGTTGGTTTTGGTTCATCAAAGCAAATATTATTATTTGTGTTCCAAGTGTTAAAGGATTGCTCTATCTTGTCTAATAAATGGCCATTTAGGTCAAACACACATAATATTGTGTTTTTCTAAGCATGCATTGACAAAAAGCATTTGACCAAAGGTAGAAAAAGTTAGTTGAAGTTGAGGGTGTAGATTGGTAACAGCCAAAACGCCGATTTTGAAATGAGCTGGGAAATGTGACGTAACAGCGCCAGCATTCCTGCTGGTCACGTGACTATACAAATGAATAACTATAGAAATATGACTGTGAGATGTAATCTTTCAGCTCGTAATTTGTATATTTATAGAAGTGCAAATGTGAATTATCTCAATCTATAGTTTTTTGACATTTTAAATAACATGTATGTGATAACATTAGGCCATATTTTGCTTGTAAACATTAGAAAAAAGCCTTGCAAAAACATGCATTCTTTAGGATGAATGCCTGCGATCGATCTAAACTATGTCAGATTGTGCAATATTACGGGCACACCAAAGCTGACCTATATAGCGCACTGTAACTGCTTGAGCGTTATTGGTTGATGTTGTGCCCAGCAACCTTGAATACTAGCGTTATAGTTCGCACGTGCAGCATAGTTACTGGCGTTCACACGTCACGTATTAGGCTATTCTTTTTCATGGCTGAAAATTTTACCTCCCTCAAAATTGGAGTTTTGAAAAGCTGTTTTCTAGGCACATATTCCTTTGCAAAGCCAAAATTGTTTGCATACACATTAGATTATAGTTCATAATTATAATGTGATTGTAATAAACTAAGATTGAGCAATCCTTTAACATATGCAACACCCAGAAAATCAGATGAAGCCCAAGCATGCAATGCGTTGAGCAGCAGAAAAGGTTTGAAAGTGAGTATCAGAACCAAACATGTTTATGCCAATGTGTGGGTTGTGTGTATTTTCACAGGAAACTGCTTCTCAAACAATGAGTATTCTGTCATATAATAGCTGCCCAGGAGAGGCTAAGAAAACATGTTTTTGCTGCTGTGTTGCTTCATAAGGCAAAGCGTGTTATTCTACGTCTAGCCATTTTGACAACAAGATATGAAAATTCTCAACGGAAGCTTTAAAATAAAGCTTAAATGATGTCTGTATATAAGCAGCTTTTATAAAAAAGAATTAAAGAAACAAATTGAAGAAATCTCTTTGATATTGGAGCTTGTGTTGTAGGTGTGAAATAAACCTACCTTAGTGTTAGAGCTGGTGGTTTTGGTGAAAGTACCGGATCGATTGCTCCTGGATCCACTTTTCAGCAGCGTGCTGTCATCATACGCTGCCGCTTTGTTTTCTTTTTGCTTTTTGCCACAGACAACGCAGCTGAGTGAGAGGTAGAATATGAGACAGAAGAGAATCGGGAGAAGGAAGAGGAAGACGAGAGAAATAACGGTATGGGCCTTTGGAGCGAGGGTCGGCCATACGTCCAGGTTAAACACTTTACATCTCTACGACAATACGCAATAATACAAAACACAAGTGATATATAAATGAAATGCAATCTACAAATTACATGATACACATGTGATAAGGATAAAGTTAAATTATTTAACAAAATATATTAAAAGTGCATTGATTATGCATTAAACTATCAAGTACAACTTATTATGGTAATTGTGAGCCTTGTGCTTATTGCCCTAATGTAAATGTAAGGTGCTACTTTACATGGCAGACTAATTGATAATCTCTTGCTAATTTTAAGTCAACCTTTATTTAAGGATCTAGTAGCTATGAGGTTTATTGCAAGACATAATGATATAGAAATGGTACGGTACGAAAAACCTGATGAGACACAACCTGGAATAAATTTAAAAAGTTTGGAGTTACACAGAATGGCAAAGCTTCCTAAGTTTTAGAGTTGCTACTTACATTAATCTTATCGCCTTCCTTGCCATTGGTATCAACAGGAAATGAGATTTCTTCGTAAGCAAATATGGCTAGAGGTAGCCCACAGATGGCCCCAATAATCCATATAGCCAAGTTACCAATAAAGGCTTGGTTCTTAGCAGAAGTTCGGTGGCGAGGAGGGGCAGCAAAGGCTACGTACCGCTCTATACTCAGGGCTGAAACATAAGCAAATGTGAATAATACCAGGCAGTGGTTTTAAGATAATGTCCCACAGTACAGGGAAAACATTTAGACTGATTTTAGTAAAGGAGTAGAAAAAATAGTTTGGAAATGCTCATTTAAGCACAATTGATGCAATAATATTTACAGCCTAAATTCATTGTCAAATATATACTGATTACAGAGGAGTATAAAGAGGTGAAATATTATGTTAGTGGAAGACTAACATAATTACTAGAAGAATTTGAAAGATACCAAGTATAGTTGGCATTGTGATCTTATATAAGGATTGCTACACTCAAATCTTTTTGGCACAAGCATACTATTATCCTAATTGCAGCTGGTATACATTATTCAATACATTATATGCAATACAGGTTAGCACAGCTATGCACCAGGCCATAGATGTAGATATAGAAATGCTGTGTTATCAATGGGTCTCTTATGCTGTAAAGCATCTCCACATACTTTGGTGTCATCACTGAGCAGCATCACTGAATATTTTATAGGTGGGAAGAAAAAGACAAAGGCATTTAGACTTTAGTATATCTTAGTCACAGAAAGAAGAAAATGAGTCATTTTGATGAACTAACATACCATAACACAGTTTTTTGACAGAAATACCAAATTTTCATTTCAAACTACTGCACACAATTACTAATCGATTTTGAAGCTATGGCTTTGCACCATACATTTGAATTTAGTGAATGGTGATGTTTCCTGTGAAACATGCAAGCAAAACATCAATGATGAAAGAGACATCAATTATACACACTAGTTACTGATATTTTAATTATGAAAAAGGTTTTCGAGTAGCTGTATTTAGTATATTATGCACTGCTCATTGTAGCATTCCAGAATGCAATATGGTATACACGTGTCCAACAGAAAGATAACGCATAATATTATGTGCCGTTGAGTGCAAAATAAGATTTCAATTTGACTAGCTGCAACCTCTCTGTTTGTAATATACAGCTATTGTAAAGTCATACGATCCTCTCTCAACTTTTCACATCTAATTGTCACCTTTATGATTTAAATCAAACACATGAATATAATATGTAATAGATGTTTTTGGTTTTAATAACATTATTCACATTTTAAAGTATGAATAATATTTTAGAAATGTTTAATCAACTTCATGATGTGATGATTTGGTACATCTTCTATAGCATCAAAGGTCAAGACCTTCAGCTTGCGCCATAACAATTATACAGATGACCTATCAACAGTCATAGCCTTGTTTATCTCTATTTATGAAAACAATAACATTAAGCCTCAGTCTTGATTACCTGTTAGCCTAGGGCCACACTGTGCGTATTTTCGCATTCGAAAATTGAAATCACAAGTAGCAAAGATGTCCACTGTAGCGTCAGTGATGCGTGATAAATAAAGCTTTCATTTTTAAATCCCACTCGCTTTCAATAAAACGCAATTTACTGGAATGTAGCCCTAAAATAAAGAAATTGGGCTCGCTGAATAACTACCAGCCAATTAGGTGACGACGACAGAGACGATTCGCACTTGCGTTGAAAATGCTGAGCGACAAGTGCGAAGGTTTCCTCAACGCTCACAGTGGACACCTTTGCTACTTGTGATTTCAATTTTCGCATGCGAAAATACGCACCGTGTGGCCCTAGGCTTAAAGGAGAACTGATAATTTCAACACTGCACTTGTCAATTTAAATTAGTCAAAGGAGACTGCTTTCTAGAAAGTTTCAATTCACATGAGTGACAAGGCTGTGATGAGACTAGTGCTGTGCTCTGAACATGCTCCGAATATTTAGTTATACAGGTGGCATGTCTCTGGCAAGTTTACGAAACCAAAGCAGCTACAACTTGTAGGCTACGCCTACCTACTTAGTGCCACCATGTTTACCATCCTTCATTTTACAAATGCATTTACTGACTAAAAAAAGAAGTGAAAAGCAAGATTTACTTGAAGCTTATGTGTTCCAACATTCAATATTTAACGATTTTGCAAGGTTAGACCCCAGATGACCTCGGGTTAAGGGCAGAAACCAGCTGTATAGTACATGCATTGTAATCATGGCAATCATTAAGTAATGATACTAAGAATTTCACACAAGCTTAGTGAAAAGATTAACTATCTATAAAATCATCAGATGCCAAAACAAGTATCCAGTTACTCCGAGATGCAGGCTACCAAATAAAAGACACAAGATAAAATCACGCTTAACTAGAAGCACCCTGAGTTTGTGTAACTTGATTTTAGGCAGTCAGTAAACAGTGCTGGGTGATTCATTTTGCAAAAAACATCTTTCAGCATATAATAAAAATTGGCAAAGGAGAATTGTAGATTTTTCAAATAGCCTAGTTCTAGCGAAACTTTGTAGCACGGAATGCTTTCTAAACATAAAATAAAGCAATCACACTTCAAACTAAAATGCTAAACCAAGAACCATAAACCTAAGCTAGATATTGTACAGCTGCATATGCACTTATACACTTGACAAGTGGAAGGGCAAGTGCTCAAATACAGAACTCTTTGGTATAATTCCCTTGAAAATATCTTGGTTTAGTGAACACTGATTGTGATGCCAAATACACCAGCTGTTTACCACAGTCTTGGCTAGGTTTCCATGGCAACTCGTGCTTATGATTATCCAACATTCACTGGATGCTCATATGTTTGAATGATCATACAAGTAGATTCTCATACCTACAGATGAATTTGTGGTTGCAGCATAAACATATGGTGGTGGTTTCAATCTATACAACTCTTCCCTAACATCGAATGAAAGATCCATTCACAAAACCCAAAACTTGAAAACCAGTGACTGAGTAATAGGTTTGTAGAAAGTAAAGTGTATCATACCAACTAGACTGAGCATGGAGATAGCCAAGGCTCCTTGAGGCACTGCGTAGATCATTTTACATCCTATCTCCCCAAACGGCCATCTTTTGTCCAACACGTAAGACGTGGCTATCATGGGTGGACAAATCAAAAGCATAAGCAGGTTCGCTATGGCTATATTCAGCAGAAAACTGTTGGGGACATTTCGAAACTTCTTAGCCTTGCAGATTGTGTAAAACAATGCCCCATTGGTTGTGATACCTAAAAAGTAGCTAATCAGATTAAAATGACAGTCATTTTAGTAACATTGAGAAAAGTATTAGGTGTGAACCTTATCTAGTAGAAGCGGGAACTTGTTTTGGCTGCTAGATGTCAGACAGCAAATTTTTTATTGCTATTTATAGCATTCGAAGTGTCAACTTGATATTTTATATGTCTTTTAGCAAACTTCAACTGATCATCAAAAAAGTACAATGAAAATTTGAAACCAGGATAATTCACAGCAAGTGTTCATCATTTACAACATATACAAATGTTTCAAGTTCAGCAAAAGTCGGCTGAGCCTATTACAAAATACAAATTATAAACAATATGTTGAAAATAGGCACAAAGCTTAGCCAAAGCTTCTTTTTGCAAAGAAAATAATAAATTTATTTAACATTACATCATGATTTGCATAACCTGCTGATTTGTAATGGTAGGCTGTTTCACCAGTATATTATTATAATGAAAAATGAATTCAAGCTTTCTATTGGTTGAATTATCTTCCTAAACATGATCACAGTAACAGACAGTGTATCATTGTTTTACCTGATGAGAGGCATGAAAATAAGCAGGATTATATGTAACAATACAGCTACAAGTAACAATGCACTACCAACATTAATTAAATTAGTGCTGCAGTGGATTAGATAGAGCTCACAAGTTCTAGTTTTTGGATAATCAAATACATGCTCTTGCCCTGAATAGTAGAGAGTGAATCAGGTAACTAACAGTACTAGTAGAACAGCAACGCCACGCAACACATTATGGCATTGAACAAAGCTTTCACCGTCTTCCACTCCCCATAGTGATATTTATATTTGAGTTTTACTTTTTTAAGACTATTTTGAAACTAAATAAGAAATAGTAAACTTGCTTAAAATGTAGAATAACTCAAAGATTATAACACTCAGTTACCCACAGTGATTGTATCTTACTAGGTCACCCACAGCCAATGTATGCGGTAAGAAAGTAATTCGTGATAAAGATGTTTTAAAAAAATCTAATCTAATCAGGTTGTGTATATTTTCTAGTTCCTACAAAGAACAGTTCCCGCATATAATTTACTGAAAGCTACAGTTTTAAAAAAGAACAAGCAAGTATAAATTAAGTTGAGTAAAAAGCTCTTGGCGCAATCTACATTTGAAGAAACCAGTTGCTTAAAATTTATTAAGTAACAAGTTACGCTTGAATGAGCAGAGGTGAACTTTGGTAGAAGAGTGCTGTTATCATAAGCTTAAGAATGTTACAAACCAAAGTAAACTAATTAAAAGACCATTACATTTCACAACTGGCTGTTACATAACCAAAGTCTGGCTAGGAATGTGCTTGATGCTGACTTTTTTTAATATCAAAATAATGAAGTCCACCAAATCATCAGGAGTTTGACCTAACAACTTGGAATTCAACAGTTGCTCAATTTGCATTCCAGCAGCAGTTCCTGGGAGAGAGGGGGATGGACTATTATATTTTGATTAATGTGGTGGCACTGTTTTGAGAACTGAATATGAACAGTAAAACAAGAATTCTCAGCAATTGATTGCTTTAATGCACTCATAAATTTATTTATTTTTTGCTTGAGTCACCATAAGTAGGCCAAAGGAATTCTCACAGGAAACTTTTAGAAGGCTAAGAGTTGTTTTAGTTGCACTTTCAGCTGCAGAAGGCAGCCGAGTACGGCTCCAATTACTTCTTACTCAGACTATGTTAGTTTAACAGGGAGCCATGAGGTCACTGTTGACATGACGCAACTCCAAGCATGTTTAAACTTTAAAAGTAGATGGCCTGAGGCTAATTTACAAAAGAGCTGAGCCTTATCAACCAGCACCTTATTAACCTGAATACAGGGTTAAAGAGGCGTAATTTTATCAGCTAACTCATAGACGTGTTTATTTTATAAATAAGCAATATTTAATGACACATGTAGCAGCCAGCTAAGGAAGGAAGCAGAGTTGGTGTTGGGTAAAGAGAATTTGCATATGTTACGCTTTAGTGTTGAAAATTATTATAACCAGAAAATAAAGTGGATCTATTTTATAAATTCTGACAAAACAAAAATGTTATAAACAATAAACTGACTGAACTGCATTGGTTTAAAAATTAGCTTTGTTACTGATATTTGTATATTATACATGCTTAATTATGTTTTATTCTTAATTAAAAGTACACAAAATATTATAACAGACGAATAAGTTCAGCGAATTTGCTCCTTTACAGCAAACTTTACAAATGAAACTCAAACTAGGGCGTGGTTTAGACATTTAGCTGCTTTGAGTGAACTTTCAAGATTCAGAAAATTATACAGCTACTTCAAACGCTGACTTGAGAAATGCTGCCTCTACACAAACAGTAAAGTATAAACTAGATACGTACCAACCAGAAAGCATATCCCAAGCAAAACCGGTACAGCCGTCATCTCCAAGTCGATTCTAATGGATTGTTTTGTGGAGTTATCGAAGGAGTCAAGATATTTATCTCGTGCAAGAGACGCATCATTATGACCGGTTAGATCAACGTTTACAGCCATGACTGTTACCTATACACTGGGAAGGTGTGTGGCAGCAAGGAGGGGTACGACTATGTTATAAACACAAGCTGCTCCTTCAGCTATACTGCTGCTAGAGTTCGGAAGTCAGCTTTTGATGTCAGACGCCCAGTCAACAGTTTATCATAATAAAATGGAAGGCAGGTGATAATCTGGTTTTATTAGCTATAATGAGAAAACCTGCGACCTTTGACCCAAGCTTACTGCCTGTCTGTGTTTATTTCAAGGCACCAAGTTACAAGGAAGGATAACTCTAAGAAGCAGTATTTATTTGGGAGAATATTATTATGAAAAAATATTATATAACAGAATACCAAGCATGTTGAGCGATATATGCATGCCGAGTGAAAGCAAAACTAATATAACATTAGTAAAATAGTATGATTGTCAAAGAGAGTTAAAGTGAATGTAATATACAAAATATTACAAAAATATAAAACATATCAACTATGTGTATGACTAGAAATTAAAAGACATACAAATCATGCTAATAGCAAGTTCTTCGTAGGTGTATAGCATCACATAGTAGATGGCACAAGAGTAAGTAAAAGGGCTACAAAATGAATTAGTTTATTACCTAACTTTTAGTAATTGTTTTCACATGAATAAACGCACACCACTGTGATTGGCTACTCAAACATGTCGTTCAGGTCAGCTAATGTCAGCGGCAGCTCGTCCAACGAGGCGGAAGCAGAGAGCGTAGACTGAGAGATCTTGGACATGATGGAATGAACTTTCTCCTCAATAGTGTGCTTCACTATAAACTTGTGCACGTATGTCTGCCTAAAGCACAAGGAGCTACATGAAGTGTGTTACACACAGGAGACACATTTGCTCACCTATATTAAAGTGCTTAATAAATTTTAAACACGCAACTAATATAATGAAACAAGTGAAACAAGTGAAACAAGTGCAATGACTACAGGGACTAGAGCTACAGAACCTGAACTCTGAGAAATAACTTGTTTACGAGAAGACGTACTGCATATCTACCAGAAAGTATGAGCCAATCAGCACGTCACTTACTTAGTCTGACCAATACGGTGTATCCGACCAATAGCTTGAGATTCTTTACCAGGATTTAGCAGAGGTTCCAGAAGTATGACATGGGTAGCCTCAGTTAGATTCAGCCCGTTAGCACCAGAGGAGAGGGGCAACAACAGTACCTCCATACCCAGAGAGCGGGTGAACCTGTAAGAAGACATCACGACATTCGACAAACAAAAGCCACAGCTTAAGTTTTAAACAACACTTCAAGGCGAAACTACCTGATATTGTACAGACAATTCTCTTACATTTAATACAGCCGTGTGATGCAGACTCCTGAAGCAGACGTATAGTACGTCTGCAACTTCATCAGCTTACAAACACAAACCACAAGGCAAGTAAACATGAATTCCCAACATTCTAACCCACCTATTGAGAACTTTCTGCCTGTGATTCCTCACACCCTTGTTCCCGTAGAGGCAGGAAAAAGGAATGGAGTTTCTAACGAGCCCATTTTTAACAATTTCCAGCAAAGTGATCCAGGAGGAAAAGACCAAGACCTTAGCTTCAGGATCCTCTCTTGTGATAGCTTTAAGATAACGAATAACTTCTTTAACTTTAGAAGAATAATCCCCCTACAGCAGTGACCGGTGAATAGGAACCTGGTATAGGACATGATACCGGCTGAGCTACACCACACCATGAGGTAGTTACAGACTAGACAGCTTCATACACAATATACTGGCAATGCTTTACTACTAAATAACAAGACGAGTTAAACGAAAGAAAATCAACAGGTGGAAAAGATGGTTTCTCCTACTCCATACCAGAAATCAGAGAGTGAAATTTAAACAATCTGAACCAGTTAAGACTCACAACTGCTGATAAACTTTATTCTTAGAAATATTTAGCCAACTTATAGCCACATAGAGAGTTTATAAGACTTACCTCGACTTCAATATCCGAATCTTTGAAGACAGAATGTCCGGAACTGACGTGAGAAATGTCTGTCAGACGAGTCAGCTCTCGGCAGACAGCGCACCGGAATCTCCTCCTGTCAGCGAAGAGGGAGTGAGAGGCGAGGGCAGCGACGCACGTCATGCAGAAGGAGTGGCAGCAGACGAGGACAGCCCAGCTGTGGCCGAGATGCTGCTGGCAGATGGGGCACAGTTGGGTGTTTCCGGATATGGGGTCAATAGGCTGGGGGTAAGAGAGAAAGGCATATCAGCAGGTTACAAAATCTTTCTTACAAACTTATTAAAAAAGGCAAACTGATGACAATTTGCAAACCTGACCAATAAAAGATTTATAAAAATATAAAACTTAAAACTACTTGCAACACCTTCAGGTTTTGTATGGTAACAACTGAGAATGAGAAATGTTTATATTGGTGCAGCAAAAATTGATAGTGTCAGGGACTCTAGCATTAAATCGTGAAGAACTGCATATCATTCTGTCACGTTCACTGAGACCATGCCACACTGAGTCATGCTGTGTCACACTTCGTCATACTGTATCACACTTTGTCATACTGTGTTACACTTCGTCATATTGTGTTACACTTCGTCATACTGTGTCACACTCAGCCATACTGTGTCACACTCAGTTATACTCAGTAATACTGTGTCACAATCAGTCCTACTGTGTCATACTCAGTAATACGTAGTTATACAGTCATACTGTGTCACACTCAGTCATAGTGTGTCACACTCAGTCATACTGTGTCATACTCTGTCATACTTGCGCACAAATCACCTGAGAGTCAACGTGTTTCAAATAGTTCAGCTGTCTCAGCTGTTTGGAGAGCTCATTTCTACCAGCTTGTTCATCCAATTTCTAAAAATAGCAGAAATATAATATTGATGTATATAATGTAATAAAAATAATAAATGCGAAACACACAACTTTGAAAAATCTATGCTTGGAACAAAAATATGAAGGCTTCAATTAGCTGTGAGAAACTTTGCATATTCAATACATATTATAGAATTTATACACCTACATTAATATGTTATCCTGTACTGGGAATAACCTGGAAAACCCTAGCAACACCTCATTATTCAGTTATCTAAAAAACTCAACTACTGTAAACTGTGTGCAGGAGGTAGAATTATTTGACCCGACAAATAGCGGACAGCTTTTGCTGATAAAACCTTTCATGTAGACTGAGGACCCATTTTATCTAAACAGCTGTGGAGTAATCTAGAGAGTGAACCTTATATAGAATAGCTAACCATAGCAAACTGACTATGGTTAGCTATGGCTTGAGAATGAGAAAGGGAAGAAGTGAAGTGGGAATATTATCCAACCTGTTTAAATTGAAAGGCATCCAACATGTCGGGCGATAGAACATATGAGGGGATATCGGAGTTGTCTTCCCACGACTCCCTCAGCCTGAACCGTATAGTAGCCATAGCCAACTCATCAAAGGCAGCAACTCTGTTCTTTAGAGCCATCCAGAGGTTTCTCGTTGTCTACCAGACATATACATAGTATGAGGGAAGGCAGTTTTATACTACGTATACTTTACTCTGGCTGCTTGCCAGAGAGAGGGAAGAATTGAATGCATTCTATTACAGTGGAACAAATATAACTCAGTCTATTTGATTGTATTTCACAAGCCACACCTTAAAATGTTTCTTCATGTTGTCTATTAACTTGAGATGCTCAGCACCAATCTCTAAGGACACCTCACAGGTGGTGTCATCACAGAGTGGCTCCCGCGATCTCCAGCGTCTATAGTGAGAGATGACAGCTTTGAGCAGGCACTCGGTGACAGATGGCGCCCAGGTGCCTTTTCTCTGCTCCTCTCCATCTTCGTCAATGTATGTCCTGTTATCACAACGATTGGTTACAGAGACAAGTGAAACCTTAACTGGGTCCAAGCAGCATTCATCCTCAAATACTTTGACATTGAAAAAATGGTCAAACTGCGAAAGTTCACCAACAACAAGCAAATGGGTACTGAAATTAAAATAATTATTGACAAATTTAAAGCATTTTACAACTTTAAACAAACAATGCTGCTGATGAACAAAATTACACTTTAGATTAATGAGCTTGCTAAGGAATAAGAGCCAACAAAACGAGGTGCTAAAGTTATACACATTACATGTTCTCAACTCAACAAGCCAATGAAACTGCTTGCTTTATTTTTATATAGACGCGAAGAGCCAATGAGCTTACCTCTGACTGAAATCAAAGAGCTGGTACTCTAAAATCTTCAGCATACGTTCACACCAGCAATAGTGACATTCGGAATCGTTGAGACTAAAGTCAGGCCTTATGCAGCAAGTTACTACCTCCTTCACCAAAGAATCCTTAAATCCAGCCTTCAGCAGTGCCTCTACAGCTTCTGTACCCGCTTTGTATGCAGAAACCAGCTGGGACCACTTACTTGTGAGGTAGTAGGACAGGCCTTGCACACTACAGAAATATGGGACCAGTGCGTTACCAGAATATTTGTTTACAAGTATATGTCTGTGAGAGAGTTGACGACATACAATAGACAGTGCCGTCTAGTGCCAACAGCTTTGCTGTTATCAGCTTCATGTTAGAATAAAAGTCAGCTTGCCACTCATGACTCAGTTTTATTGAATTTTCAAGCTATATTTAGTAACTGTGGTAGTATGTGTAAGTCAATTGGCATCTGAAGTCTCCACTACAGCTAGAAGTAAGCATTCACCACTGCTATTAGGTGGTGAGTAACAAGTTATGTCATAGCTTTCTTAGCCGAAGTGTACATGAGGCATAAATGTAAAAGGGGACTTGGTGTAAATTAAAAATACTAAATATACTGACCTGTAGAAGTCTACAGTAACTTGACTACGATTACAGATAACCAATGCTTCTGAGAGCAAATCCTCGGTTTGGCAATCAGCCAGACGGAATAAATTATGCCAATAACAGTTAGAGTCATCAAACTACAAGTAAGCAGAGGAGAGTCAACCAACAAGATAGCAAGTGCTCACTCGTTCGCTCACTCGCTCTCTCACTCACTCACTCACTCACTCACTCACTCACTCACTCACTCACTCACTCACTCACTCACTCACTCACTCACTCACAATGATCCTTCAAACGTTAGAAAAAACAACTTATACATTTTTAGCCACACAGTATACAGTCAGCCGAATTTTCTATGTATTTAAATGTTTATGATAAACAAGCAGATACCGTTTCTGTCATTAATTCATCTTCACAGACTGTGTCCAGCAAAGTTTGGTAGTTGGACGTCACCGTGTTAACTGCTGACAATGATTTTTCTAGAAACTTATCTCTAAGCTCTTGCTCGTCCCTCTCCAGCTTCTCTGTGTCTATATGCTGGTGCTCCGCTGTTCTCCTCAGCAACAAAACATGCCTGAAAACCAATAATATTGCAGAAACTTGAATAATAGAAACATATTTACTTAGATAAGAGCTCCAACCAATCACTTGAAACACCAACATTGTTTCGTAGGTGTGTTTATAGCTTCACGATTTTTAGTCAAAAAATCAATTTGACCGAGTGGAAAATTTCACCGAGCTGCATTGCATTGAAAAAGCCACTTGCCGAAATTAATGTCTTGCAGTGACATTTTTAGCCGATTTCATATTAAAAAAATGATAAATTCATGTAGATTCTCACCTACGCTCACCTATCTCTGCTTTGTCCTGTTCGGGTAGAGGGATAAATTCATGTAGATATTTAAGTATTACTTTATTGAATAGATGACTTAAATAAAAATAACTGTAGTGTATGTAGTAACTGTAGTGTATGTAGTAATTGTAATGTATGTGATAACTGTAGTGTGTGTTGTAACTGTAGTGTATGTAGTAGCTATAGTGCATGTAGTAGCTGTAGTGCATGTAGTAACTGTAGTGTATGTAGTAGCTGTAGTGCATGTAGTAACTGTAGTGTATGTAGTAGCTGTAGTGTATGTAGTAGCTGTAGTGCATGTAGTAACTGTAGTGTATGTAGTAGCTGTAGTGCATGTAGTAACTGTAGTTTATGTAGTAGCTGTAGTGTATGTAGTAGCTGTAGTGTATGTAGTAGCTGTAGTGTATGTAGTAACTGTAGTGTATGTAGTAGCTGTAGTGTATGCAATAGCTGTAGTGTATGTTGTAGCTGTAGTGTATGTAGTAACTGTAGTGTATGTAGTAACTGTAGTGTATGTAGTAGCTGTAGTGTATGCAATAGCTGTAGTGTATGTTGTAGCTGTAGTGTATGTAGTAGCTGCAGTGTATGTAGTAAGAACTCACCTTAGGTTGTGTGTAGCGTGTATCAACTGTAAAGTGTCTGTTCTAATATCTTCATACACTGTTGAAGGATTCAACACCTCCAGATACTTGAGTACTGCTTCGTTATACTGATTGTTTCACAAGACAAAAACAGATGTGCAGTGACGTCATATAATATAGAAGGCTAAATTCAGATCGATTGTTTATCTGCTAATACTCTACAGGCTAATATTACTACTCTACAGGTTTATATTACTACTCTACAGGTTTATATTACTACTCTACAGGTTTATATTACTACTCTACAGGTTTATATTACTACTCTACAGGTTTATATTACCACTCTACAGATTTATATTACTACTCTACAGGTTTCTATTACTACTCTACAGGTTTATATTATTACTCTACATGTTTATATTACTACTCTACAAGTTTATATTACTACTCTACAGGTTTATACTACTACTCTACAGGTTTATATTACTACTCTACAGGTTTATATTATTACTCTACAGGTTTATATTATTACTCTACAAGTTTATATTACTACTCTACAGGTTTATATTACTACTCTACAGGTTTATATTACTACACTGATGCAGAAGGAATGCCACCAACCAACCTCCTCTCTCATAAGATGGCCGGAGGCTTGGCCATTGAGACCAGCGACTATCGACCGGTGGGCATCCTCGCAGCTGACCTTGACCTTCTTGATTGTTCGTTGCATCAGCTGCTGCATTGTAAGGTTAGACTTGGTGACAACTTTCTTCTTAGCCTTGGCCCCAGACCTGCTCGCATTAGCCCTGCGCTCCCAGCGCACTGTCCGAACCTGGCCAGCTTGCTCATAGCAGAGCTCAGGGTAGCAGCAAGATTTCCTCATATTTATAAACGGAAGTAACAACTGGAAGAAAGAAAAGGGATTTATGTTACACCTACACAGCTGTCTCTATATACATTATCTAAACCAACTTTTTCAATATGTGCACGAATATAACAAAATATCTGTTATATGAAGGAGCCATCAGACAGTTGGTGACGGAGCTAACTAAGCACCATAGATAAATAGAAATTATATCTGTTAAAATATTTTACTGAAAGCAGAAAGACAGTGTAGGCTATGAGCACATTGGAATCACCACGTTATACTGTTGAGTGTTGTGAGAAATCTACGCCACTGGTAGACACCAGAGCAGTTATTGGACAAATTTCAGACGGTGACAGTAAATTTACATTGGTTAGAATAAGGTGGCTCTAAATGAAGCTGAACGCTTGAAATTCTGATGACAGAAGACATCACTATATGCATAACCTTTACAGGCAAAACGAAAACAACATGTCTAAGAAAGGTGACTTACTTTGTTGACTTCCATGGGAGAGAGCGAGTCTAGCCGCACACTCTTATCAGGATATTTCGAGTAAATCTGTTGGAAATCAGTCTTGCAAGACGAGTACATTTGCCGATAGTAAAACTCTTCTATGGCCGAAAACATGACTTCATGCATGACGGTGTGTTGATCTGGTAGACCAAGCTGAAACAGTACATCATGATATTCCAGCAGCAGACAAAGAAAGTCATGAAGATATTCTCAGCAGACAGTAGCATTCCTTTGAGTAGCGTTTACTTTTGAATAAATTTCAACAAGATAATATTAGGAAATGGTTGCCGATTTACTAAAAAAAATTCCAGTTGGCAGCAACGAGACGTTAAAAGACGCTGTCCTAAATGGAACATACCTGGTCTCTCACGTCATTCTTGCACGTCCTCCACATGACATGCTTCAAAACTGTGTGCAGGTTATTGGGGAGCCCAAAGCAGTAGGGCCAGTAGAAGAAGCCCTCCCACAACTGAAAGCATAAACACGGCCTTGAACTCAGACTATTCAATATAGACTGACATCTTTGGAGGAACCAGTATGTAAGTAATACTGGACATAATATTTATGAGATGCTAATAGTTCACAGAGAATGTCATCGTCTGGTAAATTGAAATTCTTTTCCTGATTTAACTTTTGTTAAATTTAGAAGTTGATTAAAAGAGGACAACTCTGCATTTAATTCAAAATTTTTGGTTGAATACCGACTTACAAAACAGTAGATATTAAAACGTTTACTGATATTTTTAAACTTTTAAATTTATTGAAACATTCTAACAAAGGAAAAATCTGATTGGACACAAAGTCAGTGGTTTAATCCCCAGTAAAGGTCATTAGTGATGTTAGGAACTAGGAAGGGCATTCAATCATAATTACTCCTGTGTCACAATAGTGAAAGTATTTCGCCTGCTTTAAAAACACTTTCAACCAGGGGTTATCAAAGGGTTTTGGCGACTATAAACCCAAGTGGGTGTTTTATGATTGGATGAAAGCAGAACTATCTTGAGTTTCCACATACATGCAGCCCTAGTCTACAGTATGAAAGATTCCACTAAATGATAGGATGAACTTTCACCGTCTCTGGGTTCAGTAACACAAAGACTGAGAGGTGAATTTTATTTTAAATCTCTAGAGATTCAGAATCTGTATTTAATCGGTAGATGCTCCAACCTGATAGCAGAAACTCACACTTTTCACTGAGAAAGGATGAACTGAGAGGAAGAGGAACAGTCCGTAAAGATCGTAAGCAGACGTGTTGATAGGAGTCCCCGTCACACACCACCTGTTGACAGCCGAGAGTTTCAGTGCCATTTCAGAGGTGGCAGTTGCTACGGATTCCACCATCTGCGCTTCGTCCAGACAAATCTACATGAAAGAAATACTCCTTATCTACCACTGTACTGTACCCCCCTTGCTATATATATACTCACTATCCACCACTGTACTGTACCCCTTACTGTATATATACTCACTCCACCACTGTACTGTACCCCCTTACTGTAGATATACTCACTCTCCACCACTGTACAGCTGTCAGTGGGCTGGGCAAAGCAAGAAACTTCTTAGGTTTGCGCAATCTCCGCCCACTGTCACTGTTACTGTGAGGCACGTTGGTGGTCTTGAGCTCTGCCCTCAGCACATTGTACGTCGTGATGACGATGTCTTGGGCAGCGAGAGTCATCGGCTGTACGTATCCGGATGTGGGTGAGACTCCCTCATATTCCTGCAACACATCGGCCGTCTTGAGTGAATACAATCTGATAAAGAGTAGAGATTAAGTAACTACAAAGTGCAGAGAGTTTCCTTACCAGTACTTTGAGGCCGGAGGAGCCGATATGCTTGTGGATCTCCTCTCTCCACTGGTGACTGATGCTGGACGGAGTGACAATGAGAGTTGCTCCACTTTTGATTGGCTCCTAAGCGAACATATCAACAGCTAGTCATACATATCAACAGTTAATCATACATATCAACAGTTAGTGATACAGTGCAGTACAAATAGACAATGTATTGGCAAAGAAAACTTGGCAAACAGATGAGATTTGCTGCCCCTTATAACTGCATGTCAATGCTGTAGCATCTAAGAACATTCTGGGAAACACTGATTTATTTTCAGCAAAAAAACAATTCAAATTTCAAAAATAATGTGAGAAAAAACAATTTATAGCAACATACTTGGTTGATATCCCAACATTTACAAAATGTAGTCAATAAGAAGTTAAGTCACACTATGAAAATGAAGGTTGCGATTAGAGAAGTTTAGAATGTTATGAATGGGATTGTATCTAATAAGAACTTTTTCAGGCTGCATACACATGAGTCTTGGAAGGTCAGGGGTCAAGTTGACCAATGGCAGCAACCATACACCAGTGCTGACTAATAAGTGACTCACCGAGGCAGCGTGGCAATGGGGGCACTTGTACGCTCCCCGACCAGGTTCTGTGACATCATACCTTACACAGAAAGCGTGCTGACGCATAGCACACACGCTGCATTGAACTTTGACCTGTAGAACAGCAACACAACCAATACTGAATAACTTAGGGGCAAAGTAATAATGCAGTTTATTGCTGTACGTTTTCATTAGCTTTGTACGAACAAGTTTTAGCTAGTTCATGGTTTGCATCCTTTGGTTTTTTATATGGTTTTGATTTGAATGTTGGAATATTGCTGGTTTGATAGCTAAACTTAGTGAAATGAAAAACTAGAACAGGAGACCACCGGAGTTCTTACAACAGATAAGAGCATCAAGTTGGACACAGTCTTTGAATCAAAGCAGCCGTGTTATGAAGCTTACTCTATTAATAGAACGCAATTTTCATCACGAAGAAGCCAGAAGCTTCTAGGGAACGTAAGGAAGGATAGAAAGAAGCTGTAAGCATACCTCATCAACCATATATTCACCACAAGTGCACTCAAACTTAGCAGAAATGCTTGATACAGATACTCTCATTTCACTGTTTCCTGCCGGGTGTTGGGCTTCTGAAATTGATGGAACAGCTAGTGAAGTAGAATCAGTTGATGGAACAACCAGTGAGGTAGAATCAGTTGATGAAACAGCCACTAAAGTAGAATCAGTTGATGGAATAGCCAGTGAAGTAGAATCAGTTGATGGAACAGCCACTGAAGGGGAATCAGCTGTTGGAACAGCTACTGAAGTAGAATCAATTGATGAAACAGCCACTGAAGTAGAATTAGCTGATGGAACAGCCACTGAAGTAGAATCAGTTGATGGAACAGCCACTGAAGTAGAACCAGTTGATGGAACAGCAGAGGTATCAAGATTTGTTTCATGGATATTTGAGATTTTGATAGGATGAGCATTGTAAGTATGTAATGTAGGCCTTCTTAAAATGACGCCTTCTTCAGCTTCATTTGACGCGTTGACTATGTTTACAGTTTCATGGAAGCCTGCAGCTTTTGAAGAATCATCTCCTCTTTTGCTTAGCCTGTTGAAGAAACTTTTAGCCGCAGCATCCACTACACAATGTTCTCCAGCGTTTAGAAGGGGGGTAGGAGAGAGGTCCCGCCTAGGATTGCATACCATGCAAGCAAGAACCTAAAAGAAATTCTGTGTTTTGTTATAAAAATATGCATCAAACATATTTCAGAGATTTGAGGCTTGTCAGTAATTTCCAAACACAAGAGTAAAAGATAAGACCGTGTTTTGAAAGACAAGAATTCTAATATTCAAAGACCAGCCAAAGCATCTGAAAGATGAAATAAGATGAAGTTGAAGTTATCTATTAAACAAAGTATATAGTTGTTACAAAATATTTTGTCAATGCAATGATCTCTAAAGATGGTACACAGACCTCCACAGTCTTTCCTAGTCCCATTTCATCAGCCAATATACCGCCGGGTGAAAGTTGAAGACGTGGAGGTCGTTCAGTGAGAATTCCACTATCTAGGTTTCCATGTAAGTTTGAATGAAATTGGGGGAACAACTTCTCTACATCCTTGGTGTATGCCTCGTCATGTAAACCTGATGACAAGTTTAAGTGATATAACGCTAACGCTTTGGTGCAGCAACTCATGTGCTCAACAAACTTTTACTGTGTTTATTTACCAAATTTTGTATAACAGAAGACATGCTCTTGCAAATCTATTAGGATATCATGTATATGGACCACACACGACACTTTTATTCAATCAATGAGCTCTAAGACAATACCAAGATTGAACACCATCTACTGCAGGATTGTGTTCCTAGCATACTTGGGAATTCCATTTCAAAGTACCACTTATTAGACAACTCCCAATTAACCAACCCCTTTCTTTGCAAAGCATCCACTTCACTGCATCAACTTGATAACGTCTCAACTTTGCCAGAAGATTCCGTTTCCTAGTCAGAGACTCTTCTCCTTCCTCCGCTTCTTACAACATCAACAATTTGATTCAAACTGTGCTCGACAATTGAATGTATTTCCCTTAGGCAATTATATCTATATTTATTACTATATAATTTATATTTATAGACAGCATAATTATGTTTATTAGCTGTTGTAAAGGAAAGGAAAACAAAAAGAGAACCATGTAAGTAAAAGACTGTGAGATTTTCAGTCACTCAAGAGCTTGCTTCTGTTACCTTTCCAGTAGCTTCCTTGTAGTTGGTCCTCGAGCTGCAGAGTGGGGTTGGAGCTAGAATAGGACTTCTCCTTGATAGCTGAGTATAGAGTGTCAAGGTCATGGTGATCCGATGGCAGTTCCGGACAAAAGGGCTGCACTACTGCGAGAAACATACATACTATAAAGATACTGTTGCTACGAGATGAGCCAATCACGGCTGAATGCAATCTAAGGACAACTGTACAATATGCTATATGCATTTATATATTGTATTTGTAGGTATTTTCAGCAACATAACACATTAGTGATGAAAGTTATGCAAGTGCAGCAAATGGCTCCAATATAAGGAGAAACCATCTGCATAATATTAGCACTACTATGAAATGCATATTATTATAATAAAGAGAATAATTGGGCTTAAGCTAGAAACTGCAACTGTAATTTTTGTTACATGTTCTTGTATAACCCAAAACCATCACAACAGAACATGGCGAGATATTATAACAGATGTAGACACACTCTACCTAATTAGTTGGGCAACTCCCTGCACTGTAGTAATGAAAAGGTAAACAGCAGAACGTAATGCACGGGAAAATATATGTATAGGCTAACCTGATTGGCTAGTTGATGTTGACAAATCAATGTGATTGGTCAGAGTGAGAGCAGCGCGCAAAGAGTAAAGCAATTTTTGCAGATTAGTAGAAGAGAAACTCCCAAATTTTGATAAATCCATGATATACTTCCCATCTACATGCACCTAAAGACATAACAAATATATAACATTTCAATGAATAAACATCAGGAAGACCAAAGAGGTTGAAAAAAAAGGAGAAAATATTATCAGATTCACATTTAGCAAAGTACAACATTGATGATACAATTATGAGACTCGGGCATGAAATAGGAGGCAGAAAAATTACACTAAAAACAAGTATATATATATATATATATATATATATATATATATATATATATATATATATATATATATATATATACATATATATATATACATATATATATATATATAAATATATATATATATATATATATATATATATATATATATATATATAAAACAAGTATATACATATATAGATGTCACGCAGGTTATACTGCCCAAGCTGTACCATACCTGGACTGTGAGTACTCCCTGGTTGAGGGTGAAGAGAAGATGGAAGACATTTTTAGATTTACGAGTCGACTGTCCTAAGAAGACTTGAGAAAGAAGGTGAGCAATTTCAGGCGACTTAAAAACAGCCATGTGATAACTTCTGAAACTGCAACACAGAGAGGAAATAACCCAACTGTGTGATGGCATCAATTAGTATTCTAACCACTTACTTATTTATAACTGCTTTGCAATAAGTATTGACAGCTTTTAGAAGAATACTCCAGCTACCAATGAGCTGGCCCAAGCAAGAACACTGCATAACCTTAATCTTACCACATCAAAATATCACAAGATGAACCTAAAAAGGGAGTAAAATCATCTGAATTGAGTGACAGAGGAGGTCAGCGTATTCACATTACCTGTCATCTACATCTTGATAGAGGAAGTGATTGCCGTGTACGCTATCAGCTACATACAGCCATAACTCATTAGCTTGGGAGGGAAACAAATGAAGTTCTTCAGAGGAGAGGTGTATGTCAAAGTCCCCTATATATCTCATAGCTAGTAGATCTTGATGCCCCTGCAGTTGACACATTGCCATATTATATTATCTAATAGTATATCAACTATAATATTATGTAATAACTTTATATAACAGTGTAATTGTTACCAATCTTTGAAAGATTACAATACAGAGCCTATGGCACACAACCTATGAGCATTATTGACAGATATACAAGTGAATAGTTGATTACTTATTGAACTGTTTGACGCGATAAATTTTGTCGGCGCATTAAATCCAAATATATTTAAAACAAAGTGTATCAAATATAGTCCTAGCACAATTTAAAATAACTTGACACCCAGCACTCTCTTTTGTATATACAATTAAAAAGAAACAAATTGATCAAAATCAAATTTAACACTAATACTTTTTCGTTCTGACTATATATTTGATGGCGTGCGTGTCGGTGTGTTCGTGTGCAAACAATATCAAGGCACTCTACAAACTGTGCCCCAATTATATGATAACTTGTAAAGAGACTCACTTTCGCTTCTCGTCTCTCCAAGTGTAGGTAAAAGGCAGCTTGATCCAATAGTGACTGTAACTCACTGTCCAGTTCCACTTTACTAGCCTTTTCTTGTAGTTCAACATGATCCCCGCCACCTAATTATCATAAAGAAAGGCATGAAAATATATTCTTTGCTTAAAAATTTTAGATATAACAGCAATAAATGCTAGCTTGAATATATTTTAGAACATAGAAGCCCTTTAATTGCAATAACTAAAAACCACCTGCAGAAGCATGCAAATTGAATAACCTGCGTGTTATAATTATGAGACTGAGGTTGATTATACAAGCTTTGAAAAACTGGGAATATTTAAAAACATTGAATCTAAAATTCAAAGCATGTTAAAAATCTTACCTGTCCTATCAACAATCCCAATTGGCTGCTTTTTAATAGGCTGAGCTCTTTTTCGTTTGTTGGGCATGATTTTGGGTATTATTCTGAGTTTGTTATCTTTAGCCTGAACATAATTGTATTTACTTGTAGATGAGTTGGTATTCACAAAACACATCAAAGGTTGTTACAAAAAACAATGGCAAAACTCATTGATGTCAAATTATATTAAATTATAGTACAGTTAAAGAACCATTGAATGACATATGAGCTAGAACTCGCTAGCTAAAGCACAAAAAATTGCAAACTGTTGTGATTATTTCAATATCTGATAAGCTGAACTACTAGCCTACTACTACTACTACTACTACTACTACTAGTACTGCTGCTGCTGCTGCTACTACTACTACTACTACTACTACTACAGCTACTAGTACTACTAATAGTAATAAGCAATAAATATAAGTATACTAATAGTAACACAACTAGTACTAGTACTACTATTAGTGTAAGAGTTACTTCAAAGTAAATTACTATTACTTATTACTATTAGTATTACTATTACTTTAGTTTTACTAATTAGTAAATAGTATTACTATTAGTATTACGGTATTACTCATACTCATAGTATTAGTATTAGTATTACTAGTATTAGTATTAGTATTACTATTAGTATTAGTAATACTCATAGACATACTGATTATAACTATAATTATAAGTATTACTATTAGTATTAGTATTAGTATTACTATTACTATTAGTATTACTATTAGTATTACTATTAGTAATACTTATACTAATACTCATAGTCATACTGAGTATAAGTATTACTATTAGTATTACTATTACAGTATTAGCATTAGTTAGTATTAGATTTAGCTACAGTTAGGTTTATATACAACTTACAGTTACTCATACTGGTGCAGTTTAGTGTGCAACTTGAAATCAGAAATTTATGTAACTTAGAAAAGAAACAGTATCATACTGAAGAATTGTTCTATGAGCAGCTCACAGTTGAGGGTTACTGAGTGCAGTAGTTTGCCGTTCTCGCCTAAAATCGAGGATTTCAATAAACCCCAACTTCAAACCTTAATCATTTGCACTTAATCACCTCAGCTCGAAGCTGCTTATAGATTTCAACAAAACTAAAACAAAATCGTGTTTGAGTTTAGCCTACGCGCAAATAAAAATAAGACTTTCAAAGACGGTCACCCGTCCTAGTTATAAGAAACCGTGATTGGCGGGAGATTGAAAGCGACGACCACTGAGCTAGAAATATTTCAGTTCATTTCCAGTTTATTGAAGACGACAGCCCCAAAAGCAATGGTAAGGAAATAAATGGTTAATTGAACTCTTTAGTTCGCTTGTGATTTTTTACATAATAATATTTTATATTAGAACTCGGTAGCTAATTCTAGTTTAAAGGTTCTTTGGTAGTAATAGTTTCAATCAAATTCAATAAATATTATTTTATTTTATCAATATCATAAAATTAAATTTAAATGACAAAATTAACTGGTTTAACTTTAACAATAACTTTTACTTCAAGTTTTGTAATTGTTTTCTTAATGATTAAATATAAATGAAAATTTGATATTTGATTTTTTATTTTATATTTATTTGAAATTGTTTAATTATTTTAAGTTGAAATTTAATAATAAAATCAATACGAATTTCATCATATCATTATCATTTTGATTATGATTGTGATGGTCATGATAATCATAATAATAATAATGAATATAATCCAGACCTGTATCTAATCATCATTATAATTGTGGTTATCTATATGATAAACTTTAAATGATTATTTTTATGAAGTGGTTATGATGACCATAATTATAATGATGATCTTGATTCATGATCATCTTTATCAATATGATTTCAATATCATGGTTGTTATGGTCGTATTCGTATTGCTATTCTTTATTATTAGTATAATTATAATATTAATTATTATTATGTTCTTATTTCTTACTGCTAGTAGTAACACTAGTAGTAGTAGCAGTAGGTACTAGTACTAGTACTAGTAGTAGCAACAGAAGCAGTGGCAACAGTAGTAGAAACAGTAGTAGTAATAGTAGGTGCAGTAGTACTCATCATGAATCACGACTATTACTATTAGGCTCACTTTCTGTATCAGTAAATAGGAATAACTATATTTATAGTTATTGCTCCAAAAATAGTTTTTTTATGTTTGTCACTTCAACTCAGTTTAAGTTTATCTTTTATAATGAAAAATTAGGTAGATAATTAGTAATTACATCTGATCTATTCTGATAACGTCTAATTGAATTTTAGTTTTAAAGTAATCAATGTAAAACCATCATAATGGTAATGAGAATAAAGCTTTATATATAGGTACTCTTCATTCCAAAATTATTTTCGAATATTTACTATATTTTCATAATCATAATGAGTCACATCTCCAATTTGATATAATGATACTGGTAGTGGTAATAATTATTCAGGAAGCTATATAAATTTATCAGCTGTTTGAAATATTACATTATATCTTATTGCAGATTACTCCAATACACCTTTTTAGCATTGTATGGACACACAATTTTGTTTTTGTGGAAGTAACAAATATAGTATGTACACCATAGTGATAGTAGCAGCTGTATCTCTGTCAATCAGTTTGCTACTATAGTGTATATCATCATGGCCACAAAAACAATTATTAAAATGACACTATTACTAGTTGGTGATAATCTGATTAAAAATTACTGTTGACAAAATAAACATTTATATCCTCAAAAATAGGCTAAAATTACTTATCACATTCAGCCAGCTGAAGCTTCATGCTCAACTAATCTTATTTTCCCAAAGGTCCACATACTGGTCTTGTTTATCAAAATAATCATGAATACTTATTTTCATTCTGGGGAGGCTGTTACATTTGTAAGTGCTTGGATAGTCATGCTTTTAAAGGAATTCGTTGTTTAAAACATTTGAGATGAAAGAAGCATTTAAATGTAGGAGCTGTTGATGTAAATATAGTATTTTTACTACACCTAGCATTTAAAAACCCCCAGATTATAGTGCTGTTGTATAACATAGGAAGGTGAAATAGAGTCAGGGAGCAGTTGTCTAACATCTCCTGATTTTAAACGTATAACTGGAAAGTTGAGATTAGTCAAGCGTAGAACGAGGTCGAAGTTGTCTCGTGAGATCACCAAATCTCAAAAGAGCTCCCTGCAGACAAATGGCAGCTCTAGTTTAGGTTTGTATTTCATTATATGCTATCACCACACTTATTACCACTTGAAGACTATTAAATCTATTATTTGTTTAGTGAATAAATGTCCGTCGGTGTGATTAACTGTAGAATAGTGTGTATCAAAAAAAGAACCAGTAATTAAAACTTATATAAATTATAGCAACTTTTATGAACTATTGCAGCTGTTCGAAGTGTAAACCCCTTTAAAAGCACATCAAATATTACTTCCTCACTGAATACACCACCTGATGGTCATACCTTGTGTAAAACACCTGAGCGAATTGAAAGACAAACATCCACAGAGTTGTGCTCTCCTGGTGACAATCAGTTTGTCATTCCCAGCACGCCTGAATATGACACGTATGTTATGACTTGTTGCTATGGTAGCATATTTTAGCTCTACTGTGATGTAGAAACTAGCTTGTTGATAGACTAACAGGTTTGTTATGATGACTAGTATAATAAGTGTAGCTGATTTTGAAAATATTGCTTGAGACAATATTACTAAACTCTGAAATCGTTGTAAAAAATATTGCATGCCTCATTTCACTTACCTGGGTAACAGACTTAGTTGTTGCTTAAAATGATATTTTCAAAATTTGGCCTCTTTAAAATCAGTTTCTGACTGCTTAATATAATAACTATAATAGAATAAATATTATAGTATACTGCATACGATAAATATAGTATAGTGAATATAATATATAAATACAACACAGTAATATAAGGTTGATTTTACTTTATTCAGTACAGAAAATATTTCTAAGACTTCATTTGCAGGTGCAAGAGAAGACGAGTCTCTTCCTGTGAATCTCGTGACGATGTATCGAGTAACAAGGTGAGAATCTATAGTTATATCTACCTTTCTATATTCTCTAACTTTCTATATTCTCTACCTTTCTATTCTCTCTACCTTTCTATATTCTCTACCTTTCTATATTCTCTAGCTTTCTATATTCTCTAGCTTTCTATATTCTCTAGCTTTCTATACTCTCTACCTTTCTATATTCTCTACCTTTCTATATTCTCTACCTTTCTATATTCTCTACCTTTCTATATTCTCTACCTTTCTATATTCTCTAGCTTTTTCTGGAAAGCCATTTAGATTTGATGCATTGAACCAGGTCAAAACTAAGCATTTCTTCATGCATTGGATCCACACACTACTGGGTTTAAATGAGTGGAGAGGAAATGCAATGCTGTGATTCTTTTAGTTATGGGAGAAAACCAATTGGTTTTCTCCCATAACTAAAAAACTCCCTCAGTCATACTAATGATAAGCTTATTATAGTTTAAATTGGTGACTAGGGACTCCTAAACTTCAAGCAACTCCAATAGTTACCAACTCAACAACTACTTCTGTGCCTCTTCTCATTGACAGACAACATGATTGGTTTCGCAGCCATGACTTTGCTGTGAATACAATGAACGGGTGGATGTCTATATAACCACCCAGAAAGTTTGACTTTCCTTGCCTCAGTCTACGTTTTCTCTTCTCATTATTTGAAACCCTTAACACTTGGCTAAGTAGCTAAGTGTTGATTGATATGTAATCACGTTTGCTTTAGTCTGACGTCACGAAAGTACTTCCTGTTGACTATTCGCTGTGCACTAAACTCCGGCTCACCTCTGAGTACGACCTTACCACTCTGACTGAAGCATCTCTCGGAGATGAGAGTCAAGCTTTGGCAGACTTTATAATGGGTCAGGTCTGTACCAATTTCCTCTACAATTATATGATACACCAAAATATATGATATGATAATATGCGATATGATATGCCGATATGATGATAAAATCTAAGCTGATATGGTAAGAAGTGGTATAACATGATATAATGAGATATCATAACATAAAATACCATGTGATCAGACATGATATAATAATCACATTCCATTTCCTACTAAGATCAGCAAGTATGTAAGACAAACCAATCCATTGCAGAAAGAATCATCTTTGGCGAATGGATTTATTAAACACCTTCACTATTACACATTTCCCGACTTGCCATGGATTAATCTGTTTCCTCGTACCACTTCAGACAAGACAAAGAGCAGGTTGGTTTCTCCCAGTCTTGTATAATGATTCTCTCTTTTCTAGAGATGTATCCGGTTTAAACTGTTATATATGGTACATTGGTGGTGTTATATATATATGGTACATTGGTGGTGTTATATATATATATGGTACATTGGTGGTGTTATATATATATGGTACATTGGTGGTGTTATATATGGTACACTGGTGGTGTCATGGTGGCTAAATACCAAGCTTTAGTTTTCTCTCAACTTTTTTCTCATAATTTCTTTTAAAATTTTAAAATGTTTTAAATTTTTCTGGTAAATGCTTTAATTGCAGATTAGTTTTTAATAGCTTCAACAAATACTGAATCTTCAACATTTTGTTTGTTTTTAAATAACTAATCTCTTTGTCGATAAATAAACATATTGTCTATACATAAGCATACTGTCTATAAATAACATGCCTGCCTATTTTAAGCTCGTTGCCAGCCGAGGCACATTCTACACTGAAGATGCAATGGAAGTCAGCGTTTCAATCAGCCTATAATGGTCTGGTAACGAATTCCTCCAATCAGAGTTACTTTTACATGCTGTGTGACAGCTTCACTGTATTGTTTACTAGGTGAGAGTATTCAGTTATTCTCGAATGGCTGATTTTTTGTTGACCTATTTGTGAACTTTGACATATAAATCAGTATATTACTTTGCATAACAGTTGGAAAAGTAGTGATAACTAATTGATTTAATTTAGACACTTGTTTCTTTAAAAATATTTACATCTGCTTAGCTAAACATTTAAAGCTATGGAAAAAGTGAATTGTTGAAGCTGAGACAGTGTACTATTGGAATAGCTAAACATTGAAATAAGCTTCCTCTTTTCTCAATTTTACTTAAGCTGAAGGTTAAAGTTCATTGTTTCAAAAATGTTTGATTTTTTGGTATACCAGTAACTTTTCTACTGTATGCTGTCTTAACTTGTTTATTTAATGCTGCCGTTACCTGTTAAAGGTGTCAGAAGTGTGAGGTGCTGTCAGCTGTCATGTCACCCACAACAAGAGGTTTCAGGCAGCATCTTCAAAATAAGGGTTTGTGGATTTTAAACTTATCTTGATAGAATATTACGGTTTGACTTAACACATGTGACTGAGAAAATTAGTAATACACGATAAAACATAGAGCATTGCAACTGGTGGATGAAACCATTCTAATGGGTAAGTTAGTACAGTATTATATGTAAGTACACTATTGTCTGTAAGTTAGTACACTGCTGTCTGTAAGTATGTACACTATTGTCTGTAAGTACACCACTGTCTGCAAGTACATTATTGTCTGTAAGTACACTATTGTCTGTAAGTAAGTACACTGCTGTCTGTAAGTACACTGTTGTGTGTAAGTATGAACACTGCTGTCTGTAAGTACAGTACTGTCTGTAAATACACTGTAAGTATGTACACTGCTGTTCACAGGTGAGAGTTCCTTAGTAGGTAACATTCCACTTGAATGTTGATTGCAATTTTAATCAAAGTTTATTTTGTTGAGTGAGTTGAGGCAGTTCCTTTGATGACCTACCTGGTAGTCAATCAAATGAACGTGTTTCGAATGATGCCTCTGATACTCAACTTTGTGGGACTTGTATGTTCAGCAACTAAAGTAGTCCTGTAGCCCAGGCTAAATGTAACTCAGACTACTCATAACTCAGACTACACATAACTCAGACTACACATCTAATCTGGATAAAATTCTCTCCCGGGAAGGCTCTAGACAATCAAATAGAGCATCTCTGTGCTGTTTTATGTAATGTTCTCTTCAGGTTTTAATCCATACGTTGGCAAGTAATTTTAGAATGTAAAGTTGTTGATTTTGTTTTGGTGATTTTGTGAAATATCAGATTTCACTAGCTTGTAAAACTTTAATTAAAGCTGTCAGTACCTATCAAAAGTCTAGCATAACAAAATAATAGTTTTAGACTAAATATTATTTTTCATGTTAAAATCATACATATTGAAATGTAATTATATTATTATCCTATTATATATATTTGTAGGAATAGAGTTTTCCCTTCCCATTTCTGATGAACCTAATAAAGATAGCCCAGTCTCTTCTCACAGGTAAAAATGAGTTTGTAATATTAAACTAAATCTGCTCCAATTTCAAGGGATGATTCCTGATCTTGTCTGACGTGTTTTACTTATAAATATATAAGAAGACTCTATCTTCAAGACCTAATATACAGCATTGAAAGGCAGGATTTTATATGAGAGGGTAACTCCAAACTGTGTGTTCTGCCACTGCCACTCAACGTGTTGCTGTATCTTGTGCTGCTGGTTTAGGACTCAGTGTGGTTCAAAAGACTCCCAGTCTAATGTTTCATCTCTGACTGATGGAAATAGTGTGAGTGGAGCCGATAGTTTAGAGACCAGCAAACAGGGTGTAGCTGAAGAAGACCCGCTCGAATGGCTTGAGGATATTGGGCTAGAAAAGTCTCAATTTCCATCTTTGCGAGCTGCTAAAGTACAAATGTATGAAGTTTATACATAATAATCTGTACCTGCTTTTTCACACATGTAATCATCAGTAACATCATTTCTCATTTGTTGGTGACGAGGAATTATCCTATCTTACTCTGATTTTAGAAATAGTTTGTCACCTCAGACTTTTTACCTGCTGAAAATGATTCGATGTCTTCTTTCATTTTATTTAGCCATTCCTTGATCACTAATGACCAATTATATAGTTGTGGGAATTTATTGTTCAAGTCTAAATGGTTTTATTGTTACGACAATTAATATGGGAATTTCTCTATTAGTTGACTGGTTCTGAACAATTTGTCTGCTGATTAGTTGTCTTCCCACTGAAGGGAACTTCTCAATGTGAGATTTATGCTTCATTATTCAAAGCTCAATACTCTTTCAACTAAACAATCATATAATTATTTGCTTTGAAACATTATTTGTTAGACTTGAAAACACATTACAGGGAAGAAGAGTCTTTCAAAAAGATAGACTATCGCCCGTCCTCTACGTTATGTATCACTGGAAGAAAAATGTTGGATAAACTAAAGGTCTTCTTAACAGACTACAACAAGACCATCGGTGTGACTGGCCCTTATGCCAACACACCTCCCACTATTCTATCCAGGAAATCTTTTCTCAACGCCACAATCAAGAAACTCGAGGTTCACATCTCTTAATATCTCATATTTGTTGTAAAATATTTTGACTATAATTTTATTCTATAGATTATACCTAAGTTTAGTATTGTTAGTGATGCGTTTTTTTGTAACTTCCTTTTGTGTTTTGCTGGATATCTAAAAACTTTTTATAAAAATGGAAGATGTATTGCTATTGTACAGGTGAGATCTGGAGTTTTGATGGACGAAAGAGGAGAGAGGCAAAGTTATCTCGACTTGATAGGTCCGGTATTGCCAGGCATAATTAATGACTTGTTCACTGATGTGATTAGCACTGTGCCGTCACACCACGCAGTACATGTCCATCAAGTTAATCTTCATAACAGCTACGTCTGCAACTCAGTGTACAGAACTTGTGACCACTCTTGTCGCCCTGACATTCGACACTCGGATAGCGCGACATCTGCTTTTAAGTATCATGGAGGTAGTTTCTATTTCACTGATGTGAAAAAGGTAAAGCGTGAGATCAGTTACTGAAAGCACTTTTGGATCCCCCCCAGGAAGATGGATCTCTAAATCAGTATGATGCCTTGCATTACCTGCTACTATGTGTTGCTGTGGCTGTTATATAATATATGATATTTACTCCCTTTGAAAGTTTATTGTCAACGTGGCTACTGATAAAGCTAAAAACCTATGGAGATTGAAAGCATCGGCTAAAATAAGGGGGTTGCTTCATGAGCCTTTTTAATAATTATTCTCATTGTTCATTTTCCATGATTGGTTGAGCAGTTGAGAAATAACTTATTTTCAAGACTTATTGTTGCTGAAACAAAATAACTTTGACATAAATGTCCCAGGAGGGACATTGGAAAACTTATTGTTTATTTACAGGTGGTGCAAAAAACATTTCTTTATCTTTATTGAGTACACCGGAATGTTACTATCTCAATGTAGTTACCTAACAATTCTGTTTGTACAATGGTACGTTTAACCAACATTTTTTTCACTTTTTATCCTGAGATTTTGAATTTACAGTTTTATGCATCATGAAAGATGTTTCCGTTATTAAGTAAATTCTCTATTTTGAAAATATAGAAAATAAAATCTTAATAAATTAGGAAAATATTTCTACACCCACACTTCTTGCTTTTTTAGCGACAGCATGTTGCAATGATACGGTTTTTAGCACATAGAATAGGCTCACAATTTACACGATAGGGTAGAAGCTTGCATCTACTTTAAGAACAAATTCTCATTGACTAGCTGAAAGGGATTGATAATGTAACATGACGAGATTCCAGCCTTGATCAAAATGATTGGTTAAAATTTGAATTTTATTTTCAATAACTTTGCTATAACAAAAATAATTACATTTATACTAAGCAACTACATTATTGGTTGATAGTTGACCTAAAAGTTATTACGTTGGCATGCAATAAGATCTGAGCATGCACTTTTCCCTTTTTTCCTGTCCAACTTCAAATGTACATACTAGATGTCAATTAATGCGCGTCTTTATGATAATTAGATTACCAACATAAAACCGAAAAACATATTCTAGTATAGAGTTTTTCATAAACAACTTACATAAGCTTATACAATATAATAGATTGATAAAAGTGATTGGCAATATACATTATATATACAAATTGCAAGGCTATATCATTCAGCAACGATTGGTTGTGAGGAGATGCGATTTACTAGAGGCGAGCGTGGTTTGTCTGCAACTACCGGTTTGTGATTAGTGTTGAGGAAGCCATGGCATCAGACTCCTTATCCACTCGTCCATTTCCGCTGTCAAATTCACCAGCTTGTCTCGAGTAGACAAGTTTTTCGAGCTCAGCAAAATTTTATTCTTCATGCAGTACGTAGAATTGGAGAATGCCGAGCCAGGGCTCTTATATGTTGACTGCTTTGACTCGATGTTATAGAAATATTTCTGTCTTTGAGATTGGCTGTAGGCCATAGTCCACGGCTTACAAATGTAAGGCACGAAATGCAAACCAGCAAAGGTGTGGCAGCAATTAGCGTGATTGTGAAAGTCAGCTGCATAGCATAGCCTCGGCTCTGAGCCACATCCTTTTACTAACCTGTAATTACAGTTGAATAAAACATTGTCAATCATGCATTGAAGAGTTACAAAGGCTTATATTAGCTGCTCACATAAGAAATGGATATATGCTTGTCCAATAAGCACATGTGTATGATATACATATTACTAGATGTAAACAGATTCAATTAACCTGAAATTCAGGTGATTAGAGAGTAGAGCTGGGATCTCCTCTATTCTGTACAATTGTTTCACTCGAATTGGAGAGAGTCGAGTTCTACTCGTTCGAGTTATTGAACTGACAAACATCTTGGCCGTTTCCAGTCTCACGTTGTAACTATGTTTTCGCCAGTCTTCTCCGTACAGGAACAGGATGTCAATGATGTGAAGCGCATACATCTTCCTTCAACAAACACAACAGGTGATAATTGTAGCGTTATCTGCAGCTTTCATCACAGTACTGAATTGACCTTGTTGTGGACTAAGTGTATCAGTGTTATTCTGCTGAGTATACATTTACAATATAATTGAAATTAAGAAGTTATGCAGATGTAAGAAATTACACTATATTAGGGTAGGTACTATTACTGACCTTTGACCTTTGCCTTCTCCTTTGAGTTCTGGTAAAACTTCAGCCACAAAGAGTGTATCCTTGGGGATGTCCAACTGCAGAGGACAGTTGGAGTCGTCAGAATATACACGTTTCCAGGAGCTGTTACTTATACCATCCCATCTGAACACGTGGGCTCTGCCCATTGAGTAGAAATAGTGCAGACTGGGAGCTGTAGACATGTTCAATGTACCTACAAGATAGATATACGGATAGTATACAGTATACACTAGATAGGCAGTAGATATACAGATAGTATACAGTAGATATACAGATAGTATACAGTAGATATACAGATAGTATACAATAGATATGCAGATAGTATACAGAAGATATACAGATAGTATACAACAGATATACAGATAGTATACAATAGATATACAGATAGTATACAGTAGATATACAGATAGTATACAGTAGATATACAGACAGTATACAGTAGATATACAGATAGTATACAGTAGATATACAGAGGACGTACCTGTTACAAACACCTTGTAATCATACGCACTCCTCACTTCTTTACGTATCTCCTCCAAGTCACATGGTACACACTCCCCGAGTGGTGTCAGCGGTTCATGACTTAGTAACCTCTGCACCCTCTCTCCGGCATCACCTTTCTCTGGAGCAGACCGTAGCTCGTTGGGAACCTGAAACACACTTGCTAAGTCATCAATGAGAAATACTAGAGATCAGTTCAAGTTGTTCAAATACTCAGTGTGGTGACTAACAAGAGCAGATAACTTTAAATAATAAGAGTAGAAATGCACTCAGTACACCTGTACTAGGAGACCTTAATCTTTCAAAGAGAAAGTGAAACTACAAACATACATTATACATACAGAGTATCAAACAGCTAATGAAAGTGAAACTACACTCACATCCCATATACTTAAACACTCATTCCTTATTTCAGTTTGCCGCTCATCTCTAAGGTTGGCGTTCTTTGCAAAGACTTGTATCTTCTTCAGATTGAGTGACTGGAGTTGACCCAAGTCGCAGTTTGATTGGTAAATATAGTCATAAAACTCCTGATCATCTGTAAACATACACATGACCTTGACATATTTTATATGTTTCCCCGAATAAGCAAATATTCTTTGAAGTTGTATCTTTTTGATCACATGACCACACTGTCTGGTCAACTGAAATAGACTAAAGGATTGTCTTTCCCTGCAATACTCCCTTTTAGGAACGGGTTATAGCTTTATTATTAGAATTTCATATATATGGAAGTCACTCAATCAATACATTAGCACAAAATGTTGGTAAAATACCTTATTAGCACATGATATCATAGAAACTCACCTTTAAGTGTGTCAAAGTCAACCAGATGCTGTATACACTTCCTGTGTCTTGTTGTACCGAAGTGGACTTCATCAAATGCAAGATTTACATACGTGAGGTATTGTCTGAGGACGTCACCGGGTTCCGAGCGGAAACCCTTACAGACAATGTACCGCTCAGAGTTGGCTGGTCGGCTCGTCACTGGCTTCATGATACACACCTTGAAAACACAGTGCAGGTAAACTATAAACAGTGCAGGTAAATTATTAACAGTGCAGGTAAACTATCAACAGCACAAATAAAATATTAACAATGCAGGTAAACTATTAACAGCGCAGATATACTATTATCAACAGCGTAGGTAAATTATAAACAATGCAGGTAATTTATCAACAAGGGAGACAGATTTCCATTGCTATGGCAGAAGATATTGAAATTATTTGATGTTAATCATTGTAAGGCAGTAATGGAATGTGTTTAGGAGTTGTTATCTCATGGTGCAGCCTCCTCTTTTCTGATCAATGTAAGTTGTTAATTTCCTTCTGAAAACTTTCTCAAAATAAATTAAGTGACTTCTTAATATTTTCCAATAAATGGTGAATTAACATAGCCTAATAAACACACAACACTATTGCCCAACACAAATGCATCTCTCCCAGAGAGTTCATTGGCTGGGCTTCGTTGGAAAACATAGGCTAACTTCTAGTTGAAACATTTAGTCAACCACAATATGATTCGATAGTAACTGCAGAAATACGCTTCTCTTTTAGTGTTACACCATAATTACATATGTGAGTTCACTCAATCAGCACCACATGCTTCATATATATGTGACCAGTCGCGACAAAACCGGGGATGTGGCGGCGTTTATAAAGTGTAGTAAATGAAGGTTTAATTTGGAAATACTTAAATTTGAAATTAATTTCCAGTTTTTAGGTTTTGAACTTTTCTAATACAAAAAAATCCAAGGATTTCAAAAATCATACTTTCGTAGGCATTTGATGATTCCTTCAGCTCTAAAATTGCATTTAAAGTTGGTAACTAAGGCATTCAATTTTTTAAATGATGAAAAAATTGCGAAGTTATCAAGTAAAGAAAGAAGACAATTTTAGTCATTTTCATAGCATGAGATCTTGCAAATTTATTTTTTATCAAATGAATTTAGCTTACACCTCTTTCTTCGCATTGTCAGAAGCATCGTATTTAAAATCGAAGGCTAGTTTTAGTTTTTCATCGTGCTCCATCCAAAGTTAGCTTTTAAGTTACTGAGCTGTTTTGCCCTTTGGTGATAAATGCTAAACTTAATCTTTATCTTTAGCGTTCAAGCTTGAAAATCACAACAATGCAGGTAATTATACTCAAAACCATCATTTACGCTACTAACTTAGAATTGTTGCTAGGATTATTTGTAGTTATTTTCTTATTAATATTCATACTGATAATATCACTAGGAGTATGTCTATTCTATATTAGTAACTATTTAAATGACTCTCACTGTGACTCACAGTTTGAGGTACGGTTACTCATAATGATAATCATAATGAATATCATTCATGATTTACTGATACTGGTATTTGGCAGTAAAACCAAATGTAGCTCATTAATATTAATAGTATAACTTAAGTAATGATTAATAATTAAATTCACTATTTGAGTCTGACTCTGAGTTTCGCCTTACTTACTTGATTTACTTGAAGATGCAATCACGTTAGACCACTAGATTAGCGTAAGCACTTGATACTCATACTGATAGTATTATATTTATTGATTTATTCTATAGTTGATATTTAAATTTACATTGGATTTACTCTTAGTAACTTTTAGCCTCTGTCTTAGATTTTGTCAATACAGTTACTGATTACTGTTACGATTAACGGTTCCTTTTGTGATTTTTAAATTAGCTCAAAGTTTTATTTAAAATAATATAATGATAAAATATTTATCACATTATGCAGGCTTACAGTTACTGTCAAAGCTCAATTGATAACCCTATTTATATTGATAAAAGCATCACCTCTAACCAAATTGAAATGGTAAATGTGATTAAATGTAAATGAGTAGAATGATGAAATATTAATGCGAGTTCATGGTGATTCTATAGTTGACTGACTTAGTTCTTCAGTAAGTTACTTTTAGTCTTATTTAGTGAGTAGTAACACTAACTGAATGCATAAATAGTCTAAACTTTTTAATTTTATTATAAAGGATGAGCAAAAATTTATTCATATTTTAAAGTAATTTATTGAATTCAAATTGATTTTATAGTAAATGTCTGTAATAGATTCAGTTGCACTTAGCTAGCTTTTTTACTCAATTAAATGCTTGAGTGGTTAATAGACATTGCTTCAAAATTGCCAATTGCAGATATGCTAGATATTCAAGTGCATAATGTGTAATTTTACTGATAATACTATGTTAATATAGAATAATCCAATATTCTGTACATTTTAGAAAGTGGACTTATGAGAGCATTAGAGTGAAGACTTATACCTACACAACTCTACTACCTATCAATCTAACACTTCTAATGTAGACACTCTGAATTTTGGCTTGCAAGGTTATGGCTTCTGCTTATTTCATTCATAAAAAGGTTTGCAGTCTTTTAATGATGTGCTTGAAAATTTTCAACAATTTTTTTAATTTAAATTGTTCTGTTTAATTCAATAAATTTAAATGTTGATAAAATGCAGGATGACAATTAACTGCTGCTATAGTAGTACCACAAGAGTGTTTAACCAACTAAATTTTTATAATATAACTGCTTATAGTTTCTAATCAAGCTACCGTTTTCTTTTGTTATTTAAAAAAGTCAACATTGTACTTGCAGCTCTGGAATAGACAATAGATGGGTAGGTTGGCAGGATGGATGTCAAGTAGCAGCATCTATAATTGCTAGAAAATCAGCTGATGATAGTGATGAAGCTTTTGCCACACACATGATGTTATGTGTTCATACTCATATTATGAAGACCAAGGAAGTAGAAAGATGAAAAGTGCCTTTTTTGCAAAAACCGTAGAAGCTACCTAATTTTCTTTTCTTGATTAGAGTTAATTCAAGCACAATGGTTGTATCCAGGCTGGATTTTTTACTGCATTTAATTAATTTTTTAAAATAATGTGTTTGATGTTTTAAATGTGAATATTAATGCCTAATAAAACTCAAACGTTCTAATAGCTGATTTTATGTTTATATTTTCAACATCAATTGCTAAATTTAGTTGCCGTTAGAGATTATAAAGATATTTATGAATGAATCTTGAATGATCTCATAATAGTCAAATGATTTTCTCATAAGTGTTCTACTCATTAAGCAATAACTATGAAACAGCACAGCTCAATAGCTGCAGTTTGATATATTACACAATATATTAGAGGAGAGGAAGATATTCAATGTATAACAGGAAGCAGCTGCCATTTTGTTTTATATGACTTCCTGCTGACTTGGATGCCTAATTTAAATATCTCAACACACAAACTTGCTGAAACATCCTCTTCTTTGCTGGAATTGTTAAACCTTTCATTAAATAAACAAAATAAAAAGCAAATTGACAAATGAATTAGACAAAAGGTTTGGCGGCCATATTTGACCTAATCTTAAGTTGAGGCAGCATGAAATTTAATTTAACAGAAAGCCCAAATTTTCACAATTATTTTGGTACCAAATTTGTCACCATTCCTATTATACAAAGACCCGTTGCTAAGGCTTGTAAATTGTAAACAAATAATTCTCAACTTATTCTAGAGTTGCCAACTTTAAATGCGATTTTCTCGAAACAGTAATTTAGAAATTCTAAAAACGTTAAGGTTTTTAAATATTAATATCTCGAGTTCTATTTATGCTAGAGACTTCAAATAAAGTGCAAAATGTTCGGAAAAGTCTGCTCTATCACTTCATAGTAATAACTAGGTTTTCAACATTTTATATACATCCCTTGTTTTGTGGTGCCAGGTCACATATGCTGATGTGACAGAAGGTTTTACTGAGGCCACTTCACAAACTCTAATTAGATTTAGAGTAAAAATGTTAGAAATAACTTGAATTCTTCTTAATTGCCTCCCTTTTGTAGCTACTTGCAAGCTATCTAAATTTAACACAAACTATATTTTGGAGCAGAGAATTGTGGCAGTAAAAAAATAAATTATTCATTGTTTACTTCCTCCAACCACAAACACTGATCATTGACATGCATGCTAACAACAGACTGTACTAATTTGTATACTACTACATATATGTTATATATTAATAAATCAGGGGCCATATATTACAGTATTACGTTTATGTTTACCATCACTGTCATGGGACACAAACTGCTCAACATATCACATTGGGTAAAAAGTTATGAAACTAAAAATAACATTATGAAGCAACTGGAATCGTTACATTAGTGGTTTTTCCCACATGATAAACAACAACAACAATATCACATGTTCCATTACATCATGCTATTAGTGACACCTGTCCATGAGACACCTTGTCACACCTGTCATCTTAAAGATTTGGCTAATTCAGTCAATGTGAGTGCAGGTGCTTTTTTATCTGTTACCATTAGCACATACTTCCATATTAGTCATGAAATATATTTTAATTTTTATATACATGCTTTTTTAATTTTTTGCAAGACCAAATTATAGTACTGAGAATATTTTAATGATTAGAAATTACACTTGGAATGTAGAAATTGACAACTCTATGGGGAAAAACCCATATAAGAGAAGGCAACTCTGAATTTAAGTTATTTACCCGCACAACCAGGATCAACCATTGGAATTCATAACTTTCTGGCACTAGTCAGATGTACACACCCACTGATAATGTGGATAACTTCTGTTTGAAATGAACACAGATCACCCTTAAAAATTATTTTACTGCTTTCATGATAAGAGAAGTACCAGCTTGGAGTGGCTTAACAACTTACTGTATTCTAACACCCATCCTACCAGTCCACCCTAACCCCCACTCAACCCCCCTCCCATCCTACCTGTCCACCCTAACTCCCACTCAAATCCCCTCCCATCCTACCTGTCCACCCTAACCCCCACTCAAATCCCCTCCCATCCTACCTGTCCACCCTAACCCCCACTCAAATCCCCTCCCATCCTGCCTGTCTACCCAAATCCCCTCCCATTCTACCTGTCCACCCAAAACCCCCACTCAACCCCCCCATCCCAACGTCACCCTCACCCTCATCCTCATATCTACCTACGACACACACTACAACCCCAGGTCTACCTACCCCCTATAAGAAACTGCCACGATAAGAGGCTCAGATAAACATTGAGTAGACGACTCAGAAAGTTGACAAACCTCCAAATACCAGACTATGTCCTTTTAAACATTTTAAATTTTGGTTTGGGACACGTAACATAACTTCTTATACCATATTTCCAATCAAGAACACAGGCTTTTTTCAATTTCTCCATTACTGCACCTACCTCAGAAATTATTGATGTGAAAAAATGCTTCTAAAAGCAAGATGGCTCATTGTACAATCACATATTCTATTAAATTTCTTTGATGAAAGAAAAGTCTACTTGTTGGACAATAAATACATCCTACAATGTGTCACACCAGATTGACAGGTGCTAGTGTGGTGCTTGGAGACTCAAACCATGCCATTATATCAGTATGAGTAGATTAGTGAAGGGATGGTGCAAGCACAAGTAAATATATGATGAGGAAACAACAGAAAGCAAGTCATTACAAGTACATGAAAGATACATACAGTAGATACGAGGTACATGAAGTACATACATATAGAGTTGAGGTGAATCAATAGTATCAGTACACAAAGAGGTAGAAGTGGAGACAGACCACTGAATACTGTCTCTATGCAACAGAAAAACTACACTTGATAGGGTGAGTAGTTTCCATTGCAGCTCTCAGGGTGAGAGTGTAGAGAGGAAATCTTTTGTACATTCACTAAGCAGAGTGTATTATGAACTTTGTATTTAGGAAAGTTATTTTGTGAAGTTTCATACAATTTTCTTGCTATAGCGTATGGCAGCATGAACAAAGTCAGCGTGTTGGTCAAAGTGCGTGTAGGAGATGTATATAAGTACAGCAACGACAGTCCAAGTTCTTTATGAAGTTTGGTTTATAGTGAGGGTTGAAAAGTTTTTCTCATTTCTAAAAAGCAGATTTCCCCAATCCCTTCATTACTACAGAGAACCAGTTCTTTTTTTGTTTACTAAAACCAACTTTGGTTCATAACTCAGGTAGGCTACAGAGAAAAATTAATTTATCTTCAAGCCAAATTTTCCTACAGAAATTTAACTATTTTTAAAACTTAGAAGGGCAAGACTTATTTTCTGATAAAAACGTTATGTGAAAAGTCACGGTAAAGCAAGTTACATCCACTCAATATTACGTTTATCTCTCCAACTTACAGCTAAAACTAGATAACTGAGCAGTATTTCTGTACCAGTTGAAATTTGAGTGCATTAACAATGCTTTTGCAAAAACTGAGTGGAACCAGTTTAACCCACAATGCACCACTACAGCAAGTTTAGTGCAGGAGAAGGCAACCACTACATTATCCTCAATATTACCAGCACGTGACTTTAAAAAGTAGCTAATTAATATCTATTATTCAACAATCCATCACCCATTAAACATAGTCACGTGCACACAATTGCTAAGACAGCTTGTAAGGGGCAAATCCTAGCCCAAGCAAGCACCTAGCCATGTGGGCCGTAGCATGACCACTCGCATGATAGTAATAAACTCTCAGTCTAAAGTTGGCACTGAATCCGCAAGAGCATGCCTTATCTGCGTCTATTTTTACTCTAATGAGATGGATTATTGAGTATTAGTAGTGTGAATGTAGCTGGGTTTAGGCTGCGTTTCATTATATATAGGGAAGAGCCCAGCTGGGAGTGAGACTAATATTTAGTTTCGAAGAAAGAACAGCTGGTAAGTGAAAACAAAGAGCTTTATTAAAGACATTTAAATATTATTAACTGAAAGTAATGTACTAAAAAATAACCACAGAACCATATTTTGGACTAGAGAGAGAGTGTTTGCTACAGTATTACTATTTGACTATGCTAGTGAGTGTACATTATACAGATGTACATTTATTTCAGTTTTGCAGTTTGTAAAATAATTGACAACTTTTCTGGGGGTGAGTTGAAAGATTTCATATAAAGAAGTAATAATTGGTTACTTTTACTCTCAGAATGTTATAAGAAAAGTTGGAAACTTTTCCTATGTGATTTGCTGTGTTTAGCCCAGCATTATTATTATATGTTCTATTTATGTACCACCAGTTTGGTGGAAGTGCTGAGCTATTATTGACAGGCATATGCCAGTAGGATGTGAGTTGCTAGTAAATATTATTACCAAGTCACTCTGATGACTCACTCACTCAACCAGCATTTACATCTCAACTTCTAACCTGAAATTCTTTCCAAATTATTTTTCACAATTATGTAATATATATCAATGAAGACCATAAGTAGTGGTAGGAGATGAATTGGAAGTGGGAAAATCAGATAAGATACAGAACAAGGTGGGTCAAAGCTAGGTGGGTAAGAGTTAGGTAGATTATAACTAGGTAAGTAAAATTTTGGTGGGTAATAAAAGTGTATGGAAATTGGACTTATACATGACCGTAGTACTAAAAACTACACCAAGTGATATCAAAAGAGCTTGCTCCTTAAGTTGGCACTGTTCCAGCTAGTAGCGCTGGTGAGGACAATATTCCTACATAATTCAAACTAGAGTCCTTTGTATAAAGCAAAAACTAAAACTGAATAACATACAGGGGAGTTTAACTCCAACAGCTGAAATATAGCCTCAGCACCACCACTCGATAACCATAAGGCATTAGTGTCTATCTGCAGGTAAAACTGGCCCCCTGCAGGTAGAAGTGCGTAGGCTATGCGGAATGCTGTGTGTAGAACAAATATCTCTTCTAAGGAGATATAAATAGGATGTATCTCGCTAAGCTCTCAATATAGTATATTGCATGTTGTTTTGTTACAGATAAACTAGGAAGTATAGCTGCTTACAGCCTGACAGAGAACTCTAGAGCAGGTGATGGACAGTTTAAAGCTCTGGGAGGAGAGAGATCGTGGAGGTGGAGATGTTATAGTAGAGGTCAATGGAGTTTCTACGACTGCACACTGGTTAGTAATTGCATTAAGAATGGAGAGGTCATGCTATTTTACTTAGCTTAGTGTGCTATTACTATTTTGGGACTGGGTTCAAGATTTGTCAGGGTGGTCAACCTATCGCACCACAAACTCTACTGAAACCAACTCCATGATATACAGGCTAACACACAAATCTATACCCTTATGTTCTTTATAAGAGTGATTTCATAATTAACATTATACTTGCTATGTTTTTCATCTACTAATCTAGAACTAGATAAATTATAACATGAACATACAATACTCAGGGACAGACTGGCATTCAATTAGTTATACTTTAGAGCAAAAAAAGTTTGGTTATGCCATCAGTAATTAATTGTATTAGAGTTTAGACAATAAAGTCTGATTTAGTCATGCTAGAGCTGATAGTGCCAAATGAGTAAGATTGTAAATCAAAGTACACGCGGTCATGTTATCATAACAAAGTCACGTGTCATTGGAATGGAATTTCCAAGTGGCCGTACTTGCTAATAAATAGCAAGGCCAGTGTGGCAAATCTATCGATGGATGCCACGAGTTGAGCAGGCGTCCAACGCATTTCTAAGAAAGTCTTAATAAAATATAGAGAACCTCAAAGCCACAAAAACCTTCCACAAATACTGAGTGATAAGGTATGAATAAAGTTTAAATTGAGGATAATTGAAAACATGAGAATAGGAAAAGTTGGTCGTGAGAGAATTGAAACATATTAATAGCCTCATAGGTTGTTGATAGAAGTCATTGTATTACATAAGAGAAGCTTAATGTAGTTCCATATTTGCCAACTGAGTTTGATGGAGCTAATTAGACTAATAAGCTGATAGTAATGTACCAGTTAGTAGAGGAAATAGCAGCTGTACAGTATATTATAATATTAACATTACACCACAGATGATTACCACCAACATTATACTATCCTTATACCAGGCAATAACTATACCAGGCAATGATTACTCAATCCTATAATATATATTCTGTTGATACACAATGCAGCAGCCGATAATATATCAATATACTAATTAGCATCTACTCTGCTTGAGGAAATGGACATATAACTTGCTAATGCAGGCTATTTATAGAGCATATAGTTGTAATCTGAGAAGTTGTCTGTCCTGAGCAATGAACTCTATTTGATGCAGCAATGTTATGCTAATAATGGAAAAAAGGACAACTAATATTCCTGCCTCAGCAAAGAAACCCTTATGAAATTTTTATGAACTTTGGTTAGCAGGTAAAACTCTAAACAGAACATAACTTTTGTCACATTTTTCATCTAAGAGAGATGATTTTCTCAGACAACTACTGTAAATACCACATAGCACCTAGGCAGCATTTTATGAAGGGGCACCATGCAAGTTTTCTTTTGTACAGCTTAACTGCCTTTTGATGACCCAGAAACAAAATATGTTATGAATATTGCAGGACTGTTTTGGGAGAATGTCCATTCTTTCGCTGTCACATGGAGATGCAAGAGCGGGCAGGCAATGACACCCCCAACTTGCTGAAAATAAAAGACCCAACTCTCAGTCTAGAGGGCGTAGTCTGTGCCATGAAATTTATTTACTTAGATTTTTGCTTCACTCAATCCAGTGACTTGAGAGATTTCGCTTACTTCTGCTGGAAGATGAGATCTCCATCCTTAGAGATGTCCTCCCTCGACATAGTCATGGAGAACATTACACAAAGCTGTTGTGTGGACTGTTACAGGCTAGGCTATGTCTTCAACATTCTACCATTGCAATGGAGGGCGTGGAAACAGGCTATAGAGAACAACTGGGTCCAACAACTCAAGGAAATGATAACTCCTAATATTAACATCAACTCTAGTCTAAACACGCTGTCTCAGACGGCACTTCACATCAGCGTAGCAAACAATCAGGCAGCAGTGACAGAGGTGCTCATAGAGAGGGGGGCTAGTGTGGACAAGCATGACAGCCAGGGACAGACACCACTGATGATGGCAGCATGGAGCGGCAACAGGCACATAGTAGCTTTACTACTTCACATGGGCGCTGACGTTGACAGAGATGACCAATATCAACAGACAGCTCTACACAAGGCATGCGGCAGGGGGTCCAATGAGGTGGTAAAACTACTACTTGACTTCGGGGCTAACTCTGAGCTCATGAGTTTAGATGGACATACACCACTGCATATAGCAGCATCAGGGGGTGAGTATACACCACTGAATATAGCAGCATCAGGGGGTGAGTATACACCACTGCATATAGCTGCATAAGGGGGTAAGTATACACTACTGCATATAGCAGCATCAGGGGGTGAGTATACACCACTGCATATAGCTGCATAAGGGGGTGAGTATACACTACTGCATATAGCAGCATCAGGGGGTGAGTATACACCACTGCATATAGCAGCATCAGGGGGTGAGTATACACCACTGCATATACCAGCATCAGGGGGTAAGTATACACTACTGCATATAGCAGCATCAGGGGGTGAGTATACACCACTGCATATAGCAGCATCAGGGGGTGAGTATACACCAAGTGGTGGATATATGAGTACATTGAGTATATAATATGCAGTTGTGGTACGTAATTTAACTATTACATGTAAAAACAACCACAGCAACATACCTGACATTATTTGGCAAATGCCAACCAACAACAGTATTACTACTTACAATAATTATGGAAGTATTTTGGTTGGCATTTTGTAAATTAGAAGTTAAACAATGATTGATAGCACTAAATACCCAGGTACTAGGGAAGATACAACCAAACCTAGCCTTAGGCCCTAATGTATCTCATCCCTGTCTGTAGCTCACAGAGACGTGGTCATCACTCTACTAGGACACGGCGTGACCTGGCAACTAGGGGACAATCAGTGGCAGCTAACTGCACTACACATGGCAGCGATGAAAGGAGATGCGCACCTGGTAAAACTGCTAGTGCAGCTGTACGACACAGAGCAGGTAAGGACAACTATGTGCAACCTAATACAGTGTATTTACAATGCATGAAATAGTTGTTCAATACACCTGTGGAACTAGGTGGAAGGAAAATTTCATCTCATAATGACAACTTCTATGATGATTCCCTCTCATTGCTTGTGTGATCTTTGAGATGATGAAGAGTGATTTGGAGTTGTTTTCTCGCTCTAAATTATAGAAAGCTGTGTTTTGTGATTGAAGGTAAGAAATGAAGTGGCCAGGGAATGCCTGACACCGCTACACACAGCTGTTCAGTCGGGATATTGTGAAGTCATCAAGATATTGCTGTCCCATGGTGCACTAGTACGCTCTTGTGACTGGGAAGGCAGAACCCCGCTCCACTATGCTGCCAAATCAGGTGCCAAAGCTAACAGTGCTCGTTGTCAAATTTTCAAATCAATTTGGAGAATTATCTTTTACCAAAGTTGTTTATATTTTCAAGATTTGTAATTTGCAGACCAAAAAGCTCAACATCAAGTGAGAGATATTGTAGTTTCTATGTTGTGACTCACTTCTTGAAAGTTGTCTTCTCGCTGTATAACTTCCTCTCCCCCCCCCCCCTCCATATAGAGTATAATAAGCAGAGTGCAATATAATATTAGGATGTTACATTATAACACAGTACAACATATAGAGTAGCATAGTATATTATAGTAATATGTAGTATCATATAGTATAATACGGTATATTAAAGTATAACTCTGCATAACATATTAATAATACACTATGCACTATACTATATTGTTTTATACTATGTTGTTTTATAATATAACTGTACATTCACAGGAAATGTCGAAGCAATGGACATTCTGCTGAAAAGTGGAGCGGAACTCTACTCCCAAGATAAGTATAAAATGACGTGCCTGCATCTAGCTGCTGCCAGAAACCACACAAACGCTGTCGCTATGCTACTTAAATACCAGGTAGGTAAAGCTCTAGCAAACTGCCAACAAAATAAGACAATTCCTTTCCCAAGTTTAATTAAATTAAAACTGAACTAAATTCAGTAAAACTTTCTTTAAATCTACAGCTGTTACCCACTTTCTTTGCAATGAAATATACATTTCTTGTTCAAATCCAATTTCAGAGTTGTCCACTCAACGTGGTGGACAGAGACGGGCTGACGGCCCTCCACTATGCAGCGGAGAACAGAAACACTAACATGGTGAGACAACTTCTACGTGCTGGCAGTGTGCCAACTATACTCAGCGAAGACGGTCATGTGGCCAGAAATCTGGTGGGCAAGAAGAAGCACCTGGACACCCTCAAGTTCCTAATACTGGCAAGGTCATAAGATAACAAAGAACGTAGGCTATGAAACAATGCGAAGAGGGAGTTCAACTTTAACCTGACAAATTAGAGAAGGGGCATAACTCCTAGCTTACAACTTAATTTTGGAGTTGTTTACACGTGTTAGGAAGCACCTACCAAAATTGCCATGGCCACAAAGCATACTTAAGAATAACGTATTATTTCAACAATTTATAGGCTGGAAAGACTCAGCCCTCAGGGACATAGATAATCAAAACCATTAGCAAATCTCTAAGTTTTATTGTAGTGTTTGTTTTTCTATATTGTTCAATTATTTCAAGTGTTATTTCAAATTAAACCAAATTAAATTATTAAAATAAAGTTTATAGTTAAATAACAGCAGCGCAATCTTTTTTAACACAGAATTTACAAGAGTGTTTCTCCTTTTGTGTACAACAATCAGTAGTCACCTCAAAATCTCAGAAAAGGTTGGATAAAGAAAGGAGAGCACAGGCTAAGTGCAGCACCCTTTTACTAGGGATTGGGGGATTCTCTTACCTTGTCAAAAGCATATCTCATGAGGTACATGAGTCCAACACTGAAGGGCGTGAACACATCAAATAGCTTGCATACAAAATGGCCGCCGTCTCTAAGAATAGCGATAGCGCAGAGGAACTGGCAGAGATAGAGTCGCTTGGACAGAACTTCCTGTACGTTTTCTTGACCTACAGAATAGCACTCAGTGTGAACTCAGGTGGAAAGTTTCAAATTAACCAATCAGAAAAGAAAGTAACAAACAGACAGACCTTCAACAGAAAACCCGCCATCAGCCATGACAAAATGCACTCCACACTGGTTGCTGTTTTCCTTCACAAACTTAGCAAATGCATCGATATTGTCTTGACGGTAAATATCCCCATCTCCATCTACGCCCCCTACAAAAAAAGATATTTCAGTGGAATACTTATATTATAATATGCCTAAAAGATATTTCAGTAAATATATGTGTGGTTGCGTGTGTTCGTACATATGTATGTATGTGTGTATTTATGTATGTATGTATGTATGTGTGCTTGCATGCATGCATGCATACATACATACATGCATGCACGCATGTATGTATGTATGTATGTATGTATGTGTATATGTATACATATGTATGTATGTATGTATGTATGTGTATATGTATACATATGTATGTACGTATGCATGTATGTATGTACATACTTATCTGTATGTATAGTCAGACATTTTATATAATATGCCTAACACTGACTTAAACGTTAAGCATTACAACAATAAAGGTAGAATTTTACAAAACTCTTAATGCAGATACTTTATGATTGACTTGTGAATATAATAGTAAAGACAAAATTGATTAATTATTTTAATAAGAAATGACAAAACAGTTGTCATAGTAACAGAATTCAAACTGATCGCCAGAAGCAAGTACTATCACTATGGAGGGGGATGTAGCTCAGTGGTAGAGCGCACGCTTTGCATGTGTGAGGCCCCGGGTTCAATCCCCGGCATCTCCACACTTTTTTATTCATCTCCACATTTTTTTACTCCTGTAGCAAATACAACAGTAATTGCCGAAAATGCAAAGGTATTGCATTTGCCAGTCGGGTTAAATACAGAGGGTTGGGTAGAAGAAAGTTAAGAATTTACTAAAGTAAAAGCAGAGATGGAGAAGAGAATAGGTAAGGCATGGGACAACTAGAGGGATCTTGCGGGCAGGTTGTGTGTGCGACAAGATTGAAGTGTGCGTTTACCATGTTGCATGACAATGAGTTATGGCTACTCAAACAAACTCTGGAAAATGAAACGAGAATTTTGCCCTAATCTGAGGAATCTGTTTAAAAGAAATGAGGCGATCTGAGGTATAGCAGAAGTGGAAGAATTAGACATGTTGATGAGGAAAAGAATACTAGAATGGCATAGGCATGTACAGAGGAGACGAAGAAGATGACATAAAGAGAGTCAATATCATCAGTGTTGAAGGCAAGAGAAAGATGTAAACATGGGTGGAAAGATATTATGCTGTAGGATGGTTATTACATTCTCATGCTTCGAATGGATATGTGTAGGCTGTAGGGGATGCTGTAGGTTGGATTTGTGGTTGCAGTCGCTTTATCATAATATGGTTTCATTCGATTAACACTGCTCCCACATATTGAATGAAAAATATATATTCACATGAAACGAAGCTATTATGCTGAACAGTTATCGAAGGTATTAAAATGGGCACAATGAGAATGGTGAATAATTATTTTCAAAATACAATTAATTACAAAACTGCTGTCATAGAAACAACATTCAAAGAGAATTATTGAAGCCCAAACCATTGTCAGGAAGGGGATGTAGCTCAGTGGTAGAGCGCACGCTTTGCATGTGTGAGGCCCCGGGTTCAATCCCCGGCATCTCCACAACCTTTTTGCACATTTCCACATTTTTTTTTACTCCTGTAGCAAATACAACAGTAATTGCCAGTGAGGTGGAAAGGTAGTGCATTTGCCAGTCGGGTTAAATACAGAGGGTTGGGTAGAAAAAAGTTAAGAATTTACTAAAGTAAAAGCAGAGATGGAGAAGAGAATAGGTAAGGCATGGGACAACTAGAGGGATCTTTCGGGCAGGTTGTGTGTGTGACAAGATTGAAGCGTGTATTTACCAGCAATATTGCGTGGCAATGAGATATGGCTACTCAAACAGACTCTGGAAAATGAAATGAGAATTTTGCCCTAATCTGAGGAATCTGTCTAAAAGAAATGAGGCGATCTGAGGTATAGCAGAAGTGGAAGAAGTAGACATGTTGATGAGGAAAAGAATACTAGAATGGCATAGGCATGTACAGAGCAGAAGAAGATGACATAAAGAGAGTCAATATCATCAGTGTTGAAGGCAAGAGGAAGATGTAAACTTAGGTGGAAAGATATTATGCTGTAGGATGGTTATTACATTCTCATGCTTCGAATGGATATGTGTAGGCTGTAGGGGATGCTGTAGGTTGGATTTGTGGTTGCAGTCGCTTTAACATAATATGGTTTCATTCGATTAACACTGCTCCCACATATTGAATGAAAAATATATATTCGCATGAAACGAAGCTATTATGCTGAACAGTTATCGAAAGTAATAAAATGGACACAATGAGAAAAGTGATTAATTATTTTTAAAATACAATCAATTATAAAACTGCTGTCATAGTAACAAAATTTTAACAGAATTATTGAAGCCCAATCCATTGTCAGGAAGGGGATGTAGCTCAGTGGTAGAGCGCACGCTTTGCATGTGTGAGGCCCCGGGTTCAATCCCCGGCATCTCCACAACCTTTTTGCACATCTCCACATTTTTTTACTTGAGTAGCAAATGCAGAAGTAAGTAATTGCTAGCGAGGTGGAAAGCCAGTGCATTTTGCAGCCGGTCCAGAGCTGAGATAAAAACAGAGCATTTGGTGAAAAGAAGTTAACAATTCAGCAAGATGAGATACAGAGATGGAGAAGAGAATAGAGAAGGGACAACCGAAGATATCTGGCGGGCGTGTTGTGTGACAAGATTGAAGATGCTGATGAACAAAGTGAGCATTGACCCAGCAATGTTGCGTGAAAATGAGATATGGCTACTCACACAGCCCCTGAAAGATGAAATTAGTTCCAATGAAATGAGGATGTTGTCCTTATCTGAGGCATCTGTCTAGAAGGGCATAAAAGAAATGAGGGGTATAGCAGAAGTAACGCAGGAGATGAAAAGGGGGACCTAAAGAAAGTCAGTAATATCAGTGTTGACGACAAGAGAAAGATGGGACATAAAGGAAGGATATTATACTGTCTGTTATAAAAGGGTGGAAATTGAACAGAGATGACACTGGGATGAAGGGATGAGAGAGTTGCATAGATGGTGGTCACTTATTGAGGGCTACTATACCGAGCCCCAACCTGAAAGTATTAAAGTGGGTACAGTGAGAAAGGTAATAAATTATTTGCAAAACATAATTAATTATAAAGCTGCTGTTGTAGCAGAATTCAAACACAATCATTGAGGCCCACACCACTATCAGGAAGGGGATGTAGCTCAGTGGTAGAGCGCACGCTTTGCATGTGTGAGGCCCCGGGTTCAATCCCCGGCATCTCCACATTTTTTTCAACTTTTAATTAAACTTTTACATCATTACTTGTATGTAGAAACCATACATATAATGGAAGCTCAACAAACTAGTGAAGCATAGCGAACAGTAAACATAAAACAATAGAACAACATAAAGTCATTACACATTCATTACCCAAAAACTCAAAGTTTCTCGTACAACATACCAACACCATAATGAGGCTCAAAGCACTCGCTAGGCGAGACGTAGAATTCGTCCAGTTTAAAGTCATTGACTCCCTGCCCTGACTTGAGAGTGAGACCGAAACCTTTGCACTTCCATTTTTTGCGCCATAAGACATACTCGCTGAAGCCCCCTGGGCCGGCACATATGTCAGCAAAATATAGCAGCTCGTCTTTCTAAAACATAGAACGCTGCTGTAAACACATATCAGTTAACAGTAAACAAGTTAGTCATCGAGTACAGTTGCAGTTAAGTAGTTAAGAGAGAGCTCAATGAAAATATTGGAGACATCAAGCGGCTCCCAACAGCACAGAGATGAATTGAGTTAAATTGAAGCCGCACACTAGATATTAGTGATGCGCAAAACATCTAACTCAATTTTTAGTTGCTGAGAGAAAATTTTGAGACAGTTGAAACAAATGGAAGAAAAAAACTTTTGATATGAGCTTAGGACCAGACGAGGAGCAGATGGGAGAGAGAGACAAAAGAGAAGAGAGGCAAAGGAGAGGCAAAGAAGAGAGGGTAGAAGCTGCCACAGCATTGGGGCACTTCTTTCTTATTTGGGTAAAAATATAGTTTCAAATTTCACTTTCTTCTCCCAAATAATGAGAAATTATTTTTTTCCTGTAGATAACCTTAGAATAATAACTTGGAACATTCTAAGAACTTAGGGTTATAATGTTGTCACATGTTTAAAGAAGGTTCGGAGTGATGACCAGAAAGTCTAGAGTAACAAAACATTACGGCAGCAACCAGTAGACACGTCAAGATACCTGCACTAGAGAGCTGCCGTTCCTGCTCTTGGGGGAGGTGAACATGAAGTCAAAAGCGGCGTCCATGTTGGCCATCTTCATGGCAGCCCTGTTCTGAAAGATCACGCCTCGTATCAACTCAAACGGATTCGAATGAGTCCGAGCTTTCCTCATTTCCTCTCCTTCGAGATTGTCAAAGACCGACTTTGCCTGAATCATTACAGTGTGAAGTCAAACCACTATTCAAGTTGAGAAAGCAACAGAAACGGAGAGGGGCAAGGTAAGGGCAAGCATCACAACGTACATGTGAATACTACACAGCATACTGTGTGTGTCACTAATCCATTGTAATGTGAACAAGGAGCTGTACTACAGAGTCCAAACCACATTGCAATGTGAACAAGGAACTGTACTGTACTAGAGAGTCCAAACCACACACAATGTGAACAAGGAACTGTACTGTACTACACACAGTGTATACAGCTAGCGAGCATACCCCTAAGACCCCGGTTAGAATGTTGGGATGCACGAATTCTGTCTCGTCATCTATTGTCAGCTTCCGGCTTCCTATTCCCATCGACTGCTTCAATTCAGTGAGATCCGGGATGTCTTCAGTCATTTCAGGCATCCAGTTTATTGTCTCCCTGCAACTTACCTACAACATAGACTTAGACTTAAAAGTTAACATATGTGTATCTAGGGGTTAGGTGCAGATGACCTATAGAATGAAAAATAAACTCAAACTAGACACTGTCAGAACATCTACTAAACACAGCTTGAGCTGAGCTGTTTTGGTGGTGCATAGTTAGACCTGTTTCCTACAGCTTAGTATAGTTTTATTGGGGGTAGTGATAATGCAAGTGCTCTAGCTTGGGTATATCGCAGCTAGGGTATGTCACAGCTAGGGGCTATGTCACAGCTAGGGTATATCTCAGCTGGGTATATCTCAGCCGGGTATATCTCAGCTGGGTATATCTCAGCTAGGGTATATCTCAGCTGGGGTATATCTCAGCTAGGGTATATCTCCGCTGGGTATGTCACAGCTAGGGTATATCTCAGCTGGGTATATCTCAGCTAGGTATATCTCAGCTCACCTCCTCAGTGCGCCACGCTAGGCTGTCGTCTAGTTTGAACTCGGCTGGTGTTGCTCCCAGACCTCTTCTTCCTTTCTGCTTAGACGACTCGACTGGAGCCACCCTACCTTGTCCGTGCTTACCTGTATGTACAGAGGACTAGATGCTAAACATAAAGTGTACGTACAGAGTATTAGAATGTAAGTACAGAGTATTAGAGTGTAAGTACAGAGTATCAAGGTGCAAGTATAGAGTATTAGAATGCAATAACAGAGTAGCAGACAGATAGAAATTTTTGGAGTTGTCAGCTCTTGATTTTGACTATTAAATTTCATGTTTTTTGCATAACCAACGAATGATTAAAATCATATATTTCTATAAACAGAATTATTGCAGCAGATGGCAACATCAAACTGGATTATAAATTAACTGAGATGTAAAAACTTTCCTTATTCCAAATATACAGCTGAGCAAATGTGAGCCAAAATCCGAGAAATCATAGCCTATTTTATTGTTAAAGAAAAGACATCTTTAATTAGATTTTTCCAAAGCATATCGTTTTCTGGGTGTAAATTAGCTGATGCCACATAAATGGTCGCATAAACATACCAAGACCGGTTCCCTCCTGGTAACCCATCCGTGCCATAAGCTTTGCCGCCACCCCACCTCCCGCGGGACCTGAAAGGAGACTCTGAGAGCCAGAAGCTGTAGACCTGTAGCTCCGGTCAACTTCACCAACACCGGACTGCGAGTAGCTGAGTTGACCACTACAACAGCTGAACTCTGTATACACCGTATAATGTGGTAGTCAGAGAGTATATTGTAGGTAGCTATGCCGTATAATGTGGTAGTCAGAGAGTATATTGTAGGTAGCTATGCCGTATAATGTGGTAGTCAGAGAGTATATTGTAGGTAGCTATGCCGTATAATGTGGTAGTCAGAGAGTATATTGTTGGTAGCTACACCGTATAATGTGGTAGTCAGAGAGTATATTGTTGGTAGCTACACCATATAATGTGGTAGTCAGAGAGTATATTGTAGGTAGCTATAAGGTATAATGTGGTAGTCAGAGAGTATATTGTAGGTAGCTATACCGTATAATGTGGTAGTCAGAGAGTATATTGTAGGTAGCTATACCGTATAATGTGGTAGTCAGAGAGTATATTGTTGGTAGCTACACCATATAATGTGGTAGTCAGAGAGTATATTGTAGGTAGCTATACCGTATAATGTGGTAGTCAGAGAGTATATTGTAGGTAGCTATACCGTATAATGTGGTAGTCAGAGAGTATATTGTAGGTAGCTATACCGTATAATGTGGTAGTCAGAGAGTATATTGTTGGTAGCTACACCATATAATGTGGTAGTCAGAGAGTATATTGTAGGTAGCTTTGTTTGTTAATCTCGCAATGAATGCATGCATCAAAGGGAATATGTCAACATTATTGGCCCTATTTTCACGAATAGCTAGAAAAGTAGAAAAAGCAAATATCAGAGTAGCAATATCTTTAATATAAAGCAGATAAATTATAGGGCAAAATGCAGTTACATGTTGGACGAATGACGACATGTAGTAAACTTTACTGCAAATAATCTGCCAACCTGCAGAGCATGAATTGAATACTAATAGCACTAAACATTGTCTAACAACCTTCCTGTTTATAAACACAGTCACAGTTTTTTCTCAAGGCATGTCGAGCAAATAACCACTACTAGCCAATGAGTCATACAGGTAGAGATTACCTGTTGGTGAGCCGTACAGGTACACAGTTACTATTACCTGTTGGTGAGTCATACAGGTACACAGCTACTATTACCTGTGAGACTGGTTCTGACTAGAGTTGAAAGGAGTAGCAAATGAGGGAGAAGAAAACTCTGACTCGCTGTTAGAGTCGTCTGACCCATCAGAAGTGGCTGTGTTCTCCGCTTCACTCACCTGACTGTTCTCAGCCTATTAATCCAAAACATGTCACAACACTGTGCATAGGTATACCCAAAATTACATAGCAAGCATATAAAAATATAGAACACTGTTATCATTATAAAAATTGAAGACAAAAGGCCTTATACAACTACATACGTCATACATGTATATCACAATATCTAGAAGTTCATACTACATTTTTTAACCACAACAACTTTACGCAGACCAAGCTTACTTCAGACTGTGAGCTGGTCTCGGGGTTCCCTTCAAAGGAAGTACTGGTGGTGTATCGCCGTTTGGCTGGAGAGACTTCGCTATCTTGAGAGCTTTGTGATGATACTGTGCGCTTTCTATGCGAGGAAGGAACATAGTAGTTCGCTGAACGCTCCGTATAGCTCTCATGTGACATATTAGCCTGTGTAACATCTTCATCGCATGAGCTCTGTGAAGAAGCAGCGCTATGCTTTCGATTCATTTGCGGTATGTAATAGTCTGACATTGTGACTGTTTGATTACATCTGCAATATGTAAAGAAAAACCTACAAACTGCCATTATATCATAGATACAATAGCAGTTTCACCTTATAAACCTGGCTAAATAATTTTGATAAAGTAGCACAATTATAAAAATTCAACATAAATAAATACTTAATTTTTAGTCGACGTAATTTGACGATTGTAACACCACAGCCCAGACATTAATTTTAATGTTACCAGGAAGTAGTAAACTGATTGTCTTGAATGAAACAGTTGACATTGAATACTAAATAATGAATTGTGGTTGCCATCTTTATCCTAGCACTAGAAAAAAACAGTCAGTCATACTCATATTAATAAACGTATAGCAATGTAGAAATGGCATTTAATACTGGGACAGCAAAATAATAAAATCGTGATTTATTATTATCGAATTTAAATTAGCCTTCAAGTTTAGGTGAGAACAAACACGATAAAATAAAGATTATGCAGGTGTCACTGAGTCTAATCAGTGTTGGTATAATTTTCTGTATAACTAAATTTACAGAGCCAGATAGTTAAGTCATTCACCATCAGGCGAGCAATGCAAAATTATAACTACCTTAAGTATTAATTAATGCAAGACCATAAGGTATCAACATGGTCAATGGGTATTTTTTTATTCACATTGAATTTTATGCCATCATTAGTAATCAATAACTCATAAATAATAATAGAACAATAATTACTAAATTCATAATAAAACTTTTATTTATGTTTATATTATATATTACCATTAAACTTAGTAAATGTAATAAATGATTCTATTAGTATTATATTACGATCATATTGATATGAAAATATGTTATCATTAACATAGTCAATAAATTACAGCTTATTCTTATTCTTCAACAATAGTAAAACTAAAATAAAAATGATCAATTACTGATAATCGATAATTATTAATACTAATTATTTTGTATTACATTTACTGTATTAGTATTACTATTACTATTACATGTACTGTTTGTACTTGTAGTCAGTATGAGTATGACTATGAGTATGAGTATGACTTCAACAGTTAAACTTCAAGTTTATTAGTTTTAGTATTAGCTGATAGTATTGGTATTATAAATAATTACAAATTAGACAACAACGATTAGTATTATAATAATATCTTCAACTTTAAGTTTATATCAATATCATGATGACCATGATATATTTATTCATGAACCCGACCACTATACAAGAAATGAACTTAAAGTGAGAGCAACTGTAATGAATATCCAAATCAAGCTGTAAATCAAACAGTAATCAATAATAATAACAATAATATTAATAATTTATAGACTGTCACTTTGGAAGTGACTTTGACTGTTTCAGTGTTTGAGTTAGAGTTTTTATTTTTAAGTCAAACAAATTTATTTTAACATTTAAGTTTCAAAAGGAACAATGATCATCATTATGATTCCAAGAAAGTTGTGAGAGAAAATGACAATATTAAATGCACTATACTTGAATCATCAATAATTTTATGAAGTTTACTTAACATTAAATTTAATTTTAAACAACAGCCACGCACTTGCATATTTTGGAGCTGACTTTCACCGTTCTTGAATTCACTAACCGTAGCAAAGAACCTGAGCTCCAAACACAAGAAATGTTTAATATTGAGAAACTATACTAAGACGTCTCCTTTAAATGTGATAACAAACAAAACACGCTCTTTGATCGCGAGTCAATTTTGTTGTACGCAGTATGGTCTCCTGTATGCTGACAATTTTCACCACTCCCATCCTTGCTATAATGTTTTAGTCTAATTACTAATATATTAATAATTTATTCCTCTTTAAAACTTTGTGGGAATTTTTTGAAAGTTATAAATTAAAACTGCCAAAGTTTTTAAAATAAAATTAGTTAAAATTTTTATATTATAGCAGTGTTGTTTTGGTTGTTGTTGCTTTAAAAGACAATGACAATGAAATGAAACTGTTTTCCATTTTTAAACATTGATGTTTTATATAATACGAACTTAAATAGTATATATTATGTATTCATGTATGTATGTGCGTGCGTGCATGTGTGCGTGCGTGCATGTGTGCGTGCGTGCATGTGTGCGTGCGTGCATGTGTGCGTGCGTGCGTGCGTGTGTGCGTGTGTGCGTGCGTGCATGTGTGCGTGCGTGCGTGTGTGTGTATGTATGTGTACATGTGTATGTTGGTATGTATGTATGTATGTACATATGTATGTAGGTATGTATGTATGTATGTACGTGTGTGTATGTAGGTGTGTGTGTGCGCGCATGTGTGAGCATGCATGTATGCATGTATGTATGTATGCATTTGACACAACAAAAACTATCTAATGAAACTGCATAATTACAAAAAATAAACTGCATATAGATGACATCAGCAATTTTTGTTTTATTTGTTAAATATAACGAGTACTCTTTCTCACTTCCCTGGAGTTGTCTATGTCTTTTTCAATCAGCAAACGCTACGAAATGTAACTTAGTTATAGGATATAAAAATTTATTACATATAGTCTAGAGTAAAATGAAATGTAAATGATTACATGTATACTAAGAGTATAAAGACATAACTGTGTAATACAAATCCTTTATATCAAACAGATATACAATAAATGAGTATTATCTACTGGACATCTTTTAGAAATATTTCCCTGACAGCAGAACCGACCCATTACAATTTAACTTTGGAATTCCCTGTAGGCCTGCTCCATGGTCATATGCAAGAACCAGCATGAGCATATAAAAGTAAGAATACTTGGGCAATTACAGTAAAATAATTATGTGAATAATGTCATAAATTTTTTAAAAGAGTAGCAACTCCTAAATTTAAAACAAACCTAATTTTTTTCAATTGCTAGTCTTTGACGAGAGCATTACAAAGTTGCTTAATGAGAAAACTACAAATTAATGATGCTGTAGACATCGGTGTAGTCTCATAACATGTGGACTATTAGATAATTACATCATATGCTGAAGATTAAAACCAACAGGAGATAGTATAGACTACTCAACTTACTTAGCATTTGCTTCCCCTGCGAAATTAACAAAGAGCTCAATAGCTTTTTTGCAGTCATCTGCTAGCAAAATCATTAATAGAAAACTTGATATTATTTTTAAAAAAAATTCAATATCAAATAGGTCTATTATTCATCTCAAGTATGACATAAACCTTTCAAATTAAATAGAAACACATTTATATTCAGCATTCAGATTTGTATTGAACTATGACTGTTTATTATTGTTGAATACAGCTTAGTAAGCACTTGAACTAGTAACATACTATTTGGCAATGGCTTGCATTTTGCATAGCCAAAACAGCTGTAGCAAAATATATGTAACATTCACCATACAATAAAAATTTGCTAGAATATAGATACATATAACATCATATTTATATAGAATAAATTTGTTTAATCATTTGTTTTTTTTGCAACAGCTTTCCAAATGCTGATTGAGAAATCTACGAAATTATGCTATAGACATCTGCCTAGTCTTATAGTATGAGTAATATTGAATAATAACATCGTGTGTTTAATATTAACATCCACATAGTGTAAACCACTCACCTTAATTAGGAGTTACTTCTCTTGCAAAATATCTAAAAAGTTAAACAACTTTTATGTAGTTATCTGCTAGCAAAATTAATAAAAAAACTCTTGAATGTAGGTAGAAAAAAATAATTTAATGTTCAAAATGCATTGGTTTTATGAAAAGCTTTACAAAAAGCTTTTAGAATAGACACACATCTACATTTAAAATTTAAAGTTCTATTTCAATAATGGTGGCTGATCTTGCTGTTATATAACATCCTAGGCAACCACTTTAACAAATCTCTTTGGCATTGGCTATTGCATTTAGCGTAGCCAAAAAGGTCTATCAAAGCTAATAGCATGTCACATTCAACTATATTATGTAACCAGTGTTCACCAAAATTGATATTAACATTTCAAAGCAACATTCTGCAGCCGGTTTTTTCGTATTGCTAATAAACTGACAGTCATGACAAAGAAAATACTTGACACAATATTCAAATCAAACTACTTTAAATACTGACAGCTTTGTGGCTCCCACAGTAACCATTCAAATGTTGCGCTGAGAAATAGCCACTGCAGGACAATTATTAGAACATAATTAGAAAAATAAACATTTCAAAGTATAAGTTACAAAACCAGCATGGCTAACGGTTTTTTTAAAAATGCTTTAAAAACTAATTTAACACCCCCCCCCCCCCATACTTAATAAGATCAACAGCAGTATCAAAAATGTCAATAATGAGCATATATAATATAGATTACTCCATGTTTATAGTACTGCTGCTAGGTAATTAGCTACACTAAAAAGGGATTGTAATTGTTCTTCTTTTGGCAATTTATTTTCAAATGCTGCTTTGACAAATACAAAATATAGTGAAATGTTATAGAAGTTGTGTAGGCCTATGAATGTGTAATATTAGATAATTACAGTTTGTGCTCAAGACTTTCTTTCTATATACACACACGCACACACACAACACAATATGCTCATTTACAGACAAAAACCCACACACAGGCACACATATTGTGTGTGTATATATATATATATATATATATATATATATATATATATATATATATATATATATATATATATATATATATATATATATATATATATATATATATATATATATATATATATATATATATATATATATGTATATATATATATATATATATATATATATATATATATATATGTGTATATATATGTATATATATATATATATATATATATATATATATATATATATATATATATATATATATATATATATATATATATATATATATATATATATGTATATATGTATATATGTATATATGTATATATGTATATATGTATATATGTATGTATGTATGTATATATGTATACATGTATACATGTATACATGTATACATGTATACATGTATACATGTATATATGCATGTGTTATGGTGTATGTTTAAGTTATCAGCCCAGGATCCTAAACTGCAGAGCACCACTAGATAAATACCCTGAAACAAAGGCCTAAGTTTCCTTAAAGATTAAGACAAGAGCTGAAGTTCCCAGGTAGCTAAGCCAAGTAACACCTATCAATACACCAACCCTCACAAGGTAACCAGACAGCTACAATAAACTATACTTGGTAATAACTGTTACTTGGTGAGTCAACTGGTATAGCTGAAACTTTCAAACACTGCAACATTAAATAACAAATTATATAAAGAAATATTTTAACTTATTAGGCAAATTAATTAGAATTTTCTTTTTACACCTTACTTCTATTACATGTATGTTGTCTTTCAACGAAATTATATCACTTTATTTGTTTAATTATTATTTTCATTAATTAAGAACATTGATCTGTTAGCAAGCAAATTGATGACATTCATAAGCTGAAAATAGTACTCTCTGGTTTAGCAGAATTAAGCAGATTCAAAGACCAATTGTACATTAATTCACTTTAGTTTTTTCAAATTTTATTATGCTTATACCAGTTTAAGGTAAGTATGATATCCAATTTTCAGACTGCATAGTATTGTAAAATGGATAGAGAAAGTTTTGTATACTGTATATATGGTCATATCATACATCCCTTTGCAGTATAAACCATAATAGAAAATATAAGTAGAAGGCCCTGTTTAAACACTTGCATATAATCATTTATTCGAAGTTATCTTCTCAACACCAGAGGTCCAATAACATTCTCAACGCAACAGAATAAAATTATGTACCAAATACTTTTAGTAACTCTGTCAGCTCAAGCAGGTTTCATTAAAGTAACTTTGTGGCATCTAGCATAAAATATTTTCAATGCCAGTCATCAAAAAGTCTTTGGTGAAGTTATTAGAAACGACTAGGTACATTTGTTGCTGATTTTTAGACTTTAAAATGACAGATAACTTAGGGAGGGAGGGGGGGGGGTCCTATTTTTATAAAAAGAATATAACTTTATTCCTTACAAAAGATCATTATATATAAATTTAAATAATATTTACATGTGGTAAAACAATGCAATGATGTGGGGAAAGACCAAAAATGTAGAAATACAAATGACAGCCAGCAGTAGGATTGTAAGGGTTCGAATTGGACATATGACTGTTCAATTAACATAATTTAAGCTTTAAATATATACATCATCAACATTTCATTGGGAGGCACCAATGAGATGGAAAGCCTAAATTCCTTCACCAAACATTCAATAACTGCAGGCTATTGAAAAACATGCAATAATGTAAGAACATTCAGAATATGCGTACAACAGGAAGCAAGTACAGACTGTCAGAATAGTGTCATTACTGACAGGTTACAATATCAGTCTGTCATCAGCTCAATATTAATCATCAGCCATGTCTTCATCAGTAGCCATATTGTTGGAGTCATTAAGCTGTTTTGTTTTAATTACGCTACGTAAAATGGCTTTATCTCTGAGAGAAAGGTTCATTGACTCAATATCTTCTGCAGTTAGAAGAGTGGTGAGCTCATTGGAGGACAGGAAACCGTAACCCAGAACTGCAGTGAGCGCTCGAGAACTGAGTGGAACTGGCAGATCTTTGTTCCACTCGGCCATCTTGATACCGTCTGTGGAGACCACTGAAAGATACAGAAGAGCCCGGTGAACGTTGCATCTACAATATACTGCAGGCAAATCAAAATCTTTTAAATTCATTCGTATTAAACACAAAGAAATTCTCCGTCCGCCAACTTAGCACGTAAGCAACAATGAGTAACTACAATCAGAAATGGTGACTACAAACACCTACTATAACTAGACACAGCTAGCGCTACAAAGTCACTACAACTAACACTACACTGAGTCACACACTACTCACAGGCACTCTGATCCTGATCGCCGAGACTTTCCAACTCAATGACACTTCCATCAGAACACAAGAGTTGTATCTGCTGAGTCTTCTTGGCTAGGAAAGACAAATTCAAATAAAATGAAGGAACAACTAACAAACAAGGCTTGTAGTATAATGTTCTTTGTATACAGGTCACATAATTCACGTCTAGATCTGCCCTATAGACCAAACAAGAGGGGACAGCTACACACTGATTGATGCAGTAACACAGTTACCCATACTGTAGCAGTTTTGTTAGGTCTGCTAGCAACCGCAAGCTTATCAGAGTAGGTTTAGGAATTCAACTGATGTCTTGTGAGTGTAGTATTAGTATTTTATTCCAACTTATAACACTTTTGCTCACAAAGCTACACCGTGAAATCTAAATAAAATACATACAATATAAGGCTAATGAAGTACAAGAAAATAAGAACTATAAAGAAATAACACACATAAAAATTATTAAAGTAAGCAAATATTACTGTATAATAAGTCATTAAAAATAATGTCAGCTATAAACCATTTCATATAATATAAACTAAATGTATCGATATTACAGCATTAAGACAATAAATGATAGAAAAATTAATAGCAAACAAATCTTTAGCTCTTCTCTGATAACTTGATAATACAGCTTCTGCTCTTAGGTTTTAAAAGTTAGTAATATGTATCTTGTTTAATGTAAAATTATAAGTAGTATAATTTGCTCGTTGGCTCTACTAATTGCAACTGATCAGGATAACCAATGCTTTCCAACAGCAGCAGAATAATACACAAAAAACAAATAAACAAAAATGATGTGTTCCAGATCCCATTGGTCACCCAAATTGCACCACCGGCCCCAATTAATTCCAAATAAGGGAACAGAAATATTCTGGCAGATTTGTTGTCTTGGACTTTAGCAATACACTTGATTTATTGATTGTGGCTTTTGCTGCGCAGTTGTAGGAATTTATTGTTTTGTTTAGGAGCTATTAATATGCTATGACGATGGACTATGAAACACGCATACACACAGTGTGCATATAAACATGCTGCCAGCTACTGCTACACATACCTTCGGCATCCAGTGCATGCTCCAGTGCAAGTTTGTCATGGTAGTTGAGATTCAGCATGGCCAAATTAGCATTAGAACCACGGAGCAGATTGAGGTGAGAGATTTCACTGAACCCACTTCTCAACAGACAGCGAATCCCGTTCTCAGAGAGCGGATATTTCAGGTTCTCATTCCACGCCTGCCAAGATGTCTCTATAGCAACGTCACCGGGTACATCTACAACAGTGTATCTCACTATTAGTACTAGTGCTGGTGATACTATTAGTACTAGTGTTAGTAATACTATTAGTACTAGTGCTGGTGATACTATTAGTACTAGTGTTAGTAATACTATTAGTACTAGTGTTAGTAATACTATTAGTACTAGTGTTGGTGATACTATTAGTACTAGTGTTAGTGATACTATTAGTACTAGTGTTAGTAATAATATTAGTACTAGTGTTGGTGATACTATTAGTACTAGTGTTAGTGATACTATTAGTACTAGTGTTAGTAATGCTATTAGTGCTAGTGTTGGTGATACTATTAGTACTAGTGTTAGTAATACTATTAGTACTAGTGTATTAAACCTACTCGAGTACTATAACTCACCAGGATCGAAAGGGTATGCGGCACAAGTATCCGAGGGAGTAGGCTGGGACTTGAGGGCATTTAATAAGGTCATGACAGTACGCGAGTCCATGCTGCCAGCAGCGTCACCTGCAGACAGCACCTTCTGCCTCGAGATGATTGGCTGCCGGTTGGAAAGACTTGGCGGTTTCTTTGTGAATGTTGGTTTAGAGGAAATCTCGATGTCACACATTGACTTTCGCTACAAGTAACACACAGTGTGTAGACTAAAAGTAATACACAGTGTAAACTACAAGTAATGCACAGTGTAAACTACAAGTAATGCACACACAGTGTAAACTACAAGTAACACACACACACTTGGTTTTCAATTGATACCATTTTGAGACAATGTATTTGTTGGTCAAACAGAGATTGCCATTAAAGTAAGTAAAATTGATTGATGGCAATTGTGTTGTGGAAAGTGTTTTCATTCTTATGCTTTACATGCATTTTTGTTTCCTGTATTCACAAGTCACATTATCTTACACAATAGAAAGCAAACCTTACTCCACCAATGGGCAGAGGTTCAACAACATTCTGCAGATTGCTATGGATAGTTCTCTTCAGTTATACAGATTACACCTGAGAAAGACTTACATTGGGATGTCTCACGATGAGATGTTGGAATGGTTTGAGTCTCTCATAATACCTCCAGCGTGATATCCCACCTTTACCGCACATGTCTCTCTCCATAATGAACCTGCCTCTCATTTTCTTTATCTGCAGATATTAATAGAGCAAAAAATTAAATTAACTAATAATGGTATTAGCACAGATATGCTGATACATTATAGCTAATATCAAGCTACACACAGAGATGGGTGCACACAAACCAACAAGAACTATCTGCTAGGAAGCAGTCAGGTATTGCATCTCACCTTGTTTCGGACTTGCTTGGCCGTTTTGTTAGTGCCAATGTCCGCAGCTATTAGATTCATGGCATTTTCATTCCGCGACTGGTTGATCATGGCGGCATTTTCTGACCAGCTGTTAATAAGGGCATCAACTTCATCAACCGACCAAGGTACAGTGTCATCTTGTAGGGTAGCACTCGGCTCTGCAAAAGTCTCTCAGATATTACATAATGTAGTGAAATCAAAATGATCATAAGAAACAATGATGTTATATTCCAACAGTTCATTATGAGAGTTGAAAATGTTAGCATTTAGAAACTATTAAATGGTTTCATATTAACAAATTCTAATCTCAAATGTCAAACATATAAATTTATGATAATTTTGATACGAGAGAGTTTGAAGGGTGCTGGAGTGCTATTTTTCTTTAGCAAACTTTTCAACTCAAGCAGATATTTACAGCTTGCAATGTTTGAAATATAAGATTCTGCCCAAAAACTATAATCAAATCTTTAAAAACTCAATTAAATAAATCATGAGCTCAACACTTCATAGCCCTTTATAAATGTATTACATTACAGTATGACATTGAGTTTGACAATGACCACCACATTCACTATGAGTATCAGTATGACTATCAGTATTACTATCAGTATCAGAATCACTGAATGAGTGAGTATGACAATGAATCACTGAATGTGATAGTAATACTATCAGTATCAGCTTCAGGTATCACTATTAATTTATGTATGAGCATCGTATTTTTGTACTTATACTTATTCTATGAGTATGAGTATATGTATCACGATTACTATCATTATGACTATCACAGTCAGTATGAGTATCAGTATGTCGTATGACTATGGGTATGTGGGCATCACTATCACTACCAGTATAAGCATCAGCATGCATAAATCCAAACTCCAAAGTATTACAATTACAATAATTATTATAAAAATAAAATTTAAATCAACATGTAATTTAACTTAAAGTTAAAAGTTGAAATAGTTAAAAAACAAAAGTGATATTAAAACTCACAAAGTACAACTACTACTACTACTAGTACTACAAGACCATCACCGAGACGTAATACGGTAATAGATTTAGTATTACATTATGATTATGATTATAATTAAGTGAATATAAATATAATCATTATTGTGACAATCTGCATCAACTAAATAACTTTTAGTTTTACAACCTCGAACTTCAGACTAGATAATAGCCACAGTAACAACAGATATGCCTATAGCCTATTACAATGAGCGAGTTGAGCAGAGCCAGAGTTGCGCTCACAACGTACTGGAGTGATCGTATAAAATGATACGGAGACTTGAAACTGAAACAATTATCTACCAGCCCGAGAACATAAAAGTTAATTAAAAAATAACAAATTCACATAGGTTGTGTTTATACCTTCTTTGGGATCTTCTTTGTCAGTTTCCATAATTATAAACAGTGTAGAATAAGTTATCAACGTGTAAAACGCATTTATTATTTTGTTTTTCAAATTTTCAAAAATTATGGCTCGGGCCAGCTAAAATGGTTCGCATCTACTACCATCTAGAAGAGTTATGACGTCGACATTAGATCAACCAATTGAAAATGTTGAGCTACTTAGCTCTTTTGTTTAAAAGACAAGAAACTTATTTTAGGTCAACACAAGCACATTGCCCCGTTTGTTATTGACACAAATCCGTAACTACTCACAATTGCCATTAAAATTATTAATATTATAATTCCATTTTGCTTTTAGGCTACGTACGTAGGTTTTTTTGTTACGATGTCTGTCACAAGTCCTAGTTTATTTGTTTTATTGTGAAATTTTGTTTTCAGTTTAAATTGTAAATTAATTCTAAACAAATTGTATCGGCTGATATTCAACTAATACTAATAGTAATACTAATAAGTAATAGTAATACTAATACTAATAGTAATACTAATAGTAATAGTAATACTGATAGTAATAGTCCAATACCTAAACTTCACTTATATTAATATTATAAGTTATATGTATACTTATAGTACTACTACTACTACTAGTAGTAGTAGTACTAGTATAATAACTATAAGCTAAAAATAAGTATTCATACTGATACTAATACTAATAGTAATACTAATAGTAATAGTAATAGCGTTCTAGAACGATTACTATTAGTATTAGTATTAATGTTATTTAAAATCTAAGTTTAGTTACCAATCATAATTTATTCAATAGAAGATTTTGCTCAACTTTTGCTACAAGTACAACTAGTGCTCTTTTATATAATGTATTGCTATGTCAATTATAATTAACATGAAGTGTTACTGTTTCATGATTGTATCATTATGTAAAAATAGAAATATAAACATGCCTTTAAGTTTAAGAGAAAGTCTAAATTCTAGTATATCATTACTGTTTGCATTTTGATGAAGTGATGTTAGTTGAAAGCTTTTAAAAAGCTTTCTAGTACTTGAATGTGTGTAATATTGTTTATTAACTATTGCTATCATTTTTGTCCAATTAAAGTTTTTGAGCAGCTGTTTTATTTTACTAATTTATAATAGCCTGTAATCATTCAAGCTTTGAACAATTTGTAGAAAGTTACTTTTTCCAACTTGCTTGAAAAGTATTTCTCAATTGTCATTTTTTCATAGTGCACTTTTCTCTCACAATATGTGTAGGTCTGTTTGTTTTGTTTGTAGGGAAGAGTAAGTAATCAGCATCTTTGAATGATTGAATCTGTCAGTTGAAGCAAAAATCTAGTCATGGCCGCACCCCCAGCCTTAGGTAAGCATTGAACTATAACTATAGTTTTAGTTCAGTGTAGGTAAGATGATCCTAAATCCCAAAATTTCAATTTTGCCTGGTACTGTTCTAAAACATAAAACCTTGTTATAGCAAGCTAAACTTCTGTATTAGCATATATTGACCCTTCTATTTCTTGCAGTTGAACATTGCTAGTTTTCTTTGTTTTCCTGTCCTTAGATGAGATGTTGTTGCTTCATGTCAAGTTCTATAATTAGTTTTATGAAAAATCTTTCGTAAATTATTTGGTTGTAATTTTTACACAATTGTATAGTATTTGTAGTGTTTTAACTTTTTTTCTAAGAATAAGTGGGAGGCTTGATTTAATTTTAAGTGATCAGCGATTAATAGTTGTTTAGCCAACCACTCCCATTGTGCTATTCTGAAGTAATCATAGTGTAATACTAGTGACCAATTCCACCTATCAACAGCTTCGGCTAGAATGTAAGCAATAGCACAGCGCTGTTCACTCATTGTATAAATTCTCATTATGTTGGAAGCTTAGAGTCCATAATTTATGTTATACAAATATTCATATAGGGTATTTACATATCTGAACCTTATTTCAGCAATTTGTAATTTGTAAATGGAATCACTCAAACAGCAATTTGACTTAAGTTCTTACAGGTCGTTACTCTCATCAGTATAATAGTGTGGGTATAGGCTGTCTCTCTTTTGAGTTATATAATTTGTTTTAATAAGTTTAGTTCTATTTTTTTAAATCAGTGCGCTTAGCAGTTAGCATATTATTCCAAAAAGTAGTTTTTAAATAAGTATCCCAAAATATATATAATATGAGTAGCCAGCATATATATTATATTAGTACAAGATTTAAAAACTAGCTACTAAAATTGAAATATAGGACATGGGGGGGGGGGATAAGTTCGTATGAACTATTATACGGGAGGTTTATTGCATGCACTGGTTAGTACCTCTTCCAATCAATACTGAGGATAATTGGGGGTTTTATATCGCTGCATCTGTAATATAGTACAGTGGCATCACGTTATGCATTATTTATGCTCAAGCAACCATTTCTTAATGCTATGCAACCCAATATACTTGATGTATATAATATACTATATCTGTTAGTTCCTCATCATCTTGTACACAATAGTGTATAAGCAATTTCTTTCAAACTCACAATTGGGAGCTCGTTGTTTCTTGGAAGACTAGGTGGTGTCCGAATGTAATATACACCTAGTATATAGTACGAACATCTATGAGTGTAGTAGGTGTCTATGAGTATATAAAATACAATTTAGCTTAATGGTCTTGGAACAAAGCACTGCATTCCTGTTTAGATTAGATACAATTCAGAGTGTTGTTTACTTTTGTTTAAATCAATAATACCTAAAAATAAATTGTTAAGGCAGTAGTTATTTCCTGCTCCTAATTTATACAACTAGCTGTTGACTCACTTGCCATCATCTAATGAGTTTAAGAGTTGTTCTTGTGCTAGCATAAAGAGACTATAAACTAGTCTTAAGGTCATAATACTACATGGTACGGAATCATAAAGTTTTATTTGTAAGTTTAATTGAGCAAAGTCTTACTTATGTTATGCAGCAAAGCATAAGTAATGGAACTGCTTTAAGAAATGTAATTATTGTAATAGCATTAAAGTGACTTTTAATTTGGCATATTTTGCTCTACTGTATTGAATTATGTTTCAATAAATAAATTAAATATGCTGCCACATAGATCAGATTTTTCTACAGACAGCAAAATAGGCCTATTTAGCAAGTTTTAGTAATTTATGTTTTTGTTCCAATCAATTAAGATTTCGAAATGAAATAATATTTTATAACAGTTGTAGCAAAGCCATTGACAAATATAATTGGTCACTTGCTGTGAGAGATTTTCATGGCATGCTGTTTTGCAGCAAAATTCGTGTGACATCACTGATTAACACACTTCATTGGTCAATCAAGTCTCAGTGGAAGATGGTGTTTGCTTCTCAGATTTACAAATTTAGAAAATTCTGAAATCGGAGTTGTCTGATTAGTTGTTTCTTGTAGTATGTTACTGGTTTTCCTCTGTAGTTGATTTACAAATGATAATATTAAGATAACATATCATTAATATTTCACTGTAACTGTTGATACTCGAAATAATGCCTAAAGTCAATAAATTAGTGGGGATAATAATCACTGACTGATAAAAGACAGGAAAAGTATTTACTCTTGGATCATTTTACCTGCACACACTCGGTAGCTGTATAACAGTGTGTAGTAATTCGAAGGTAGATTGCCCTGAAAGGTGTTCTAGGATGAAGGTGGAGTAACTGTTATTACTACTAGTACTATGGACGAGTATTTGAAAAAATACGAAAAAGCGACAGGAAGTAAGCCTAGGCCGCAGCCAAAAGTTCGGCATCATGATAATAAACACCTGCTAACATTGACAAATAAGGATGGTGAGATTATTTCTCCAAATAAGGGGGTAATCAGGGTGGATCCATCAAGTGACTCACCTTCAGTTGATGAGTCATATTCGAGTTATGCTAATGACTCATTTATACCAGAAGCTAAACCTGAAGGAGCTGTATCTACCAGTTTAGCAGGTTCGTCTGGAATAACTGTGAGCAACTCTGAATTCATTTTGAGACCAAAAGCGGTATCTCCGGCCCAATATGGTGAGTTGAGGGATTACTTATCCCATTACAATTAGCCCTCTACTTGACCTACACACACTACTTGGGAATATTGGTTAGTTACTAGAATCTAAACTAAGTTTTTTGTGCCCTGACTTGTAATGCAGATATTCTCTGTGTTTAATTATTCAAGAAGTTTTATAGTTGGTAGGAAGTTGTTGCCTCTGTGGTAGAATCCAAACATGGTTTTATCTCCTCCTGCCCTCTTTCTTAGTGTATATTTGATCTTTCCTGATGTATATTTGAATCCTTCTTTGTAGGTGTAGACTCTAGTTGTCTTAATGACAACAAATTCTTATAGGTTACTTTAGATCAATTGCTAACTGTATAAGGTTACTGACTGAATTTAGTGTCAAAGCCCTTAATCCCAAGTATGTTCCTTAAGGCTGACAAAGTTGCTGCTCTCAATAAATTTGTTTTTGCTTAGCTTCTGACTTTTATACCTCTTCTCTTTTATTGGCATTTGCAGTTCATCATCCACTTTTATTAGTAGAGTCAGCAGGGTTGTTTGCTGACTCAGAAATATCCAACTTTATTATGTGGTGAATAATGAGAGATAGTGTATTTGGTAACTTAAACATGTCCTTTAGTTTAGATCACCCGTTTCTTCCTTAACGTGCTCAGCAATAACCACCAGCTGCATACTGTGAGGCAGCAAGTAGATGGAAAGTTGGTCAGCATCATCTGTTAAAATATATTACCATGGTTACAGTAGATTATTATAAATGATAGGAAGTTTCTAGATGTAACTAGTTGGGAAATAACTTAGTAGAATCATTAGAATTGATAGCATCAATTTGTTGGTTTGAAAGTTTTGTCAATATGGTACATTGTGAAGATTCAGGCCTACTTCTTGTATATCTGCTAATGTGTTGTAGATATATTAAATTACAGTTCTATGCCGGAGTAAAATGGTTTTGCATGCACTTGAAGACAAAATTCAAGTGCAAAATTACTTGCTGCTGTGTCCTAGTATAATAATCAGCTTTGAAATTATCTTCTCATGCCTTTGCAGAGCATTGTGGAGGCAATTTCTTTTGCAAACAATGTACTATCATCGGAAAGTTGAATTCCTGCCATAACAGCTCATCATTTTCTAAAATGCCAAATGTTTAAGACCTGTTGTTGACCAAACTTAATGAGTTTGCAATCAGATTTGAACTCGAAAGTGATTTTGCACTTCAAAAAGTGGACCTTTGTTTATTGTTTGACACTATATCTTAAATGCTGGTGCTGTGTGTGTAGTTTATCTTCAAAGATGATTATATCATTGTCTATACAAGGTGTATAGCACCATAATATTGAAAGATCCACCCTACATAACTTCAGCCAATAGGAAATCATTTAATTTAGGTTATCTGAGTACGTAGTAATTTTCTGATTTTTATTATTATGTTTTATTTCAATAGTTATTCAGAAGTTTTAAGTTTCTCAAAAAGTAGTTAATAAACAAATGAATTGCTTTCATTTTTAAACAAATAACATTAACAATCAAGAGCCTGAAACTTTTTTTCAGGGGAGTCCACAAATGAGTTCATGCTTAAAGACAGAAATTTTTTATACCTTTAATTATATGCAATAAGCTTAGGCTACTACATGATATCTTAGCTCATTTAATGTATTCAACTTATGCATTCTTATTACATCCACGCTGTGATTACTTCTGCAGTCGCGTAGTAGCGTGCAACAGAGTTGCATGTTAACTGAGTTATCAAGTAAGGGGGCTATTTGCGCCGCCCTTGCTACGCTATAGTTGATCTGGTAGTAATCAAATGAATCATATTTTATCAGTCACATGCCTGCAGCAACAGACGAAAGTGACCTACTCGCGCACACTGCACTGCTATATTTCGTGTGGGCAGTTCATATTTCGATGTGTTCATCGCTTTTGTGTTGCAGAACATTGATCTATTGAATGTGTTATCGTCATCTCTCATAGCAGTTAGAGCTGTAAGTTGCTAGTATTTTCATTCTGCAAAATACTATTATTTGGGAAAGGTAGTTTGACATTATTTATAAAATTAAATAGTTTTAGCATATTATTTTGAGTTTACTCACTTTTAGTTTTAGCCCATAAGTTAGTAATTAATACTAATACAGGTAAGGTTCCGTTGTTTTAAACAGTTTTAATAATACTAGCAGTGAGTTTGGTTAAATGTGTACATTTTGCCTTTTTACTATTCAATATAAATTCACTGGTTCCAGATTCTCAAACTCAATACACCACTAGTTGAAGCTCAAAACTTGAAGTTTGTAGTTTTGGACTTCAAGTACTAGTAGTGGTGTAGTGAATTTGAGAATTTGGAACCGGTGAACTTATTACTAGTATTTGAATGACATATATTTTATTAACGTGCTGACTGCTCACAATGACAATGACTGCTCACAATGACAATGACTGCTCGTCACAATACCTTACTTTAAACCATAATGCACTATGCAGAGACCTAGTTCTATATATATTTTTTCTAAATATCCAATTATAGTTGTTTTAAAAATAGAAGCATTCAACACCAAGTTGGAAGTATAAATAGCATTGTTGATAATTGCAGCTAATAGGGGATTAGTAACTGGTTGTGAAAATGTAGTACACAGTAAATATGTAACAATATTCTGCAATACAGGATGACAAACTTGCATAAAGTAAGGTATCACTACAGTATTATTTCTGCCCTTGCCTACCAGGGAATCTATTTTATGCTGAACGCTATAAGACTGTAGGATGTTACAAATTGGCCTACATAATTCTCACTTAGATGACTGCATGTATTCCTGCATGGATAGCCATACAAAGTATATTCTGTGCACTAAAACATACAGTTAGCTTACCAAAACTTTATTGCACTTAAATTAGTAATAATGTAATAGTAAAGAACATGACTAGTGTGATCACGCTGATGACTGTCTCCAGAGATTGAGTACAGCTCTGGTCAGCTCTGCTGGGAGTTGTGGATATATCCTGGTCAATAGTTCCTTGCTACCAATTACCAGCATACCCCTCTACAGTCTCACATATATACAATTATATATTATATTAGGTGCATGTTTCTTGGTTTGGAGTTCAAAGTGAGGGGGCAGTTCAATATACCCATTCTAGATGTTGAAAGCTGGGCACTTTTTGATCAAGCCTGCACCTACCTCCTATATACTGCCAGCATAGTACTGTTTAATGCAGGGGTGTCCAACCTTTTCAGACCGAGGGCCAGTCTGCAAGTTGCAGCTTGAGCCGAGGGCCACAACATTTTTTCTGTTTTTAAAATCAATTTTCAAGATTCATTAAACATCTGCAGGCTATATGTATTGTAATTATAAGCAATGGCTAGGCTTTGCATGTTTATTAAAATCATAACATATTTAAATAGATATATATTATTTATGTGTGTGTATGTGTGTATATATGCATTTAATTAAAAAAGGTAAACAAGAAACATTTCATTTTTATTACTTTGATAATCAATAATTATATATGCATTTATGTTTGTGCATAAAAAATTATACATATTATATATATACAAAATATATATTCATGATTGCACATGCAAATGTAAACAAGATGTGCCAGTGCTAAGAGTCTGTACTCATACCAGTATAGTTATATTTTACAACCATCAGTGAAACACTTGTGAGTACACAGTGAGTACTGTTTGCCTTGAACAATTCTGTTAATATCTGGTTTCGTATCAGAACACATAACCCTTAGTTGCTGGACTAAGTGCTGACTAGTGATTGAAGTGTAGTATTTATTTTTGTGTATTTCATATGACTGAAAATTGAAAGTTCAAAGTTCAAACCTTCAAGCCATCTCAGTGATAATGCTATGCAGTGCAGCATCTAACAAGCAGTCAAAGGTCAAGGAGATCACAAATCTCAAATCATTTCAGTACATACTCGCACAAAATTCATTATAAAACAAAATTGTTTAGGCATCTAACATTAAAACAGTATGTAAATGAAAACTAACATATACATAAGAATAATTTAGTACTGCATAAGTGGAGTGTGTCCGGGATTCTTTAACTACTTATCTTTCACATTACAATCATAAAAATGAGCTCTTAGTTATACTTTCAAAAAAGTGTTTTCTCTATATGGCCAGTCCTGATTAAATGTTTTTGAAATATCTGTCTGCACAGGATAGTTACAGGCAACTTTTTAGCTGCAACTGCCTTGCTGAGGTGTGCATTGCAACTGTGTAAAAATTCAGTACCAGTAAAAACAATCTCATTTGATTGTAGGCTACTAGAATCAAAATTTAAAAACTATGTTGTGAATCTCATTTTCCCAGTGCAACTTTTTTGAAATTTTTTCATTCTTTTGCAAAGTTGTAGAAAAAAACTGCACATTTTTGGCTAATTTTGCCTCAAAAGTTGATGTTTTTTAGTACCAGTAAAATATCTTAGCAGGAAAACATGATATCTGAATAAAAAAATCAATGACTTTTAGATTTTATATAAACTGTGGATTTATACTCTGGAAATGGTATATTTTTTTTAAGTAGTAAGCACTGTGCATCACTTCACACTTCAGTGAACGCGTAGAGATGAGAATATAATATAGCCGTCTACATTACTATAAGTCACAGGCTTGCTAGCTAACAGACTATAATGACTAGCTTGCTGTTATTGGTTGTAGTTTGATCTCAGGCTAAACAATGACAAGTAGGCAACACGCATGCCACCCACAAAACAATATTGTAGAAGAACTTAAACTACATTTTAATAGAAATTCTTAGTGGGATGCTCTCAGCCATTGAACTATAATCCCCTGGAATGGCCAATGTAAATTTTAAACGTCCAAATATTTCAGCCATATTGAAGAATTCTTATTTTTGGACACCGCCTACTTTCTAATGTAAAAGTAATGGAAATTACTATATTTTGCAGTATTTATAAAACCTTTGGCATCACACCACACAAGTGAATAATTCCAAAATCTACTCTATTTTTATCTGCTGGTAATAAGGGTTGGCTATAGCATAAAGAAATAAAGCTGGTAGTTATAAAAATATTCTTTTTTGAAACAACAAAAGCAAGTTGATATCAAGTAAAAACCTAGTATATAATATAACATCTACTTAAATTTAGCTGCTGGTAATAATTGTTGGCTATAGAATGGAGAAATGAGGCTAGTTGTTATAAAAATATTTTACTTTAAAACAACAAAAGCAAGTAGATATCAATTAAGAACCTGATATATAATATAAGTAATATAAATAAAAACTAGAAATAAAAAGTCTATTGACTCTTAAAAAGAACATTTTCATTATTTCTCTGTTGACAGCTCACTTTATGTAAAACAAGTTTTTTATTTTAGACAAATTGTGTTGAAAATTTTTTTAATATATTTTAACAATGAGGTTGAGTAACGTAGAGTGGTGGTTCTCAATGTCAGTAGAAGTTTCCATAGCATGCTTTTCAATGCCAAAAATATCGTATCCACCAATCTCCCCCTTCACTGTAAGAATGATCCTAAAATACCATTCTAATAATTTCAAGTTATCAAGCCAGTAAAACAATTCAAAAGCTTTTAATCTTTTTAGAAAACACAGGTGTACTCCAAAAACATTCAACTTGCTATGCTGTATGCTGCACAAAATGAAAATACTAATTCTCTCCAAAAAATGACTTGACAATTATTTAAACCTAATTAATTATGGCTGTTAAAACTGTGTGAACTGGTAGATCTTCATTGCTGGAATTTTTACTCACATTCGTATTCTGTGGTGTAACTGGTTTCTAAAAAGAATTTTAAAAGTAACTTGCATAACAAATATAATTTTTGGACAACTTTGAAAGAATGCTAATTTTACACTATAGTTCAGAACTTAATAAAAGTCTAGATAGAATAGAAACCAACTCTGCTAATGAGACAGCTCCTTCATGCAACCTTCCAGTTTGGCCAGTGGTGTCAATATGCTGAGGATAAAAATGTTCACTGCACAGTTTTGCAGTTTCTGATAGTTCTTCTTAGCCCCTGGACACTTGCCACCATTCCTTACACATGCTGAAATCCTTTATTTTCATTTTGTTAGAGAATCTAAAATAAAAATATATGAATACTTAAAGCTAAAGCTAAGTAAATTTAGTATACAAACTATTAATTTTTGCTGCATATTATAATGTTTTTATAAAAAAGCTTTTGCTAAATCCTAATACTAGCCAACTTCTAGTACAATTTTGTGTAAGATCTACTTTGCCTTGGATCATTTATTTGTCAACAAAACTTAAGCCTTTGGCTATATCTTATTTTATACTTATATAGCGTTAGTGTTACAATTAGACTCTAATTCAAGTTGTAGTTCAGTTTTATAGCTAAATCATCAAATTGAAATGACTAAAAGTATATGGGTAATGGCTATAAAAAGTTAGTCAATTTGAATTACAATAAATTAAGATTTAGATCATCATTATGACTCTAACTAAAAGTATAGTCATTGCCATATGTTTATAAATCATCTTTACCATAATAATTGATACGAATACAATTACCAATAACTATTAGTATTAGTGTAAGTATTACTATTAGTGATAATATTAGTAGAAGTATTAGTATTACTCAAACTAACCTCAACCTGTGAAATGAAGTGTTTCTCTCTTTGCTATCAACGCGATGAATTTGAGTAATTGAAGCAATTATAAGCAAAGCACTGTAATCCTGATGTTCTTTGGCTTTTTGAAACTGCGTGATAAGTGTGTTCAGAAGTATCCATTGTTAGTAATGCTTACCATAAAGTGACAAACCACGACATTTGAAAATTTAACAATGGCGGCAAACTGGCTAAAATTAAAATACTTCTCGAAAAGAGGCTCCAGTTGACGTGAAAAAATGAACAGGTCACGTGATAAACTGCCCGAAAATCTTACTTCAAAGTGAAACTAACAATCCACCAATATGGCTGCTCTTTGGACGCGGGGTTACATTATAAAGCTACCGGATGTCCTTTCCAGGGTTATAGTTTCAGTTCAGCTTGCTGTTATTGGTTGTAGTTTGATCTCAGGCTAAACAATGACAAGTAGGCAACACGCATGCCACCCACAAAACAATATTGTAGAAGAACTTAAACTACATTTTAATAGAAATTCTTAGTGGGATGCTCTCAGCTATCCTATATGTGCTGCTGTTTCAAGCTAGTTAGCAAATTTGATAAACAAAAATTTGTAACTTGCTATACCTTGGGGGGCCACACAAATATAGCTGGAGGGCCGGATCCGCCGCCCCCCCCCCCCCCCCCCCCCCCCCCGCCGCCTGTTGGACAGCCCTGGTTTAATGTATCTCTAATGTTGGAAAATTTCTTGTTTTGGTCCACTGATGCATATATAATTGACTGAATGGTAGCTTAGCCAGGTTTCTGCAATGTTGAGTTATGGAAGATGACCCAAATATTGCAACTTGGCATTGTGTAATCAGAGGCAACCCTGCTACAGTATAATTGGGCCAACCATTGTTAGCATTATAGTGGTTTGATAGTGGGAATAGATTATACAGTAGTCGTGGAAACTAAAGTTACTCCTAATGTGATCACATAATAGGTAGAGTAGCCAGTGACCATCAAGTTACAAATGGTACAGCTGCTATCATCTCTTACTGTTTTGAGGCCAGCAACCCTAGTGTGCTAGAACCCAGTGTTTTCCACCCAATTAGTGATGTCAGTGGGCTAGCTTTGATCTCTTCGTTCAACAGCTGCTAATGCTGCTTGTGGGACAGCAATGCAGCTTCAAATTTGTCTCTGCTTGCAGCTTTCGCTGCTGTATTACATCTGGTGTCCCACCACAGTTGTATCAAGAACTCTTGCTTTATATAGCCCTTGTATAGAACCAATAAAACACCTACACAGTTATAAAACTGACCTATATTTGAGGACTAGATTCAGATTGAATTACCATTTACTTTATCAAGTTTACATTTGCTAGTCCCTTTGACTTATTGATGCAGTGAATGTTGAGTCACCTTTGGCTATTCTCCTACCAACATAATTTTATACTAATATATTATAGGTTATTGTTATGCATGCATAAGGTATTTATTATATGCTGGGTTGGTAACTATAATATTATATCAAACCTAAGTGTTAGGTAAAACTACTGCCAAAACTTAAACTCTAACTTATCTATTGAAAGCTATGCTCAAATGCCTTACAACTATTCAAGCGTACCTCTTTTCAAGTTATCTTCATGTTGCAGTTGCGGCTTCTGATGTATTAAAACATGGTAAACTGGAGTTACAGTTTAGTTACTTGGGCCAGCAGTTTCTCTTACCTTTAGATTTGCCTTTTCCATACATTATATGCAACTGTCTTCGCTGATTCAGTAAAAGTATGTTTTATATCCTGTTGCTTGAGTAAAACTTGGCAGTCTATAGTTTAGACTTAAACAGTGTGACACAACATTTAGTTGACTTCACTTTACTGTTGCTTTTCAAGATACTTCACACCCCCACTCACAGTGAGTTTCTATGATGTGTGTCATTGAAATTTAATATCTATGAACAGTGACAGTAAATCACGTGAAAGAAGGTTTTACTCTGTATTTGCATATTCTGTCTAGTTAGTTTGCAAGAGATGATTGTAGCTTTGCAAGATGAAATGAGTTGTAAAAGAGATTTCACCATAGTAACTCTAAGAAATGATGTAGAGTAGCGTTTAGCATACAGTTCCCCTTGTTATTCCCTTCTGTACATGGGTAACCTGAAGATTTTACAAATGTTTACTCTCAATTTCTATCAGAAGTTGGTAATTTTGATTTAAAAAGTTAAGAAGAGGCCATTTTAGTATATTTCAAACCTGCAGTCAAAGATAACACATTGAGAAGGTTGAATTTCCCTGATCCATCCTGGTGGTTGGGGCTGTGTGAATTGGCTCTGAGTGTAAACTAGTTGAGTTTTAACACAGCTGCACTGTGCCAGTTGATGACTAGCATGGAACATTCCACAGTTTACAGTCTGTTACATTATTATTAGTATATAGAATGTCTCTTTAGTGCATTGCTACAATTGAGTCATCACGTGGGTGTAATAAAAAGCAAAATAATACTACCATTTGCCAAACTTGATAGGCTTTTCTACTGCTTCAAACTTGAATGGTTTTTGTTATACTAGTAATTGCCTCAAAATTTAAAACTGTTTCCTAGGTGAGAGCTTTTAAGTGGTTTAGATCCTATATATACATTTATGGAGGCATTTTAAGGTGTTATTCTTATATTACCAGCAAGTGAAGAGTTCACATATTTACACTGTTACAGGATTTGAAGGTGTAGAAAAAATGGCTGAGTCAGAGGGGAATGCTGGTGGTGTCTATCCAAGGCTCTCCGGCTCGATTGGCTTTGAGGGTGTATCACCACCTCCTGCTACAGCCGAGGGTAACCAACGTAAGTTCGCTAGGCTAAACATTATGTACATAATGGTATATAACTATAATACATTAAATTATTATCGAGTGTATTGTAATATATTATTTTTATTATTATTGTAATATATTACATACCTAACTTTTTCAACAAATTAGTGTTTTATGTAAATAAATTATAAATTGTTGTAAAATTTTAAGTTCTAATTTTTATAGCAATGGAATATGTGATATAATGTTGTAGTTTATAGCATTTGATTATAACAGTTTCTCCCTCATTACTCACTACTTAACTTATGTATATTTTAATGTAGCACCGAATTTTGTACTATATAATAGTCATCAGGTCTTGAAGCTAGTAGCAACTAACATTGTTGAGATGAAAAAGAAAAATCATTTTTAAAAAATGCTTTATCTTTACCAGCAAACAAGCTGCACTCTCATGCACTTTAAGTTAGAAATAAAAAAAGTGTAGAATATTTATTGAATTGTGAGCTGCCTAGCAGACAGAAGGGTTTCCTGTTAGATAAGACAACTCTTACTTGTAACAAGTATGGCTAGGGGCCTGGCCACATGGGAACATTGCAGTAAAAACACAGCTGTTTTACTCATCAACACATGTTTCGCACATTCACTCACTTCTACTATATTTGTTTCAAAGCTATCATACTCCTGCCAGTTGGGTGTGTTGAAATTTAGTGTAATTTTAGTAAAAGCAGAATCTCATTCACATCAATATTAGCTCTTTCATCAAAGTGTGCCCAATCTTTTACATACTATTTCTTTCAAGTAACTTTTTAAAACTTTATCCTTAATGACTAAACACACTTTTGCCTACAAGAAAGTTTATTGCTGTGTCTGTCTCAATGTGTTTTTCATCACACTTTGTTGTGTGATGACAGAGTTGACAGCGTGATGACAGAGTTGACAGTGTGTTGTTCACTGAGAATGGCTTACAGCTGTGCCAGAAATGTGTGTGTACAGTGTGAGAGTGTGACGGTTATAGCTAAGTCTCTAGGTGTAGATATATTCTGTGCAATCATGAGTTGTTGTGTGCAATGCATTGTGGGCTACCTGTATATTCTCACATGCTAAATGCCATTATTACAGACATACTATACTAGCCCAGCTGCTATATATGTCATGTAACCCTATTGTAATACATGGCTGTAACAGAGTGAGCGGTGGTGTAGGGTGGGGGGAGACTGTGTTATCTTATACAAACACTCATATCTGGTTAGACAATATCTACGCAGAGTTAATCACAATGTTTATTAGCTTCATCATTATCTTCTTGTCAACAATTCTAATACAGCTAACTATAGTTGTTCTGTATAGTTGAATATTTTATAGCTTAGTTTATTCACTAACCTACAATACTGTTTTATTTTAAATTGCTCTATTAAAATATCAACACGAAATAATGTTTAATTTATATAAAATCAATATAATATACAATGGGGGCATATGTCATTCTTCTGTGTAAAATTGAAAACCCCTGAATCCTATTGCCAGCGTGACTGAACATAAAATCTAAAGTCTGGCTAGACCCTCACCCTCTGGATCAGGCGGAGATAGCATATACATACATACATATAGCTGTGCTAAATAACTTTGAAAACTGCTTAATAGCTTATAAGTCTTTGGTTTAAACTGCTGTATTAAAAATTTTCTAATCAACTTCAGTTTTCGTTTAAAATGAAGAGGTTAGAAGCACATTAGAATGTTGAATACAGCAAATATTATTATTTAGGTCATCTTGAATGATTCGATGAGGATTCATATCTGCTTGTAATTCAAAACTGATCAGTGAAATAGCATATAGTGTTGATAATGTTAGGTGTAAAGACGTTTGGAAAAAAAATAAAATATTTATTTTATATATATTATTTGTTATTATGAAATTTTAAAAGCCAACATGATTTAAATGAGTCTACCCTTTTAAGGCTGTTTTATTCACATCATTGTGAAACCTGCTGCTTTTATACTCCGGATATGTTGAAGCTGAACTAAATTTAACTCTTTAATTCATTTTCGTCACAGCTTCAGTTCAAGCATTTTAGGCTCTAAAGATTTAAATAAACAAATAGTATATCTTGCATTCAACATTTTAGTATACTTCTAGTAATATATTTACCATAAAATAAGTGTGCAGTGGAATTCAGTTATTATGACCTCATGCATGTTCAAAGTGACCATATTAAGATGCAGATGGGATGCATTTCAGTTTTCACTCCTTGTAAGATTATTCTCCTGTTGGTGGTTTTGGTTTGCACAAGCTCATGTACAATTTTAAACATTTTTGGAGTTGTTCTCCTTTTATTACATCTGGCATGCCAAAGTGTTCATCATAATAAGCTAAATATTGTATCGCCTTGGGAGTTGTCTTCTAAACTATGTAAAGCGGGTAGAGAACACAATGGAGTATAAACATTTAATTATGGCAGTTATAGATAATGTAATTATATTATGAATGAGTTTGCTGTAAATTCAATGCAATACTTTTTAAGTAGGTATAAAATATAGTGTGAAGCTAGTATTTAAATTGAAATCATTGTTATTTGCTCTGTCAAGCTGCCCTAGTTTGGAGATCAAGTCAGATAGATACAAACAAGCAATACATATGTTGCAGATCTGACAGTTTGAGTTTGACAGGGCAATAAATCTGCAGGAAATTTTTAGACAATTTATAACTTTTACATTCCAAAGTTAACAAATAAGGCAATTTTTGAAATGAAATTAGGAGTAAGTAGGCTTACATATAACAAATCATATTTGCTGCATTCAGCAGGCTTAATGGTTACAATGTCGTGACCTTTGATAATACCCCTAGTGATCCCTTGAATCATTATTTATTTAAGTTCATCATTAGCTACACAACACCTGTTATTATACTTGCTCATCAATTGTGTTATTTTGTCAAATGCGACTAGGATTCTGGGTTATAAAATCACTGACATTATTGTCAAATTACTAGCTAGTAATTCTTAGCTGATAATGATGTTGGTACGGTTGGTTGCTCATCTCCCCAATAAAACGTCTGCGTGTGAATTAGTGCATGACGACCGACCTGGGTGCTATTTCAACTAACAGTCAATTGTGCAGAGATTGTGCGTAGAGTAACTTAGTGCTCTCTGCATGTCTAACTCTATTTTCTTGACTCTGTGTAGCTGCGCCATCCTACAGAGCTGGTAAGTCGAATTGCGGTTGTGTTGGTTTCACTTCAACACTCTAACACGTTTCTTTTCTCACAAATCTGGTCTTCTAAGTTCTAACCTTGACTTTGGTGCCACTAATATGAATATCTATTAGTTTCTATATTCCATAGTATAGTTGGGTGATGGTTTCTTTTTCTTTGCTTGAAGAAATATTTCCCAATCCACTTTAAAACTGTATAACCAACAAATTTCATAATGTAATGGGCTATTCATGAGTAGGCAAGGTTATTTATACACTATTTTATGGTATGAAGTTTTTAGTCCCAAATGTTGGCTTCTCCAAAATCTAGTTTTTTCACGACGCAAACATTCACTCTCACTGTATCCCCAATATCAGTGGGGTTATTGGTTCCACTCTTGGGTGTAATCAGGCTACTTACCCCTTACATTACTCACTAATTACCACTTAGCAACTAATATATCGTACTATTTGTGAGTTATAACTCTCTACAACTAAATCCCTCATCTAATCCCCCATTAAATAACCGGTGGGTGACATGTTATTGCAAGTGACAAGGTGCAGTGCCTGCTGCTGCCTAACTTAGAATAAGTAAAATCACATGCTGACCTGTTCTTTAGATGAGACAGATGAAGGTATGTTAACTAACAGTATGCAACTAGCCTTGGGATATCTCAAAACTTGGTTAAAGTTCACCTCTGGTTGATATTAAATTGATATCCCAAGGCTGTGTGTATTCTGCGTTGATTGTTGCTCATATAATTATAATGTTGTAGCTGTGCTGGGTGCATGTAACTTGTACACCTCTATCTCTATTCTAGCTGTCTCTGGGGCTGCAGTGTATGCAGAGCTGTTTCTATACTTCTAGTGGAAAGTTCATTATATTTAATGTCCGGTCATTTATTTCCCTATAGATCCTATTTGATCACTGAGCTGCCTGTATTATTGTTGTGGGACCAGCAAGTCCACCCTCCTTCAGTCTGTAGTGAAGTGTTGGATCTCATCTATTAGCTGTGCGCAGTCTTTGCACCCAGCAGCTGATGTACCCGCACTCAGTACATGATAATTGGTCACGTGACTCCATAACCCAGTCATGTGACACTATAACTCACTGAGACGGAATTGCCATTCATTCAAGTTTATCATTTCCTCAATAGACAAAATTTTAGTTATTTGGTTATCTGTTGATCAAAAGCACAGTTTGTGAAATATGCTGGCTACTTTTTTGTTGCCTCATTGTATTTGCTGAGATATTGTGAGATGTAGTAGCTAGTAAACATAGCTCGGTGCACGTTTAGGTCTTTTGCAACTGGAGTAGGTAACAATTTGCTGATTTCTTGGGCCAATTTTGCTACTCATATGACTGGCTATCCAAGAGTAACATAATGACTACCAGGGTACTGCGAGGCAGGCATTGACCTACATTTTGCTCAGTAGCTGATAAATAGATTTTACTTAGGTTTAGCTAAATCGTTTGGGATTCTACACTTATTTTCTATACTTTGGGTAATTCATCATTCTTAAGCTATTTTGGTCAAAAATAATTAATGGGTTTAGCGATTTATTAGCAGGTAATTACTACAGTAGGTTGGTGATCCTGAGTTATGGGAGAATAAATAACTCCACTTTAGCCTCTGATAGATTTAACTGTTATTGGGGGGGGGGGGTAACTATTCCATCATGTCATACATATAAAGTTTATGGGTTGGCTTTGAAGTCTAGCTATATTTTATTGCACTATAGTGTAATATTTTGTTGTATTATGTTTTATTTTATTAAATACCATATATTTGTGTATTGTGCTGGTTTGTAATATTGTGCTTTGTATTTTATATTATATATTATTGTTATTATCACGTCTTTATTTGCTATTTTTTCATTAGTTTAGGTTTCTACCTTTTAGTGTAAAGTTGAGATCTCATGCTAAATCTCACATGATTCAAATTTCCATGTTGCACTATTTTAAACTGGCAGAGTTGTCCTCTCTTCTCTTGTGAACTGTATTCCGAAACACTAGTTACTAGTATTTACCTGCTGCGTCATCTTTTTAACCTAGCTAATGAGTTTCATTTTCATTGGGAGTTGTTGCATCCGCTGCTTGTGAAACTTAAGAGATTTCCAGGTCTGTTATGTTGTGTAGGTCACCAACCTGTAGATATAGAGATGAGTGAGTCATCAGCTTTTACTATTGACCTACAAAATCGTGGTAATGTGCCCCAGCTTTTGCTATTTTATACCACCTGCTCTTGAATGGCATGCGTTGGAGGACAACTTCTTACTAAATTTTTAAATACAGCAATACTTGCAACTGTTACAATAACAGCATGTAGGTAGTGATTAGTTGGCATAAGTATAGCGGGTAGGGTGCAAGTACAGCCCTCCCTTGATGAAACCTGGCTTGGTGGTCAATAAATTCCAGACTAAGAAAAGGAATATGATTTCTCCTCAACACTGGTTTCATTAGGCTTACGGCTGACAACTTCACTTCAGCATATTCCAATTTACTTGATATTATATCACAGGAAATCTGCACCTCTGTGTTCAACCTAATCCATCTCCTATAGTTTAAGGTAGTTAAGGCTGTATTAAATATGGACCTTTACCTTCATTGCTGGCAACTATTATCCTATATCGAAGTTTTGGTGATAATGACTTTTTCAACTTTCTTTTTACCATGTCTCTCCGGTTAGCCTGATTTCTCCCCTTTCTGCTCAGTACCAATTGTTATGGCTGCTGTCTGTTAATGATTTCTTAGAATAACCTATTCATAATTATGATTTGCATGAAGTGATCCTCTTTGATCTTAGGATAACCTCCTACTAACCACTATCTCTCTCTTATGCTGGCACTTTGCTATCACTGTGTATCTGTATATCTCTTAATAACTGGGATAGATCTGTTGAATTATAAAGTATCTAAAAATAATTGAACTTTTAACTATGGAAGGATTTTTTTGTAAATCTAATTAAATTTCATGTTTGAATTGAAACAACTTTTCCTCACAATCAATGTTTTACTTATAAATTCCAAAAGACAAAAAGCTGATAGATCATTTATGCAATTACAAACTAAAAAACTGGAATTTACTGTCACATATAATGATTTAGTTCCAGAACAGATAAAGGCCCCCTGTGCTGGATTTGTGTTGGCCCTAGGGGGTTCAAGTCCCTTCTATCCCAGCATATAACATTGTATGTGAATCATTGCAGCAATGGACAGCTCTGAGAGCTCTTATCTGGTGAACAATGACAAACCCTCTTCATCATACAAACGATACAATTCAGACGGCACTGCTGCCGATGCCGTGGAGCTGGCAATAGATGAGTTTGATGAGGTAAGAATATCCTAAAATTCTTACCTTCCAAGAATGCACATGTTAAGTCACTTGCAGTGTTTCCTTGAAGACACTTGATATTTTCACTCTCACCGTGTTAGATATTATTTTGGTCTCGTGACGTTATATTGTCTTGTTCGTGCTGCTGCAGTACCAAGTTTACACCGTGTTTGTGAATGTTTTCATAACTTGTATTTTAAACTGTAGGGAGGAAAAAATAGGGTAAGACTATGTTTCAGTATTTGCTGTACAGGCATATTTAATCTGCTTTATTCATGGCATTTGGAGTCAATGTCTGCTTTTCCTATTAGAGGGTTGAGGGTTTAACCTTCACTGCAGTGTGCAGCTATGTTGCCTACATATATTAGTCTAGACTGGGACAAAACAGGGCAATAATAACGTAATATCTTCAGTTACTAACGCTCGTTGAGTTGGTAGCGAGTTGGTAGCGAGTTGGTAGCGAGTAGGTAGCGAGTTGGTAGCGAGTTGGTAGCGAGTTGGTAGCGAGTTGGTAGCGAGTTGGTAGCCTGGCGCACCAAATCTCAAAGTTCTTCAGCCACCAGCACTTACTTATGCAATTAGAAAAATTTGGGTTTTTCTGATTTCACTTCAAATAATGATATTCACATCAAAGAAATAGTTTGTTAGAGGTGCCATTTAAATGCTTTATGTAAGATTAAGTAATAAGGTATTGGCACATTTTGTCTTCCATAAGTAGTGGAGTATAATGTGTACTGCTGTCTGAGAATTATTTGGTTAGCATCAGCTACCCTCTAGTTTTCTAATGATGAGTAAGCTGGTTGGTCAAAGGCCTTTATTGGTGTAAAGGATACTGGTAACTGTAAACTAAGTGTTCTAAAAGAAACAGCACCACGTGTAGAGTCTAGTTAACTTTTCTTCCTTAATCAACTTTAATATGCAGTTAGTTGTGATCTAAATACTATGGGAGTAAGTGAGTGAGTGAGTGAGTGAGTGAGTGAGTGAGTGAGTGAGTGAGTGAGTGAGTGAGTGAGTGAGTGAGTGAGTGAGTGAGTGGGTGGGTGGGTGGGTGGGTGGGTGGGTGGGTGGGTGGGTGAGTGAGTGAGTGAGAGGGTGGGTGGGTGAGTGAGTGAGTGAGTGAGTGAGTGAGTGAGTGAGTGAGAGAGTGAGTGAGTGAGTGAGTGAGTGAGTGAGTGAGTGAGCGAGCGAGCGAGAGAGTGAGTGAGTGAGCGAGCGAGCGAGAGAGTGAGTGAGTGAGTGAGTGAGTGAGTGAGTGAGTGAGTGAGTGAGTGAGTGAGTGAGTGAGTGAGTGAGTGAGTGAGTGAGTGAGTGAGTGAGTGAGTGAGTGAGTGAGTGAGTGAGTGAGTGAGTGAGTGAGTGAGAGAGTGAGTGAGAGAGGGAGGGAGTGAGTAGAAGATATGAGCGACACTGTAACACTTCTTTAAATTATATTTTATCAGATTAGAAATGAATCTGAATTAGTTTCCAGACTGGTTCAATATTACATTTTGTGGTTCTCAATGTCACTGCTAAGTATCTTGTGGGAAGAACTTTAAAACAACCTTTTTTTTCTTCAAGTCAACTTGAATGTGGCACCCCACTGCATTATATTGAAATAAATATAAATCAATGCTTAAGCATACTTTTACCAAATATTATACTAACCAGTTTGTGGGCTAATATATACTCATTACTCTAATCTGCCTCTTAGACTCTACTACGCTGCCATGTGTGTCTTAACTCTATTCATGTATCAGTCTTTTACACTAGCTGTTGATGCTAAACTCTCACCTGTCTGACAAAGTATAAGTGTGCTAACTATTCTACATGTTTACCTGTATGCTTTATAGTTTATACTATAATATACCTTGACACTGTATACCTGTACACTGTGTACCTGTACACACCTTGTACATGTTGTCAAGCTGTAACATACCTCATACTATTTATACTGACAACACCATCTGTGATGATGTTATACAATGCTCCCTCCATATCTCACTAAGCACCCCAATTTGTGACATAGTGAAATACCAGAGTTAACTCATGGATCTGTTAAATTCGGCCATTTTGTCCTTATACATAAGCCACAAAACAGGGTTCCAGCCCGTCAATAGAGTTTTGCGAAAAATGGATCCGTGAGATATTGAGGGAGCACTGTATTTCCTATTCTATTTGTATATTTACTTAAATGTCTGGGTCTTAATTTTCTACTGCTGGGATTGGGAGTTGTCTCTCCTTGGGGTTGTTTATCTGGTGTTTATTTTCCTACTTGGTCCTAAAAGCTAAGAGTTGTATTTTGCATACACGGCCTGAACCAGCTGTTATCAAATCTGCTGTACTGTGTTTGTGATTTTTGTTGAACTACTTTCTCTATTGGTGTTATTTTCATGGTTACATAGTGCTACATATACTGAATGTGATGCCAACTTTAGAATGATACCCCAGACAGAAATACGCTGACATTCAGGGACGGGGAAAGAATCATAGACTACGTTCTCGCCTACTCTGAGTCATCCGAAGCTGACCAGAATGCTAAGCGAGACTCCTTCCACAAGGCGCTGAAGGAAGAAGGTTTACAGCTGGAGATAGAAGACAAGATGGTAAATATTCCCTTCAGTCTCTTCACAACTACTATTCAGATTTTAACTCTGTGGGCATATAGGGAAGAGTTGTTTCCCCTTTTATCTTAAGTTGGCATTAATACCTCATCACATGTGGTAAGATTTTAGCAAGGATGTGGACACAAACTGGTAACATTAGGGTAGAATAGGGGAATAAACACTTTTGTACGGATGGATACATTAATTCAATTACGACTAAATTGCGTGGTGAAGCAATATTCACTAGGTTTAAGTAGTTGAGTTATTTCTTCCCCTCACTACAGCTAATTTTGTCCAGCAAAAGTTTTGCTCACCTTGTGTGAAGTATGTTTGAGTTTGTAGGTATTTTATTGAACTATTACTTGTGGTGCTAGAATTATAATTATTTGGCAAATACCAGGAATGTCCAAAGAGTGATTAATTCCTAGCGTTTAGGAGTTATATTCCCTCAGCCATTATATGATTTTCCCCTCCCCCATGTGTATTCTAATACCTTAAGTTACAGCCTCTCTTAGTTTTATATGGGCTTGAATTGCACATTTTTGTGATATTTTCTTAACATTGTTAATTATCTACTCTTTGCTCAGTTCTTGACTATTTAATGTCTATGATATGAATTGTACTTTTTTTTACTCTTTTTCATTTGTATAAATCCATGTGTTAATTCCATAATTAATTTAAACAGCTATTTATATTTTTATTTAAACTCAGTTTTTAACCAGAATATTGTATTCTATTGCTTTATATTATATTATATTGTATTTTGTTATACTGGAATATATTTTACTATATTAGGTACATTATGTGTATTGTAATGTATTATATTGTATATTTTACTGTATTATATTGCATTATACTGTATATTATTATATTATATTGCATTATGCTGTATATTATTATATTATATTGTATTATACTGTATATTTTTATATTATATTGTATTATACTGTATATTATTATATTATATTGCATTATGCTGTATATTATTATATTATATTGCATTATACTGTATATTATTATATTATATTGTATTATACTGTATATTTTTATATTATATTGTATTATACTGTATATTATTATATTATATTGCATTATACTGTATATTTTTATATTATATTGTATTATACTGTATATTATTATTATATTATATTGTATTTTAGTATTCTCAAGATCTCCAGACGTATTTCTGTAAAGTTCATATGCCCTGGAAGATGTGTTTGGAGTATGCAGAGCTGTTCAAGATCAAAATGCCTATACAGGTAAGTCTAGTTACTTTTTATACAGGTAAGTCTAGTTACTTTCTATACAGGTAAGATTGTTACTCTCTATACAGGTAAGTCTAGTTACTTTCTATACAGGTAAGTCCCTCTAATCAGAACATGTACTGCACTGTGTTTGTTGGGCCCCCTTGTTAAATTTATATGTACAATGTTGGTATTCTAACAGTGTCTAATTTCTGTATACTAAACTTAGTGTGTTTATTGGCTGGTTTACTATCAACAGTGTGCTCATTGGCTGGTTTACTATCAACAGTGTGCTCATTGGCTGGTTTACTATCAGCAGTGTGCTCATTGGCTGCTTTACTATCAGCAGTGTGCTCATTGGCTGGTTTACTATCAGCAGCTATTACCTTTACCTACTGCTGCCGCTACTTCAACAATTTATTTGTAGAAAAATGATGTTGATGAGCCAATGACTGCCCAGTGCTGCACCCCGTTTGCCATGTGCAGACCAAACGTAGAAGAAGAAGAGGACTATTTCACTTCTCCCTTCTATAAGGACGGGACGTAAGTAGAACCCCCTACCTTATGGCATATTATTTCATGAACCTTTTGTAGTAATTCATAACATTGTAGTATTTAAAGTTTTCTGAAGCAAATTCAGTTTTTCAAATAAACTGTTGAAGTCAAACTAACGGATCGGCTACTTTTTTGCTCATTTATTTAATTAGAAAGTTCAATCGTAATCGGGGATTATTCCTTAAATCAACTTTGACCTCTGCAGATTTGTTCTATGGCTCTTTAAAGTATTCATACAAACTGCCATCTAGTGGCTCTAGCGGCTACCAGCCTACTAACCACCAGACGGTGTGCTTAACCTAAGTGAAACCAGCACCTCCCTAGGGCTGTCTAATCACTCTTGTAGAGTATTATGTTACTCAGTTTCATCTGATATAATACATTCTTGTAAAAACACCGTATATGCTTTATTCTGGTTCTGTGATATTAGATTTTTATAATTTTGTGTTGAGAATGTGTTAAGCCTAAGACTTATTCTATCTACTGAACTCTAAAGTAAAAGTTCTACATTGCATGAGGGCAAACATTTTGCAAATAATATGATCCGTATTACTTATAACTACATGATGCAATTGCTCTCCTATAAGAAGAACTTTTTTGTGGTGCACACATCTTTGTGTTTAGAAATTTCCAATATTTTTAATTGAACTAACAACGGCACCAAAACATTATACTTTATCTCAATTGGCATTTTATTAGTAAGTTTTCCTGCAGATAATATCATGTTTAAAGATGTCTACATTATTATGTGATGTAAATTTTCTCGGTAATAACTCAGATTGTGCTGATGCTTTAACAGGGACCTGTAAGTGTGGAACCTTAAGCACTGCAACTGTAAGACTGTCAGTAGATTTTACGTTCTTGTAAATAGATATTGTGAAGATGGTTTCAGCTACAGCCCACACTCTGAACATTCATATATAATGAGTTATGCTTTATTCAGCTTGGATCTCTGATAAAATAATAAAAAAATTAACTTGGCAGACAAAAAAGATTAGTCATTGCCGGTATTTTTTCAACTGGTGAAGTGTTTTTATCTGTTGACTACATGTTGAAACTGTGACTCATCTTTTTGAAGCAACTGTAGATTGTGGGATAACTTGTCTCTTTTAAAGTATCTATGATTGTGGGCCCCATAAGTAGCTGAAAGTATCTTTAATCTACCAACTCTTCGTCCTTCCTCCCCTTCTCAGTTTGAATTCAGACCAATCATCTTCACTCTATGGCTATTCTTGCTTCCACTTCATACATTGCTAGCAATGCTCTACCATGTGTCTGCATGATTATACCTAGACTAGATGCATGTTGTCCTGCATTGTGTACTTTTTATCTATACACCAGGGATTTAATTTCTTCAAACAAAATATTTTGCTGAAACTGTATTTTATTTGTCTAGGAATATTCATGCCATACAATTTCAAATAACTAAATGTATGCTGTGTTGAAATATCCTTTCTAATTTTACTAATGGTTTATGGAGATTTTAACCCATTCTTTTCTTGCCAATTTAGACCTTGCTTTACACTGCTTTTTGCTCATCATATCTATCCCTTTCTATAGCTGGTACTAGTGTTTACTGGCTACTGTTTTAATTCAGTTATTTTCAGCATTAATTTTTTGATTTTAATTTTATTTTTATAATTTCTCTAGCTTTTACTCTGTTATGGATAAACTCACAACGAAAGCTGACAGTTACTCTGATTTGGTAGTTACGCTCAGCTTCCTTGCTTTAGATGCTTTTTCTGTATGAGAACTCAACATCAGCATATATTATTTAGACGACAGGCTAACTTACGTACAAGAACATTATTATTGGGCTACACATGTGTGCACTGTGATCGCAGCTGAGCAGTTACCCAATGCTGATAAATGTCATAAAAATTGGAATAATCAGTGAAATAATTAACCCTTATTAATATTTGTGTCCAAAATTGATTTGGAATTATATTCCCCCCTATAATCTTTAAAAATTATTAAACTTAACTAAAAGCTTTCAAGGACGTGTAGCTTCAAAAGAATATTTTATAAATAATAAAACACATCATTTTAATATACAATAAAATGTACACGCAGTTATAAATAATTTGTAAGATATTTTTTGAAAAAAAAAGATTGAGAATATATATTAGTAGCTCATTTTATTTTATCTTACAAAACACACGACATTAATAAATAATTTAGTAAACTTTTTTTCAAACCTAGTTTTGTACTAACTTATTGTTTCATTTCTGAAAAGAGAAAACGTATTATGTTTCATCTCACAAAAACTTCTTTATTTTCAAACTATAAGTCAAGTTACCCCTAAAAATAACATTGTATTGATGTGTCGTTTGTTGCTGGTAACATTATGGTTTTGTGATGATTCCAGTTTCATAGACTATCAAGGTCCTGACGTACCTCAGCCTAATTTCTTCACTCCAGCTCAGAGAAGTAGGATGGTACATGAGGTACTGTTGAGGACACGCTATGGTGATGAACAACAACAGTTTGGTAGGAACCTCAATCTACAATTCAGCTCAAATAACTTCTCAAAATGTATTTAATATACAGCATTTTAAATTTGCATTACCCTGTTCTTTTTAAAAGGAAATTCTCTCATCTTGTCCAATAAATTGTATAAAATCATCTGTGAGATAAAGGTTTTTCATCATGTGGTCTTAATAACGAGGTGCACAGTCTATGATAACTGCACTGCATGGCTATATGGCAGCTGATAGAGCACCTGTATGTCATGCCGATATTACAGCTACTTGTTAGTGCTGTTGTCTGCATGTCATCATCTCTTTAAAATAAGATAAACTCAACTCTGCTATTTAATAGCCACTCAGTTAGAACAACATGTCTTGCTAATAGTTTATTCAGTATCCAAAGGCCAATGGATTAAGTTGAAACATTAGATTAAGAAACTCCAGTCCATGTATTCATGTGATCCCCATTTTCCATCATGTAGGGTGCTTCTTATAACACCAGGTAAAGTTTTAAGTTTCTTAATATTTTTATTTGATGCTTATAAGTTTTAGATTTTATTGTTTATTGTTCAACAGTTTTGATTTCATTTTATGTTTCCTATTTGAGAGTCTTCACTCCGTCACTTTCAGATATCACTGTTAGTCACTCTAGCTTCTGTGTGTCACCTTTCAGGTATCAAAAGACTCGTGTCGCAAGGTGTCTACACCTCTTTCTTCCCCCTTCACTCTGGTTCTTATAAGTTTGAGAAACTCGGTGTTGACAGAATTGAGAACAAAAGACAGGAATTGTTTTATGAATGGGCGAGACCTGGCGCTTTCATGAAGGAGCAGCCGTATGATGCTATCCGGTGAATGTTGTGTTGCACTATATCATATTATATTATACTATACTGTATTATATTACACTATACTGTATTATATTACAATATACTGTATTATATTACACTATACTGTATTATATTACACTATACTGTATTATATTACACTATGCTATATTATATTACACTATACTGTATTATATTACACTCTACTATATTATATAGCACTATACTATATTATATTACACTATTCTCTATTATATTTACTATACTGAAAAATGTTACAATGTGTAGTATTATGTTGCATTATATTTTATTTTATCACACTATAATGTATTATATTACGCTATACTGTATATTACTTTATACCATATTATATTACACTCTAATGTATTATATTACCGATGCTGATTTGTTATTTAATGAGCCACTATATTGTTCCCAGGGAATATTTTGGTGAGAAAGTCGCCATATACTTCAGCTGGCTAGGGTTCTACACCCTTATGCTGGTGCCAGCCTCCATTGTTGGTCTCATAGTCTTCATCTATGGCCTGGCCACCATGTACACAGACCCAACGAGCAATGAAATATGCGGGAAAGATGGCCACCTCATCATGTGCCCACAATGTGACGAGCTCTGCACCTACTGGAGGCTCAACACTTCCTGTCTCTACAGTCGGGTCAGTTTCCTCGATCTCTTCTCTTTCCGTCTTTCCATCTCTTATGTCCATTTATGTTCTCAGATCAACTCGCCGTTTACATGCCATCAATATTTTTCTGTCTGTCACATATGTCTATCATCTCTATGTTTCTGCATATCATCTCTTTTCACCTCCATTTCTACCCTTACCCTCCTTTTGCCGTTTTTACAAAATTTATTTATATCGGTTGTTTTTTCAATATTTTTTACAATCATATTTTCCTGCTCCTTCCACAGCACGCCTACTGTGTCCCATAGAACTGAGCCAACATTTACTGCTTAACTTTGTAGGTCACATACACTGTTGATAACCCTGCAACGATATTCTTCACTATATTCATGGCACTGTGGGCAACTTTCTTCATGGAGTTTTGGAAACGGCAACAGGCTCGTATCCAGTATGACTGGGATGTGGCCGACTATGAAGAGGCAGAGGTGAGTGCTATGACGTCACGTAATGCCACAGTAGCATCATAAGATGTCACTGTGACGTTGTGTGATACCACTGTGATGTCACGCAACATCACAGTGACGTCATGTGCTGTTGCTGTGACATTGCATGATGTCACTGTGGTTTATATATCTTTTACTTTTTAATTTCATGTAACATGAAGATTTAAGCCAATTAATACAGAATAACATGGTGTTCTGTGAATATTCTACAATATAAGGTGCTATAAATGCCATATATGTGTCATTGGGTATATTATGTCTTTACGATATAGCTTAGTCTTCATATGTGGTTGAATATATTTTTCCAATGCATGATGATACATTATGATACGATGCACTTTATGATACATTCTTTGAAAGGATTTTGCCCCACTGTAGAGTCTAGCTCTACTGTGCACATGACTCTGTTTTGAACAGATTGATTTTGCAGTTGAACTGCTGATTCATAAATAGTTTGAACATCTGTGTGAATTTGTAAAAATAATCATACCATTGAGTTCTGAATTTTAGATTTATAACATCTGTTGAGTATCTCTATTGCATCTAGTCTCAGGGAGTATTTGAGCCTGATGTTGGGATTTTATAGTAAGCCCTCAGAAAAGGTTGAATCACAGTCTATGTTTATCACAAGCTGACATTTTATGTATTGTATGTATTGCATGTTTCGTACTTTAGCAAAGCATGCGGCCAGAGTTTCAAGCTAATGCTAAGAATAAGAAGAAGAACCCAATTACTCATGACTACGAGCCTTACATGACCATGTGGGAGAGAGGCCTCCGTATTATGTCCTCTCTTATGTTCATCTTCTTTTTGGTAAGCCTGTCATTTCTTGAGTTGATTGTGCACATTTTCAGATGCGCTTTACTACTAGTGCCCTGTGTCTATTACTATAAATAAACTTATACTTTACTAGTGATACATGTGCTTTGACTTGCTGCAACTTTCTATCTTTGATTTTAGTTACTGGTGGTGCTGGCAGCCATTTTGGCCGTAATAATATACAGAATATTTGTGGTGGTGTTGATCTACAACAGCCGTGACCAGCTCATCAAGTCTCAAGCCAGTCTAATCACCACTGTCACTGCAGCCTGTCTGTCGGTTGTTGTCATCACTTTGCTCAACAAAGTTTATGAGAAGATAGCAGTCTTTCTCACAGACCGAGGTGAGTGATTTACAGACAGGGATGAGTCATCTATAACTCACATCTGCTCTGTATCACAGACAGTGATGAGTCATGTATAACTCACGTCTGCTCTGTATCACAGACAGGGATGAGTCATGTATAACTCACGTCTGCTCTGTATCACAGACAGTGATGAGTCATGTATAACTCACGTCTGCTCTGTATCACAGACAGGGATGAGTCATCTATAACTCACGTCTGCTCTGTATCACAGACAGGGATAAGTCATGTATAACTCACGTCTGCTCTGTATCACAGACGGGGATGAGTCATGTATAACTCACGTCTGCTCTGTATCACAGACGGGGATGAGTCATGTATAACTCACGTCTGCTCTGTATCACAGACAGGGATGAGTCATGTACAGCTCACGTCTGCTGTTTTCGTCTCATCAACATAACCTCATTATTATGTAATACTTTTAGAGATGTGGAAGTATCAGACTGAGTGGGAAGATTCATTTACTGTAAAGATGTACTTGTTCCAGTTTGCTAACTACTACGGCACCATCTTCTACATTGCATTCATCAAAGGCCGGTTAGTATTCTTGCTATCCCTATGGCGTTACTCGTTTGTATTCCTAGTAGTAAATATGTTGAATTATCTAATGTTTTGTAAATAACCGCCATAACTACTTGGTGCCATATATGTATATGAACGTGTTTATTTAAAACAGAGGTCCATGTGTTGTGTTCCTAAAATTAATTTTATCTTTGCTTTTAGATATCAATGAGGCCAGTCTCTTTGTTGTCTACTAATTGTTTTATTTTTATAAAAATAGCTTAGGTTCCATCGTCAACAGGATATATATTTGGAGCGTACAGATGGTCCCCTCTGATGCCGTAGGTCATCTTGTAGCATGTAACACCTTTGCACACGCTACAAACTTCATTGCATAGTTTGCGGGAGTGAAATATGTGTATGTTAAGCTGTTCTGTTGATTTGATTGATAGGTTATATTTTATTGTCAAATAGTCTGGCTTCGTTTAGATTGGTTGATTTACAGGAAGATTTGATAACAAATTAAAATTGATTTCTACTATGAATTCTCTTCAAAGCCAAAGTGGTTTTAGTTCCATTGAAGTTAATAATGTTTAAGAAGATTTGTATATATTTAGATATAATTTACAAATTTACTGTCGATCATATTTAAATGGAGCAAGACTTATTGAAATGCGCTAAATGTTTGGAAAATTATTGCTATACTGTGAGCTGGAATCACACTGTAGATTCGTGTGTTTATAGTGCTCATTAATTTCGTATTGACTCTTCACTATCCAGTGTGTTTCCAGCTTGCAGTTACCAACAGCTATGTGTCTTACAGCTTATTGTATACAGATATTCAGTCTATTATGGAGTGAGTCATCCATCCGCTTTCTGCCTTGAAAGGTGCTGCCGTTGTGCTGCTGCTCGGCTACTGTAATGTCATATTTTAGGCTGATCAGAAAATCTAACTGAAAATATTCGGTTACTAAAATGACTCGCTGTTGCAGACTAAAGAACTATTTCATAAAAATGCATTCTTTTATTCTGTGAGACTTTATGTATATACATTGCCTTTCTCTAAAGGTAATGGGGACAAGTGTGTGATGGTGTATTGAATAAAATCGTATCTAAGGTTATCTGCCTAGATGAATATGCATTTGAGTAGAACTTGCATACTTTCCATTGCCAAGTTCTGTTTTACACCCAAAACTGCTTCATCTTGTCTAATTAACGGTTGACTCAATCATTGCTGTTGATGTGCCCTCTTCTTGCTACAGAATGCAGGGGTCTCCACTGCGCTACACCAAGTTGGCAGGCAGACGACTGGAAGAGGTTTGTCTCATGTCTAGACTAAGTTCTATATATAAGTGTTATCCGTTACTTTAACCCTTTATGGGTTGAAACTTGATTGGCTACTCACCACTGCTCTCTCCTATTAAAATTAGTCTTTCATGTTCTGGTTCTTTCTCAGTCACTCAAAGTCATTCAAACTAAAAACATTCAGTCAGTGATTTGCTGCTTTGTAAACTCACTCCTAGTTGGAAGAGCTCGTACTCTGACATGACTCGCTTCTATAGGATCTACTGTCATGAAAAGGATTCAAATTTAGTTAATGGAACGTCTCTTTTGATTGGGTCTACCTCTTTCTTTCTGTGTTCTCAGTGTTGCCCTATTTGAAAGATGTTTCATGTTTTCTATACATGTACACTAACCTGTCATATTCTACAGCTGCAGAGTTTCTAACCAACGGGAAACCTCCTGGACAGACAGTCAATTTCTACTAACTACAAACATTCTACTCGCATGTATTTATATTTGTGGGCTTGGCGTGTTTAACCTGTCCTTGAATAGTGCTGCGTGTAACTAACTGTGTGCTCTATTTATGTACAGAATCATTGGCTATCCAGGCGACTATATCCGCCCTTTCTACTATCGGAATGAGGAGGTTTGTTTGGTGTCGCTATGCATGACTGTACCTTCAGTCTGCAACTTTAACTCAACCGCTTTTTGCACCGTGCTTGGCCAGTCTTCGATGTCTTTGCTTGTTTATTTAAAGTTAAATTAACAGATATGACAAGTTTAAATTGGGTGTTACTATACATTGTATATATTTATGCTGGGAACAGTGGGTATATCTAGAGACTTATTGAAGTCGAATTAATGCATAGCTCATTGGCTAGACCTCCTCCTGTTTCTCATCTTTGTAGTTGTTACTATTCATGTATAGTGTATGTACTTTCCACCACCCTAACTGTAACCTCTGTATGCTGTTGTCATCTAAGATTTCTAGTTGTTCATCATCATACTTCATAGTGATAGCTCAGTACTCCCACTGACAGTACAGTACTACTCACACCGACACTACAGTACTACTCTCACACTGACAGTATAGTACTACTCTCACACTGACACTACAGTACTACTCTCCCACTGACAGTATAGTACTACTCTCACACTGACACTACAGTACTACTCTCCCACTGACAGTACAGTACTACTCACACCGACACTACAGTACTACTCTCACACTGACAGTATAGTACTACTCTCACACTGACACTACAGTACTACTCTCCCACTGACAGTATAGTACTACTCTCACACTGACACTACAGTACTACTCTCCCACTGACAGTACAGTACTACTCACACTGACACTATAGTACTGCTCACACTGAAACTACAGTACTACTCTTACTGACAGTACAGTACTACTCACACACTGACACTACAGTACTACTCAGTACTCACACTAACACTACAGTACTCCTCACACTGACACTACAGTACTACTCACACTGACACTACAGTACTACTCTCCCACTGACAGTATAGTACTACTCACACACTGACACTACAGTACTACTCACACACTGACACTACAGTACTACTCACACACTGACACTACAGTACTACTCACACTGACACTACAGTACTACTCACACTGACAGTACGACACCACTGGCATTTGTATTCACCATACTTCATGCAGCTTGATGCAAAGTGTAATAATGCCTTACTATCTTCTACGACCGATCAAGTTCACCCCAGCTTCATGTCACTCTATGTTTACCTCAGCACCTTTCTGGCTTGACATTGCCTTTTTAATAATTGAAGCATATTCAGAGTTAAATAATCTTAACATATCTATAAAATATATTTCTTCGGTGCAAGCATGCTCTATGCACTTTTACTTAATCAATGTTTTACCATAAAATGCAATAACAAAGCTACCAAAACTTAGTAATTAAATATCTGATAGATAGCTGTAACACTTTACTGTAAATTTAGCATCTTTTACAAAACTATATTTAACTTTTTGCTAATTTGAGTTTTTACTTTTGCCATAAAATTTGTTCTAAAATTCTGACTTGTGTGATTTCGTTGGCTTGTATTGGTTTGCTGGTGCTTGCAGTGCGATCCATCTGGCTGTCTGACTGAGCTGGCTATACAACTCGCCATTGTTATGGTGGGTAAACAAGCCCTCAACAACTTTAAGGAAATAGTCATACCGTGAGTATAATATATCACTACACACAGTATAGTATCTCTCTACACACAGTATAATATCGCTCTACACACAGTATAATATCTCTCTACACACAGTCTACACTCTCTGCTATAATTATATTATTATTTTCTTTAAAGCAGTTTGCTACTATTTCTATATATAATTCTCGTGCATTTTTGTGGTCTTTTTTTGCAAACTACTGTTGGAGGCTGTATTAACCTCGTATTTCTACTTTCATAAAATTTTGCTGTTGCTAATAATTACTGAAACTTCTAGCATTGTCTCAGTTTCCTATACCTGCCAGAGATTTGTTAGATGCAGTTGAAAATGTTAAACAATGTGAAGCAAAAGATCCTTACTTTCAATACGGCAGCAACTAAGCCATGTTCTAGGGTCAAAGGTTAATTATACAAGTTGAACTGGCAGCTATTGGAGTTTCATTGTTACTAAGATTTTTCTGCTGTTGGTAGAATTTTGGTGAAACTGTTCAAGAGCCGTAAAGGCAGGAAGAAGATTGAAACAGACGATGACAAATACACAAGTTGGGAGAGAGACTACGACCTCGTGGATTTCCCGGTACACGGGTTGTACGAAGAGTACCTAGAAATGGGTTTGTTCTCACAATGTAGTCTTTCATTTGTATTTTTGTAATTATTGGTTTACTTTAAGCTGAAAATAGTAGCCTTCTCACAGGATAGTATTTGTAAGTTTTAAATCAGTTTTCTTAAATTATTTACCATAAACCTTATAAACTTCCGTCAAAGTTATGATATAGAAATTCTTTAAACCATCTGTTCAAATGTATGCGGTGTTAACTTTTTGCTAAATCTGGTTTTAAGTTGCTAGATGTTTGGCTTCGACTTAGCTGGCATGTTTTCAGCAATATTTGATTTTGCACTCTTTCATCAACTTTTCATTGAATTTTGATTGTAAATAGATGTATTCTTATTCTTGCAGTAATACAGTATGGTTTTGTGACTCTATTTGTTGCGGCCTTCCCATTGGCACCCTTCTTTGCTCTTCTCAATAACATCATAGAAGTAAGGCTAGATGCCACTAAGATGATCACTCAGTGGAAGCGCCCAATGGCAGACCGAGCTCAAGATATTGGAACTTGGTTTGTGATTCTACAGGCCATCTCTAAAATGGCGGTGCTTATCAATGTGAGTTTCAACTCTTCTGCTCTTATCACACACATGCATGCTGATGTCACCCACATGTAATGCAGTCAGGTTTTAGAATTACTAACCGAGCTCATGCTCTTGGTAAATGTTAGTTTGACTCGGTGGTTGTGTTGCAGTGTTGGTTTTCAAATATTGTGCAATATAACACAATAGAGCTGCTGCAATATATTCATTGTAATATGTTGAGTGCAACTTTGTAAATTCTGTGTAATTAATAGTAACTGATATTTAAATTTACAGGCAGGCATTATTGCTTTCACTTCGGATTTCATCCAAAAGAGCATGTATGAGTACACGGACGTGAAGCAAGACACTGGTCAAAGCTACATTGAGTGGAGTCTCTCCACCTTTAGAACCTCTGATTTTGATAATGAGAGCATGCCCATTCCTGCGTTTGAGAATGCTACATTTGGTGATACGATTTATGCCAACCATGAGTGCAGGTCAGTCAAGATTTTTATTGATAATTATTTACACTTACTAGACATGAGTGTCTTCTTAACAGTAATGCGTTTGCTTCAGCATTTTCGACTTGAGAATTCAAGATCTGACAAATTTCAGTGCTTCTAGTAGGCATTTTTCTCAGATTTCAGAATCATTTGGCTTCTTATTATGGGAAAGTTCTGTGCACTAACTATATAATCATGAAGGTTGAGAAAGTTTAAATTTTTGCTGCTTATTTGTGTGTGAAAACTTTTTTTCTACATCAGATTATTCATCAAGTGTGAAGGCCATCGTCACTTATAGTTTGAGAACTTTTGTCTTTCTTGTTAGATATCGGGACTTCAGGAACAGCCCCAATTCAAGCACATGGGACGACTCTGATCCCTCAACTCAATACGTTTTGACAAAAACATACTGGCACGTGCTCACTGCTCGACTCGCCTTCATTCTGGTGTTTGAGGCAAGTATATTTGGTCAGGAATTTTATATGATTTGTTTTACTAGAACTAGTAGATGCGAGTAATTATGCAAAGTTTCTATAAAATTTAATAAGATCATTATTAAACAGTGCATTTTCTGCCTGCTATGCCGCAGCACTTGTTTATATGTTGACAGCAACACATGTTGATGTAACCGTTATTTCTTCCAATAGCATTCACTACCAACGCTCGTTACTGATAATATGCTGTTGACATAGTAAAACTATCCTATATCCATACATGTGATACCTTGGTAACACCTGCTGACTATGCATGTTTGTTTGATACCTTCTGACTATGTTCACATATATATATGCGTGATATACCTTGGTGATACCTACGGACTCTATATACACATGTGTAATACCTGCTGACTATTTTCACGTATATTATGTAGTAATTTATTTTTCTGTATTCAGCACCTGGTGTTGGGAATTGCCGAGCTCATCAACTTCCTGGTACCTGACGTGCCAATTGATGTGCGAGACCGAACTCTCCGAGAGAAATTCCTTGCTAAAGTCTCGCTTCACGAGAGAATTAAACAACAGAAGGAAGGTGACAGCGCAGACGTGAATGGCACAACTTTTTAGTGTAGAGCTTCTGACACAACTTACCTCATTTTATTGGTTTTTATAGCATATGATATTTAATGTTCAATATTTTGTCATTTAAAGGTTGTTTTCTTGGTATATTTAATCAGTAAATAAGTTGTTGCTGAAGTCATTTATATACAAACCAAAATTATACTCTTTTCAAGTATCTATTTACATACATATGGTTCTATTTAGACATGCTATTTACTTTATTGGGTAGTCCTCTAACCATTTACAAATTTACCATTTTCTCTTCAATCACATTGGATATTTAGGACTGAACTTTGCATCACTTATGTTAATATCATAATTTCAACTATGTTCGGTTTAGCAACAACTATGATTGTTTCTGAGCAAGTTATACTGACTATTGTGTTTACTGTACATCTAACTTTTCTGATATAAATAAATCGAGGTATTTGTATTTTAGTGGAGTTGTCTTCTCCTTATTCAATGATTGTGATTGTATAACTGCAATATTTCAGAAACTGATTGCATTATATGCAACTTATTTTTATTTCAAAATGCCATATTTGTATTGATGGCTAAATAAAAATACTTGTATAACTAAATATTTTTGCTCAAAAAGGAAAATTTTAAATTGTACAACATAGCAAATGAAAATCTGGGTGATATATGTATATATATATAGATATTTGACAAAGAAAATAGCCAAAAAACCAGAAAATCACTTTGTTATACCAAAACAGTATGTACAAATATTTACAAACCTCAGCAAAACTGTTTCATTTAACAACAAGCAAGACACAGGCCTTTGCTACCACATTCAGCATGACAGAAGGCACCACAATTGTTACAGATGACAAGAGCCCGCTGACTGCACATGCAGGAGTTGAGCAGACTGGACACGCCATTCATAATGTTGGTCTTACTTTCAGTAACACTGAGCACCGGCTGGGTGGCATAAATAGTGTCTGTTAGTGTAGTAACGCTGCTAGACTGACTGGTGTTGCTCTTGCTTTCGGTGGTTATCGAAGTATCACCGGATGTAGCAGTTGTAGGGACTGAAGAGGCAGGCACCTGATTGGTTGCCTTTTTACCACTGGGCAATTTACTCAACTTTTTTTTTAGTTTTTGTCGGAAAGCAGTTCTGCGCTTATAAGCTTTAGCAGCATAACCATCCTCATCTTTATTCAGGGCTAAAAATACATGACCAGAGAGCGTCAGCTGGGATTTCCCATTGCGGAATTTGTTCTTGTACACAGGTATATCAGAACTGTAAAGCCCGTTACTACTGGATGATGTTGCAGTATCTAGCAGATGTCTATTACGTACCGGTTTATTTGAGATAATTTTTCTTTTCCCACCAGGACCGAGTACCACGATTGTAGCACCTTCAACAGATTTGCCTAGCACCTGCTTACATATTTCATAGCTGCGTTCTAAATCTAGAGTTTGTGAGCCTTGCTTAGAAGACTCACATATTTGCTTTGAACGCTCAAGGTTTAGTGATTTAGGTATGATTTTACTGGTTACAGATCCATTGGAGCTTACAGTGACTATGACGGGTGATGGCTTACTCCCGTTTGCAGGTGAGCGCACTTTGGCTAGTACTTCATTTACAGCTTTACTTACACTCAGTTTGCCTGGTACTATATTCGGATTTTTTCGAAGCGTTACTATCACGGGGTTTTTGTTTCTATATCTGAGTATTGTAGGTAGATTATTTTGCAACGTTTTATCCTTCTTGATAGGAGCTGCTGTGGGTGTTTGAGAGTTGACAGGACTTTTTATCATTTGTGTGAGTAATGGATTACAATTGGCTAGTGTTGTGACGACTTGGCCATGTGGATTTCTGACAACTATTGGAACAACTTTTGTAACTTTCTCCCCAGCAGAATTATTTTCAGCCACTTTTTCAAGCCTAGTTATGGCTACTGGAGCTGCTTTTGGACTAGATTCCTTGGAAGTATTGGGAGGTGGTGAAGAGATGGATATTTTAGCAGTCGACACTGGAGAATCAGGATGAGGCCGCTTAGTACCTGCTAGAAATGATTTTGAAGATTCAGTGTCTCTAGACTTGCTAATTGAACTTGCAGCCTGTGCTTTTGCCTTAGATACCGCAAGTTTAGCTAATGCTGCAGATGGGCTGATTGTCTTTGAGTGGGAGAGAGTCTTGGTAGACTTGAACATTCCTTTAGTGATGCTGGTCATAGGTAAACCAACTGTAGGTTTTGTTGGTTTAGATAGATTCAATGGAGGCTTATTAGAGTTCACAGTATTACTAGGACGAAGCTTTTTCTTCGCAAGTTTATTTTGTTTAGCTTGATATGATTCATATGATGTACATATAAATGGAGCTCCAGCTTTTGGTACACTTGGACTGAATGGTGGCATCCTTAAAACTTGAGCATCACACTCCCACACGACAGGATCAACGTCAATTCTACTGCTAGCTGAAGATAAACAAAACTCACCATTTCGCAGTCTGTCCCGATATTCGACACAGCTTTTGGCAAAAAATTCATTACTCAACGCATTCACAGTCATAGCAAAAGGAACTTTTGTACTGTCAAGTGGTATACGATCCGTTTCTGGCAACAGTCTGATCAACTCATTTTGGTATTTAGTTGGTAAGTGATCGAAAGCAGCAGGAGTGAGTAGCTGCTTGATGTTTACATTTGCCACAATCGATGCTGGAGTCTCAAGATCGCATCTACTAAGTCTATGTAGACGCTCGTGAAACAGTAAGCGATCTTGAATTGACAAAGCCTTGCCTTCTGCCAATTTAGACTTTGTTGAGTTCTCAGTTCCCGAGTCATCGGAAGCACTGATTTTATTATGGTGGCCATTTTGATTTCCACTTACTACCGAACTAGCCATTTATTATTCCAATGTTTTTTAAAATACAGTTTAAATTGTTTAAACTGATAGTTTATAGCAAAATGACACAATAGTCATTTTTAGTTATTTTTAACACAACTTTTATCACGATTACGCAGCATATGTATAAATCTTCAAGTTAAAATGTACATTTGCTCGAATAATAGTAGTAATTTACTAAACTATTGGAATTTAGGTCCGCACGCAAGTTTTATATAGGTCAACGCACCAATAAGGTTTTAAAACTGAAATTTGGTTGCTGTCTTTAAAAGAATTATTTTTTATTATTTAAATATTTTTTAGTAAAAAAAATAGTTGTAGCGTTTTATATATTACTTGCAATAAAATTGTGTGCAACCATTCGAAACCACCCAAAAATTCTAAGGGAGAAAATAACTCTTAGCTAAAAGCATAAGCCGCAGAAAGATGGGTTGATTTATTACATGTCCCAGACATGCAAATGTTGTGAAATTCGGTGTAAATACTGACTATAATAAGTAGGCATGAACAAAAGTGAAAAAAAGTTAGAACTCTGTTGGATTATTCAAAAACAAAAGATCATTCAAAGTGTTTATACAAGGTGTTGTAAAAAGCTATCTCTGCCCCATGCTCCTCTATATTTGATGGCAAGTGCTTTGATATCAGTTACTTTCTGAATATGCAAATCTATATCATGATACCCAAAGCAAAATTTAGAGCAGTTTTTGAAAAACTTTCTGATAGCTTTTTCATCATTGGCATAGATACAAGTGAAAATAATAGGTAGTCAATTTATTTATCCACATATTATAAAATGCATGTCTTGAAAATTTCATTACAAGTAAGTTGAAATAAAGTAATAGACAGAAATTCAAGTAAGACAAAATTTGTAACTCGAATTTGTAGATTTACTGGTGACACAGCTGATTGCATATGGTTTTCCACCAATTCCCAGACACATATTTTTTGGCAAAACCCTCAAAAAATTTGCACCGTGTGCTTCTTCTGTTTCTGCTTAAATTATGACAAAACATTACATATAACAAGAACTGCCCTGTGTGGCCTTTAGCATCAAAGTATTGTAAAGACCTATATCTGACTTTGTCTTAATGAACATTTAAACACGATGGGCATGAGTTTTCACTATTGGTCAATCCGAAGCAGGCAAATAACCTTGGGACTTATCAACATTATGCGATCACTGTAAATCTTTAGCTCAATTTGCTATGAACAATTAATAACCCGTACTGTTGGTGTTCATTGCTATATTATTTGATTACTTTTGGTGCACATCTATTACTATTGTATATATGTGGTTTTCTAACTTCTAAGTTAAACATAATATAAATTTTAATAAATCATATAAATTATAATATTAGCTTTGTGTAAGTTAACATGACACGTTGCTTCAAGAGCATAATACATAATTTTATTTTGTTTATATATATAAGTAATTATAAATATCAAACTCAATTATAGCCCCACCCACACACCACACACACTTACATATTCCAGAATTCTTGCAACTCCTAAAATTACACTTGATCTTAAATTTACAAACCTTTCAAATATTCTATTTAGTAGCAACATTAGTTTCTCTCATTTTGAAGGTGTGGAATATGATATTTTGCTCTGTGCTAGTGAGGAGACAAAGGTTAAAAAAGCCTCTGTACACAGATTGTGCTAGATGTAGATATATATATATATATATATATATATATACATTTATATTATAGTTTTTAAATTTCATTTAATCAACTCTGAAGATAATTCAGAAGTATCTGAAATGTCTGTTTACTTTATCTATTTAGCTTAGTAAAGTAGTAAAAAGTGTTTGTGGCTCGTTTATTTTGAAGGAAGCGACTAGCTCAAAAGAATACATGCATGTTTAAAAAGCATACACATCTCTATCTACTGCCTATATAATATTATGTGTGTGTGCGTGTGCGTGCATGCGTGCGTGCGTGTGTGTGTGTGCATGTGTGTGTGGGTGTGTGTGTGTGCGTGTGCGTGTGCGTGTGTGTGTGTGTTCGTGCGTGTGTAGAAAAAATTTTATTACACCAGAGCATTCGAGTCTATACAAGTTTGAATTACTGAAGGCTTACTGTTCATCGAAACTCGGCACTCTTACAGCAAGCTGTGTCATTCCTTAATATAATATACTAAGTTATAGAAGTTTAGTCTCTGGTAACAAAATATCAAATTAATAGAAACATCAATCAGATCAATACTAAAGTATAAAATATAAATTAAATATAAATATAAATATGAATCAAAATTATGACTTTATAGATATTATTCTCCGTAAAAGTTCTAGGCTGATCATGTCTGGGTTTTGTTTCTACCAATCATAATCTGCGTTTCATAAAGACCTCCTGAATTTGAATATGTCGACCAATATATCCCCGAAAGACTCACGTTTGAAGTTGCGCTCCCTGAATACCATCTGCCATTTAAATTAGATGTAAAGTTACAAGAGCGGATCCACCACGCGCCTACAGACATTACATTGCGTAGTAATTGTTACAGGAAGGTGAAGGCAACTCTTGAAAGCCTGTATAAATTGCTAATACTATTATAAAAAAACATAATATTTTAAATAGAAATTGATATTTTAGACAAATTACCATAGATAGGAAAATTACAAAGACTGCCATTGGCAAAGTTTGGATAGAGCACAGGACTTCCTTGGAGAGCTGTTAAACTGTCACCTGCATCTCCATCATAACCTGAAATCTACCACCAAAGTTGACATTTAAATGCAACTTGCTGTGATCAATTGGCATATGTGTAGTTGTTATCAGCATTAGTACATTTTTATTTCATATTAGACATGACTAAATGAAATAAATACTTCACCTACTTCAGTCAGTATGTAATCTGTTTGGTGATGAGATTTGAAAAGCTTGAAGCTTGAATAGTTGGCATATCTTGTAGTTCCATTCCACCCTTTCATTGTTATATGGAGAGCCGATCGTTCAATATCTTTTGTCAGCCATAATATCATATTCAAGCCTAAATCCACCAATCAATTGCATTCAGAGAACTATAATAAACTCTGACTAGAAGCATTATATAACAATTTGCCTACCAGATGTTCTACTGCACTCTTTAGAATATATAATTGTTGCTGCTATTTATATACTGAACCCTTGCTGATAACAACTGGTATTATCACCGGTGAATTCATGCTGGATAAAGCTAATAAGTTTCAAGACTTGTTATTTTAAGTGCTAAATATAAATATAGCAGTCCCACTTAAACTTGCTTTTATTTAGAAAACAATAATTGGTTAAAAATCATGTTATCAGAGTTGCTAAATTCAAAACTAAGCTAATGGCGTAGATTAATTCATCAAATAGATAAGTTTTTGTGGATTGTTTTTATTTTTATAAGAAGCTGCTAACTTTCTACCCAGACTAACTTAGCTAGAATACTTAAAACGCTCATACCCAACCAGTATTCGCTTGAGATGTTGCCAAAACCGTTTATAAACTGGTAGTCATAAGCCTTCTCAAAGCTAACAGAACCATCCAACCGCCTCTGCACCACTGTCCAGCCTTGTATACCATCAAATACGCATTTAGTTCGACCTATTTTTCCACTAGCCAATGGTCTTATGAAATAAGTACTATTTGAATTTATCTCCCCATTTTCAAATGCTTCTTGACAATCTAAGCACAACAATTAAGTGATTAAAGTTCCTTGAAACAAGAAATTTGGAATTTGGCTACTGCCCTAATTAACTTCATTATTGCCTAGTTGATAAAATTTTTACGTTGTAAACTACCATTTCATTAAATATAAAATAAACAGGCCTATTTAAAAACTTAGTAACTTAGATTGGTTTACTAAAATTTTTATTTTTTATATCAAAATGCGCTTCATTTGAAACTTGGTCTGTTTACATAGTGTACCAGCATGCAAAAAACAAACAGGTTCCAAGCAATTGTGAACGTATTGATTCGTTAAGCTTGTATAGTGTTACAATTTCTAGTTCAAACAGATATTATGTGAAATATTGCATTTAATAGCAAATAGAAGAATAAGCAAATTAACTGAAGTTTAAAAACATATTACCTCTATACACTGGCTGCCGCCTATTAGTGCACTGTATCTGTGTACCAATTACCAAGCAAGGCTGCCGCTGTAAAATAAGTTGATATCATATTATAATAACTGCAATCCATATAGCAGGCTAAAAATAATTCATCCTTCACCACTTGCTTAGTTACTGCTAACTTATTTTCCACTTGCTTGGTTAATTTGTACAAAGTTGTTGCTTTTTCCAACAAAGAATTTAATTCTACTGGTTAAAATGCTGCATGGTTTAATACGTACTAGATCACATGGGTTTGGGTCTTAGCAGAAATAGTTCTATAATTGCTTATTTAGTATTTAAACACAGCCTTTCAAAAATTAGAAAAAACCCATTTACCCTCACATAGGGATGAATGTTTTGAGCTGTTATGTAAATTGTGTCAATGTTTGTAAAAGTGTTTTGTATATAATATCAAAATAAAAGATAGCATATGCAAAGAAGATAATAGGCAAACGAATATTATATTTCGTACCACAAACTTTGTTTTTGTTTTTCACACTATGCCAACAATTAGTGCAGAGTTATAGAGTAACTAATAAGTAATGACTATATTATTATGAAATGTACTAACTGTTACTACAAGCTAGCGACTGATAGTAACCAGTATACAGGCAATGATACATCTTTCTGGCAAACTAAAATGTAGTTGGTTGCTTGATGCCTATTTTTAGATATGAGAAACAACCAGACTGTCTTTAAACTATTTTTATTGCATAATTTATAACGTATTAGTGATAGTACAATATAACAATAAACAACTAAAAACAATCAATATACTAATAGCTACACATTATAGGACGTATTGGTATACAGAGTAATATCTAAAGACTACGAGTGAAGCTGAAAACAAAGCACATGGTAAAAGATGGACTCACTAGATTAGAACATTGGCTGCGTCTACATCTGCTGCAGATAGCCACGAGACTGCTGCCAGGACTGCTGTTGAGTTCAAACATGTGTTCTCCAAGCGACTTACTCAACTTGCATGTCTTGGAAATGGTGTCATATAACAACCCACTGCAAATCACATCACTGACACACTCCATGTAACATGTTGCCATTGTTGGGGCTTCTAAGATGAATAATAATTACACCAGCATTACACAAAATTGTCATTATAATTTCATAAAGGAATGTAAAAGAAAATAAATTAGAGTTGAATAAAGGAATAAAGGATAAAACAAATTAAAAAGATTGATTTTCTTAAACAAAAAACAATATCTATATGGCTACAATTATCACATTAGCAAGCTCTAGTGACTTTCGAGTTCTAAAGCTTAAAGTTGCTATTTTAATCAATATTTCACAGTTTAATTTACACTTCAAATATAACTTTATTTTATTACAGCTACTAAGTTTAACATTAGCACATTAAACAAACTTACTTTCTCACCATAACCATTTTAATCCTTGCGGGAACTGGACCACATTAAAAAAACTACTGTAAATACATACCGTACTTATTTTCCTAAATGTTTTCTTTTTCACAAACTTTTGACGTGCAAAATCTGTAGTCAGATCTTTAAAGGTGGTATGAAGTAATTTAATTTTAATATTAAGACAATGCACTTCTCTGTCTATTGTACAATTGCAGTATAAATATTTATAAACTGTTTCTGGAAATACTCATGTTCTTTGTAGGAGACTATAAAATAAAAAAGCAGGGGTTAGAGCTTTTGCCCAGTAAGCACGAAGTCATGGGTTTGGGCCCCAACAAAGGCCATTGGTGATGTTAGGAAGAGATCCAGTCATAATTGCTCCTGTGCCTCATTTGAATAAGTCCTTAGCGCGCTTTAACAAAAACCCTTTCCATCAGGAGTTTTCTCACAAGGATAGTGACTACAAACTTGTGTGAGTTATTTTTGTAGCAGGCTCTAATAGTCTAGGTTTACAATAAACAAGGTTCATATAAATCAACTTGACTAGCTAGGTTATAATTAGCAAAGCTTAGGTTTTATTTTTGCTAGTGACAGCTTGCTAACCAGCATAATGACATCATTACAAAATAAACACAAAACAATGCTCCACGTACTCAGTAGGAAAACTGCTCCATAGCTAAACTGCTAAGCAGGTAGATTTAGAGTTGTGATCTCTTTGCAGAACTTATTCCTTGCCTGTATAGCTTGAAGCTAAAGAATATTTTGGAGTGAAAAGCTGCAGTAATAAATTGCTGCTTACTTGATACAGAGTAAACTTGTGCTTCTATAACTTCTTCGAACTCAGGTTTCACTCGAAAATTCCTAAATACTTGTCCTAAATCCATTCCAACCAAATTATCACTTACTGTAGGCGTGCATAGCCACAGTTGTAAAAGAGCATTAAAGAGTTGAATTTTGTGGTTGTGTTTCATTTTAGCTTATAGTGTGTTGTTCATGACCTTCTGCAGCCTCATCTTGGGTGAAACCTAATATAAAGTTAAAGCAAATCGATTTTGGCTGAAAGTAACTCAATCAAGATGTTAGCCAAATGAATTATTAATGTTTGACAAATATACTTGCTTTAAAAATTTGACATTCTTGCCAATACATGAAATGGTAATCTAGTGAAAGCAAACATGTTATTTAATGAGTTATAAATATCATCCTTTGTTATTTTTGCCGCAAAGACTAATTCTTTCCTCAACACCTGAACATTCAACACTAGTAGTTTATAAATAATAATAATACAGTTGCATGCCTAAGTTATATATATATATATATATATATATATATATATATATATATATATATATATATATATATATATATATATATATATATATATATGTTTATGCTATGTTTGCTTTATAGATTCAGAGACCGGTCAAAGAGTTTAAGATAGTTTATTGTTCAAGATATTAAAGGTCCACTCTGGATAGATCTAAAAGCACAAACTGACTATTATTAATAACACGATAACATAGTATAAAGTATAAACCTTTACAAACAAAGACAAAGCTTATTCAGCATATCATCAACATCCCCTTTACAAATCTTTGACAATGTTGAACAAACAAACGAAAAAAAAACTAAACAAAAAATTAAGAATTGATACATGAACAAGTAATACGATTTTGTTATTAATAGTCTATAGCAGATTAGCATATTATTACAAGATTGTCTCCCCTGTTAATTTGAAGTACATTATATTATTTTCTGGGTTACGGCTATTTAAATCTGTTTTTCTTTTTTTTTTTCTTTTTTTTAAGAGTTTATTGTCCGATTGCCTTCGGTCAGATTAGGTATAATTATCTAGTATAGTTCGTATTGTTCATATTTAGCTGGGGTTTTTGTTTGTCTTGACCGTTGCCATCTAACTGGGGCTGGATCAGGGTTTGTATTCACTTCTGTAGGAATTGCTTTTGCGGCTGATTGAATCTGTGCGTCTGGAACAGAATGACTGGATACTGGGTCATTGGCGTCTGTTGGTATTTCAACTGTAGTCAATGGCTGACCAGCTTCTACATCACTCAGAGGGCGCAAATCGGCCCTGTTTCGCCTCACAGCCATGTCTGTGTCTTTGTTTGAGACAAGGTATGATCGGTCCGACAGCTGTTCAACCACTCTGCCCTGCTGCCATCTAGTCTTTTGTGACACAAAGTCTCTCAGCAGCACTGGCGAGCCAATAGCCAACTTTGTCAAATCTTTAGCTGATTTATTGTAGCTGCTCTGTACCACTTTTCTCTTGTTAGCTTTTTGCTGTAAGACATTGTTCTTTGGCATGTCACCTGTAGGAAGAATAGACCTCGTGGAATGCCCAAACATTCTCTGAGCTGGTGATGAGGTCATCCCTGCAGTCGGGGTATTTCGATACTCTAGCAGAGCCAAATATGGGTCTTCTGTTCTCTTCATCAGCCTTTTGATTATTTTAACTGCTGCTTCTGCCTTCCCATTCGACTGCTGATGTCCCGGAGATGAGGTTGTATGGCTGAAACCCCATTCAGTGCTAAATCGAGCAAAATCGGCCGAGGTGAATTGTGGTCCATTGTCTGATTGAAGCTGGTGAGGGATTCCATACCTTGCGAAAGTTTTCTTGCAAGCCTTGATTACTGCTCTAGATTGTGTATCAGATAAAGGTTCACATTCAAAGAAGTCAGAGTAATAATCTACCAGCATCAAATAATCCTTATGCTTATAGGTAAGTATGTCCATGCCTACTTTACTCCAAGGTAAGTCTGGTATGTCATGGTTTTGCAGAGACTCATGCTGTTATAAAGGTGCATCTATTGCACATGTGACACACTTGTCAGTTTTCATTCTAATGTCCTCAGCCATTTGAGGCCAGAATACCGCATTGCGAGCTCTTCTGATAGTGGCAGCTGTTTCTTGATGGCTAGTGTGAAGCTTGTTGAGTATCTCACCTCTGGCAGCTATGGGCACAACCAGTCTAGATCCTTTATAAATAATCCCATCTAGTACTGCAAGTTCATCTTTGTATGAATAGTATGGCTTCACCTCTTCTGGAAGTTGAAATAATTTGTTAGGCCATCCTGAGGTTATCAGAGATTGCAGCTGCACCATTACTGGATCATTACCCGTATGCTGTTGGATCAGTTTATAGGTCGCTTCTGACACTGGTAGGTCTTGCTTCAGACCCGTTTCGCTTAGGTCAGACATAAATGACTTTAATTGATTAACTGTGAAAATCTGTTCTTCCGATGTATTGTTCTGGGGTTCACCAACAGGAGCGCGAGACAGCATGTCTGCTGTAACTTGTTCAGAACCAGGTTTGTAGTGCACTTTAATTTGGTATCTTTGCAGAGCCAATAGCATTGATTGCAGGCGTTTAGGCGCTTTGTTCAGAGGCTTCTTAAATATTGTTTCTAAAGGGTGGTGATCCGTGTGTACAGTTACATCTGGGTTTCCAAAAACGTACTGATCGTATTTCTGCATCCCATAGACGATGGCCAGAAGCTCTAGTTTAATAGGGGCATAGTTTTTCTCACTATCTGTCAAACCTCTAGAGCCATAGCTTACTGGTTGCCCCTCTTGTAAAAGTACAGCTCCGAGCCCTTCTAGACTTGCATCAGTCTGTACAACTACTGGCTGGTTCATGTTGAAGTATTTGAGTGAAGAAGTTTTCGTGATGAGTTTTTTAATCTCCTCAAACGCTCTCTTTTGATCTTGGCCCCAGACAAACTCTTCCTTGCTTACACCAATCAGCCGTCTTAGTGGTTCACATTCAGCAGAGCAGTGAGGTATGAACTTTGATAGGTAGTTCACATGACCAAGAAACCTCTGTATTTCTTCACTGTTGACAGGGGGCTTCATGTCTGTTATGGCTCGGATTTTATTAGGATCGGGCTTCACTCCATCTTTTGTAATCAAATGACCAATATAAGGTAGCTCTTCTAGAAGAAACTTACATTTTTCTTTGTTTAGCTTGAGATTAACCCTACGTGCTCTGGCTAAAAGTTTTTCGAGCTTTTGGTTATGGTTTTGCACTGCTTCCGCTTGAGTAGCTCCTTTCCCATGAATTAGGATGTCGTCTGCTACTACAGTTACTCCGTCGAGACCGCTAAGTGCATCTGAGAGTCTCCTCTGGAACTCTTCAGGACTTGAGGACAACCCAAAAGGCATCCTCAGCCATTTGTATTTGCCGAATGGCATCCAGAATGTAGTTAAATCACTGGACTTTTTGCTGAGCTTTATCTGCAAAAAGCCGTCCTTGGCATCACACAATGAGAATACTCGAGCACCATCCAGCTCGCTAAGCACATCGTCCAGCGTCGGCATTGGAAAATGATTTCTTTGAATCACTTGGTTTAGGTTGCTTGGGTCTAAACATACTCTCAGTGTGCCATTGGGTTTTCTCACAGCCACATGATTGTTTATCCAAGCTGTTGGATAGTCAACTTTTGTTTGAGATCAGCTACCATCGAGAGAGGCGTCTTTCTGTTGTGACTTTGTCTTGGGATAGCCTTATCATCTATTTCAATATGGTATTCCCCAGGCAAACATCCAATACCTTCAAAAACCTCCGGGTAGCTTCCGAGAATGTCATCTAGGCTGGCATTGCTTATTAGGTTAACCCACTCCTCTTTAATGGTTATCAAACCGAGCTGAAGAGCGGCCTCACCAGATAGAAGGCTGTGATTTTGTGTCTTGTGCACCAGAAAATACAGCTTCTCTCCAGCTACTTCCAGTTCGCATCCTCCTAATGCTCGAGTGATAGAACCATCAAACTGCTTTAGTCTTGTCTGGTTGTTGTCAAGCTTTGGCTTACCGAGATCAACAAAATCTTTGTGATTGAGAATGTTACAGGATGCTCCTGTGTCAATCTGAAACTGTGTCGGTTTGTGATTATCATTCACACTGGCTCTTATAGTTGTCATCAACTTTTTGTTCTTTCTGACTACCTGTATGCTCAACAACGATTCACTTGAGCCATCACTGTCTTCTTCTACCATGTTTACTTGCTTCTTTGAGCGACATTGAGATCTCCAATGGTTATACTTTTTGCAGTTATGACACTGGTGACCGTATGCAGGACACTTTCTGGGAGGGTGAGACTGCCCACAGTTGCCACAACCTCCTTTTGAGAAGTTTCCTGTTCGAGTGGACCTTACTACATTATCATCATCATCTTTGCTTGGCTTATTAGGCTTCTTTCTGGAACCGATGAACTGCACTGATTCTTCAGACTGGATTGCAGCCATGTCATTCCTTGAATTCTCAGCAATACGACATTTCTTTATAGCTTCTTCCAGTCCTAAGCCAGTATCCCCGCTGGCATCATCAAATAGCTTCCTTCTTAGTTGGGCATCGTTGATGCCCAGGAGTAAAGCTTGAAGCATGAAATCGTCATACATTGTGTCCAGTTGACACTCTCGAGCGATTTTGTGAAGCGAGGTGACATATTCATCAATGTTCATGGTATTCTGCTTGGTTGATAACAGTTGATGTCTTTTGACTACTTTATTAGTGCCTCGTTGACAAAAAGCATCAAACTTCTCCACAACATCAGCATAGACTTCTTTTGATTTACCATCTGAGAAAGTGAATGTTTTAAATATGTCGTTGCCTCTTGGGCCTATGCATCTTAACATAATGGCTACTTTGACTTTATCATCAGAATTTGCTTTCTCAGCTGCTGTAAGGAATAGCTCAAATTCTTCTTTAAATCTCGTCCACTGGTTGGACAAGTCAGAGCCATCTTGAATAGGCTTGGGGGCTAAAAAGTCAACACTGATACTCATCTTGATATTGCGATTTTTTGTTGATTTTGATTTAGTTGTATTGTTTGTTGTCTCTCTTTCCAGCAAACACTTTTACTTTTAGTTTCTTTAAGTCCTCACTCGAGGCACCATGTTTATGCTATGTTTGCTTTATAGATTCAGAGACCGGTCAAAGAGTTTAAGATAGTTTATTGCTCAAGATATTAAAGGTCCACTCTGGATAGATCTAAAAGCACAAACTGACTATTATTAATAACACGAATAACATAGTATAAAGTATAAACCTTTACAAACAAAGACAAAGCTTATTCAGCATATCATCAACAATATATATATAATATATATATATATATATATATATATATATATATATATATATATATATATATATATATATATATATATAAATATATATATATATATATATATTTTTTTTTACGAGCTAGCAATTTGATTATAAATAAGTATACGAGAAACATTGTTGATTTATTACTTTATTAGGCAAAGTAATTATACTGATATTTCGGGTACCACTGTACCCATCTTCAGAGTAGCAATGAATGAAATTCAAAAATTATTACGTTACGTTAGACGTTATGCATGACACAAAGATTAGAGAGTGGCTGTTATTGTAAATTATTGAAACTTAGGGAGATAATCTTATTTTATATATTACGCAGGTCAAAAATTATACTGTTTTTTTGCATAAAAAATGAATTAGAGTTGACAAAAAAAAGAAGATATCCAAATATAAAAAAAGCAAGAATTAGTGAAACTATGTGAGAGTTGAGTAGTGTGGAGCTATTGATATCGTTTCAGGGGTATGGAGTAATTTTGTTTATTGAGTTGCGGTTTTATTTGTTTAATGTAGAGAGCTTCGGCTATAACTTTTCGATGGTGGATTCCTTCAAATGAATGATTTAAAACTGTTACATTGTCTATTGATATGTTTCCATGATTAGTGGTGGAGATGTGTTGATAAATTTTGGAATTGATGTCATGGCAGTGTTCATGTATCCTGTGTGATAGGCAACGTCCGGTTTCGCCTATACATATATACATACATACATATATATATATATATATATATATATATATATATATATATATATATATATATATATATATATATATATATATATATATATATATATATATATATATATATATATATATATATCAATCTGTGTACAACAGCTGTTTTGGGATTTATCCCCTCATCAGCACAGAACAGAGTACCTCTTATGCAGTGTAGCTACTTCCCAATCGCCTCGGCTCATGGTGTAATATGATTAGAACACTGGCTTGCAAGTTGAAGGGCTGTGGTTTGATTTATGATAGGAGCAGAAATATTAAACCATTATGGTAAAAATTGGAAAATTTAATAATGATATATTTTTTAAAACTGACAGTTTTTCACAATAAATAGAAACCACTAAGTTTAGTGCACATGCACATGTTGTAGTCTCCAGATCTGGCAATAAATATATATATGCGTTGAGTATAGAATAAATGCAAGCATAAATTATCATATGTCAGTGGGGCCCACTGCTTAGCAAATCAGCTTTATACACACTGTCTGGTTGCAGTGTCTATCAATGAAAAGTAGTTGCAGTGGTGGAGAAATTGAGAAAAGTCTGTGCTCTAAATTAGAAATGTAGCAGAAAAAATATGTTCTCATGAGAATTTTAACTGACGCCACCAACCCAACAAAAATATTAAAAATATGAGCTATTAAATTTTTTACTACTGCACCTAAAAAGTCAATTTGAGCAAATCTGAGAAATTGCTTCTTAGAGTAGGGATTATTGGAGTTGCTCACCAACACAGGGTTGCCATAGTTACAACCCAGTTTACACAGTAGTACAATAAAATGGTCAGGGCCAGTTCTTATTCCACTACTGGTGAACACTTAAAACCATATTGTTATCTGTGGCGTGGTTACCATTTTCATCTGGGAGGTTTGGCAGGTAAGTGTGCTTTTGGCGTGCAACCTAAGATTTCATAAGTATATCAGACAATAACATGCAAGACGTAGGCGTAAAGGAGGTCATAACTCAGGCAACAAAAACTAAAAGTAAAATATCTAATTTGTTCAAAACTCTATTGTATTGTATTTGGAAAAGTTGGTTTTTACTAGGTATCTTCTTTTTGCATATCTGCCCCCCCCCCCCAGTATTTCATCATGTCTATCACATATAATGCAGCTGCAAATATTGTGTCATGTCTCTTAGATATCATACACTTATCTATATAATGGACGGCTTGATAACAGCTACTGGAGAGTTATTTACACAGTCAAGCGTACAAAGTATAATATTACTACCTGCAGCCTACAGTATGCTCACTCAGCTGTGACTGGATATTATTTGCAGCGATTTCAAGATGGCCTTCTTGGGACTAGAATTGTACTCCTGGATTTTACTTTTCGTGCTGCTAGCCCTTCTCTATTGGTAAGTCAGCTTCATGTGTTTACTCTCAAAGCAGATGGCTCTCAACTTAACATTAAATATGCCGTAATAATCTTATGTTCAGCAAATTATATCAATCACTTTAACAGCAACAGCTTGTATTATGTATAATCCCGAACTAATGAGAATTGAATCGTTCTGCTTTCAAGTGTAGTGAATTTTTCAATTCACTATATTATGTGGGTCGACTTATACAAAGCTACTGCACCAGGTTAATCACGTTATAACAAGTTTATTATTTACAAAGATACAAGAATTGAATTACTACTAAATGAATTATACGATTACATAATACTGAGCACTTTGTACACAACTACTCTAAGCCAAGTCCCAAGCTGCTCTGCCCGGCTAGCTGCTTAGCGTGCTTCCACTACGCGTAGCTAGCTCCACCTGATATCAATTAACAGTCCTTCCTGATTGGCTAGTATTAGTGGTGCCACTGTCGACCATAAGACGCACGGTCGGCTGGGAGTCGATGTAGTCGACCTCCACAATAAGATAACGTAGAGTCGACCCTTTCGATATATAAACTAAATTACTAATTGCACTACTAAAATCCATTACACTCGCCACACCTATCGAAAGGTACACTCTATGATTAATTTGGGCATAGAAGAATAAAAAAACCAGAAAGATTGAAAAAGTAAACAAGAATAAAAGAACACAAAATAACACCAGAATAACATAATCAAAGTGATTCACATAAACATTAACAAGACGAGCGATTAATGGCTCGCCGACAGAGTTGACGTGTCTCACCAGATCACGTAAGGGAGCACGAGTATAGGAAGGGAAGGGGGGATAGGGACACGCTCACCTAGTCCGAGCCAAGCAGTTGGTGATGTCGAGAAACCACCAAAAGAATCTAGCGTGGCAAAAGAACTTCCCCAAAGGGGGGGGAGGGGGGTCGACTTGTCTCCTTCTTATAAGATAGTGTCGAGCACCAACAGTCCACACTGATAACCGGTCGAACTCCCGAAGGGGGAATATAAAATTCCCTCAACTACACTTCTGTCTTTTACTTATTATTTTTCATGCAGGATTACTTCTTTTCTTTAATATTACCTTCATTACTTTATTTTACGATTTGCTCCCTTCTTTCAGCATCATTATGTTGTCGCTACGGCGAAAAGAGAGAAGAACTCCTCTGTCTGATTGCATCCACTGTACCACACGGGTTGTAGGGCACCATCCGCCACGACAGTCACCAGATCTGCTGCTATGGTGCTGCAAGAGTCCAGTTAAGCAGTCATAATCGAAGTCAGCAAACGTGCAATAAGAATGATGGGTGACTGCGTGACGGTGGTGCCGGGAGAAAGAATATGCTCCGCCATTAAAGTCTCACCTGCAACAGAATGCCAGAAACTGTTGAAGGGGTTTTCCTCTGGTCAGTACGACACCTCGACTGAGTCTCGCAACCTATTAACCACTGATTCTTATTAAATCACGCGGCCGACTGCCTCACTCAAAGTCGTCAGTGAAATCACTTGACTTAGAAAACTAGCCTTATCGTTATGATAAAGTGAGACTGATTTAAAGCTACCAGCTTGAATTCCATTTAACTAATAGAATTATACTAGTAGACTTACCATAAGACAGCCACGGCGTTAGTCTGCTGCCCACTTAGGCCTCGTAGTACGCCAGCTTGCCGGGTACGTGCGCGCACGTTGGCAGTTGAAATAGAAAAGAACGCTCTTCGCAGTGAAAGTGATTACATCATACCCCTTTCACTAGCGAGCTGGCTTCGCTCTTTTCTATACCCCGGTGGTGTTATTATGATATATATTTACACCACTGGGTAGGCAACTCAAAGTTGTGTCTCCTTGTATTTAGGAAACGCAACTCTCAAATGCTCATCTCCCCAGATTTCTTTTATGATAGCTGATGGATGTTTTTCCACTGCATCACACAAGAAATCTTTTAAATAAGATGGAGGCGCCCTAGTGCGTTGCCTACGCTCCAACTGCACTGGGGAATTTGCTACTACTGGTGACTCTTCCACCACGGGTGGTGTCGCCAGTACGGGGGGGGGGTCCACCAGTACGGGTGGTCCCCTCCCAGCTGCCTCTTCCTCATGAATTTGAGGAAATGCCATCTCATTTGGGGCGATAGGCCTGTCGGCCGGCTCCACTGGTGGTGGGGCCGGCTCCGACTGGTCTTCCGGTGTGTCGGCCTCCTCCTCCTGGGGTGGAGGTGGCCGGAGCGAGTTAGGCGGCGCGCCGGTCGCCCCTTCCTGATCTTGCAGTATCTCCTCTATCTCCCTATACGCCATGCCTCGCCCCCTCATAGGAGGGCGTCTAGCGGGCTCTAAAAGAGGAGGTGCTTGACCTGCTGCACCAAGACTCGCCCAGTAAGATTTCAGCCGTGCTTCGTTCTGGACCGACACTTGTCCAGACCGTTCCACTTTATAGGTGTGATTAGGCATCACCTCAATCACGCAATAGGGACCCACGAACTTCGGCTGCAACTTAGCCGCCTGTCCGCGCCGCCGGCGATGACTGGTCATCCAGACCCAGTCTCCCACCTTATACAAGGGGGGGGGGGAGGTCATCAGAGTCACCACTCCTGACCTGCCATTGCTGCTCACGTAGCACTTCGTAAGCCGTCCCCATGCGTTTTACGAGCTCATCCACGTAGTCGTGGACGTTGCTCTCAGGAGCCGGAACATGATAAGTTACGTGCTCAGGAACCCTGGTTTCTCTCTCCAGCATGAGAAAATTAGGGGTCTCCAGTGTACTGGAGTGAGGGGTACTACGATAAGCTCGCATGATTTGCGGCAGCACCAAGTCCCACTCTTCCTGGCTCCTACCGATAAGCAGGCTTCTCAGTGAGTCCCCTAGCATTCGGTTGTTCCGCTCCACAACCCCGTTCCCTTGCGGGTGATACGGGGTCGTCCGACTCTGGTTTACCCTCCACATTTTACAGAGATCGCTCCTGAGTTGCGACTGAAACTGGGCGCCTTGATCAGAGTGTGTTTGCTTCGGCAAGCCGAAATAGCAAAATACCTGCTGGTCCAAGGCTCTGGCCACCGAGGGGGCCGACGCATCTGGAATAGCCAGTGCATCAGCCCACCGCGTGAAATGGTCAGTTAATACCAGTATCCAGTTATTACCTCACACTGTTGTGGGCATGGGGCCTACCAGATCTACAGCAACTACCTGCCACGGACGACCGGCATGGAGGCGACGCCTCCCTGCGGTCTCAGTGGGGCGGCCATGCTTACTAGCTTGGCATACCTCGCACTTACGCACCCGGAGTCGGACATCCCGGGTCATACCGTGCCAAAACCACTGGAGTTGAAGACACCTAGTCACCCTACTAGCTCCTGCATGAGCTTGCTTATGGGTGTCCCAGATCAACTCCCGCCTCAGAGCGGACGGACAGACTACCCTCTCTCGTTCACTGCGACTGGTGCCGGCTGCCAACGTTATCGTTAGCAGCCCATCACCGTTAAACCGGAGGGAGTCCCAGCGGTGGCAGAAGTATTTAAACTCTGCACTCTTCACCCGCTGTTCGGCCTCACTCGGCCGCTGTCCCTCCTTCTTGGCTTGGACTAGGTCAGCTACCACCCCTGGTAGCGTAGCTTGGAGTTGACACAGCTCCCCTGACGTTCCTGAGCAGTGTGGGGTTTGCGTGAAGGTTGTTAACAGCTTCATTAGGGGATTCGGACCGAAGTTGTCCTTCCTCCCAGCTGTATACACCCGCTTTCCCCAACTGTTCTTCAACGTCCGAGCCAGGGGGTCCACCATTCCTGCGCTCGATATTCTGGCATTGCTTACACCCATCTGCCTGGCGGCGGCGGCTGAGTCCGTCGGCATTACCGTGTTTCTTACCGGGTCGATGTTCGATCCGATAAGAAAACTCTGCCAGGATTTCCAGCCAGCGCGCTACTTGGCTTGATGTTTCAGCCCGTCGACACAGCCATATCAAAGACGCATGGTCCGTCCGCAGCCGGAACGTACGCCCATATAAATATGGTCTAAAGTGTTTGACCGCCTTGACTACTGCCAGGAGCTTCCTCCTGGTTGTACAGTAGTTCTTCTCAGGCGCCGACAGGGCTTTACTATAGTAAGCCACCACCACCTCGCGACCAACTTGGACTTGCGACAGCACAGCCCCCACATTATGGTTACTGGCATCAGTATCCAAAATGTACTCCTTCGCAGGGTCAGGATACGCCAAGATGGGTGCTTCCACCAGGCGATCTTTCAGGTGGTCAAATGCCTTCTGCTCGGCCTGTGTCCACTGCCATCGCACCCCTTTTGCTGTCAGCCGATTCAACGGCTGTGCAATTCCGGCGAAGTCTGTTATAAACGCGGCCTTGTCCTGTGCTTCAGGACTCAGGGGCATCTGCCAATACCCGCTTAACGAGTCCAACGTGCTGAAGAACTTGCTACCAGCTAAGGCATCGAGCGACTCATTGATCCTTGGAAGAGGGTAAGCGTCCTGGATGGTCACGCTGTTCAGCCTGCGATAATCAACGCAAAACCTCCAGCTCCCATCCTTTTTCCGAACCAGGACAACTGGAGAACTCCAGGCCCCATGGCCTGGCTCAATCAGGTCCCGGTTCAGAAGGTCTTGCACCTGCCGGCTCACTTCTCTCTCCTTCTCAGGACCTAATCGGCGGGTCGGCTGCCGGATGGGCGCCGTCCCCGCCGCCAGAGGCATCTCATGACAGACAGCCTTAGTCAGACCCATGTCATGGTCGCCGCAACTAAACACGTCCTTGTACTCAGAGAGTAGCCGCGCCATCACCAGGCATTCCCGCTTGCTCTCACAGCCGTCACAGGCATCCTCGTACAACTCCGCTATGTGTTCAGGCACCCGCCCCCTGCCGTCTCTAGTGGGTATCCCACGGGCTTCGTCCGCTGTCTCCAGCGTGAGCCCAATATCCTCCTCCTGTACGGAGTGGAACTTCACCACTAGGGACCCAGCCGGCAATTCTACCGGCTCCGTGAAAGGATTCACGCACTGGACCAGGGACTCCCCCCGCTCATCCAGTCTATTCAGACTGTTAGCGAGCTGGACGCCCCCCAGTGCACCTTCCACCACTCCTAGCTCGGAGATTTTCCTACAGTTCACTCTGCAGCGAACTGTAGCACGGGAGCGCCCAGGTACAGTACAGCGCTGTACCACCTGCACTCCCCCCACCAAGGGTCGGCCAAATCGGTTGACACAGGCCAGCTCACGTCCGGCCATCACCACCGCCAATTTGTTAAAGTCGATGTAGCACCTGTGTCGCTTCAGAAATGGCATGCCCAAGATGGCGTCCTCCTTAAGTTGACTGACGATGAAGGTCTCGCTGATCGTCTGATCACAGACTCTACCAGTCAACTGGATTACCCCATAGAAAGGAATACACGACCCGTCCGCCAACGTGCCGTGCTCCCCTTCATATGGTTCTAGGCTAGCCGTGTCCCTAGCACTGAGAGTGTCGAATAGACGCCGGCTCAGTAGGTTTGTGGTACACCCAGTATCCAACAGGAATGTGACAGCTTTTCCGGCAAGCTTGCCGGGGAAGAAATAGCTGCTTCCATATGGCTGAGCGCTCACTGAGCGGTTCGTCTCTTGAGGCGACACCTCATGTGCATGGAGTTTGGGATGCACCTGTGCCTTTCGGTTGCGAGGGGGTCGTCGACGTCGCTTGGGCAAGCAGGTTACATCTCGGTCTTGCTCACACACGGGCGGCCGAGTGAATTCTCGGACTGGTGCTTGTGTGGGCAACCGAGGGAAATCCCTGTTTCGCTCCCACTCGTCGTACACTCCCTGATCAGGCAAACCTTCAAAGCGGTTTTTGAGTGCCCAAGCCGGAGGTTTTGGCGGGCCTTGCGGCCTACTAACTCTCCTTGGGACTTGCCACCCTGGCGAAGGCGGCCTCCTCACCCGGTGGGGTTTAGGCCTTGGCCTCTGCCTTGGAGGGTTAAACTGGGGCCCACGGTTGGCGGAAGTTACCGTGGGCCGTTGCCGTTTAACTGCCTCCCTCTACCATGGGGGCAACTTCGCATGAAGTGCCCACCACAGCCCCAGCATACGGGGCGCCGCCTGTCGTCGACAGCTGTCGACGACCCTCTGGGTCGCTCGGCTGTCGACTGCTGGCGTAGTTGCCTGATCTCGGCTAACAGCTCTCAAACCAAGCTTGTGGTCAAGCTAGTCGGCTCGTCGGCTGCTGCCGTGGCGACATGTACAGCTGTCTTCGCCGGCGACGTCGACACGTCGTCGTCTGCTCCTACCTGCTGTATTGTCGTACCAGGCCGGCACGCACTGTCGGCTTGGAAATAGGCATTTCCAAGCGTTAGAGCGCTTTCCATGGTCTCAACCTCGGCCACCAGCAGATCCTGTTTCAACCCGAGGTTGTTAATAGACTGGAGGAATGCATCCAGTGCTAAGCTCTGTCGACTATCAGCAGGCAAGTCGCTATAGGCGACTTGTGCCAGTCGTTCGACTACGGTCGCATGCTTTGCAGGTTAGTCTTAGGATTTCTCCTAAGTCCCTGGAGTTGCACGCGAGCATCTCGAGCGGTTAATCTAAACCGAGCTCTCAATGCCTCAAATATGTCACCGACATTCTGGCTTATTCCATAGGGTTTAGCCGGCCCTGTCAGACATAACCGTAGCTGGATCAGAGTAACCCTATTTGGCCATCTGCAGATGGCCGCCACATCACTAAACTCAGTGATGAACTGCTCCACATCTTCTTCTCCTGAGAAGATGGGAGCCTGCAAGTGGTACCTGTCCATAGGCAGCGCTGGGCCGCCTATGTGATCCTCCTCTATTGCTACCGGTCCCTGTCCGGGCGCGTCGTCCTCGTCGGCCATCTTCTTTCTACTCCCTGGCTAGGAGCATTTGTATTAAGTGGAATCCCACCGCTGCCACCACTGTAGTGAATTTCTCAATTCACTATATTATGTGGGTCGACTTATACAAAGCTACTGCACCAGGTTGATCACGTTATAACAAGTTTATTATTTACAAAGATACAAGAATTGAATTACTACTAAATGAATTATACGATTACATAATACTGAGCACTTTGTACACAACTACTCTAAGCCAAGTCCCAAGCTGCTCTGCCCGGCTAGCTGCTTAGCGTGCTTCCACTACGCGTAGCTAGCTCCACCTGATATCAATTAACAGTCCTTCCTGATTGGCTAGTATTAGTGGTGCCACTGTCGGGGAGTTGATGTAGTCGACCTCCACAATAAGATAACGTAGAGTCGACCCTTTCGATATATAAACTAAATTACTAATTGCACTACTAAAACCCATTACAATATTATGTGTAAGCATAGAACATCAGAAAGGATTCAAATACTCCTCATTGCAGTTTGCTAAATGCTTATAAATAACTGTGCATTAAATTTGATCATTTTCTACTATTTTCAGTCAAATAATATGATTGTAGCGGTGATTATATTTATTCTTTTTTTATTCAGGAATGGCACAAAAACTTACAACACATTTCAAAAACTGGGAATTCCATACATGAAGCCTAAGCTACCATACCTAGGTCATGTGATGAATATTCTATTCAAGGTGGGTCTGTTTGTTTCAACAGCACTCAATTACATGGTTTCTAGCTGCATGTTGAGGCTTATGAAATCTAGAAATCATTCAATTGCAACATAATTGTTCACTTTAGCAGTGAAGTGACAGTTTTAAGCCACTTCTAAATTTTCAACATGTTAAGAGTTAAATTCACTTTGGTAACAAAATGAATTATTATATTACTATCTTTTATAGAATTCTACCATTTTATGTGTTTAAAGTACTGTAGTGCAAAAGTTTTCCTAATTGGCACATCTACAATATAAGCTTTGAACTGATGATATATTATTTTGATAGATTTTCATATATCAAAATATATAATATGATTATATTAGATACAGTATTATATTTATAATAATATTATATACGATAGTGTTGGCTGGTTCTACAATTATCAAATGCCTATTTTATGTGATAATAATATCATTTCACTTTTGTTGCAAGAATATTTCAAAATTATTTCGTTGAACAAGCTTACCATGTGTACTTATGAATATATATTATGCCATCTCCAACTTCCTTTTGTTTTACAGTCAATCATAGAAGAGGATATGATGAGGCGTGCCGAGTTTCCTGGTAAAATATACGGGTAAATGTTGTTTACAGAAACATTAGTGTTTGCGATTGAGAATAAAATAAAGCTTTAGAATTTGCTGATCCCCTTCAAAATGCAGAAACTTTCGATGCATACCAATTTCTTGAACTCAAACCTTGTTACAGCTCAAACAAGTTTCAGCATTGTCAGTCAAATCAATTCACAGCAAAACCGTTTTGTTGATTGACAGGTTTCCTTAGAAAACTACAACTATACATAATAATTATAAATATATCATTTTATTTATTAATTTTTAATTGATTTTTGATTTATTACTCTAATTTTATTGCCACTAGTTTAATTGGCATCATATTTTCATATGTTTTATGCAAAAATATTTGATTTAATAGCTTTATTTAGATTTGTGGTTTATATGTTGAAGCAATAAAATTCAATATTAAAATAATTAAAGTAAATATACAAACATAATCAATGCTGTTTGCATATCATTGTAAGAGAACTATAGAAAATTTTGAAAACATAACCTGTTGAAACTAGTGGTAAGTTATTGTATATTTTATAATTGACTTGGTTTTCAGCCAGTTCAGGGGCCGACAACCCCAGCTGTGTGTAGCTGATGTCGAAGTATTAAAGGAAATCACTATTAAGCAGTTGCAGAACTTTAGAAATCACGAGTCACTGTTGGAAGGAGAAGACAATATTCACACGAGACATGTTGGGGCCGTTATGGATGAGCATTGGAAGCACGTTCGTTCTATTCTCACGCCAACCTTCACGTCGGGCAAACTCAAACTGGTAGGGTAATCAATAGAACTGCAAGGATAATATATTATTTGTATGATTACCTTAAATATTCCTTGTAATTTTTCAATTTACAAGTATGATTTTGCCCCAAAAAATGCATTTTTTTAAAGCTAAAGAGTTATAATAAATTTATCTGAAGAAGATAAGTGCACTACCATTTCTTGAATGATGTGGATAATAATATATAATTGTTTATCTTAGCAAAGTTGCTTTTATGGTAGCCTTAGCCTTGGAAATAACTTCTCCGAGATGAGAATTACTTCCCCTGTTTCCTCACCCCCACTAGCTGCACTCCTACTATAAAATGTAACTAAAAGTTATATATAATTGTGGCGATTGGTATCTTTTTTGTACTTTATAGATGTTTCCTGTTATAAAGAATTGTGCAGACAAACTAGTATCTCATCTTAATTCTACCAATTCGGAACCTGTTGATATTAAAGAGTAAGCCAATTATATTATACTCATATTTGTAAAATAATTTATAAGAATAGCAAAGAAATGCTTTATTTAATAACAAAAGACTTGAAGCTACTTATGACCAGGAGTGTGGTTTGAATGGGAAGATAACTCCCACTTCAGAGGTTTGACTGTTTCTAGTTAATGATTCATACTTCTTCAGTAATATAGTCTCAAAGTAAACAGATCTACCTGTGAGTTGGACACAGCTATGAGCTGTTGACATATCTACCTGCTAACACATCCACCTGTTGACACACTCAACTGTTGACACATCTAGATATTGACATGTTCACCTGTTGACACATCTAGATGTTGACACATCCACCTGTTGACAAGTTCACCTGTTGACATGTCCACCTGTTGACACATCTCCCTGTTGACACATCTACATGTTGACACATCTGCCTGTTAACAATCAGCTGACAGCTAGCTAACTTGTGTTACCACTGTAACCTGTATTAAATAGAAATCAATCAAGGAACGGCTATCTAAGAAACTCAACCAACTCTATTTATTCTAGACTTATGTTTTTGAATTCCAATATTCCACTGCAATGATTTGCAGAAAGTTCTCTGAATTTGTTAGTCAGGTTCATAAGTTAGCTACTGCAGTGAGTTGGAGAGTTTCACTTTTCAATTCAAAGCTTTGTGCTAACTTGGTGCTGGAATTTAGCCTATTTCTGTTGTCATAATTTAAATCACACAAACATGCTGCATCTACTTTAGATATACATGGGTTGATTGAAAATTAGACTTTAGGAAGAGGAAAGTCAACAATTACTTCTTAACGAATATATTATATTGGTATAATGTGATGTAGTATAGTATAGTATATAACATAGTATAGTATATAACATAGTGTAGTATAACATAGTATAGTATAGTATAGTATAGTATAGTATATAACATAGTGTAGTATAACATAGTATAGTATAGTATAGTATAGTATAGTATAGTATATAACATAGTGTAGTATAACATAGTATAGTATAGTATAGTATAGTATACTATAGTATAGTGTGGTATAGAGTAGTATAATATCATAGTGTAGTATAACATAGTATAGAGTAATATAGTATATTATAGTGTAGTGTATTATTGTATAGTGTTGTGTAGTGTATTATTATATAGTATAGTATAGAGCTAAGGGTTCTATTACAAGACATGATATAATGTATAGTTATACGGCGGGATACACTATGGATGTGATAGCTAGCACTGTATTTGGGTTGGATGTGGATTCGCAGAGCAAAACTGACCATCCTTTTGTTGAACATGCATCTGCTCTTCTTGGGGCCAGCAAAAAGCCGAATGGATTCTTCACCATTTGCAAACAGATCTGTCTCGCCATAATGCTATGTAAGTGCTAAGAAATTTCATCATCATGTCTTAGATAAGGGTAATGACTAGCATGTGGCAGGTGTAAACAGGTGGTTTGGGAGTCTGTGACAGGAACGAGTTTTTGTGTTACTTCACAAACTGGTAGACCAATATTGAATAACTATTATTGAAAAGTTGATAAGATAGTGATTGAATTCATTTAAGTCTGAACTAATTTGTTAATAAATTGTACTAGTTTATATCATGTGAGTATTTTCTGTCTATGCTTTCTTACAACACATACACGTATAAGATGATATGAAACACATATAAGTTGATACCAATTTGGTGAAGTAAAAAACATTTGGCCAAAGTGCACAGAGATAAATCTTACGTAATTTAGCTACAGCCACCTGTTTATTATAAAGGCAACAACAAGACAAAACTAAAATTATTGTCAGCAGTACCTATGGATGAATTGACATTACTACCAATATATCATTACCGTAGATACTTCTTCCAGAAGCATAATGTACTTGTATTTTATTATTCAAAAATTTCATATAGCCAAAACTGTTTAAATATATGCACATGACTTTGACAAAGTCTTCAGAGAGAAAATGTGATTGAGTGAGACAAGTGTCTGACAGAGTATTTTCTGGTTACAGTTACATTTCCAACGTCTCTGCGCGTGGTGTTGGCTAACTTCTTTGGTCTCTCCATTGTGGACCAGGAGAATATGAAGTACTTTAACAATGTGATTGACAGACTGGTGGAAGAAAGAAAACAAAATCCTGATTCAGAGGTAGGTGTATGTTCAGACTAGGTAAGGAGGTAAGTTGAGTACGCAGGGAAACAGGTAAATAAGTAACTATATACACTCAGTATAGCTATATACAGTCAGTGTAACTATATACAGTCAGTATAACTATATACAGTCAGTATAACTATATACAGTCAGTATAACTATATACAGTCAGTATAACTATATACAGTCAGTATAACTACATACAGTCAGTATGACTATAATATACAGTCAGTATAACTATATACAGTCAGTATAACTATATACAGTCAGTATAACTATATACAGTCAGTATAACTATATACAGTTAGTATAACTATATACAGTCAGTATAACTATATACAGTTAGTATAACTATATATACAGTCAGTATAACTATATACAGTTAGTATAACTATATATACAGTCAGTATGACTATATACAGTCAGTATGACTATATACAGTTAGTATAACTATATACAGACACTATAACAACATGTCTTGTTTTACAGAACTCAAAAGACTTTGTGTCTCAGTGTTCCAAGAAAGTTGTGGACTTGAGTCAAGTACCCAAAGAGAAAGTCTTTATGTCTTCAAGTGGATTCCAATGGACTACAGAAGGTATATGTGTGTGTGTTAGAATTCTCAGAAATAGTGTGCGTGTGTATATGAAATATATACTGTATATATTATATTATATATGTATGTATGTATTACAAAAGCTGAATAATTTAAAGCATATGCTTAAGCAGAACAGCAATGTTATAGGCTTCATAGACAGCAGTTTATAAAATATAATATATGTGCTAAAAGCATGCATTATGTAAAGCCATTAACATGTTTTAATTTTTTGTGGCTGATATACTGAAAGACGATTTGTATTCTGGATGAGTAGAACTAATGACCTTCGCCCTCTGACCTAATATCGTTCTGTTGACTGAATATTTGAGTGGCTGATGGTTGCAGGTCTTACGAGGGAAGACTTTGTAGCAAACTCTACGATATTCTTTGGTGCTGGATACGAAACCACGGCAACCGCCTTACAGTTCTTCTTCTACAACATGGCTGTGCATCCCGATATTCAGCAGAAGGTGGGCGCTGCAAGTTGACTTTATTGTGTTCTGCAGAAGAACAGCTTTTGATAATTCTAGACCAGGGGTGTCCAACCTCTTCAGATCGAGGGCCACTAAAAGGGAATATCTTGTTGCAATGGCCACATTGTATACTTTAGCTTGTGCTGGGGGACACAGTGTCAGTATTTTTTAAATTATTTGATTCTGATTTCTGATGAATCATCACACAGTAAAGTCGCAATAATTAATACAGTCATTTAAAAGGTGGTTTTTCACTTTAATTCATATATACTGTAAAAAAAAACTTTAGTTTTTGCCTTTGAGAGCCACATAAATGTAGGCTGGGGGTCATGCACATCCGGCACTGGGGCCGCCTGCCAGACATCCCTGCTCTAGACCAATTGGCAATAGATCATTTAGTTTTACCACCCCAGCTCTTACCATCTCCAAAAGTTCTATTAAGTCATTCATAATATTTTGATTCAGTTGTTGCGATAGAGCAATTTATCTTCATAGTCATATGTTGGCAGCTGATTATACTAAATATGAACATGTAAACCTTGCAGCTGTATGACCACCTGCGTGAAGAGTTAGGGGAAGATGACTTCTCATATGAACAGTTGCAGCGTCTAGACTACTTGGAGTGGTGCATCTGTGAGTCTATGAGATTGTTTCCTCCAGTTGTTAGGTTAGTTGGAAAATCGTGGTCACATTTTTTATCATGGTTACTATGGTTACCTACCTCATGCTAGCAACTAAATGAATTCCCGATTAATGTTAAAATAGTTTCAGCCATTTTTAAGCTATTAAAACCTAGCTATCATGATGACTTGGGGCATACTTTATATATTGGTTGATTTCGCTTGCTCCTGCAAGGTTTTATCTGATAGGTTATGTTGCCCACCTGCTACACACAGACATTTCCCTTAGACACATTTTGCCGCACCACAGGCCGTAACATAACATGTCAGCCATTTTTAACGTGTCCAGGCTGAAGTTCTCAAAGTGCGCTATTGGGTACAATCTATGACACCTCATTGGACATTTGCCTCCAATGAATTGACGAAAACGACTTCCTGTTCAATAGGAGCTTGCCGCAACTTTTTTAAATCAATGCTGTACAGGAAGCTCGGACGTTTGTAAAATGGCTGACATTTTATGTTATGGCCTACAGTGCAGCGAAGTGTCTCTAGGAGGTTAGGCTACAGTCATACAGTGTATAACCTGTAACCATCAGATTAACCTGGCAGTTATCCAACCTTTTGTTATAATTACCGATTCTTGTATTTAATAAGCAATCCCATTTTTGTAACTTTCACATATAGAATTGAGAGACTGGCTAATGCAGACACTGTTGTCAATGGTATAACTATCCCAGAAGGCATGGGGGTTCAAGGACTGGTTTACGCAATTCATCACGATCCGGATTACTGGCCTCAACCAGAGAGGTTTGACCCTGAAAGGTCAGTTGCTTGTTTCTCTCAGCAACGATTTTGTGGTGAATTTTTTGCGCACTCTTTGAGCTCTATTTGTAAACTGACTAGTTTTATAGTTTCTATTTAATGTGTTTTATATAAATCATTTTTGCATGATTAGTTGCTGAAGTATATTTTACTAAAGTGTACATTACTACAATATCTAATAATAAAGTATACCTATATCATGGCATCATATATAATTACTACAGAAAATACTACTACATTATGTACATATATTATGGCTCTACATGTTATCACATCTTCATACACATGCACACTCACGCACACTCACACTCACGCACACTCACTCACACACACTCACGCACACTCACGCACGCTCACACTCACACACACTTACGCACACTCACACTCACGCTCACTCACACTTGCGTTCACTCACACTCACGCGTGCATGCATATAAACTCATATCAGAGGGCTCAAGTGACTCTAGGGATCACCTAGAAGTCAAGAGTCGCAAGCCTTGCAAAATGCTAGCAGCTTGAGTTTGTGACAGTGGTTAGAGAGCTCAGTTACTAATTGTCATTGCTGTGCATAAAGTGAGAGGATTATACCTCAATCTGTCAACAACAGCTGATTTGTCCCTTCATCAGCGCAGAACAGAGTACATATACATATACATATACATGTACATGTATATGTGTACATGTATGTGTACATATACACATACATGTACACATATACATATCTATCACAACATATATATTGTAGATTTTCTTCAGAGAACAAGACTGAAATTCAACAATATGCTTGGCTGCCGTTTGGGGCCGGAGGAAGAAGCTGCATAGCAAACAGACTAGCGATGTTGGAAATGAAAATAGCTGTAGCTAAGGCTATGTTATCGCTGCAGTTTGAGAGGGTGGCTGCAACTAAGGACCCGGTAAGTGACGAAACTAGTGGCAGATTTAAGGCTTCTTGTCATTCAATGTGCATATCTCTATGAAAATCATTATTATATTGTTCTTTGGCAAATATATTATTGCAATCAGTTTAAATCATGAAATAAGCCAATCAAATGCAATCCATCTCAAACAAAACACAGATGAAGAATCTCTTCATGGCTGATACAAATTTTTGTCTGCATCTGTTTCAGGCGGAGATAAAACAGAAACCAGCTGTTGCTTTCTTTTTACCAAAAGACCCAATTCAGATCTCTGCGGTTCCAAGAAGTTCTTTTTGAAGTTATTCTTCCTTATTCCAAAAGCTATATGTGATTTAAGATAGGGCAGATAAACTTTTTACTCAAATGCAAATTGTTACACTACTTCATTTTTCTAGCTAATTATAAATCAACATGGCCATAACTATAATGTAGAATACCAACAATAAATATTTACAGATTTAATTTAATTTGCTTGCTTTTAAATAGCCCATGGATTTTTATTTATAGAATGTTTTTTGTAGCTATACTATATTATTATATTAGAATATTTGATTTCAATATTATCAAAGTATAGCATCTTTATCTGTTACTTCTATTCCTTATTATAGTAACTGTTCAAAATTTATTATATTTCTATTTAACAAATTTTTTCCTGTTGAATATGAAAATTCTGCTAGCTATGGCACAAAAATATGAAACTGGAATAAATGTTTCTAAACCATAACCAATTCGTTCCAAATTTCCAACTTCCAATGTATAACATGTAAACAGCAATTATGATTACTATATAACTTATATATAACTTTGTGTGATTTGATTTACAACTTTTTCTAAAAACCACTTTTTATCACTGTGAATTGGTAAACTTGCATGCAAGCATTCTCCTGTTTCTCACCTACTCTGTCGTGGTGCGGGATGAGTGGCGGTCTTGCAGGGCACCAAGTGCTATATCAGAGAATGCTATATAATTCTGTCAGCAACTTTAGTGGACGTGGGCATACATCATGCTACCCCCAACATTGCTGTGACATAGCGCTGCAGTTTTGTTCAATAAGCCACTAAGTTGTGTTGCAAAGCTAAAACATACTCTTTGTGTGTTTGAGAGAGAGAACTGGAATTTTAATTTTTGAAAGAATAACTGTATTTACAACACTTAACAATTACAGTTACATCAAGGTAAAAAGTCACAATATCAATAGAACCTTTACACTAATGATCACAGTAATAGTCCCAGTAACCAAGTGTGTCTGGGCGTTCAAATTGTCCTGCTTATAAACAGCTTGATGTTGATTGGTCCACAGGCTCCGGCCGTCATCAGCATTTTACAGAGAGCACGAAAGAAAGCCATGATACAGTTTGTCTATAATACAATCTGCCTAATGAATAACGCATAGATGAGGTTCAAAACATGACATGGAGAAGGGGGGGGGTAGCATAACATGTCCCACGGCCAACACATAGGTGATGGCATTGTGTCAAAGAATACAATACGCAGTTCTTTACTAGATGCCCTGTATTTTTCTTGCAGAATGTGAAGACAAAACATGTATGGGCTCAGTAGTAGATCTGCCTCTTTGAAAACCATATTAGTTAAGTCCTTTAGCTTGACCAACTCTCTTAGCCTTGCTTAGACCACTCTTTCATAAAGTTTGAGAGAGTGGCTGAGAAGCTTTATACCCCTGTAGTGTCGTCAACTGAGGGGAGGTCACCTTTCTGTTTGTAATGGGAAACAATTTTACTTTTTCGCCACTCTTTTGGTACCTATTCCTTTTCTTATTGCTTCTCTAAAACATGATGTAATCCATGCTGTCCATGTGTAGTAGTAATTGAATGCCTAGCATAAATTACAAAAAGTGAGCATGACTACTATTCACCCTTAATTTTGAAAGGGAAATTATTAATAGATAACATAAATTGATTAATACTATTATAGTTATTTACATTAACTTTACTAGTTTTACATTTATAGCAACTGTAATGTATTTGGTTGAAAATGGTTATTGCAAGCATTATTTCTACTAATTTTCACATTGTGGTCACTGTGTAACTTAAACTTATAGCTTTGTATTGTTATGGTGGAATATGCAGTTTAGAGCTATAGCAACTCACCGGATAATACAATTGGGTTGTAGCCTTCGGTTCAGCTCAGGGTCGGTAGATTAATACGGGTTGCTTGGCTTGCGAGATAACTCCAGCTCCTGTTAGTCTGTAGGGGTAAAGTTATGACTCCAGCTTAGGGTATTTGTCTGGTGGTGCTCCTCAGTCTATGATCCTGGGCTAGCCCTCACTAACATACCCCAATACATTCTATTCTATTTAAACTCATATATTCTCTTCTTTCCACAATCTTTAATCACTCAATCTTCTCAATTTCTCTCATACACACTGTTTTCTATCTGCAACACTCACACAAGCCACAACCACACTCTAGCTATGTTGATACAAATATCTCAGAGTTGTGCACTCCTCATACACGTAACAGTAAAAGAAGACAACTACATGTAACTTAAAAACCCAGATACAACAGTGTTTACATGCATGAGTTTTAAAGCTGATTTGGTTTCATATGTTTAGATAAAAATGTTTTAAAAGCTACATCATCAAGCAAAACAAAAAATTGTACATATAAAATAAAATAAATCGAATAACTTGAATAAAATAACAGAACGGCTAAATCTTCCCTTTCATACTTTTATAAGGCTTGCGGCATAGATAAGCGACACAATGATGTTTTCATGGTCAAGGTCAAAAGCGCAAGTGACGCTACTTTAAGTTTAAACCCTTTGGCTAACCGTTGCTCATCTGCATGCTCATGCTGACAGATACTAATGCCAATGGTGATAATTGTTAGTGTCACGTCTGTCGATACTGATAGCATAAGAATCATCAAATCTAATAGTAATACTAATACTAATAGTAATTGCAATACTAGTAATATTACAGTTACTCTATTAGTTGATACTTGAAGTTGGTAGTCCTACTCATCGAACTCAATTATCTAATTCAGCTCAGTGGTCCTTCTAGTACTGCTACTCAATCTCATAGACTTAGAGTATTATACTCATACTCATAGTCACACTGGTACTGATACGATAGTAATGCTCCCCTCGCAAAAATTAGAACACTCTGCTAACACCTACTGGCGCAAAATTGTGAGTGCCTCTGGCTCTTATGTTGTTTTTGTTTGGGTTTATCATCATCATGTGTTGAAATGTATCTATTTTAGCATGTAGCTAAGTTAGAATATTTTAATTGTGATACTGATAGTGATACTTATAGTTATAGCCATACTCAATATCACAGCCCATGGGCATACTGATACTGATACCTTATCATACTTATACTTATAGTTATACTCATACTCATGTATGACTCATAGTGATAGTCATAGTGATAGTATTACATTTACTCTCTTGGTATTAGTATTACTATTAGTATTAGTAATCAATATCAATATGATCATAATGCTCAATCTCATACTTATAATTATTGATACTATCATATTCATAGCGATAGTCATAGTGTAAGTGATAGTCACTGTGACTATCATATTCATACTGATACTCATAGTGATAGTGATACTATAAGTATATATTTAATTTTATGATGACATACTGAAGTGACACCATATGACATATCTGTCCTTTTGATGAAGGGTCACAAAGTGCAAGATAAACTAAAAGACCTATAAATCCAAACAAAGATCAAAATGCAATAATGTGAAAATGTCAAAGCTATAAGTATAACAGTTCCTAGGTGATATGAGTTTTTGAAATATGATTTAAGTTAACGTTCATACACTAACAAAATTGTAGCAATTTGCCTGGTGAATATCTTTTGGCAATATAGTGCAGTTTGTACAATGACACTTTATATCCTGACTAATCTATGCTGGCAAATTATTATGTCTATACCCAACTGGTGGTTTTGAAATGCGTTTTGATTTTGTGACTGTGTAGTTCCCATTAGTTCTCAGTGTGGTTTTGTGGGCTGTTGGTGATGCATACTTATAGATAGTCTTACAATGGCATAACCTGACTAGCAGCTTAGTGCTGTAAAATATTTTTTTACCATTATATATACTCATATTCTTATTTGTGGTTTACCATTCATCCTTATGCAAACTGTTATTTGCTTATTATTACCACATGAATAGTTGTCATTGCATTTACCCATTCCTGTTTTACTGGTTATTCAGTTGCCTGCTAGTGCTCTATTAATACAGACATATACTACACAAACTACTTCAAATTCATATTATCTCAACGAAGCACGAAACATAACAGTTGGTTTATTACATATTCTGCTTTAGCAATAAGGGATACTGGGTGTACCTGCTTCTCATGGCCATAAACGTGTTTGGACAGGGTATATGCTTGAATTTAATATAGCTTTGTTGTTTATACTTTATGTGTCCTTCATCTGTCCTTTATATGTGAACATATTTTTAATTATCTGTTTTTAGAGTTTGGCATGGCTGCTAGTACTACTACAGCCTCTGTAATTAAAATTACTCACTGCAATCTTTGCAAGGAGGTTTTTATGCAGCCGACTAATGGCAAACCTTCCTCAAGATGTAATAAGTGCAGTAAGTATAAAAATAAGTAGTTGGAAATGCATGAAACCGGTTTTTAAACGCAACCATGTTTGCAACCTTTTACTGTATTACTATAACTTACGTACCACCTTCAACTCCAGTCAGTGGGCTACTCAAAAAACACAGAAACTAATGCTATTTATGGGTACTTTATACTTACAGTTATAGCTTACTTAAACTGTACTAATAGTTTTGATATAATAATAATATTGCCTAATATACCAATTAGATGATTGAAGATAAATTTATCTACCTATTTAGCTGTACACTGTTTATTTTTATAATACTGCATACAAAAATTTACAATGAATAAATAAGAGTTTTTATCTTTAAATGATAACTAGTTATAGCAGCATGATATAGATTGTCTGCTTGTAAAATAAATCCGAAAACTCGGGCTAAAAAGAATACCGTGAGCCATTTGCTGCTGACCAGCAACAAAATATCATTTCCTGTACCTGTAGGCTTTGCTGTTTATAAAATATTGTTGGTGTTTTAGTAACGAAAAGAGGCTGTCCCAACTGTCACCATATTATGGCAATACATGCTGCTAAATGCGATCGCTGTGGTTAGTTCATTATATGTCACTAAAGTTTCTCTTTTTCGAAACAACCAAGTTAATATATCACAATATTATATGTTGAAATTTAAAAAGGCATGTGTAGAAGTGCTTAGCATAAAAAAAATGCAGCACTCAAGTTATAAAACTAAAAATATGTGTACACAGGACAATCTATGAGGTCATTAACAATAAAAACCAAACAAGCGGCATTGGCCAAGCAGTTTGAGCATGGAGCGCACCGTAAACGAAAACACAGTCTGATAAAGCAGAGAATATGTAACATGGTAAGCAGTTCTAATCACATTAACTTATACGTGGAAATCACTTCATTGCTACATCATCCAGCATATGAAACATGTAATGAATCTTATGAAGCCCATTAACTGAAAATTATAGCATTTCAATGGCCAGTTTTGAACTGAGAGAAAGTATCAACTATGATAACTATGCAAAACATAAGTCTTTCTATGTTTTATTGCATCTACAATGTTTGCACTAAAACATTTTTACTCGCTTGTTTTTACTCTGCCCCAGCATTTATTAGAGCCAATTTTATTAGAGTGCTAAATTTAGTTAGTTTGAATTTCTTTTTAATTTACTATTGACACATCATTGGATAAAAAATTCTAACATTTTATTTTAGTCGGCATTTGCTCATGGGGCTGGGTTTGGACTGATAACTTTTATGCTAAAGCCAGATGCAAGGGAGCAACTTACAGTGATTACCAGTGGAGTGTCCAGTGAACATACAAAGGAGTCTATTGAAGCGATGAAAGATCTGCTATTAGGTTCAAGTAGGATTCTACACCATCTTATGTAATGCACTGTAATACTGTTTAGTAAAACACAGAATAGCATCTATATCAATATATTATCACAGTTTAATAACTAATATGCGCAGGTTTTGTTGTTAATATTTGAATACATAAAACCAAGAGCTCCTATTTCTCATGATGTGATATCAGAGTTCTGTCCTCTTAACTGCTGCAAATTATTTGTTTAAATAAATACTAGAACATTCATTTTTAGCAACAAAGCAAGCTTTAATGAGGTTTGTGCGCACTATGTTGTGTATTCAATAGCAGTAATATAAGTTCAACTTTTTTTGAATTTTTATAAAATTGATATTTGGTGCATCCAGTGCTATATTAATGTGCTAAGAGAGACTGCTGTTTTTTATTGGCATCGCCTTCAATGATACTAAATCCAATGCAAATCTTCCGCCAAAGACAAAACATAATGGGTAATGCTGCAAGTGACATATACTGTACCCTGTGGGACCCTATCAAAGAGCATATGATCGTCATGTAATATCATAGATATGGGAAGAGTTGTTGTGTTTGCTCTCCCTTTTTTCTTTTAGAAATGTTTGATGTTAATTGAATGCCTTTTTTCATTTGTTTCAGTGGATCAAATTTACAACCTCAATGAGAAGACTTCTATGAAAAGTTATAAGAAAGCAGCACCAACTACCAGTGCTGCTGATTCTACTGCTACTACTGATTTTACTGCTACTACTGATTCTACTACCATTACTACTGATTCTACTACTGCTGCTACTGATTCTAATACTAATTCTACTACCATTACTGCTGATTCTACTACCATTACTACTGATTCTAATACTGATTCTACTACTGATTTTACTACTACTGCCACTACTGCTAGTGTTACTACTACTACTGCTACTACTACTATTAATACTACTACTGCTGCTGATACTACTACTACTGCTTCTACTCGTACTACTCTAACCAGGAACAGTAGTAAAACTCCTACTTCCACTAGTACTGCTGCAAGTACTACTAATACTGCTACTACTACTACTACTACTAATAATAATGCTCCCACTATACTGCTACTATTTAATACTAATACTCCTTCTATTGAAAAGACAACTCCTGTGAATACATATTTAGTTCCTTTAATTAAACAACCCACTGAAAGACGTTCAGTTACACTGAGATCTTCTACAGCTCCAACCACGGCCCCAACCACGGCCTCAACTAACAGCCACATTGCTTGCAAGACGAGTTCTACTCACATTGGATCTACCAATACCACAACATTGACCAACACTTCAACCACTGCTTCTTGTGCTTCAATTACATCACAGCCCCCAACTTCAAGAAATCGCCTTTTAGCAACAAACAGTAAGGTTTAAATAAGTATTTACTATGTTTTGGCTAGCTGAGTTAACTCTGCTGCCAGTTGTAAATCAGTCAGACAATAACCCAATGACACACTGCATGTATATTTTCAGACTAACATCATTCATTATAGTAGCAGGTATGCGCTATGACTGTACTATGATAAATACACCAGACGAATATTGGGGTGTCTCACTGTAATGGCTCTAGGGGAGGAGAAAGATATATCAAATAATTTCAAGTAGTTTTAAAAACCTCAAAGAAAAACTAAAAATGCTGGCGTTGAGCAGTTCAGGCACTGTTGTGGGTGATAACTATGCGTTGTGAGTTACTGTTCAATTGCAAAAAGAGTTGGATTGTGTCAAACACTTTAACGTTGCCATAGTTGCCACTTTATAGTATTATGTTGCTTTGCCTTCAGGTAGCAAAAGAAAGCTGTGGGCTATAGAGAAGATTTGTAAAATCAGAGGATCTCGAGCACTCGTGAAATGGAAAGGCTACAAGTGAGTTCTGGAATGGTGAAGCAATTCATTGATTCATCAAGTGACTTCTTTTCTAGAAAAAAAACTATTTTAGCATAATGTGTATAAATGCATCATTTAAGGTTTATACACTGGTTTTAGTAATCAGTCTTTGGATTAATGTAGACCACTATCTAAAAAGCTGTTTGCTGTCCACTGTATGTACTGCAAGTGTTACAAATGTAACGATGTGGTCCTGTTTTCAGGACTCCAACGTGGGAACCAGTGAAAAATGTGAAGCACACAGTTTTCTACCAGCAGTTGATGGTAAGAGCCCAGTTCAGCTTTTGAAATTACTCAACAATCAAGTAATAAAATGTTATAGAATATAATTGAACCTAAATTTCTTTTTATAACTTTCATAAAATACAAATGATAAATCAATAATGTTTTATGTTAGTTATTTGAATAGAATATTGCAAAGGCTGAAATTGAGTCTCACTTTTTGATTTAATGCAATCAAACCATATGACCTCATATTTTATTGTGTTTTAGGATGAGGATGGCGGTCCCGAACATCCCTCAACAACTTGACAGATTTTGATTGTATATAGAATATTCTTAGTTTTGTAAATAAAATATAAATGTGGACATCCTTTCCAACAGTCTTTTGATGTTATTATAAACGTAAATATGCTATACTTGCATTGCTATTTGCTAAAATATTATGTCATGCACATTATACTACCGTTGTACTGAGCACTAGCACTTGGCCCAACATAGTTCAATTTCAAATTACTAATAAGCTAACCAACTGTATATAAAAGCAAGCAAATTAACTTTGGTATAATATAGTACACTCACGAGTGTTTATTAGCATTGATGCACACAGCTCTTTGAACGTTATGTGACACACTAAATGGTATGAGAAATTTTTTTGTTTTCATTACCTTAATAAAGTGAACTGACACTTCGGCACGACTGTGTCCATCTTTAGAAAAACATTGAATGATCTAAAACTCAAAAGCTACGAAGTTAGGGTAAATTATGAATGAAGAAAAGTATAAAGGGTGGAAATCATTCTAAATTAATTAAACTATAAGAGAGATAATCTCATTTTTATATTACATGAGTAAAAAAATTATACTGCTTTTCTGCATAATAATGAATGAGTTAAAAACAAATATATACATATATATATATATATACATACAAATGTATTATATATTATCATATATGTATATATATATATATATATATATAATATATATAATACATATGTCAAAACCACAGCGGTAAAAGGTGACTAAAGATGACCATATGTCTATAATGACTCTCTATATGTGAATTGCTAATATCACAAATAAGTTTAATATAGGCTAATAACCTCCTATAGGAAATGCTTCAACAAAATTTAAGTGCAGTCAATAGTAAATAAATTGGTTGATAACAATATTCACATAAGTAATCACGTAATACTCAACTCCAGTATATTATTTTCATCAATAAACATGAGCGAGTAATTTCCCATTAGACAGTTGACACGGTCATGATATACTATGACTGCGTATAGCTAATTATAATATTAAACTGTAAATTTATCTGCAGTTTTCAGCCATTAGTCTGGTGTTTGCTCATTCGATTGCTCAACTCTTCCTTAGCCAGCTAGACCACAAAGTGTTGTGCATCAAAGGACTGCAGAAGGTCTGTAAGACATCGTGACGATATGTTCCTAGAATTATAGCTACCTACACTGAAACTTGCTTCCACCGATATGAAACCGCAGTTCAAACATGATCTTTACTAACTCTAATCATGCAAGTTTGCAGTTTAGTCATGTAACTATAAGTTAGCATCTTTGATTAATAAAAGAACATGCATATGGTAAAGGATAAGTGCAGTAAAATCGATTGATGTGATGCATTTATATAAGATAACCCGTCTTCGTAATCAACTACCTCTAATAGTTTTGACTTCTTTCACTGCTTTACAAGAGCTACTACTCACTTATTATTCCTTCTGTACAAGTGGCTATGGCAGATATATTGATTATTTCCCTTCCAATTATTCAGCAGCAGTTCAATTGTTTGGGGAATCCCCACTTTGGTAATTCATATGCTGAGAATGGCCTCGCACGATTGGCTAGTCATCCCCTTAGCTAAGGGTGTATTAACTACCCACTCGTGCAAGCTACACTCTCAGAATCCGCACTAAATTACTGCTGGTACGTACCATAGAACTATATAATCAGTTTGCTTGTAGTAGTCTGTACACAAAGTTATATTATGCATTCAATTCAAGCAATTTAAGCTAATGGTGGCTTCCCAATATCTTTCTTCTGTCTTTTGGAGAAGGTAAGGTCTATATGCAGCAGTGAATAGAGTAGTGTTTTTGTCGTTACTGCCTTTTTTCTGTTTGCAGAATATGATTTATAGATTGTTTGTTACCTTATGTGTGAAGACTGTAAACAGAGCAAAATGATGCACCAAGTTACCCTTAATATTATATTTATTTATTATAACAGAAAATATGTTGATAGTAGGTTTAAACTTTTCTTCGTTACGCAGACCTTTTATCACTGTTTTTACAATAGAATATTATAGTCTAGTAGCATTAAAGATAGGAGTTCACACGGTTAAAAGGGTTGGTGCTGCAAGGGTTCCAGCCCACTGTACAATGTTTCTATCACAGATTTCAATGAAAATGAGTCTAATTGTTGCCATCTAACACAAGGAGTTAAATGCTTATAGTTTAATCTTTCTATATCATAAGTAGATTTGGCAAGACAAAAGTTACTCTCACTGTGTTAGCAAATTAGCATAACATTTCACCTCACTGTAAAATGCCGAGTTTAATTATACCATTTCTTCTATTATACGTAAAGTCATATCTGCATAGAGTGTTGTAATGTAGATTATAGAGTACAATCTTGTACTTTCTTCAAATTTTGCAAGTATGTTGCACATGTCTCAGCTCTATAGAGCTACATAGCAGTGCAAATTAAAGAAAGAAGAAATAGTTATAGGCGAGTACTGTATTTGTCTACACATTGTTGTATAAACTTCGAGGTCACCTTTACTTAATCACGGCACTTAGTCACCTCCAACTCAGTGCCGCTTAAAGCGATTTTCCAATATTCTTGTTGAGAGTACCTTTAGCTTTTTCTTTTGCATCCATTGACTAAGGGTCAGCAAAAAAACAAATCTAACACACTTTTATGCCATAAAAACCACTGTCTTTTATCAACTAACAAAGAGAATTATTTGCTGCTTTCAACTGCACATTTAATCTTGGCTCTAAACTTCCTCTTTCAGTTGAATGAACTGCTTTGTTGTAGTCTGAAACAGCTGCTGCTGCTGCTGCTGCTGCTGTTTGAACATAAGTCATTCATGCGTATCAGTTCACAAGATGGTGGGCTAGATAAAATATGGCCTGCAGCCATGTGATGATATTTATATTTGGCTGGTGGATGTATTAGCCAATCAATTCATTGCTTCTTCTCATCATGGCTTTGCACTTTATTCCAGTTCTATGTTAAAGGTTTGTCTTTTCTTTTTCTCCCAGTAGGGCAACAAGTGCCACTAGTATGTCCTACCTTTACTAAGCTGTAGCACAGCTTCTGCTCTACTGTTAGGTAAGTATACTGAAACATCACTCACTGTATTCAACATAGTTGGTCAGAATGCATTTTCTTACATGTACGTGGTTATTCGCCATTGCTCAAAGCAGTGTTACGTCACACAGTGATGTAGCTATAAGTGACATAGTAACTGGAATGAATTGTTGAGATATAAAGTTGAAATTGATTGCATAGATAGACTGTGTAAAGTTGAGTATTGCAATGGATTTCTTTTATAAAATTCATGTGTTGTAGAATTCAAGGGGATTCCCTGGTAACAATGAAAAGCACCTTTATAATATATTGAATACAAGGATCAGTTTATAAATTAACTACTTGTATACAAAAATATTCTGGCTCTATTAAAGCTACTTAGTATATAAGGTGTTAGAATGAGTTTTTAGTAGTCAAATTAAGGAAGTGGAAAGTGAATGCAACTGCTGAAGTTGTTTCATCAATATTTGGTACATTTATATAATTTTAATGAATTTAGAAAACTAAAATTGCCAGATAGCGGTATGGAGAGTTCTAGTAGCAGTAACTGGAGGAACAGGAGACCCAACCAAAATTGGCGAAGAGGTCAACGTCCTGAAGCTCGGTCTAACGCAAGTTACAGCACTTCTGAAACTCAAGGCGCAGGAGCAAGCCAATGGAGAGATCAAAGCTCTTCTAACAACGCAAAGTTCAGGAGCAGAGATCAGGCAAGCACTGGCAGCACATCTAGACGTCATGGCACAAATATAATCCAAAGAGGATCAGAAAATTATAGGGGTCAGAAAGGGAATAGAGAAGATAATAAGGGTGGGTCCTCTCAACCCCCTCGGCCTATAGGATTTGGACTGTAAGTTACATTTATACCCACAGATAACTACGATGAAAGTTATTAGTGTGCAAGTCAGACGAGTGTATGTCAGTGTTGTAGCTTATAGCTAGGGTGGTGCAGCTAGCTGTGAGTAGCTTGGTTACAGTAACTCTTGTGGATTCTGTAGTTTAATCTTCTGCTCATCAACTAGGAAGTTAAGCTGCCGATATAGAGTCAAGCTGTTTACAGAAACAACGTTACGTTATTATTTCACAAATGAAATATTAAGTCTCTATGAAAAAGGAATGCAATGTCGGCTACATCTGCTCCATCGTTATAAAATTATGCATGTAGCAATAGGTTACAGTAAGCATGCATGCCATTAACAAGTGTAAGCTTGTTGCATAACATAGTATCATACTGAGATAGTTTATCAAATATTGAATCTTATTTTATTCAATTGTTATCTTGTCACAAGTATTTTTATCTGGCTAACCTTAGACTTGTAGCTGTAAGTTTGAATGTATTGACAGTACCTATCTGATAACATAAATCTAGCTAACAGTCTGCAACTCAAATGTGTGTATATTTATCTTGGCCACATCTGCTGCACTTTTCGTAGAGTAAAGTGAAAATAACTTCTATTGTAGTAATTCGTGCGTGAGTTTTTCTACTTGCGTATTTAGTAGGCTATTCTACTAGCAATTACTAGGGTAGCTGTCGAGTAATCACCTTTATTATCCACAATACAATACAAAACAAACATTACATCAAATTACAATACAACATCAGTCACTACTAATACGTGTTTACACTTCACCCCCCCCCCTCCTTCCCCCTCCCTTACAACTACGTGATAATTGCTAATTGCCCCGGAACTGTCACATGGGTCGGAAGTACATCTTCCGGTTCTTCTGATTGGATAATACATTGGGGCCTTAGTATTCCCGAACGGAGAGAGGACGATTCTTATATTACTACGTTGCGTGACCCACTACACTTTTATGTTACAAAACACCGTGTCCCTCTTTTATCTTAGATCCCAAAGTTTGCAAAGTTGGTGATTTGAATCAGTGTCTGAATAGGTTATGTTATACAGTACTAATACTAATACTTAAGCTAGATGTCATGTGAGGGTTTTTCTATTCTTGGTTCATATAACTTTTAATTTAGCAGCTAAGTTTAATTACGATTGCATTCTCTTGTCACTACAAAGTTCTGCTAGAAATGGTACTAGAGTTCAATTGCACACCCTGTCTCTGTAACTATAGATAATGATAATGGTAGTTACCAGCAACACTGTACCATGTAAGTCTGTGCAATCAGACTGCAGAGCTCCGTGAAGTACAGTGATGTGAGGACTTCACATGTTTCAGGCTGAAGACAATGGCTACAAACACCCCTTCAGATGTTCTGATATTCTGTGGTGGCGAGCAGTTTCACTCGCTCTTGGAAGATGGTAGTCTTGACAAGAAGAAGGACTGGGTTGACCTCATTCTAATCATAATCAATAATGCTCTATCTTGTGAGATTCACCATCATTTTAAGCAACAACTAGTGTCTTTTTTGCTAGAGAATGAAGGGATTTTTCTTAGTAAGGTAATAAATATCTTAGCAAATTTAATTTTGAATGATTTTATTAAATGTCTAGTGTTTCAAGTATATTTCGTAAAATATCATTTAGCCAGATACAATGCTTTGTTTTAGACTCATTCAAAAATAAGGTAGCTAGTAGGAGGGTAAGAAAGTAGAAAAGGATAACTTGTACTACAAATAAGCAACTAGGGTATTAATAATATGCCAACTAATGGCTGCTTTTGGTAAACTCGTTCAACTCTAAGAATAAAAGAATGACGATATTATTTGCAGACTTGTGTAGCAAGATTTACTACAGAGCTAATCTCTTTCACTGGAATGAAAATTGATTCTTTGACAAGATCATTGGACAACTACTTAAAAGTGTTTCACCATCTCTGTGCTCTGGATCCACTAGCATCCAAGACTCTGGTGGCTGGCATATCTATAGTGAAGCTGCTACTTCAAGGCAAATCAAATGAAAATGACCATCTCAAACATGTCACTGCGCTGTACATGGAAGCCTTAGAAGAGATGGAGAAGAAAGAGAAGGAAGAGAAAGAACTTGCTCTAAGGTTCATCTAATTGAAATTGTTAATTGCATCAGTAATACAGTATATCACTAAAAATAAAGTAGCCTACCTAGTTAAAATAGAGACATGATATTGTGATGAAATACAATGATGTAGTTATCTACTGCAGTAGGTACTGAAAATAAAAGCATCACAAAAATATGTTCAACAAGTTTAATTCAACTCTATGTTGGGAAAATATTGAGTTTGTATCACAAAAATCTTATTTTCTGTTGATTTTAGAAAAGCTAAGCTAGCCAAGACCGGTAGAGTTCTAACCAGCGAGAAACCCGAAACTAGTTTTAGAGAAATGTCAGTTTATCCCACAGAAGAAGATCTTGAAGAGGATGTAGAACTGAGAAAGAACAAGATTGATGAACGTAAGTCTTCCAATTTTTAGACTGGCTCATTAATTGGTACAGAACTGTATATTTTATTTCCTAAATAATATCATATTATGTTGAATTTCTAGCCTATGATGACATAGAAGATTATCTAGAGATTCACTTCCGCCTTCTACGGGAAGATTTTGTCTCTACTCTGAGGCAAGGAATCAAAGAGTACAAGAAAAACCCAGTTCTTAAAGGTCCAAATAGACTGAGATCTGGCAATGTCAAAGTGTATGATGACCTTACAATACTGTGCCCTAATCTTGGACAAAACGGGCTGACCTACTTTGTGAGGTAAAAAAAAATTGATAAAAGTATTTCTATTTTAATTGCTTGTGGCTTGCATTTCTAACTTTTTAAAATGCAAGTGTTGGTGTCTGTATTAGAACCTTAGTAAAGTTCTAGCAAAAACTTGTTTCTAACAGTTAAAAACCATGCAAGTTAAAAAATGCCTGTTTTTATTATTGTATTGGCTACTGTAATCAGTCTACTATCTATTCTTTTGTACTTAGCATGAATAAAAATAGCCACATGTTTAAGAAGACAGACTGGCAGTCTACAAAAAGACTAATATTTGGATCACTGCTCTGTATTTCTGTTGACCACTTTGAAAAGAACAAGATGTTTGCTACAATTGCAGACAGAAATGTAGAAACTATGAGTCAAAGTAAGATGCTGTTGCTTTAGGTGCACTCACACTCAGTACCTAACTCACTAGTTATCACTCAGATTCACTCATTAACTTACTCTAGATAACTCACACTTACCCACTTACACTTGCACTCAATAACTTGCACTCCCGTACTTTTCGTTTACTGAATCATGAATTTTACTAACATTTATTTGTTAACTCTCACATGTATACAGACGCACATACTCACTCGCACATACTCACTCGCACATACGCACACACATGCATACACTAAATTCACTCACAGACACTCACACTCACAAACACTTAAACAAACGCAAGCATAAAACAAAGATATTGTAGTATTAGTTAAAGTTTATAACCTATACTGTTTATTTAAGGAGTGAAGAGTTGACAAAAGTATGATTTTTATCAAGTAATGGAGCATTTACTTGATATTTACAGCTTATAGCGCATTAATATCGGTCACCTCTACTTTAATAATAAGACGTTAAGTTGTAACATATAGTAGGGTAGCTTTTAACATGATATTGCCTGCAGCCTTAAATATACAATTATTAATAGCTATTTTGCATAATGTAAAAATGACAAACTGCATGTATAACACAAAATTATTTATTCTTATAAAACACTTGTAGAGTAAACTAATTGTCAGTGTTAACATATTGTAGCTGGTGTCTTTGAAATTCAATTTCTCCCAGAATCCCAAAAGAAATACAACTTACTAGCCAATCAGACAGGCCCGTTTATGGCAGTAGAGTCGTCTGCTTATTTTGAGTCATACATTCATGTTTTGGCCGGAATGAAGGCTCTGACAGAAGATACTTTTCCTTTGTCTAGATACATTGTCAAGTAAGTTTTTAGTTATTGTGAGAGTTTTGTGGGTGAACATAACTCTTTGCAAAAGAGAGAGAAAACAATTCCAGGTGTAGATTAGCTTTATTGAGATATATTCCAAGAAAAAGGTATAGTAGTCTATGTATAAGACTTGTCTTCCTCTAGTACTGGACGCCCTGAAATTCGGCGCCCCAAATTCTAGAATATTCCATCCAATTTTAGGCCAAATCAGGCACCTCAAACTTTGGGCCAAATTGGGCGTCCTGAAAATCGGGCCCCTAAATCGGCCACTCCCAAGTCCGGAACCCCCGGAATTTGGGCGAAATCAGATTTACATAACAAAAAGTTTACACATTCAACCATATATTACATATGAAAGAAAAGTAAAATAAGAGTAAAAGTAATCCCAAATTATATTACGTTATCATCATTAGACAAGAATAAATATTTTATCGTTTAAGATTTAGCAGAGTCTTACGGTCTATAACTCAGAATTAATTATAAATTCTCAGGAAGATGTTTTTTCTATATATTTAAATGGGAAATTAAAAGCCCAATTTATTAACACCAAGCCCTCTTGATAAAATGCGTATGAATCATAGCCAATGATCAGTTAGCTCTCCATTTCAGGATCCACACAGTAACAGCAAAAAATTTGTCTTTTTTACTAGCTGTTTTTATAATTTTCTAAAATAGGCTGTGGACAATTTTAATTATTACTCCTATAATGCAAAATTGGATCAATTAGAAATCAACAATGTCAAACATTTTTGTAGTATTGACACAGACTTGGTATTTCCTGAGTACATGAGAAGAGTTGAGACTAACTACAGGTTTATTACTAAAGATGACGGTGTAACAAAACCAGTTCAAGTGGGCATCAGCGGGTCGACTCGCTGGCCACCCGCAGAGAAACTTGGCTTTAATCACTCTCAATACGATGCTTTTAAAATGGCCTTGACCAAAGAGTTTGCAATTATTCAAGGTACAAACACTTTACCATTATACACATTACATCTAGCATGTGACACATGACATTTAACATGTGACACTTGACACATGACATCTAGCATGTAACACATGACATATAGCATGTGACACATGGCATCTAGCATGTGACATGTGACACATGACATCTAGCATGTAATATTGTGGTGGTTCGTGGAACTACCAGCAGCACAACATGTAGGGTCGCGTAATTGACCCGGAACAATGGATAGCCAATTAGCGTAGTTGATAGTTAGCAGCAATTGTAGTTTCCCGCTGCTAACTCAGTCGAAGCTAGAGTGTGAAATAGATTGGATGTGTAACTTGTTTGGAAATAATGTATCGTTTTTATAATGTATAGTTGTGTGTAAAATATACTCGTTCACTCGACTTATCCTGGTGCAGTTCTATAGGAAATAAATAGACTCTCTGGATAGCACATCAACCCTAAAACTGAAAATCTTAACAGTGGTGGCAGCGGTGGGATAGTGCATCCAAGATGGAGACTGAAAATGCTGGAACTCAACCACCGGCAATCGAAGGTGAGCGTAGAGACAATGCTGTAGAGACAATGCCTGTTAACCATGTAGTAGAAGAGCGAAGGGTTCCGCGAGAACTAGCTGAGGACCGCTACAGGTTAAAGGCGCCCACCTTCACGGGTGAAGAGGAGGTGGAACAATTTATCCAAGAGTTTAGCGACGTAATGGACGTCGCTCAGTGGCCCCCTAGGGTGGCCTTGCTGAAGCTTAGAATGGCATTGATGGACAAAGCCAAGCCCTATGGGCTGGGCGTAGACATTGATAATATCTTTGCTTCTCTGCGGGCCCGCTTTGGCCTCTCTGCTACAGATGCCAGGGCCCGATTGCAGAGGTTGCGGCGTGACCCCCGCACCCAGCTGCGGGAGCATGCCGCCGCGGTCATGAAGCTGGCACAGATCGCGTACAGCGACTTGCCCCCAGTCAACCGCGAGAGGTACACCCTCGACGCTTTCATAGCATCTGTCGACGATCTGGGTCTCCACCACCAGTTTCTAGCTAGGGGAGTCACCACCGTTGAAGATGCTCTGACTGAGGGGGAAGCTTACCTCCTAGCTAATCAAATGCATAAAAGCCGCGGAAGCTCCCGCCAAGTGGAGATAGACCGCGCAGACGCGGCCGCGGGACAAGGGGAGGAAACCCCCGCCGCGGCTGCCGTGTCCCAGTTGGCGACGGCATCAAAAGTCACTCAACTGACGGACATGCTAGCCAAGCTGATAGCAACACTGACACCACAAAACCCAGTGAGTACCGCCCCTGAGCCCATGCGGCCATCGGCGCCGCCACAGGGAGAAACAGTCAGTTTTTGCTGGGAGTGCGGAAACCAAGGACATTTCCGCCGATATTGTCCCTTCCTAAATCAGGGGTTAAACTACCGCGGCCCGCAGATGTTCCCACCTTCCGCGGGCCGACGATGAAACCTCCAGGGAAGAAGAAACGCAGGTCACCCAGACGGGTACCGCGTACTGGCAACCAACAGTGGCAACAGCCACGACGGACCAGCAAGGGGCTTCGCCCCGCGGCTACCTTTTCCATGCCCCTTCACAACAGATTCACAGGACTACAAGTCCAAGAATCTGGATGGGAGCACACAAAGGTAGCTGAGAATCTAGCCTCGGCACCCCCGAGGCCTACCTACCACCGCCCCAAGAGACCTCCTTCGCGACCCAAAGCGAGGGAGGTACTCCCTGCGAGAGTAAGGCCTGAAGGGAGAGTTCAGGTGCAGCCCCATGGGAACAGCTATTTCTTGCCCGGTAAACTGGAAGGCAAAGCTGTTACTTTTCTCATTGATTCGGGCTGTACCACAAACCTCTTAAGCCGCCAACTCTTCGACACCCTCAGTGCTAGGGTCAGGGGCGAGATGGAAGCATACGAAGGGGAATACGGCACCCTAGCTGACGGGTCGTGCCTTCCCTTCTATGGTATAATTGAGCTGACGGGACGAGTCCGCGATCAAACGATCCAAGAGACGTTCATCGTCAGTCAGCTCAAGGAGGATGCTATCCTCGGGATGCCGTTCCTTAAACGGCACGGATGTCACATAGATTTTAGCAGATCTGCAATGATGATGTCCGGGCGGGAACTCGCCTGCGTCGACAAGTTCGGCCGCCCTTTAGTGGGAGGTGTGCAAGTGGTACGCAACCGTACCATACCAGGCCGCTCCCGGGCTACCATTCACTGCAGGGTGAATAGTAGCCGGATCTCTGGACTCGGGGTGGTTGAAGGCGCGCACGAAAAGATCCAACTTGCCAGCAGTCTGAATCAGCTGACTGAGCAAGGGGAGATCTTAGTGCAGTGCGTCAACCCCTTTACCGAGCCTATCAGGCTCCCGGCTGGGTCGATGCTGGGCCGTTTTCACTCTGTTCAGGAGGGAGACGTAGGCCTGTCGCTGGATGATGCGACAGAGGCATTCCCTCGACACCCTATTCAGGGACGAGGGGCAGTCCCAACACATCTCCGGGAGTTATATGAAACAGCCAGTGGCGGCTGCGCGAGTAACAGAGAACGCCAAGCTATGGCTAAGTTACTACGCGACTACGGTGATGTGTTCAGCAGCGGAGAGCATGACGTGGGACTGACTGGAATTGTCAGACACGAAATACCGCTGACTGCAGGGACAGTCCCTGTCCGGCAACCCACGCGCAGGCTGGGGCCGGAGAAAGAGAAGGAGGTTAGCCGACAAGTACGGGATCTTCTGGACCGGGGACTGATAGAGCCCGCCCATAGTGCGTGGAGCTCGCCAGTCGTACTGGTCCGGAAGAAAGACGGCAGTTGGCGGTTCTGTGTGGACTACCGCAAACTCAATAGCGTAACCATACAGGACGCCTACCCTCTACCTCGTATTGACGAGTCATTGGACGCCCTAGCCGGCAGCAAGTACTTCAGTACGTTAGACTTGCTAAGCGGCTATTGGCAGGTTCCTCTGAGTCCCGACGCCCAGGAGAAAGCGGCGTTTATCACACGGGACGGTTTGTGGAAGTGGAAGGTGCTGCCCTTCGGGTTAACCTCCGCCCCAGCCACCTTCCAGAGGCTGATGGAACAAGTCCTTAGTGGACTCCATTGGAAGACACTGCTGGTCTACCTCGATGATGTCATCGTAATCTCTCCAGACTTCGAGACACATGTCAGTCGTCTGCAGGAGGTTCTCGAGAGACTCCGAGGTGCCGGTCTTGAGCTCAAACCTTCCAAGTGCGCTCTATTGCAGCCGGAGGGGCACGTTGTCGGTCGAAACGGCGTGGCGACGGATCCCGAAAAGGTACGGGCAGTAGAAGACTGGGTCACCCCCCAAGACTTGACCGGACTCCGGGCTTTCTTGGGGCTGGTAGGGTATTACAGGCAATACATACCAGACTTTGCGGGCATAGCCCAGCCGTTAAACCGGCTCACCGCAAAGGGAGTGACGTGGCAGTGGACTCCAGTCGAACAAGAAGCGTTCAACCGCCTCAAGGGCTGCCTACTAACGGCGCCCATCTTGGCCTACCCAGACCCCACTCTGGAGTACATCCTAGACACGGACGCCAGTGACCAGAATGTTGGCGCTGTGCTGTCACAAGTGCAGGAAGGCCGAGAGGTAGTAGTAGCCTACTACAGCAAGTCTCTCTCTCCCGCTGAACGAAATTACTGCACTACCCGCAAGGAGCTGCTGGCAGTAATCAAGTCAGTGAAGCACTTCAGACCATACCTATATGGCAGGAAGTTCCGGCTGCGTACGGATCATGCCTCGCTGATCTGGTTGTGCAGGAGAGCAGAGCCCTCTAGTCAGGTCGCCCGGTGGCTCGAAATCCTAGCTGAATTCTCATACCGGATCGAACATCGACCGGGCAAGAGACACAGCAATGCGGATGGGTTGAGTCGTCGACCTGACGGAGGTTGCAAACAGTGTCTCAACATCGAGAGGAGGGATGGAGGTCCCCCAGGATGCGAGTTGGAGACGCTGGCTCATCACGGAGCACCGTTTGACTGGGATCAAGGTCAACTCAGGCAAAGAGTTGATGAGTCCCCGGAGGATGTACAAAACCTCCGCGCCAACCCTGTACTGGCCGGTAATGTTCGAGAGCTGAAGAAGCTCCAAGAAGAGCTGCCTGGAGTCGTGGCAGACATATACCGGGCCAAAAGGGAAGGGCGACGACCCAGCGAGGAACGCATACGACAGGGATGCGCCGAGTTCCGGCTATACTGTCAGCGTTGGGACTCGCTGCGGATCGGGCAGGATGGGTTACTAACCATCTCTCTAGCTGCCAGCGGCAGACACCCGGAAAGGAAGAGGGTGGTCTGCCCCACAGCCATCCGCCGTGAGTTGATTTGGGATACTCACAAGCAGGCCCACGCAGGGGTCAAGCGAGTGATGTCCAAATTACGACTTCGGTGGTATTGGCCACAAATGGAGCGTGATGTCCGGCTCAGAGTCAAACAGTGTGAGATCTGCCAGGCCAGTAAGCATAGCCGCCCCCCTGGTGAAGCAGGACGGCGGAGGCTATACGCTGGTAGGCCCTGGCAAGTAGTCGCTGTAGACCTGGTCGGACCCATGCCCCTGACCCCCAGAGGCAATAATTGGATCCTAGTACTAACCGACCACTTTACTAGGTGGGCGGATGCTCTGGCTATCCCAGATGCATCAGCCCAACAGTGGCCAGGGCGCTAGACCAACATGTATTCTGTTATTTTGGGCTCCCCGAACAGATACACTCTGATCAAGGCGCTCAATTCCAGTCTCAACTGATGAGCGACCTTTGCCGCCTCTGGGGAGTAAATCAGAGCAGGACCACCCCCTACCACCCTCAAGGTAACGGGGTGGTGGAGCGCAACAACCGGATGCTAGGTGATGCACTCCGGAGTCTCCTCCTTGGACGAGGTCAAGAGGAATGGGATACGGTGTTGCCGCAAGTCATGCGTGCATACCGTAGCACCCCACACACCAGTACTGGTGAGACCCCAAACCTCTTGATGCTCGGGAGAGAGACTCGTGTCCCCGACCATCTCACCTATCACATTCCAGAGCAAGATAACTCAGTCCACGAGTATGCCAGTGAACTAGTGGAACGGATGAAGGCCGCACGCGATATACTGCGCCAACAGCAGTGGAAGGTGCAGCACGAAGATTCCGATGAACCACCCCTCTATCAGAGGGGAGATAAGGTGTGGATGGTCAATTACCGTAGGCGCCGCGGACAGGCTGATAAGCTGAAGCCTAAGTTCGTAGGCCCCTACGTGGTTGTCGAGGCTATGCCCAATCATACGTACAAGATTGAGCGCTCAGGACAGGTGTCTATCCAGAATGAGTCTCGCTTGAAACCGTATTGGGCTAGCCCAATGCAGAGTGGGAGAAGCCCCCCCGTTGTTAGAGCCCAGGAGGCAGACAACAACGCGCGGGCGACGGCGGCATGGACCTGAATACGAAGTGGTCATACCGCGGGAGGAAAACTTGGTGAGAGAGGAGCGGCAGCTTTTGTCAACAGAAGCGTGTCCGCCACCGCCAAGTCTAATTCCATCACTTCCAGAAACCGAGCCGGTTCCGGAAGTGCAAACCCCCACGGAGGGAGGGGCTCCATCCGGAGAACAAGAAGAGGTGACTGCTGACGGTGAAGTAGAGACGCCATTAGAGGCCCCTACTAACGAACCGGCAAGCGTGTCACCCCCCCTAGAAAGGGGACAGCGTACGAGGCAACCCCCCGCATACTTGAAGGACTTCGTATGTGACTGCGTTAAAAGCGGCACGCATGAAAGTCTAGGGGAAAACCGTACGAGAAAAGAATCGAGCAAATGTGGGAGTTGTCAACACCACGGAAATATCAACTTTTGCATCGGCGGAAATAGAAATAAAATTCATCCGCCGGGTGTACAAAGTCTTAATCACGCACCCCAACCACGTTGCTCGATCTTTTCATACGCTGATGCAGTCAGGAGTAGACGTGTCTCTAAGCAGTAGTTCAAACCATTTCACACATTCAGTATGTCTTACGACAACAGATCGTGGGGTGAGTTAACTATATCTTAATACGAAACTAGATTGCATCGCTCAGCTCTGACTCACTGAGTCAATCGAGCTGGAGATAGGTTAGTGAAATACCGTAGTAAGAACTCAGTTTGACTTAGAGATTTTTATAATCTCATTGCAATACGTGTTCTATCTGACTATTCACTACCATAAATCTCTACGAGGTAACTGAATTAGGAGTTGCCAAGCTGTTCAAGCTGACAACACAGCAGTGTACTATATTAACACTGTTGAAACTTTTTCAGATTACACTCGACCCGCTACAACCAGGGTACGGGATAGAACACTTCCCGCTCCGTATCCGGAGGAGTATGCTAGTGGTGACAGGCCTGAGCCACTACGCCGCCGTTGGCGGTGGGTGTCTCCACAAACAGAAGAAGAAATAGAAACAGCCTGGGGGTCCAGAGGACGGACGAGATGCCAGATCTGTGGTGAAGATTGTGCCTCTCACCGCTCCCTTAAACTACACGTCAATGCTCATCTCCTACTAACATTCTGCCCCTGCGGGTACAATGATGTGTATCCCTACCCCGTCACCAGACACCGAGCGGCGGGCTGTTTCCCTGGAGAAAACTACGTGGTCGACGCTAAGCTATACCCGGAGTTCCTCACACTTATACGACCTCTGGTGAAGAAGGCCATGTTGTTAGCCGTTCTGTCCTCGGGGTTCCAACGTGTGTTAGACAACGCCCGCCAACAATCCCCGTTGGTGTCTGACCGTCCTCAAATTACATACACCCCCGAGGAAATTACATACCCAGAAGAAGGAGAGATCTCCCCTACACCGGCGAAGAGACGAACCAGGTCCCCCAGTCCACCCTTGCGCCGCAGACGGACACCGTCCCCAGACCCAGTCCGCCTAGCCACAGTAGAAGAACGCCTCCTGCGATTACAAGAAGAATTCACCCAGCTGGCACCAGATCTACTTAATACTACCACAGGACTCTTCCAGCTAAAGGGATCCGTATGCCGTATGAAACGGAAACTGCGTACATGCCAAGCCAAGCACCGACGTGCCCAACAATGACTCTGGTTCTGCTGCCGGAATAATCTGCAATTCCATCCTCTTGGGGGAACCCAGGACCTCGTGCAAATGCTTAACTGCTGGACAGGTTATTCCTTGCCTAATACCACAGCTAGCTAGTATTCCTCGTCTATCTGCAGCTGGCCAATTGTATGCAACGGATCGTTACGATGACTCTGTATTATTATTATGTCTCTTCCTGTATATTATGTGTTATTTTTGTCCACTGATGTATGTAGTTATTAATGAATGTTTTTTTTTATATATATCAGAAAGATGGCTTTCTGCTGGTGGGGGCGGTGTGGTGGTTCGTGGAACTACCAGCAGCACAACATGTAGGGTCGCGTAATTGACCCGGAACAATGGATAGCCAATTAGCGTAGTTGATAGTTAGCAGCAATTGTAGTTTCCCGCTGCTAACTCAGTCGAAGCTAGAGTGTGAAATAGATTGGATGTGTAACTTGTTTGGAAATAATGTATCGTTTTTATAATGTATAGTTGTGTGTAAAATATACTCGTTCACTCGACTTATCCTGGTGCAGTTCTATAGGAAATAAATAGACTCTCTGGATAGCACATCAACCCTAAAACTGAAAATCTTAACAATATGTGACATCTGACATGTAGTACATAATATACAAGGCTTGACATGTGTCACACCTAACATGTGACGTCTAGTATGTAACATTATTCATACATTTATATTTATTAGTTCTTTGAAAATCAGAAAAAAATATTATCTGAATCTTATTTACATGCAGGCACTGTATGTAGCATTATGTTTACATGAACTTATGTTTAATATCCAAGTTGCTAGTTTTATTTTATTCTTATTGTTGGTATATTTTGCGGTTATTGTTGATGTTTCAGGTCCTCCAGGAACTGGAAAGACTTACGTTGGTTTGAAGATAGTCGAGACCTTGCTGTACAATTTGTACCACGTACCTTGCCAAGAGGAGCCTAAAGGTGGTAAGTATAGGCTGACTCACTCTAGTATCTGCCACTCTAGTTCTATGATGATGAGCTATTCATGTCACATCACACTCCCTGTACTGTTCAGTACCCGATTGCTATCAGCTCTGCCTTTTGTTACTTGAAGAGTTTGTGAATACATTTTGGACAACTGCAAAGCTTGTGGATATTTTCAGCCAATAGAAAACACTCTGGTGGAAGCGTGTTGGAGAAGATAGCCTGTTGCCCGCCAAGGTCCTTGAACCAGCTGTTAGTTGTATGTTACACTAACCACGCTCTCGACCAGTTTCTAGAAGGCATGCTCAGCTTCTGTCCCATTGAAGGTGTGTTCCATACATCATTTTGTTCTTCTTTAAAAAAGTTATAAATTTTGCATAGTATATAAATTTCAACATTGCGATGTGAGTTCAAGGTCAAAGGTCTCACTTCTTGTATTGTGAATTTATCTAAACAGACATGATCAGAGTTGGAAGCCGAAGTAAAAACAAGGCCTTAGAACCTTGTAATATCAAAAACCAGAGAGCCAAGTCTAGTGTTCTGAGACGTGCTTTTGCAGATGCCTATAGTCAGAGGGAAGTGTACTTGGTAAGTCCACCAAGTGCACAGTTAAAGTGTGCTGTATTCAATATGCAAGAGTAGAGGTAACAGCATGTACTAATTACACATAGTATTGTTTTATTATTACACTTAAAAGTTTAGAAGGGTATTTTTCTCACCTATTCTCACCTATCTCCGCTTTGTCCTGGTAGCCGGTATGAAAAGTATTATTGATGGTCATTGATATTGCTAATATAGTATAGAATAAACATATTTGTGTTCACACAATGTACTCCACAACCATACTAACATTTAACAATATATGACATAACTAAAGGTTTTAGGAAAATATCCTTTTGCTCTATGTAATAGTTACTGCAGCTTTATTGTATTTTCGATATTAACTGTTTTAATTAATTTATATCAACGGTTTGTTTTAGAATAAAATGAGCTATGAGAAGGTTAAAGGTCAAATAGAGAACTGCCAACTCAGAATACTGAATCACAACACTGGAGGTTTCTTCCTCAACTTTGAGCAGTTCCACCAACACCTTGAAGCACTTGCAGACAAACTTGAGAGGCAAGGACAATCCAGAGAAAACGCCATGAGTGTCTTTCTTGAGTCTGGTATGAGACTGAAGCAATCCATTTTGTTTTTAAGCTACAAATTCTAACTAAGCTGTGCCTATCTTGTACAGAACTAAATGTGTCAGCACGGATGCTGAGTGGCACAGATGCCTATGTGTTGTGATAGCACGGATACTGAATGCTGAATGCACAGATGCAGGACACAACTCAACCTTTTGCTTAATGCCAACAGTTTACATTTCTCACAAAACTTTAACAATTATTTGGGCAATACAGTCTAAGTTGTCTGTATCTTTTAACAAAAGGAAAACTCTAACCGAAAATGATCACAGCCAACTTTCCTCTTTCATTTCTTAAGCTGTACTGACTCATCAAACAAAAGCTATCAGTAAAAAGCTATTGCTAAAGCTTTCACAAAAAAGCTTTCATCAAACAATATTTTACTTAAAGCTAGAACAAAAAGCTCCTGTAACACTAAATACATATATACCAAAGAGACTACTATATAGTTAAACATTCCTATTGTCATACCATGATATTTTCTATCTTTTCGTGTTAATTTCCTTCTTTCTGTGTGGTTACCTGGTTGTCAACAAGAACATAGAAGCAGTGTAAATTAATTTTGTAGCATTCAATTGCCACTTCAACGTTTACAATTTGAAGTTCGGGTTTGAAGCGCCTCTCAACCATAACTAATTGTCACAAACTTAGCATCAATATTCTCGTTAGACGAACAGTTTGCTTTGCAGCTTCCACAGTATACAATCCGGACCATGACGTAGAAAGGGAAGAAGAATATGAAGAGTTTGATTCTATAGACGAATTCAACGCAGCTTCAGAATATATTGGTAGGAAATACTTTTCCACTTGGTAGTTGCTATTGTGTATAGCAGATTAACAACATATTATTTTATATGTAAGTTTACCATATGAGACAAGGTAGATGCAGTAATGAAGAAATTGAGAAAAACCTGTGTTCTAGATTAGAAATGTCGCATAAGAAGTTATGTTCTCGCAAAAATTTTACTCGCGCCCAAACCAAAATTTAATGAGATAATTAATGAACTTAGGCTATCTCAATTTCTCCACTACTGCACCTAAATGATGGCCTAGTAGTGCAAGCTGGTAGATAATCTGAATGTTTGTCGAGCAGTCCTTGTCACTAGCCAATAATAGCAAGTTAGCTAGGTGCTATAATTTATCCATGCAATAAACCACACTACGTTACCTCTCCCTCAAAAGAAATTTTTTTTTATAGATGGACCACATTTCATTCTACAGCTTTCAAGTTCTACAATAAACTCTTTTACTGATAGATGTCTCTTATCTATTGTTGGTTCAAAGCAATCAGTTGAGCATGCAACTTATTTATTATACCAAACACCTAAATTGTCACCAGCAATAATATATACACTGCTGTTTGGTAGATATGGAGGGTGAAGCTGAGAGAGAAACCCACAACAGAATGATTGATGACGAAGATGAGAAAACTGCAAAATATTTCAAGAAGATGAAACCTAACTTCATGCGTGCAGCTGGAAATGACAGCCTAGATTCTACAAAAGGTTAGCTCTTATTTATTTATAAGTAGTTTTTAGGCTCTTAATGGTTTACAATACTTAAAACATCTAAATCAACGAGTGCAGGGAACATCAAGTTATCTACGTAAAATGGCTAAAATAATGTCTTGAAGGTTCACAAGCTGATGATGTCTGGGAAACTGTTGAATATAAAAGAACTAAAATGAAACTTGAGTTGAAAATCAAAGAGCAGTTGGCGAGTACAGACATAATGACGCGAAGTGAGGCAGAAGAACTACATCGTACAGCTCAATGTGGTATAGACATCACACAAATAAGCATCAATCAAAGGTAGGATCAGATACTTCATTGATATGAAACATGTTTTCATTGAGAAAAATACAATAAATGATTCGATGAGAGGTCCAATTGAAGAACTGGGTGAAATATAAATGCATGCACTCTACATTGATCTACATTGTTAATCGCCAGCAGTTTAATCTTAATTGAACTATGTTGAATAGTTGGTTTTAGGAGTCTTAGATACTGTCGGTTTTGAACTAAAGAAAATTCTAGGCAGCGTCTATGCATGAGCCTTGGTTATTGTCTACACAGTAGATGTGATGTTTTATACATTATGTTGAGCTGCTAGGTTGAGTGTGTTTTAAATTGTTGAAGCTTTTTAGGTGGAGACTCTACAGGTTCCTGTTAGTTCAGTACCAGAACTTGATTGGTATGAAGATTAGTGAAATGCAAGACAGATATGTGCAGATAGTCAACTTGCAGTCAGATCTGAGGTATACTGTAAGGGTTTTTCATAGTGTGTTAATTGTATTATTAGTAGATTATTAGTATTTTGTATTTGTATCGAAAGGATACTTCTTGCCGACAGTTGAGTGATGCAGCTGGTGTCATGCTGCTAGGATGGCCTGATCGTCTTGGCCAATCAATGAGGACTGACATGCTAAACTCTTCACATATATTTCTGGCATGGTGCCAATAAAACCTGCAGCCCGTCTCATTTGTTTTCAAAGTTTTCATCAGGTTGTGACTAAAAATGAATCAACTAAAACATAATTTATTAATATTTATATTTAAAAACCTATATAATATTAAAAAAAATATAAATTTACATATAAGATATAAATAAAATGTAAAATCTGAAAACATCAAGTTTTTTTATGCATTTAGGCCTTATGTTTTGTACTTAGAAATCAGCAGAACATTGATACTCTAAAGAGAGCCAAAGTGATTGGAATGACAACTACTGGAGCTGCTAGAATGCAGTCAGTTCTACAACAAGTGGGACCAGAGATTGTGGTGGTGGAGGAAGCAGCAGAAGTTCTTGAAGCTCACATAATAACAGCTCTGAGTGAACACTGTAAACACCTCATTCTCATTGGTTAGTTTGTTGTAACACCTCATTATCATTGGTTAGTTTGTTGTAACACCTCATCCTCATTGGTTAGTTTGTTGTAACACCTCATTCTCATTGGTTAGTTTGTTGTAACACCTCATTCTCATTGGTTAGTTTGTTGTAACACCTCATTCTCATTGGTTAGTTTGTTGTAACACCTCATTCTCATTGGTTAGTTTGTTGTAGCACCTCATTCTCATTGGTTAGTTTATTTCAATGCCTGATTCTTACGTTATCTTATTGACTTGCTTCCTTCTAATTGATCAGTTCTTGCACACTTTCCCTTGATCATTACGTCTACTCCAAGCTAGTATTTACTATATATAGACTAAACTATTTAAAAGATTCGTGAGTGCGTTTTTGTCCTCATGCCATACCCATTTCAGATTGCATCATTTATTTACTTTTCTGTGATGATTCGTTTTAATTTTTGATAAATATTTGCTTCTAGAAAATTTAGATTGATGTACTTATTTCAAAACACTTGAGCTATAAATTATTTCAGGTGACCACCAGCAGCTAAAGCCTAATCCTAACGTGTACGAATTGGCCAAAGACTACCATCTGGACATGTCTCTGTTTGAGAGGATGGTGAAGAATGGTGTTCCTCTGAAGACTCTTGACACACAACACAGAATGAGACCAGAAGTGTCCAAGTTTATGAAGCATATCTATGAGAGGCTGAAGGATCACGAGTCAGTATTGAATCGGGACTCAGTGGAAGGTAACCATCTGTATTAAGATGTATCACTATACTGTGATTATAGTGTTTTATACTTGTTTAATTAAAATGAAATTAAACAATTCAGTATATGCTTAATTGTTCGAAGGCTATACCCGTTTAATATTTATAAAATATTTATAAAAACTAAAAATGAAGCACTAAATAATGAACTCAAGAATGCAATTCTAACTTTAAAACAAAAATGTAAGCAGTCATTAAGTTTTACATAAGTACCTTATATCGAACAAGAGAGGAACATTACGGAATATTTAATAATAAATATGCCCAAATTAAAATCGCTAAACCATTGCTATTATATAATATGAAGCTTCCAGCATTGACAACTCTTTAAATTGCTTTCACGGTGAAGTAGTCAACTCTTATATGTGTTTTGATCAGTTTTTGAAGAATGTAAAATGTACAATGCAATCAAAGCTAAATGATTTGTCTACTCCAATATTGAGGCAGTACTACATATCAGGAATGCTAAGCGTCCTTGACCCATGACTGCTATATATACTTTTTTCAGGCTTATGGCTCAACACTTTCTTAGAACCTAGAAACAATATCAAATCTTTGTGCGCTACTTTTAATGATAACACATTTTCATTCCAGCCAACTTATAATTTTCAAAAAAAAACAGATTTTCTTATGAAAGAACTTTTGAGTTTTATGATTTTGGCACTTTGTAGGAATGAAGAGTCCCGTCTATTTCTTTAACCACTCAATGAAAGAAACTGCAGACGAGATGACTATGAGCCATTCCAACACCTTTGAGGCTGACATGGTGGTTGGTTTGACTAGGTCAGTGCCTGTAACAGTACATTTAGTATGTACATAGGTCAGTGTAACTGAACATTCAGTATGTATATAGGTCAGTGTATCAGTATATTTACTATGTATATAGGTCGGTGTAACAGTATATTTACTATGTATATAGGCCAGTGTAACAGTGCATTTAGTATGTATATAGGTCAGTGTAACAGTATATTTAGTATGTATATAGTTCAGTGTAGCAGTATATTTACTATGTATATAGGTCAGTGTATTAGTGCATTTAGTATGTATATAGGTCAGTGTATCAGTATATTTACTATGTATATAGGTCGGTGTAACAGTATATTTACTATGTATATAGGCCAGTGTAACAGTGCATTTAGTATGTATATAGGTCAGTGTAACAGTATATTTAGTATGTATATAGTTCAGTGTAGCAGTATATTTACTATGTATATAGGTCAGTGTATTAGTACATCCAGTATGCATATAGGTCAGTGTAGCAGTACATTTAGTATGCATATAGGTGAGTGTAGCAGTACATTTAGTATGCATATAGGTCAGTGTAACAGTATATTTACTATGTATATAGGTCAGTGTAACAGTACATTCAGTATGTATATAGGTTAGTGTACCAGTATATTTATTGTGTATATAGGTCAGTGAAGCAGTATATTTATTGTGTATATAGGTCAGTGAAGCAGTACATTCAGTATAGTAGGTGTGTATATAGGTCAGAACACTGACTCAACCTAAATAAGGCCGCAAAACTTAAAAGATATCTACATACTTTAGCAGAAGTTATCTTTGAGTTGATTGAGTAGTTTCTATTTTCTCCCTTCATTGTACAGCTTTTGTTCTAGATACTTGCTAAGTCAAGGAAGTTATACGGCCAAAGATATTACAATTATCACAATGTACACAGGCCAGCTTCTGCTTATCAAGAATAAAATGCCAAGAAGAGAATTTGAGGGAATCAATATTACATCAGTTGATAATTTTCAAGGTTTGTTGTGGAGATAACAAACATGTGCATGGTTATCCTGCATGAAGATATATTAAACTGATAGTTTAGTGAATGTTGTTTAATCCTGCTGCGTATTACTAAATATAAATTCTGAGAATCGATGCATTTCAATTAAAATCCAAACACTATAAATTTAAAATTACGCAATCTTTGCATCTAAAAGGCTTAATGGGGGATATCAAAGATTTGCAGACAGAAGTTCACCATGAGTCAATTTATTTGTTGCTGGCACGCACAAACCTCTGACATAACCACCCAAACCTCTAAAATAACCACACAAACCTCTGACATAACCATACAAACCTCTGACATAACCACACAAACCTCTGACACAACCACACAAGCATGAAAGAATTTCAAGCCAGCCACGTGATTTGATTGATTGCTGCTTAAAATTTGCCCATGACACTAAAATCAAGAAACTATGTAGTGATGTTTTTATATAAGGTGTGTAGTTGCATATATTTAGAGGTATTGGAAATCTTTGGCTCAGGGACTAGTTCATCTTGAGCTCGCAACTCTTAATTTATATGGAAAAACTTTTCTGCATCTTGTCTGTCTTTTTGCACAAGATTATGAAGAATAGTAAAACATAACTATTACGGTGTCTGGTAAAAATAGCACAGTAAAAATGGCACAGATAATAATAGCACAGGTAATGATGGCACAAACGGCAAAGTAGGTAAAAGTGGCACATTTTCAATATTAAGGTTTGCAGAGTGGGGGTTGGGAGTTGAGAAAAGGGGGGTAGGTTTGGGGATGGAAGTTTACGTGTAAGAGTTGGGGGGTTTGGGTTTTGGGTGTGGGGTTTGGGAAAATTTAACATCAGTGTACCATTTTTACCTACCTTTCTATTTGTGTCATTATTACATGTGCCATTATTACTTGTGCCATTTTTACTTATGCCATTTTTGCCTGTGTCATTTTTAGCTGTGTCATTTTTACCTGTGCCATTTTTACCTGCGCCATTTTTATCTAAAATCAACTATTAAAGACAAAACCTGTTACTATGTTTAATAATAGTGATGGTGGAGGAGTGGTGGTGTTGATGAAAGTATTAGAGAAAGAATTCTCCGAATCCCCAATGAATTAAGCTATTCAATGGAAATTACAATCTGCTTTTTTTTGAAAAACTCACCTATTAGATTGACATCTTGGGAAACAGTGAGCTCCATTTTATTATATTGAGTGTCACTACTAGAATAAACATAACTTACTAATCTCACGGTTGTAGGAGAGGAAAACAAGATCCTCATTATATCGTTGGTGAGAAGTAATGATAAAGATAATCTTGGCTTTGTGAAGATAGAAAACAGAGTGTGTGTCTGTCTGTCCAGGGCCCAGTATGGAATGTATGTGTTTGGGAACTTTGATATGCTCAGCCGTGGATCAGGTATCTTCATTCTCGCAAATTGTGACCTTAATTTGTTTGAAAACTACTCAATTATTGCAATAGCTACTATGATAGTGTATCGTTTATTGCTATATGTTGCTGCTTAAAGTGTTTATTTTATATCGAAATTTAGTACTCGAATCTTAAGTATTAATAAGTGTTTAGTTGAAGGCTGATGCCATCTTATTTGTGTTAATTATTGGGATAAAATAAGCAGAGGTGTAGTTCACAAAACCCTCATATTTTATGTATAAGGAAGAAAAGAAGTAACAGGAAAAGGATTGTGGGTAAATAATAAAAATATCAGTTCAGGATATTGAAGGTTGTCCACTCTTGATAATTAGTCATAAGAGAGAATACAATTACTAGTATAAGCATGTATTAGTGTTAGTAGTTTTATATAAATGTTTATTGTCATCAAAGCATAAGATTGCATCCTATCAACAATAACTTGCCAAAATCTTTACATTATTTGAAATTTCTATCATTATAGAACTCTGGAAGAATGTGGCAAACGAGGCCAAAGAAGCTAAAGAGCTTGGGAGTCGTCTTCTTTTGGGATGTCACATGCATCAGAATACTACAGAAATACAAAAACCTGAAGATTTTAGAAAGAAGTCACCAACAGGTAAAAGGGCTATAGCATCAGCATTTTTGAAAAAAAATTGGAGCTTTTTTGAGCTCTTGGTTTTGTTATAATATATGTTATATGCATGACATCATGGCCTATATACATGAAGTCGTGTTATATGTATATGATCCTATAGCATATACATGACGTAATATATATGTGAAGCTATGGTATATATGTGACACTTCATTTCACAGTAGCAGTAGTACAACATAAAGTAGTTCAAGGTGTGGATCTTCAACAAGAATGACACATTTAAACTGGTTCTACCAGAGCTATTTCCTGAAACTCTCACAGCATATCACACTTGAATTAATCAAAGAGAAACTACTACTCATCAAGAAACTGACACCTGAACTTTTCTTGCAGGTGGTTGCACGCTGCCTTGTAACAAGAAGTTAAACTGTGGGCATATCTGCAAGATGCTCTGTCATAATAAGGATGTAGAACACAAAGAGTACAAATGCACTAAAAAGTGCACTAAAATGCTCCAGCCATGCAATCACCCTTGTCCAAGTGAGACTCTCATGCTACAGTTTACTTTTCTGCTATAATCTAGTCAGTTTTTGTGTCTCTCAGTTTGCGTGCGTTTCTTCACTTTTCGTTTTCTACTGAACTTATTCTGATGATTGCAGATAATGAGTTCCCAATAATTCTTATTCTTTAATGAATTTAAATTTGATTTTTATTTATCTCACGCAAGTTTAGAATCATGATCTCTGTGAGAAGTCCCTGGTGAAAGGATTGGGTTTTTTTTTTGTTGAACCGGGCTAAGGATTTATTCAGATGGGGCACGGGAACAATTATGACTGAATGCTTTTCCTAACATCACCAATGACCTTTGTCAGGGTTTGAATCTATCACCAGATATAATCATCTGATAATATATTTATGTATCCACTCACAGTTGAGTTTATGTTGCATTATTTAGACATGTGTCACCAGAAATGTCAGCAGTGTTTAGTACAGACTTCCACTCAGCTAAGCTGTGGTCACACTCGACTGGTCAACTGCTATCAGATACACTCTGAGAAAGAGAGAGCTAAAATAAAGTGTCGTCAACCTTGTCCAAAAGTGTTAGACTGTGGTCATCAATGCAGTGAACTGTATGTAGAACTATTAAGGCTGTAACCAAAGTCTATACGTTTTAAATGTCCTCGACAAGTGCCTGACTGAAATTGCTTTGTTATGAATACATATGGGCTTGAAATTAGACAGATATGAGTTTTCATACATGATATGGTTTACATTTACAAAATATTTGCTTAAGATGGATATTTTTAAAAAAGTTTTGCAACTTTAATTAAAGAATTATTTTAAGCCTAAATACATCTGCCATGTTCTGTCAATGTGATAAACATGTTGTAGTTGCTCACAGAGCTGCACTAAAGAGTGTGTAGCCAAAGTAGATCAGTTGTGCTCGAGATGCGGAGAGATCAAAGGAGTGCCTTGTTTCATGACTCAGGAAAGACTGGAATACACCTCAGATGCTCAGAAGTATAGCTATCAGTGTGACACCAGGTGTCAGCATACTCTGCCCTGTGGTCACCAATGTCCTGGCAGCTGCTACTCATGGTGAGTGTTTCACTTCCTGTATGCTTCTTCCTGGTAGGGGCTTCTGAGAACAGTTCCGACTTGGTAGGAATCACTGGGTTTTTTGTGTGATGTTGAAACTTCTATATATCAGCTTCCATGCCTATGAGAAGCTATAAATGCTGAAAACTAAGCAGTAAAAAGCCATGTATTTGAATAGCTATAGCTGTAATGCTTCTTTTTTATATGCTTGCATGGGTAATAATCAAGATGAGACCATTGGAGTAATTTATCGTAAAATATAAAGTGTGCAGCGTGACAGTATAGAAAGAGCTGATTCGAATCATAAGTATAAGATATATATATATATATATATACAGTGTGTGTGTATATATATATATATATATATATATATATATATATATATATATATATATATATATATATATATATATATATATATATATATATATATATATATATATATATATATATATATATAACACTCTCATACATTTTATGTGTTACAAGAATACTTTCTAAATATAAATTAGATGGTTCAATATCTGTAGTCTTTGTTTTCTAAGTTGCTGGGCTCTTTTTATTTAAGTGCAATAGTGGAGAAATTTTATTAACTTGAATTTTTCAATTTTTTTTAAATTTTATTTTTGAGGCGAGGGTTGAAATTTTCATAAGTGTAGAAGTTTTTACACATTTTAAATTTAGAAATTGCTTCTTTCAACTTCTCCTTTACTGTACCTACTTCCATCTTTTGGTGAGCAAAAATAAATAAGATCAAACATGTAGGATATTTTCATGAATAAGCTGATTATTGATTGGCTATTATAGCAATTGATAGCAAAGTGTCAACTTTTCTAGTTTTTCAAGTTGATAGCCCCTTTTTCTATCCAATTAAAACATTAAAACTTATTTTAGATTACTCTTAACATAACTAAACTAAATTTTGTTATTAATAAATTTCTTCTCAATACTTAATGAAAGCTTGGGAGTAAATAAGCATTATGGTTAGTATTTATAGCTGTTGCTCTACATAGATGCAATAGTCCATAGTAATAAACATGTTAAAATAATGCCAAGTGCTGAAGTCTATAAAATATTTGCCAAGATGACAACTCTGGTAAAGTATTAGCAGCCTTTATTTGGGTCTATCCATGTTTCTGTGGGGCTTTTAACTGCAAATTATTTCTAGACTAATATACTCTGCATTTTAGTGGTCTATGGGTTAAATAGACGATCCTTTCTAAAGTATGAAATTATTTCTAAGCATTTGATCGGTAAAGTTCTCACAATATTACCTTTTAGTAACTTATCTGGACACCGGAGCTGTAGCAAACAATGTGATAAACAGTTAGACTGTGGCCATATGTGTGCTCATGCCTGCACCACATGCTCCGTCATTGATGAGGTTACTCAGTGAGTGTACAATACTCTATTGTTTACTATAATAGTCAAGTTGCTTTAGAGTTTAGTTTAATGTAGTGATACATGTGCATTTGTAGATTGAAGAACTTAACTATTTTTTCACAAAATGGTGTACATAAAACATTTGTATTTAGATATTTAACTTGATGAGGTTGTGAATAGCTTAAATCGCTATCGTGCAGAGTGCAGTAAGTGTGGTTGTAGACACAGAATATTTAACTTGTAAATGGTAGTTTACAATGGCCTGTTCTCAAGTTTTCAATTATCATATTATGTGATATATGATTTAGTCATTATGTTACATAGTATATGATTCAGTACTCATATTATGTTATATATGATTTGGTCATTGTACTACATGGTATATAATCAGTTATTATATTACATAGCATATGATACAGTCATTACATTATACAATACAGTCATTGCATTATATGATACATGATTCAGTTATTACATGGTTCTATGCTTTAGGGCGTACACTCACGCACAGAACTGTTTGAAGCCGTGTAACAAACTGTTACCTTGTGGTCATACATGTAGAAGGATGTGTAGAGACTGCAAGATAGATGACAAGTGTGGTACTGAGTGTGAACAAAGATGTCTACTTAGGTGAGTAGTTTCAGTATTCTCCATGTACAGATGTAAAAAGAGCTCCAAATGTGTGTTTTAGCTTTCACAATTTTTAGTCAAAAATGAAATTTAGCGGAGTTAAAGATTTCACCACGTTGCTTTGAATTGTATAAGTCACTGGTCAAATCATCATCTTGTGTTGATTTTCTTGATCTGTTTTAGAATAACTTTTCTTAAATATTAACTTTTAACTGTTACTTTGTCATAAAGCTTCAACAATTCGAATTTAACAGTTTCAAATGTTATGTTCAGATCAGCTATTGCTTTTATGCAATTAATTTGGGAGGCATTATGTTCTCAAAAGGCATTAATTAACAATTAAACTAGTCCTATTTTACTATTAGAAAGTGATATTTTGCATCAATATGATTTCTAAGTGTTTTAGCTATAACCCATGAGCGATAAAGTAAAAAAAGCTGAAACTTGTTACTTTTTTATCAAAGATGTAAATACATCTGAACAATTTCAGATAAAAATGGCACCTAAATAATAATAGCACAAGTATTAATGGCACAAATGTAATAGTAGGTAAAATTAGCACACTGATGCTAAATTTGCCCAAACCCCCAAACTCAAACCCCAAACTTAAACCTCACACCAAAAACTCTAATATTGAAAATGGGAAAGTTTTACCTAC